>CM065591.1:267661398-268861398 GCA_033119425.1 Bufotes viridis
TTTTATGGAGTTTCTACTCTAGGGGTGCATCGGGGGGCTTCAAATGGGACATGGTGTCAAAAATCCAGTCCAGCAAAATGTGCCACATATGGGGTGTTCGTGCAAACTTCAGAATCGGAGGTATAAATATTAAGTTTTGTTTGGCTATTAACTCTTGCTTTGTTACTGGAAAAAATTGATTAAAATGGAAAATTTTACAAAAAATTGAAATTCTGAAATTTAATCTCCATTTGCCATTAACTCTTGTGGAAAACCTAAAGGGTTAATGACGTTTGCAAAATCAGTTTTGAATACCTTGAGGGGTGTAGTTTCTAGAATGGGGTCATTTTTGGGTGGTTTTATTATGTAAGCCTCACAAAGTGACTTCAGACCTGAACTGATCCCTAAAAAGTGGGTTTTGAAAATTTCTGAAAAATTTCAAGATTTGCTTCTAAACTTCTAAGCCTTGTAACGTCCCCAAAAAATAAAATTGCATTCCCAAAATGATCGATACATGAGGTAGACATATGGGGAATGTAAATCAATAACTTTTTTTGGCGGTATTACTATGTATTATAAAAGTAGAGAAATTGAAACTTGGAAAATTGCAAATTTTTGGTAAATTTGGTATTTTTTTATAAATAAAAATGAAATTTTTCGACTTCATTTTACCAGTGTCATGAAGTACAATATGTGACGAAAAAACTATCTCAGAATGGCCTGGATAAGAAAAAGCGTTTTAAAGTTATCACCACATAAAGTGACACTGGTCAGATTTTGAAAAAATGGCCTGGTCCTTAAAGAGAACCTGTCACCAGGAAATTCACTGATAAAGCAGGCATGCTGCCTTGTAGGGCTCACTCTGCTGAATATAATGATACCTTTCACTTGGTGATCTGTTGCTTTATTGTGGAGAAAAAGTACTTTTAATCCATATGCTAATGAGCTGATTGGAGTCCAGCAGTTGATATGAGTCCAGCATTTTTTCTATTCAGAGCTGTAGCCCCTCCCCTATTCACGTCTTCAGTTGTAAAAGGGGCGTGGTTTATTTATTTATTGATCTATAGAAGTGAATAGGGGAGGGGCTACAGCTCTGAATAGGAAAAACACGCTGGACTCGTATCAACTGCTGGACTCAATCAGCTCATTAGCATATGGATTAAAAGTACTTTTTCTCCACAATAAAGCAACAGATCACCAGTGAAAGGTATCATTATATTCAGCAGAGTGAGCCCTACAAGGCAGTGTGCCTGGTTTATCAGTGAATTTCCTGGTGACAGGTTCTCTTTAAGGTGAAATAGGGTCGTGTCCTTAAGGGGTTAATGATAATGCTTGTATATAGTTTGGGATATCCCTTATATATATTTCAGTAAGTCCACGTGGCATAATATTAATATATATTTCAGTAAGTCCACGTGGCATAATATTAATTTTGTTTATCCTGTTATATGCATTTTTAAGGTTGTCTTGAATGATTTGATCTCATCTGGGTGTTAATTGTGTGGGTAACCTATAGCGATTTTTTTGTGGGTGCAATACACCATCTTTACACCCCTGACACAGAAATATAATAGAAAATCTATCTGTTTATTCTGTGGGTGACCTACAGCGATTTATTTTGCGGGTGCAATGAAACATTTTTGTACCACTGACACACAAATATAATAGTTAATCCGTCTGTAAGTTCGGTGGGTGACATATACATATTTTTTGTGTGAAGTACACCTGCACTGCATACGTGACAGGGAAATTAATATAGTTAATCCGTCTGTAAGCTAGGTGGGCAACATATACCTATTTATTGTGTGAAGTACAACTGCACTAAATACGTGACAGGGAAAATAATATAGTTAATCCGTCTGTTAGATTGGTGGGTGACATCTAACCAATTTTTGTGTGAGGTACACCTGCACTACATACGTGACAGGGAAATTAATATAGTTAATCCATCTGTTAGTTCAGTGGGTGACCTCAAAGAATGAGGAGAGCATCAAATAAGGGATATGGGCCTGGTAATGGTGCTGCTGGTGTTGGTGGAGCTCCTGTTGCAGGGAGAGGATGTGGTCGATCTGTGCCAGCTACACGCCCAAATGAAAAATCTTCAGTCTCTTATGCTTTTTGATGACTCTGCTGGCAGGGTTTCCATGGGCCGTCCACATAGCCCTGCCCCAAAAGTGGAAGGGACTGAGTGCACGTATGCCCAAACACTTATGTTTCAGAATGTGGACATGGGAGGACCACCACAGCACATCTCTGATAATGACGAAACACAGGTGCCAACTGCTGTGGCTTTCTGCAGTGTGCAGACCGGCAAGGAGGGCAGGGGTGAAGAGTGGGTGGATGATGATGTGGAGGATGATGAGGTCCTAGACCCCACATGGAATCAAGGTCATGCGAGTGACGTGTTCAGTTCGGAGGAAGAGGTGTTGGTCACACAGCACCAGCCACACAGCAAAAGAGGGAGCAGGGTGCAAAAGCAAAGTGATCGTCCCCTAGTCAGTACTCCTGCTACTGCCCACCACAGCCAGGAACTGAGCACACCAAAGAATTGTTGTCTCTGTTCCTTGTTATGTCTGTGTGGAACTGAGTTCTGACCTTGTGTGTTGCCAAATAGATTTGGTGGTACTATCTCTCCTTGGAGAAAGATCGCCTTAAATCAGTTTGAGAGCCAATCATCCCGAAACAGTTGTCTGCAGATGAGGTGCTGGCCTATGTATTATCGGAGTCTTGTCTCAAGGCCTATTTAAAGGGTTAAACATTGACTTATAGGATAGCTGTCTTACATCTGGTGGCATCAGAGGAGGTACTTAGAGCTCATTTTCATCCCTTTCTTGCCAAATATTGTTGCCTGTGGATCTTGTGCTTCTAGTACAATGGCCCATGTTGTACCAATTGTAGAGACAATAGATACCTTTTATAACCTGAACTGTGCATTGATTTCTGCCCTTTGAACTATGCATCCATGACTTTCGTGGTATTTTGCAATGAACAAGCAGAGCAAGCTAGTAGAGTCCTTACCCAAGACCATAGAGGCAGGCATAGTCTGTTCGGGTATTACTCAGTGCTTCTGCACCCTGTAACCATAGGATCTACATTTGTGCATGAACAGTTGTGGCTGCAGCTGAGCCTGTTAAAACGGTGCAAGTGCCCCATGCGGTGTCTGAAATTTTACCAAACAAGACACCTGTCTACAGCTAGCACAGACACCTTTCTAAGGATAGATTCATCAGATATGAGGTTTCACTTCTTTTACACACTAGTTAAGTACACCAATCTAGTTAAGTGTTGCAATATTCTGAATCCAACCACCAATATTCTGAATGCCCAGGTAACATGACACAAAAATATGATTGTCCAAGTATTGAAAGGGATGAAAACAAGGGGTTGCCAAATATTCCTGGTAAACCACTTAATAATCTTTCTGCTGAGTATTTTGTAGATAACTCGAGATCATGGGACAAGGACGAAGCAAGATTCATCACCGGGTATGCCGTAGTCCATAATGGTGAGGCAGTGATACAGAAACCACTCCCTTCTAGTTGCTTGACACAAGATGTGGAGCTGAAGGCAATGACTGCAACGTGTAATCTGGGTATGGAAAAATAGGTGCTCAGGTGAACATCCATATGGACTCGAGGTACATGTTTGGTGTAGCACATGACTTTGGAGCCATTTGGCGGAGCTGCAGTTTCTTGAGCTTTGTATGTAAACTTAGAATACTGAGGCTGTATGACAGCTATTGGACTGATATTACATAAAAGGGCAGCCATGGTGAAGGTGTCGGCACACACCAAAGAGCAAATCCGCTGAAATTCTGATGAATACATTGTTGGATCAGTCGGCCAGAAAGGAAGCATTACTCTCCTTGATGGTGGCTGCCCCATCGGCCATGCCTGCAGTAGAAATAGAACTGCTATAGACCCTCCAGAACCAGACCCTCATAAGTAAAAGGGATGGATGGAGGGAGGTGCCATACAAGGAGAAAGAGGGTCCTGGTGTATACGCACTAAGGTCTGTCTGCCCTGTTGTTTTTCCCTGAAGGCCTCCTTGTCCCAGTCAGTGGTCAATAACTTCATAACTTCAGTCACAGAACTAGTTTGGCCCAGGGTTTCAGAATGCGGCTGAGAAAAAGTTGTACAGGAATGCCTTACATGTGCAAGGCATAACCCTGGTAAGCCTACCCGAGTACCCAGGAAGAGAACCACGAAATCAGATTACCCATTTCAGAGATTGCAGGTGGACTACATACAGCTACCTAAGGTGGGTAATTATGTGTATGTCTTGGTCTGAGTAGACTTGTTCTCTGGATGGCCTGAAGCCTGAGTGGTGACAAATGTTACTGCAAAAGCCACCTCTCAGAAACTGCTCAAGGAAGTAGTGTGCAGATATGGGGTCCCAGAAGTAATATAAATTGACTGGGGTTCACAATTCACGAGGGAAATTATTAAAGCAGTGACTGAGACTTTAGGTATCCAACAAGCATTCCATGTTTCATACCACCCACAAAACTCAGGAAAAGTCATAAAAACAAATGGCACACTAAAATTGAAAATTCAAAAAGCCTTGGATGAGACAGGTAAGAATTTGGTTGACAGCTTGACTGTTTACATATAGCCTTGTTCTCAATCAGGTACACTCCATGTAGAAAAACTGTATTGCCCCCTTATGAAATTCTCTTTGGGTCTGCCCATCATACTGGCCTGTATTTTCTGCAAGTATTGGTCATGAAACACAGTTCCTTGTCATAGTATGTGCAGGCCCTACAGGCACAATTAAATAAGGTACATAAACAAGTGTTTCCATCTATTCCAGATTCCAATAGTCCTGAAGGAAGCCACTCTTTGGAACCAGAAGACAGGGTGGTCCTGAGGAGACATGTCAGGGAAAGCCTTGACCCCCAATTTGATGAACCCTTCCAAGTCCTCTTCATTACTGCCACTACAGTAAACAGATTGGGTCCATGCATTTCAAGAATGTTTTGAGTGTTGAGACTGGAAGAGATGATGCCTCTCACCCCCCTTGTGTGGCTATTGATCTTTGTGCCAAGAATGTGGACTCTTAATGAGATGCTGAAGGGGGACTGGGACAATAAGTTTCTTAAACATTACCAAATATTGCATAGAGACTTGAATGATACTAATTGTACCCACAGCCCTGTGAGCTCAAGAACTATGCCTTTTCTTGCAATTCCTCTGACTTTTATGAACTCGCCCATGTGTCTTGCTGGCAATTTGTATCAAAGAGCAGAGAAAGACAGGATGACAAAATAAATATATATATATATATATATATATATATATATAACTCCACAACAGTGGCCCTCTCCATAGCTGGGTGAGTAGAGGCCCCTTGGTAGCAAGCAAATGTCACTGCTCAGAAAGATGGGTGTGGGATTTTGATGGACAGAAGTGGGCTAGGAAAAAGGTGCCACAATGTAATTTGGGAGAATTAGGGTTTACTGTCCAGGTCTCATTTGGACTTTTAGAAGGGGTAGGCACAGACTGAGGCAGTATGCAGGGGCTAGTCAAAACTCTCCACAACCAGTCATGGGAACACAACTAGTTCTTTCCTCTAGGCAGTGAAATTGACTGAGTGCTTAAAATAATGGGTCCATAATAGAACTATGTTTAGATTACTCCTGTCAATTTGCTGTAGTATGGCAGATACCTGATGACCTTTCCTTTGCCTGTGGAGTCACAGCATACAAGTGGATCCCTCCTGGGCCCTCTGGAACATGCACCCTGGTCTGGCTGACACCTGCCACTTTTATCTTACCACATGATAAGGTATGCGGTCCCCAAGCACACCATATATAAGAGGGCAGATGAGAATCACCCCAGACCAAGCGGGAGGCCCCATGTGGTATCGATGAGAGGGGATAAATAGATTTTTTAGTACACTATTCTTATATCCTGTGGTGATGCAGCTGTGGGACAAATTAGTGGAATCCACAGATTACTTAGATGTACAAATTTGGGAGGTTTGTAGGGATGCTCAATCAGACTAGTACCGTACAGGCTTAGCTTATATTAATAACTAATCGACACACAATAGTGCTAGATTATGTGACAGAAAAAGATGGGGGTATCTGCCAAATTATTGGGCCAACCTGCTGCCACTATATTGACCTATAGGTTAGGGCCCAAATCAAAGTTGTTTAGGAAATATGAGAAAAATGGCTTGAAGAACATGATAATGCCAAAGATTCCTGGTGGTGGAATACATTTTTATTTTTAAATCCTGCAAACTGGTTTTGAAATATAGTTCAATTAGTATGGTTCACAGACAGTATAGTCATAATTTCAAAGAGTTAAACCGGATATTCCATCAATCAAGATCTCCCACTGGAAAGATCCAGAATGTGTAATTATGATGTAATTTGCAGGTTGCTCAGGAGGGAATCAGGTGAAGAGGTAGTAAGTCCTGGATGTGTGATTAGCACATGTCAATGTACCTCCCGAAGAATACCGGAAATTATTGACAAAAGGGGGATTTGTGAGGAAAATTATAAGGTATTTTGTATACATATTCATTTTATATCTATCTTTAACCTGCACTTACACGAGGGGGATTTAGCCTTGGAAGGCAGAAATACAAATTTCACAGTGGACCCTTACTCCCCCTATGCTGACCATTCTTTTTCTTATTTGAAACCAAACATAGAAACTCTAAGCTTCTGTACAATAGGACAGTTTTTATTGTGTCGGTCTGTGTATAAATATGTGCACTGCTCATTACAATAAAGAGGCCATTATGAGAAACGCATGTTGCTGTGTCTCTGTATATTGACCTTGAGCCAGCTCACTCAATTTCAGAAAAATTAGGATACTGCATCACACCAGAAATGTCGGTTTGCGGCAACACTACATTGGTGAAAAAATGTAAAAGTTATGAACTATAGTATATGAAGACACAAATTATTATTTATTTTTAACACAAAAGGGATTTTATGCTAAAAAAGTAGTAAAACATAAAAAACAACATACATTTGGTATCGCCATAACTATATCAACCCACAGAATAAAATTATCATATCATTTACTGCAAGAGGAAACCCATAAAAAATTTAAATAGAAAAACACTGACAAAATTGCCATTTTTACCCATCTCACCTCCACAAAAAATGTTATGAAAAGTGCTCAAAAAGACGTATGTACCTCAAAATGATACCAATAAAAACTAAAGCCAGTCCTGCAAAAAACAAGCCCCCTCACAGCTACATTGGTGAAAAAATGTTATGAATGTTAGTATATGGTGTTTCAAAATATAATTTATTTTAAACACAAAAGTGATTTTATGCTGAAAAAGTAGTAAAACATAAAAAAAAAAAAAAATTGGTATTGCCATAACCGTATCAACTCACAGAATAAAATTATTTACCGCAAGAGGAACCCCATAAAAAGTAAAAATAAAAAACATTTACAAAATTGCCATTTGCCACTTTTATCTTACCACATGATAAGGTAGCACACCATATATAAGAGGGCAGATGAGAATCACCCCAGACCAAGCGGGAGGCCCCATGTGGTATCGATGAGAGGTGATAAATAGATTTTTCAGTACACTGTTCTTATATCTCATGGTGATGCAGATGTGGGACAAATTAGAGGAAACCACAGATTACTTAGATGATCAAATTTGGGAGGTTTGTAAGGGATGCTCAATCAGACTAGTACTGTACAGGCTCATCTTATATTAGTAACTAATCAGCACACAATAGTGCAAGATTATGTGACAGCAAAAGATGGGGGTATCTGCCAAATTATTGGGCCAACCTGCTGCCACTATATTGACCTATAGGTTAGGGCCCAAATCAAAGTCGTCAAGGAAATGTGAGAAAAATGGCTTGAAGAACATGATAATGCAAAAGATTCCTGGTGGGGAAATACATTTTCATTTCTTAAATCCTGCAAACTGGTTTTGAAGTATAGTTCAATTAGTATGGTTCACAGACAGTATAGTCATCATTTCTAAGAGTTAAACCGGATATTCCATCAATCAAGATCTCCCACTGGAAAGATCCAGAATATGTAATTATGATGTAATTTGCAGGTTGCTCAGGAGGGAATCAGGTGAAGAGGTAGTAAGTCCTGGATGTGTGATTAGCACATGTCAATGTACCTCCCGAAGAATACCGGAAATTATTGACAAAAGGGGGATTTGTGAGGAAAATTATAAGGTATTTTGTATACATGTTCATTTTATATCTATCTTTAACCTGCACTTACACGAGGGGGATTTAGCCTTGGAAGGCAGAAATACAAATTTCACAGTGGACCCTTACTCCCCCTATGCTGACCATTCTTTTTCTTATTTGAAACCAAACATAGAAACTCTAAGCTTCTGTACAATAGGACAGTTTTTATTGTGTCGGTCTGTGTATAAATATGTGCACTGCTCATTACAATAAAGAGGCCATTATGAGAAACGCATGTTGCTGTGTCTCTGTATATTGACCTCGAGCCAGCTCACTCAATTTCAGAAAAATTAGGATACTGCATCACACCAGAAATGTCGGTTTGCGGCAACACTACATTGGTGAAAAAATGTAAAAGTTATGAACTATAGTATATGAAGACACAAATTATTATTTATTTTTAACACAAAAGGGATTTTATGCTAAAAAAGTAGTAAAACATAAAAAACAACATAAATTTGGTATCGCCATAACTATATCAACCCACAGAATAAAATTATCATATCATTTACTGCAAGAGGAACCCCATAAAAATTTAAATAGAAAAACACTGACAAAATTGCCATTTTTACCCATCTCACCTCCACAAAAAATGTTATGAAAAGTGCTCAAAAAGACGTATGTACCTCAAAATGATACCAATAAAAACTAAAGCCAGTCCTGCAAAAAACAAGCCCCCACACAGCTACATTGGTGAAAAAATGTTATGAATGTTAGTATATGGTGTTTCAAAATATAATTTATTTTAAACACAAAAGTGATTTTATGCTGAAAAAGTAGTAAAACATAAAAAAATATATAAATTTGGCATTGCCATAACCGTATCAACCCACAGAATAAAATTATTTAACGCAAGAGGAACCCCATAAAAAGTAAAAATAAAAAACATTTACAAAATTGCATTTTTAACTACTTCACCTCCACAAAAAATGGATCAAAATAACATATGGACCCAAAAATGATAAGAATAAAAACTACAGCCCGTCTAGCAAAAAAAAGCCCTCACACAGCTACAATGGTGAAATGGTAGCCCTCACACAGCTACAATGGTGAAAAAAAAAAAGAAGTGTTATGTCCTCTAAAAACAATATCAGCAAAATAAATGTTAGAAAATCACAGATGCTGCTCCTTACCTTCTCAATGCTACCGTGCCCCCAAACAGTGGTTCACAACCACATATATGGTGTTGCCAAATTCAGGAAAAAATGAATTACAAATTGTGGGGTGCATTTTTTCCTGTCACCCCTTGTGAAAATTAAAAAATTGGGGCTAAGACAACATTATATTGTAAGCAAAAGTGCATTTTCACAGCCATGAGTTTCTAAATTCCATTAAACGCTTGCTGGGTCAAAGCATTCACTTCACCCCCAGATTTATTCTTTGGGGTGTAGTTTCCAAAATGGGGTCCTTTTATTTTTTAGTTGTACCTCAGGGTTTCCTCAAATGTGACATGACACCTGAAAACCATTTCAGCAAAATCTGCCCTCCGTTAACAATATGGCGCTCCTTTATTTCTGTGCCCTGCTTTGTGCCCATTTAGCAGATTACAACCACACATGGGATGTTTCTGCAAACTGCAGAATCGGGGTAATAAATATTGAGGTTTGCTTGGCTGTTAACCCTTGCTTTGTTACAGTAAGAATTGATTTTAATGGAAAATCTGCACAAAAAAAATAATAATTAAATTTCCCCTACATTTTGCATGAATTCTTGTGGAACACGAAAAGGATTAACACAGTTTGTAAAATCAGTTTTGAATAACTTGAGGGGTATAGTTTCTAAAATAGGGTCATTTATGGGTTGTTTTCACTATGTAAGCCCCACAAAGAGACTTCATAACTAAACTGGTCCATAAAAAAGTGGGTTTTGGCAATTTTCTTAAAAATTTTAAAAATTACTTCTAACTTCCTGAAAAAAAAAAAATAACATTTACAAAATGATGCAAACAAAGAAGATGTATGGGGAATGTTAAGTAATAACTATCCGTCTTAAAGGAGTTGTCCCACGTAAAATATTCTACAGTTTTCAAACTAGCACCTAGATCTGAATACTTTTGTAATTTCTTGTAATTAAAAATTTATCATTCAATAAAATGTGTCTGTATAGCACCACTTGCTGTTTTTTTTCTTATTTCTTTGACCTGCTCATTGAGAAGGCCGCACATGCTCAATTTCATCCTTCCACTGCCTTCTGAGCTGTAATAGGGAGAGCTGAGACACGCCCCCTGAGCTGCAGCAGAAAAGACACTTACCTTGAGCTGTCAGCTTGATATAAATCTAGCAGAGCAATGAATGGGGAGATCTCTGGATCCATGTGAGGTACAGGACTGGCTCTAGCTTTGTTAGAAAGAGGTTGTGTACTACATGATGTCTGATTTTCATTTTTGACATTAGTCATGGGATTACTCCTTTAAAAGCAGATGAATTCTAATTTTTAAAATAGCGAATTTGTCAAAATTTTCAGCAAATTTTGGATTTTTTTATGCATAAAGCTAAAACGTTTCAACTCCAATTCATAAATAGCATGAAGATGGATGTGTTATGAGAAAAAAATCTCAGAATGGCTTGGATAAGTAAAAGCATTCCAAATTTATTACCAGATAAACTGACACATGTCAGATTTGAAAAATGGCGCTCCGGCATTTGGTCCAAACTGGCTATTAAAGAAGACCTGTATATAAAAAAAAATAATAATGTTGAAAGGCCTAGGACAGAAAAGTAATACCTGCAATGTGAACATAGTTTTTCCAGAATATAAACTGTTAAACGAAGGGCCCTAGCCTGCATTGACTTCTTTAAGATTCATACTTAACTCATCCCCGCTGTAGCTATGGAAGTGGCCATGTCCATGACCCAGCTGGAAAACAACAAGCAGAGGATGAGGAGGAAAAGAGGATGAGGAGTAAAGAGCAAGCAGAGGAAGATGGAGAAATATGAGACAGGGCTAAGGAATGGAGCAGTGGGGAGCATATAAGTATGAATGTTTCAGGAGCAGGAGGCAATGCAGGCTATGAGTTTTTCCTTAGTAGTTCATATTCCCAGTAAACCCCTTTAGTGCTATGCTCATGCATTTGTTACTGACTCCTTGATCACACTACTCTGTCCATTACCATTGATAATTACCTGCTCCTACCATACAAATGTTCTTGCTAAGATTTATATTTCTCTAGTCTCGCTTGGACCAGGAGAAGATCTTGGGCTCACCCTGTACTTCTGGTCAAAACAAGGCCTAAACGTATAATGGGGGCTATTTTTGAAGAACAGAATTAGCTAGAACATTTTTTTTCTGATTGTGTTTGGAAAAATACCAGTTAATTATTAGAGTTAGGATACTTCATTGCATGACTGTGCAGGTCCTCAAGATAGAGAAAGGTTCTTTGTAACTGTTCTCCACTCTGGCAAAGAGATGAGGATCTTGAACAGAGAACTCTCTTATTTTAACTCTGAATTATTTAATAGGTTATATAAAAATGGGTTTTCTAAGCTGGACATCACCTTTGATCATGACCTGTTACATCAAAGCACATATTGTAAAATAGTGACATATATTGTAACATACATTAAGTCACTCTTCATATGGTCTTTACTAGTGACAGTTGCTCAGTCATGAAAATGCAAATCACTATATAGCATGCTTTTTTTATGTCTTTTACATCTTCATGTAACATGTTAATAAATCCCTAAGCGGCCTATATCTGTGAATGTTGGGATCATCATGTTTGCACTTGTGTTGTGAATGGCAGTTATGATCACACCTCAAATTAATTTCTCTTGATTAATATGTCACACTTAAAAAACACAATATTGCTAACATATGATATTTACTCCTTTGGCACATGGCAAACAAATGTTCTGTAAGTGTGACTGCTGTTGTATGACACAGTTTTTACTAGTTTTTTATTTATTTATTTTTAGTAGTAGAAAGGAGTAGTAGAAAGGAGTCAGTGCATCACACTTTCGACACGTGATACACCACCAGTATCAATGTTGGATTGATTTCAGAGTGCAATAAATGTAATCAAGATTTTTATCTGCAACACCCAGACTCGGTTTGGGATGATCTAAGTTTGATTCAGAAGCTATGTCCATAATGCAGAAGCCAAAATATAGCCATATTACATTCAGTTGAAAGAGATCTTGCCATTTATAGAATCCAAAATGAAAGCTTCAATGACTATTAATTTTGACTATTCATGTTGCACCAACAAGAAAGGGATATGAGAGTCAGACCTCAAGCACAAAACGCTGACCAATTTGACATGTAATATGCTGAGCAATACAGAACAGCATTGCGCACTATATCGCAGCCTAAAAAGTTCTGTTTCAGTGCCATAGTACGATATCACGGATTGCATTTCTCCTAAAAGTGACATGAAACCTGTGAGAAAAAAAAAAATCTGTACCATTTTCCAACACATACCATATTATGATTATTATTTTCATTTATAACTAAACTGACATAAATTGTGTACAATGTTTCAATTGGTATATCCTTTATTCTTCTTTGATTATTTATTGGCTATTAATATTACACATTTTCGATTTTCAGGATTGAAGGGTAAATTTGCACTAAAAACAGTATTCATTGTGTAGCAGTTACTCAGCAACATTAACCCCTTCCCGACCAGCGCCGTAATAGTATGGCGCTGATGGAAGTGACTTCCCGACCAGCGCCATAGTACTATAGCATGTTGAACCGGCGGGTGCAATGGCTACCTTTTCCGCCCCTTTTCCTGTTAGCCCAGACCCCTGCTGTATGCGTCGGCATCGGGGAAAACACTGATGCCGGCACATTAACCCTCACCGTCCCCATTGGGTCCCCGAGATGCAGCCTGAATCCACAATACACGGGCACCATTCTGTGGCCATTTTGCATCAAGGATGCGGACCCATTCAATTCAATGGGTCTGCAAATCTGGAGATGCGGAAAGAAATGACGGAACGGAACACTACAGAAGCACTACAGAGTGTTTCTGTGGGGTTCGGTTCCTTACTTCCGTCCCGCAAAAAGATAGAACATGGCCTATCTTTTTGCAGAATGGGCAGATCGCGGACCCATTCAAGTGAATGGGTCCGCGATCTGCTGCGGCTGTTCCACGGTCAGTGCCCGTGCATTGCGGGCCACAATTTGCAGCCCGCAGCATGGACACGGGGCTCACACGTTTGTGTGAAAGAGCCCTTAGCCTGTGAGATCCAGCCCCCTGGATCTCACAAGCAGAAAGGCTTGAAGTGTGTTACACTGGTAATACACTTAAAGCCAATGCATTACAATACAGATGTATTGTAATGCATTGGAGAGGGGATCAGACCCCCAAAAGTTGTGGGGGGAAAAAAAGTTAAAAGAAAAGTTTAAATAAAGTTTAGCAAAATAAACAAAAAAAAAGTTTCAAGTAAGATTTTATGTAATAAAATAATTGAAAAAAAAAAGTAGACCTATTAGCCATCACCGCGTTCGTATCGACTGACTCCTTAACAATATCACATGATGCACACCGTCAGGTGAACGCAGTAAAAAGAAAAGAAAAGTGTGCCAAAACAGCCATTTTTTGGTCACCTTCATTCACAAAAAGTGTAATACCAAGCAATCAAAAAGGCGTATGTACCCCAAAACAGTACCAATCAAACCGTCATCTTATCCTGCAAAAAATGAGACCCTAACTCAAGACAATCGCTAAAAATTTTTTTTAAATATAGCTCTCAGAAAATGGCAACACAAAAGTAAGATTTTATTCTGTTCTGTAACAACCTGCTATAAAAATATCACAGGTGAATGCTGTAAAATAAATTTAAAAAAATATGCCAAAACAGCCATTTTTTGTCACCTTGCCTCACAAAAACGGTAATACCAAGCGATCAAAAAGTCTTACATACCCTAAAATGCTACTCAAAAAATTAAAACCAATGGCACCCGCAAACCAATCCATAAAAATCTGAGCTGCAAAATCCATATGGCGCCTCTTCCATTCTGAATCCTGCCATGTGCCACCATAGCAGTTTACCACCACATATCAGGTGTTGCCGTATTCAGGAGAAAATGGGTAAAATTGTGGGGGGCTTTTTCTCTTGTTACCCCTTGTGAAAATTTAAAATGTGGGGCTAACGCAAAATTTTATTGGAAGAAATAAAACTTTTCATTTTCACAGCCAAGTGTTTCCAAGTTCCGTAAAATGCTTAGGGGTCAAAGTGCTCAGAACCCCTCTTAATATTTTCATTTGAAGGGTGTAGTTTCCAAAATGGGTCACTTTTTAAAGGGTTTCCACTGTTTTGGTACGTCAAGGTCTCTTCAAATACAAAATGGTGCTTAAAAAACATTCTAGCAAAACCTGACCCCAAAATCCATATGGCGCTACTTTCCTTCTGACCACTGCCATGGGCACATAGAGCAGTTTACCACCACATAAGGGGTATTTCTGTAAACTGCAGAATCAGAATAATGCATATTGAGGTTTATTTTGCTGTTAACTCTTGCTGTGTTCCAATAAAAAATTGATTAACATGAGAAATCTGCATACAAATTAAATTTTGAAATTTTGCCTCCATTTTCCTTTAATATCTGCGGAACACCTAAAGGGTTAACAAAGTTTGTAACATCAGTTTTAAATAATTTGAGGGGTGTAGTTTCTAAAATGGGGTCGTTTATGGGGGGTTTCCATTATGTAAGCTGCTCAAAATGACTTTATATCTAAATTGGTGCTTAAAAAAATGGTTTTGGAAATTTTGTTGAAAATTTGAAAAATGGCTTCTTAAAGGATAACTGTCACATTTAGACCCTAATTTCAGTTTTCATATATGTAGTTACTAATATGATAATATACCTGAATCAATAACTATTAGACTTACTTACCCCTTATTTAATAAGATTCAGCCCTTAGCAACCAGTCTGCATAAAACTGCAATTTCACTATTCTGTTAAGATGGCCGCCCTCAGCCCTGAGGCTAATCCATAGGACACCTGCAGTGAAGTTAGTGAAGACCAGCTCTGTATAGGGGGGTCTTGCAGTGAAGTTCCCAGGTCTGGCTGAAGCCTGTAGTCCTTCCACAAGTTCTCCTCTTATCAGATAAGGCTTTCATTTATACACTGAGCAGCCCATATCTTACCTGAGCTTTACATTCTCCAGAACTGCTAAGGGAGTGTCTGCCAAGCACAGGCATGTGGAGAAGTTCACACACACAGCCCAGCACTGTTATCTCCTGTCAGGAAGAACCTGGCTTTTTATACATTCCCTTACAATGTTGACTCACTATCAGTTCCTAGTGCACGCAGCGTGCTCCGTCCTCTATCTGGTAGACGGAAGGAGCATAGCAACCTGATTTTATCTCAGGTAACAATAGCCAATACTGGGGACTTTTAGGTGGCTTTTAGGGGTTATTTATTAAACAATCAGAAATTAAAACAGGGCCAACAAGGTGATATTAATCACCAAAATCCAATAGTAAAAAAAAAAATTTGACAGTTATCCTTTAACTTCTAAGCCTTCTAACGTCCTAAAAATACTAAATAACATTTACAAAATGATGCCAACATAAAGTAGACACATGGAGAATGATTAATGATAACTATTTTATGAGGCATTACTATCTGTCTTAAAAGTAGAGAAATTCAAATTCAGAAAATTGCGAATTTTTCCACATTTTGGTAAATTTGGAATTTTTTTTATAAATAAAGGAAAAATATATTGACTCAAATTTACCACTGTCATGAAGTACAATGCGTCACGAGAAAACAATCTCAGAATGGCCTGGATAAGTAAAACTGTTCAAAAGTTATTACCAGATAATGTGACATGTCTGATTTGCAAAAAATGGCCTGGGCAGGAAGGTGAAAACTGGCCCACGGTAGAAAGGGTAAAGCTTTTAGGGAAAAAAGCATGTTTTGGTAAAAACAAAACAAAACAGTCAGACTTTAAGTAATTAGGTGACAATTTTTTATTACAAATGTCTGTTCAGAAAATTCGGTCATTCTACCGTACTGTATATAGTACTTAATATACCTTCTTCTGAAATGCCTTACAATATGCATATCCTAAAAAGCAGAATATTTTGAAATATATGCTTTTGTAAAAAAAAATAAAACAGAATAAAGTATCTTGATCATTTTGATAGGATAGTATTATCTGTTTGGACAATCACCTTTATTGTACAAATTCCCTGTTAGAAATAAGTAGGTGTACCTGTTCAGCCATTAATGCTTCTTCTTGTTGATTGGAGAGGCCTTCTTAATGTTCCAGACCAGTCTGATCTATTTAAATTGAATATTTACCATACAGGTGACAATAAACAGTCAAAAGGAAAATATAACCACATTTCTAGTAAAGAGAGAAAGCAGCACATATATTTTTGGAAGAGAAACTTAGTGAAACATAACAGTGTTTTGTGGATCAATAAGATAGACACAATGTTTCAGAAGACAAATCCTCCTTTCATCAGTAGCTTCTATTTGTCTATTGATTCTGTGAAAAATACAAAATGTGTCTAAAATTCGGTACCTAAAATGTGCACCGTTTGTCCTTGTGTAAAGGAAATGTTTTGTGGGGTGAAGAGTACAAAGCATTCAGTAATCCCTAGCACTCCCACAATATATCTCACAGACTTTTTCTTTGAACGGTTTTACAGCAGGATTCTTGAGAAAAACAATTAGGGATTAGGTAAGAAAAACTCATGACAATGAAGGATGAAATTGTTATCAAACTTTTCTTCTGTACTAACTCAGCTCTAGGACGCAGTATACTGTGTAAGATATGATTTATTTATTATATATCCCAAGGTATCATCATTTCTTCCTTTGACTGTCGCCTACGGTGTCATATTCCTGGTTCAGAAGCTAGCTGTACGCATTGTTGTATTTTAACATTAATATTGCATGATGCAATATAGATACTAAGAATGTGCTAAAGCGCAAACTACTAGATATAAGTGAAAAATCTAGGGTTTTAAGTCCATATTAGAGTCATCAATAATGTAAACAAATGTACTATACAAAAATTGTCCTTCATATACGCAATTATATAATATATGCAGCGGTATATGTTGTTCATTCATTCTCATTGTTAAAAAAAAAAACATTGCAACCTTTTTTGTGGAGTCTGTATTTGTATTAAGTTAAGTCTGCTACACTTTTCAATATAGTGAAAAAAAAAGTATTCTAACCTATACTGCCCAAATGTATGCCTAAAGAAAACTTTTTGGTGTGTGTCAGTTTGCCATATGTGTAGGGAGATTTATCCTGATGTATATCCTGAGCAAGCACCACAGGTGTGTTGTGCTAAGGGCCTTACTACTACTACTACTACTACTACTACAATTTCACAGAGCAATTTACATTGAAAAACTGTAACCCTCTATGTATGAATCAAATTAGTTAGGAATTTCCCAAAAGATTCTAATTTCTGATTGAGAATTGCTCATAATGGTGCCACCATCTTAAAAATTAAAAAGCAGATAAGAAGGCATATTCAACAAAAAAGGTTTATTTTTGGACTGTTTTAGAATTTAAAAAAAATCTAATAGTGTGGTGTGTCTTTAACCAGGTTTGTGTTATCACCAACTACCATCCATTTACCCGTGCACATATATTGTATGTTGCTGTGACTTTGACATTACTAATGCTTTCTTGGCATAATAGAGCCTGAAAGGGGTTTGATACAGTCTTAGGAGAACCCAAATTGTCATAGACAGCTTTTCAGGCCAAATAGGGTACTTTCGAATCTGGTCAAATTTATTCAGACTGAATTCAATCTAACAGCTGATTCAATTTGGACTTGAAATGAGTTTCATTTTTGAAAATATTCTTTCCGTACAAAAATTCTTAGAAAATTTGTATTAACTAATATTTGTAATAAATAAATATAAAAAAAAAATACACAGAATTGTAGCTGTTAAAATCATTTTATGGCCCTTATGTGTCCAACCCATCTAAGGCTTTCTTCACATAACATTTTTGACTTATTTTGTAGGTCTACATCAAGCTTACTTCCCAACATAAACTTTCAAGGCTGGCACATATGGCACTGTATAGGCATACAGAGAAAAAATTTGTAAATGTGTTCCCATAGGCAAAAAATGCATATAGGAGTATAATGTTTTTTTTTAAAGCTGTTAAAAATATTAATAAATACTATATTAGGGAAGAGATAAATCATAACATCTAAAATACTCACTATTATGAAAGTGCAGTATATTGCATTTATTTACAATTAGTCTAAATATGTTAACTAGAGATGAGTGAATTTTCGCGGTGAATTATGTAAAAAATGGCTACTTTCTGGCTGCTGAGAGCCTTTATAGTGGTGTAGAACACTGTGCCTTGCAGTACCACGCATAGGGAGTCTGCTTTGGTAGTGAAATAATGCTGTGAGTCCGTATGACATGCAGATGACAAGCGTTGCTCTTAGAATCAATGCACACTTCACTTATTTGGGCAGTCACGGGGCCAAAACGGACCAAATAACTCAAGTATGAATTCAGCCTTACAGGTCGATGTTAGCGCCAAGAAGAAGCGCACTACTTTTACACCGTCACAAGCTGATTCCACATAGATGTCTACAGAACCAGTTCTATTAAACCTGTATACAAGTAGAGCACCCTGACAGAGGGGAGATGGTGTTAGCACTTAGTTTGTGTTGACGTCACTGATTCATTTGCCCTTCCTCTGACCCGTCAGAACAATAACCCACAAAAAATGGATCCTGTCTATGGAGCATACGCCTTCACTCAGTGAGCATATGCTCAATAATCCATCAGTATTGCTAATGCCAAAAAAAACAGGAGTGGATCTAAAACAGAGATGACATGTGAATGGAATATTTGCATGTCTTCTGTGTTTTGTACTGACTCCTGCTTTTGGCTACCAAATCATAAGCCAATTCTGATGGGACTATAAAGGCCTTACAGCTGCTACACAGACAGGATCCATTGTGCATCTTATTTTTCCTTCAAATAAATGATGATGTCAGCCAGGCCGAAAGCCAAAATAGTGGACCACTCATGGTGGGGAGGGTGGGAACAGCATGAGAAGTCCACAGAGTGGACCTATGACATAGTGGTGAGGTGGAAGCAGCATGAGGAGACCACAGGGTGGCCCAATGACAGGGTCTGGAGGTGGAAGCAGTTTGAGGAGGCCACAGAGTGGCACAATGATAGAGTCTGGAGTTGGCAGCATCAGGAGAAGGCCACTGAGTGGCACAATGACCGAGTCTGGAGCTGGCAGCCATATGAGGAGGCCACTGAGAGGAGCAATGACATAGTCCGGAGGTGGCAGCATGAGGAGACCACAGAGTGGCCCAATGGCAGAGTGTGGAGGTGGCAGCAGCAGATGCATCAGGAGGAGGCCACAGAGTGGCATAATGACTGAGTCAGGAGTTGGCCGACAGCAGCAGTATCAGGAGGATACCACAGAGTGGCAAGGTAACATAGTGTGGAGACGGCAGCAGCAGCATCAGGATACCACAGAGAGGCAAGGTGAAATAGTGTGGATAAGGCAGGAGCAGCATCAGGATACCACACAGTGGCAAGGTGACACAGTGTGGAGATGGCAGCAGCATCAGGATACCACAGAGTGGCAAAGTGACATAGTGTGGATAAGGCAGCAGCAGAAACATCAGGATACCACTCGGTGGCAACGTGACATAGTGTGAAGATGGCAGCAGCATCAGGAGACCACAAAGTAACCAGGTGACAGAGTGGGGCGGTGGGTGTGCAATACCATTACCCGCTGACAAAGGTGGGTGAAAGAAGGGACACTTAGCATCAGATGTGTGGCATCAGGCGGGTGGTAGAATCAGAGTAGTAGCTGAGGCAGGTAGCCAGAAGAAACCAGTCTCTTTTTTCAAGTTTTTTGTGAGGCAGCATTGATGATCTAATCAAATGCATCAGGAATTGGTGGGTGGAAATCCTGGCTGATCCACGCCTGATACATCTTGAAAAAGGTCTCCACATTTTGGGTGGACAGGCGAGTTATCATAGGGATAACTATGGCCCCTGCTGCACTAAACAACCGCTCTGATGCCACACTACTGGCCAGGCAGGACAGCTTTTCCAGGGCAAACTCGGCCAGTTACGGCCACAAATCCAGTTTGGCTTTCCATTACTCCCGCAGATCTTCAATGTGGGTTGGCAGGGTGCTGTCCAAGTATGCCACCACCTGCTGGTTCAGGTCCTGCTCCAGGTCTACCTGCTGCTGGTGAGTAGTTTCTTCACTCAGGCTGCTGCTGATGCAGCTGGTACTGCTCCTGCCACCCCACCCCTCCCCAGCAGCTATGGCAGTGGAACGTGAGCGCAGAGGGCCCGGTCAGACCTGCGAGAGAATGGACGATGGCGGAGATACGCAGCGGCCAACTGACTACATAGGATGCCTCTGTAGTAGCTCAGTTTGTCCTCCCTCTCAGTGGGTGTAAAAAAAGCCCCCATTCTGGACCGGTAGCGAGGGTCCAACATGGTGGAGAGCCAGAAGTCATCCCTCTGCCAAATGGAAAAAAATTGTCTGTCACTACACAAGCAAGTGAGCATGCATGCGGTCATTTATGCAAATGACTCGAAGGGACTCCCTGCCTCCATCTCCACTGCATACTGCCACAGTGTGTCTGGGTACTCTGTCTCATCTTCCTCATCTCCCTTTAGCTCCTATAGCTGCTCCTGCTCCTCCTATCCTGTCAGCTGAGTAGAAAAACCACAAATATCCTCCTTCCCCTCCTTCTCCTCTTCCAGTTCAGCCCCCACAGGTCTCATGTAACCGTAAGATCTAGCCGACACGGCTCCAGTCCCCTGACCAGCCATTGTTACCACCATCTGTTCCAGGACATGAAGCAGTGGAATGAAGTTGTTCATCCCATAGTCCTGGTGACTGACAAATAACGTGGCATGCTCAAAGGGCCTGAGCAAACGGCAGGTGTCATGCATAAGCTGCCACTGGCTGACATCGAAGTTACACAGGGGAATACTCCTATCCACCTGCATCATCAAGAAATCGCTAATGGCCTTTCTCTGTATAGTCGGCCCAACATATGGAGTTTGGAATTCCAACGGGTGGAAACGTCGCATATCCGTGTATATTGGGCGATGCCGTTCTGCCGCTGCAGCTCAAGGATGCTGTTCTTTGCGGTGTGCGGTGAAGTGCATACAAAGTTTCCTGGCCATTTTTAGGCTGTCTTGCAGATAGGTGGAAGACTTCAGGAACTGCTTGACAACCAGATTGAACACATGTGCCATGAATGATGCATGTCTCAGCTTTCCTTGATGCAGTGCCGACACAATGTTCTTCCCACTGTTGGTCACCATGGTTCTGATATGGAGTTGTCGGAAGAAAGCCAAGATTTGACTTCTTGATAAAGGACACGGAGCAGTTCCTACCTTGTGTGACTTTGTTCACCCAGGGAAACAAGGTGCAGAACAGAGTGAAACCGCCGTGCCTTGCGCATGTGGTATTCTGGAGGGGCACTGTGACTTGTCCCTGCAGTGGAGGTTGAGGACATGGTGGAGGATAAGGATACAGAAGCGGACATTGGCGCTGGACCAACAGTGTGACAACGTGGAAGTGGAAGCGGCGTGACCAAGCCAAGTTGCTGGTGTGGCTGTGCAGGAACCACATTCACCCAGTGGGCCGTAAAGGACATGTACTATTCCTGATTGTAGTTAAACCTCCCCACGTCGGCACTGCACGACAGGCTCAAGGACTGGCCCACCTTTTGTTCTACATATTTGTACAGGGCGGGTACTGCCTTTTTTGCAAATAAATTATGGCTTGGGACACTCCACGTTGGCTCGGCACAAGCCATCAGTTCTCTGAAAGGTGCATAGTTCACCACTTGGAAATGGAGGGACTGCAGCCTTCGCAACTTGGACAGGAGCACATTCAGCTTCTGCGCCTTTGGATGATTGCTTCGGTGATCGATCGCTGATGGTGATGGATTGACTGACGAGGAGGAGGAGCAGGGGCATCTGGACCAGCAGAAGATGGGAAGGACAGCTACCGCAGCTGCCTTCGTGAACCCCTGCACCACTACTTCCCGAGCAGGTAGGCTGCTGCGAAGCAGGTGGTCCACCCCGGGCACATTTGGCTCCCGACCTCCCACTGCTGCCATGCTGCTGACTCCCAGCCATGCTACCACCTTGCTTTCTCCGCAGCTGCCTCACAGGCAAGCTGCCACCCTCTTCTTCTGATGATGATGAAGCCCCTTCTGCACCCGGCTCCCAAGGGTGATCGTCTTCATCATCGAGTAGTGTCTGCACATCACGGATGTCCTCCTCAACGGTCTCTGGGTCAGGAGCCTTACCGCTCGCAACATCACCACCCACGCCACTTTCCTCATCCCTACTTGCACGACTAGCAGAAGAAGCAGCGGATGTCTCCTCCAGATCATGGCTGGGCACTAGCTGTTGAATGTCCTCTAGTAGCTCGACCTTGCTGTATAGTGGAGCTGAGCCCACAGCATACAATACTTCTGTGGCTGAGGGAACAGCAAAGGACAGAGGCAGGTTGAGGACAGGTGAGGGCAAAGGGCCTGCTCCCAGGCCATGCCTACTAAGGGTTGTGTCTGACGAACCCACTGACTGTTGGTTGGGGGTGTCTGATGTCACTTAGGATGAAGTGGATGACCGAGTTAACAAATTGAAAACCGCTGGGTTGCTGGTCAAGACATGACCGATAGATGACATTGGGAACTCAGGCCTCTCACTGCAACTCCTGCAGCCACTAACTCTGCTGCGACCTCTGACTGCGCCAGAAACATTTTGGCCTCTGCCACTCCTCTGTGCATGGCCTAGCACTTCTCTGTCTGACATACTGTTAGCTGAACAAAATAAATGCAGAATCAATTTAAACACCCCTAAAAGCGCCAAACATATTTCTCTTTTTGTACTGAAATACGACAGTAAATGCTTTTAGCACAAATAACTGCAAAAGTAAACTGCGTATAAATTTCTCTTTTTGTACTGAAATACGCCAGTAAATGCTTTTAGTGCAAATAACTGCAAAAGTGAACTGCGTATATATTTCTCTTTTTGTAAGTAAATAGGCAGTAAACAATTTTAGAGCAAACAACTGCAAAAGTGAAAGGCGCATATATAGTTGCCAAAAAAAGTATGTAAATAGAGTTGAGCGAACACCTGGATGTTCGGGTTCAAGAAGTCAATGAGGACACGAACTTTGTGGAGAAGGCCACTTTCAGTTATTTAGGCCCCAGCACCCAGACAGAGGAGAGAGGTCCCACAGCAGAGAATCAGGCGTCATATCACCCACCACTGGAGAAGGCCACTTTCAGTTATTTAGACACCAGCATCCAGAAAGAGGAGAAAGATCCCACAGCAAGGAATAAGGCGTCATATCACTCACCACTGGAGGAGGCTACTTTGAGTTATCTAGGCCCCAGCACCCAGACAGAGGAGAGAGGTCCCACTGCAAGGAATAAGGCATCATATCACCTACCACTGGAGAAGGCCACTTCCAGATATTTAGCCCACAGCACCCAGACAGAGGATAGAGGTCCCATAGCACAGAATCAAGCTTTATATCACCCACCACTGGAGAAGGCCACTTTGAGTTTTTTAGGCCCCAGCACCCAGACAGAGGAGAGAGGTCCCACAGCAGAAAATCAGGCATCATATCACCCACCACTGGAGAAGGCCACTTTCAGGTAGTTATGCCCCAGCACCCAGACAGAGGAGACATATCCCACAGCAGAGAATCAGGCGTCATATCACCCACCACCGGAGAAGGCCACTTTCAGTTATTTAGGCCCCAGCACCCAGAAAGAGGAGAGAGGTCCCACAGCAAGGAATAAGGCGTCATATGACCCACCACTGGAGAAGGCCACTTCCAGTTATTTAGGCCACAGCACCCAGACAGAGGAGAGAGGTCGCATGGCAGAGGTTCAGGCTTCATGTCACCCACCATTGTAACAGGCGACTTTCAGTTATTTAGGCCCCGGCGCCCAGATTGAGGAGAGGTTCATTCAACTTTGGGTTGCACCGCAAGATCATGGTAAAGTTAAAAAAATGAGGATTCAATTAAAAAGTGCCCCGGAGTACAAGAATACATGGTTGAGGGGGAGGCTGTTATAAATGTTTATTCTGCACAAGGGAGGGACAGGTCCTGTGGGATCCATGCCTGGTTCATTTTTATGAACGTCAGCTATTCCACGTTGGCTGTGGACAGACGGCTGCGTTTGTCAGTAATGACGCCCCCTGCTGTGCTGAATACACGTTCAGACAAAACGCTGGCCGCTGTCCAGGCCAGCACCTCCAAGGCATAAAATGCTAACTCTGGCCACGTGGACAATTTGGAGACCCAAAAGTTGAATGGGGCTGAACCATCAGTCAGTACGTGGAGGGATGTGCATACGTACTGTTCAACCATGTTAGTGAAATGCTGCCTCCTGCTAACACGTTCCGTATCAGGTGGTGGTGCAGTTAGCTGTGGCGTGGAGACAAAACTTTTCCACATTTCTGCCATGCTAACCCTGCCCTCAGAGGAGCTGGCCATGACACAGCTGCGTTGGCGACCTCTTGCTCCTCCTCTGCCTTCGCCTTGGGCTTCCACCTGTTCCCCTGTAACATTTGGGAATGCTCTCAGGAGCGCGTCTACCAGCGTGCACTTGTACTCGCGCATCTTCCTATCACGCTCCAGTGCAGGAAGTAAGGTGGGCACATTGTCTTTGTATCGGGGATCCAGCAGGGTGGCAACCCAGTAGTGTAGTCTGCACACGTTAAAATGTGGGCAACTCTGCTGTCGTTGCGCAGGCACTGCAGCATGTAGTCGCTCATGTGTGCCAGGCTCCCCAGAGGTAAGGACAAGCTGTCCTCTGTCGGAGTCGTATCATCATCGTCCTCCATATCCCCCCAGCCAACGCAATAGTGATGGGCCTGAGCTGTGTCAGGTGCCACCCCGCTGTGAACCTGCTTCATCCTCATCCTCCTCCACCTCCTCCTCCTCGTCTTCTAGTAGTGGGCCCTGGCTGGCCACATTTGTACCTGGCCTCTGCTGTTGCAAAAAACCTCCCTCTGAGCCACTTCTAACAGACTGGCCTGAAAGTGCTAAAAATAACCCCTCATCCTCCTCCTCCTGGGCCACCTCCTCTTCCATCATCGCCCTAAGCGTTTTCTCAAGGAGACATAGAAGTGTTATTGTAACGCTGTTAACGGTGTCATCGCCACTGGCCATGTTGGTGGAGTACTCGAAACAGCGCAACAGGGCACACAGGTCTCGCATGGAGGCCCAATCATTGGTGGTGAAGTGGTGCTGTTCCGCAGTGCTACTGACACGTGCGTGCTGCAGCTGAAACTCCACTATCGCCTGCTGCTGCTCGCACAGTCTCTCCAGCATGTGCGAAGTGGAGTTCCACCTGGTGGGCACATAGCATATGAGGTGGTGAGTGGGAAGGCCGAAGTTACACTGTAGCACAGACAGGCGAGCAGCGGCAGGATGTGAACGCAGGAAGTGCGCACAGACGGCCCACACTTTATGCAGCAGCTCTGAGATGTCGGGGTAGTTGTGAATGAACTTCTGCACCACCAAATTCAGCACATGCGCCAGGCAAGGGATGTGCGTCAAACCGGCTAGTCCCAGAGCTGCGACGAGATTTCGCCCATTATCGCACACCACCAGGCCGGGCTTGAGGCCCACAGGCAGAAACCACTCGTTGGTCTGTTGTTCAATACCCCGCCACAACTCCTGCGCAGTGTGGGGTCTTTCTCCCAAACATATGAGTTTTAGAATGGCCTGCTGACATTTACCCCGGGCTGTGCTGAAGTTGGTGGTGAAGGTGTGTGGCTGACTGGATGAGCTGGTGGAAGCAGAGGAGGAGGAAGCCGAGTAGGAGGAGGAGGCTACAGGAGGCAATGAATGATGCCCTGCGATCCTTGGCGGTGGAAGGACGTGTACCAGGGAACTACATTTACCCAGTGTGCGGTTAGGGAGATATAGCGTCCCTGGCTGTGCTTACTGGTCCACGTATCTGTGGTTAGGTGGACCTTGCCACAGATGGCGTTGCGCAGTGCACACTTGATTTTATCGGATACTTGGTTGTGCAGGGAAGGCGCGGCTGTCTTAGAGAAGTAGTGGCAGCTGGGAAAAACATACTGTGGGACAGCCATGGCCATCAGCTGTTTGAAGCTGTCTGTGTCCACCAGCCTGAATGACAGCATTTCAAAGGCCCAGGGCTCAAGGGTGGCTAGGTGGAAATTTACGCTTTCTCTCCAAGGTTTGTGAGATGGAGAGCTGAACGCTGTCGTGTGACATGGTGGAGATGCTTGGTGACTGAGGTGGTGGTGTTTGTGGCACATCCTCTGTTTGGTGGGTGGCAGGTGCCAACATTCCTCCTGAGGCAGAGGAAGAGGCTGAGGCAGCAGCAGAAGAGGGAGCAGGGGGAGCCTGAGTGAGTTCCTTGTTTTTAAGGTGTTTACTCCACTGCAGTTCCTGCTTTGCATGTAGATGCCTGGTCATGCAGGTTGTGCGAAGGTTCAGAACGTTAATGCCTCACTTCAGGCTCTGATTGCACAGCGTGCAAATCACTCGGGTCTTGTCGTCAGCACATTGTTTGAAGAAGTGCCATGCCAGGGAATTCCTTGAAGCGGCGTTTGGGGTGCTCGGTCCCTGGTGGCGGTGGCCAGTAGCAGGCGAACTCTCTTGGCGGCGGCTATTCTGCTTTTGCCCCCTGATCCCTCTTTTGCTAAGCTGTTGGCTCGGTCTCACCACTGCCTCTTCCTCTGAACTATGAAAGTCAGTGGCACGACCTTCATTCCATGTGGGGTCTAGGACCTCATCGTCCCCTGCATCGTCTTCCACCCAGTCTTCCTCCCTGACCTCCTCCTGTTCAGTCTGCACACTGCAGTAAGACGCTGCAGTTTGCACCTGTGTTTCATCATCATCAGAGACTTGCTGACTACGATGAGGTGGTATTCCCATGTCCTCATCATCAGGAAACATGAGTGGTTGTGCGTCAGGGCATGCTATGTCTTCCACCGCTGGGGAAGGGCTAAGTGGATGCCCTTGGGAAACCCTGCTAGCAGACTCTTCAAACAGCATAAGAGACTGCTGCATAACTTGAGGCTCAGACAGTTTCCCTGATATGCATGGGGGTGATGTGACAGACTGATGGGCTTGGTTTTCGGGCACCATTTGGGTGCTTTCTGCAGAAGACTGGGTGGGAGATAATGTTGTGAACGTGCTGGATCCACTGTCTGCCACCCAATTGACTAGCGCCTGTACCTGCTCAGGCCTTACCATCCTTAGAACGGCATTGGGCCCCACCAAATATCGCTGTAAATTCTGGCGGGTACTGGAACCTGAGGTACTTGGTTCAATAGGACGTGTGGCTGTTGCACAATGGCCACGTTCCTCTCCCAGCACCAGAGGGTCCACTGACACCACCACGACCGCGTCCGCGTCCCTTACTAGATGTTTTCCTCATTGTTTCGGTTCACCAAGCACCACAATAAGAAAAATTATATTTGGCTCAATGTGAAGATGTCAAATTCAGGCCATTTTTTAAAGGCATCTATCTCTATCTGCCTAGTTATTTATGTACCGTATTACACTAATCCAGGCACAGCAGTAACCACTGATTTTGGGGAATAACAATTGTAGGTCTAGTATTTAGGCCCTGGATGAAAGGTATCCTTTTACGGACAGATTTCAAATAGGCCTGCAACTGCTGGAGCATTAGATTTATGGAATTACTATTTCAGCTATTAAATTTCACCACAGAAAGAAATATACCCTTTTACGGACTGATTTAAACAAGGCCTGCAACAACTGCAACACTAAATTTATGGAATTGCTATTTTAGCAATTAAATTTCACCATACAAAGAAATATACCCTTTTACCGACTGATTTCAAATAGGCCTGCAACTTGTGGAACAATAGAATTATGGAATTGCTATTTTAGCAATTAAATTTCACCACAGACAGAAATATACCCTTTTACAGACAGATATCAAATAGGCCTGCAACTGCTGGAACACTAGGTTTATGGAATTGCTATTTTAGCAATTAAATTTCACCACAGAAGGAAATATACCCTTTTACGGACAGATTTAAACTAGGCCTGCAACAACTGGAACACTAGATTTATGGAATTGCTATTTTAGCAATTAAATTTCACCACAGAAAGAAATATATCCTTTTACGGACAGATTTTAAATAAACCTGCAACTGCTGGAACACTAGATTTATAGAATTTCTATTTTAGCAATTAAATTTCACCATAGAAAGAAATATACCCTTTTACGGACTGATTTCAAATAGGCCTGCAACTGCTGGAACACTAGAATTATGGAATTTCTATTTTAGCAATTAAATTTCACCACAGAAGGAAATATACCCTTTTACAGACAGATGTAAACTAGGCCTGAAACAACTGGAACACTAGATTTATGGAATTTCTATTTTAGCAATTAAATTTCACCACAGAAGGAAATATACCCTTTTACGGACAGATTTAAACTAGGCCTGCAACAACTGGAACACCAGATTCAGGGGATTGCTTTTTGGAAATTAATTTTCAAACCCAGAAAAAAAAATATATATTTTGGCTGACAGTTTTACACTTGGCTGGCCACAGCTGGAACACCAGATTCAGGGGATTGCTTTTTGGAAATTAAATTTCAACCCCAGATTTTTTTTTTTAATTATGGCTGACAGTTTTACACTTGGCTGGCTAGCCTAGCTGGAACTCCAGATTCAGGGTATTGCTATTTAAGTGAATTTCAGTTTAACCACTCAATAATATATAGAAAAATCTTTCCTGAGTTACTAGGGGTGACAAAATAAGCACAGTCAAGCCCCTGATGTAGGATATAGCCAAAAAAAAACTACTATTGAGGGATTAATGGACTTTGTGGCAGCTTGACACTAAATGGCCGCCGCCGATCGCCCGAGAAAAAGTGACAGAAAAACGGTCTGCCCAGCCTAAAAACAGTGAGCAATTCACTAGCACTAGTTGAATGATTCACAGCTGTCAATCTTTCACTTCATAAGGTGTTTTTGATGAGTTAAACCCTGCCTATCTTGCCCTAACGCAGCAGCTGCATCCTATCCATACACTAATCAGAGCAGAGTGATGTGCGGCGCTCCGTGACTCCAGCTTAAATAGAGCCTGGGTCACATGCTGCACTTGGCCAATCACAGCCATGCCAATAGTAGGCATGGCTGTGATGGCCTCTTGGGGCAAGTAGTATGACGCATGTTGATTGGCTGCTTTGCAGGCTTTCAAAATGCGCCACAGAAATCTCCGAACAACGAACCCGAACTTTTACGAAAATGCTCGAATAACTATGCTCGAACTGTTAGCTCAACACTATATGTAAACCCTTTGGAATGATATGGATTTCTGCACAAAGTGGTCATAAAATGTGATCTAATCTTCATCTAAGTCACAACAATAGACAATCATAGTCTGCTTAAACTAATAACACACAAAGAATTAAATGTTACCATGTTTTTATTGAGCACACCATGTAAACATTTATAGTGCAGGTGGAAAAAGTATGTGAACCCTTGGATTTAATAACTGATTGAACTTCCTTTGGCAGCAATAACTTCAACCAAATGTTTCCTGTAGTTGAAGATCAGACGTGTACAACGGTCAGGAGTAATTGTTGACCATTCTTCTTTACAGAACTGTTTCAGTTCAGCAATATTCTTGGGATATCTGGTGTGAATCGCTTTCATGAGGTCATGCCACAGCATCTCAAATCGGGTTGAGGTCAGGACTCTGACTGGGCCACTCCAGAAGGCGTATTTTCTTCTGTTTAAGCTATTCTGTTGTTGATTTACTTTTATGCTTTGGGTTGTTGTCCTGTTGCAACACCCATTTCTGTTGACCTTCAGCTGGTGGATAAATGGCCTTAAGTTCTCCTGCAAAATGTCTTGATGAACTTGGGAATTCATTTTTCCTTCGATGATAGCAATCCGTCCAGGCCCTGACGCAGCAAAGCAGCCCCAAACTATGATGCCCCCACCACCATACTTCACAGTTGGGATGAGGTTTTGATGTTGGTGTGGTGCGCTGTGCCTCTTTTTCTCCACACATAGTGTTGTGTGAAGAGAAAGTCAACTTTGGTTTCATCTGTCCACAGAATATTTTGCCAGTTCTGCTGTGGAACATCCAGGTGCTCTTGTGCAAACTGTAAACATGCATCAATGTTTTTTTTGGACAGCAGTGGCTTTCTCTGTGGTATCCTCCCATGAAATCCATTCTTTTTTAGTGTTTTACGTATCGTGGATTTGCTAACAGAGATATTAGCATATGCCAGATACTTTTGTAAGTCTTTAGCTGACACTCTGGTTTCTTCTTCACCTCATTGAGCAGTCTGCGCTGTGCTCTTACAGTCATCTTTACAGGACGGCCACTCCTAGGGAGAGTAGCAGCAGTACTGAACTTTCTCTATTTATAGACAATTTGTCTTATCGTGGACTGATGAACAGCAAGGCTTTTGGAGATACAGGGCTTTTGGAGATACTTTTATAACCCTTTCCAACTTTATGCAAGTCAACAATTCTAAATCGTAGGTTTTCTGAGAGCTCTTTTGTGCAAGGCATCATTCACATCAGGCAATGCTTCTTGGGAAAAGCAAACCCAGAACTGGTGTGTGTTTTATAGGGTAACCAACACCTCCAATCTCATCTCATTGATTGGACTCCAGTTGGCTGACACCTCACTCCAATTAGCTCTTGGAGATGTCATTAGTCTAGGGGTTCACATACTTTTTCCACCTACACTGTGAATGATTACATGGTGTGTTCAATAAAAACATGGTAACATTTAATTCTTTGTGTGTTATTAGTTTAAGCAGACTGTGATTGTCTATTGTTCTGAAGATCAGATCACATATTATGACCAATTTGTGCAGAAATCCATAGCATTCCAAAGGGTTCACATACTTATTCTTGCAAATGTATTTATCTTTTTGTACTGAAAAAGGCCAATAAAAACTTTTAGCACAAATAACTGCAGAAGTGAACTGCATATATAGTTTTCTTTTTGCAATGAAATACGCCACTAAACGCTCTCACCACAAAGAACTGCAACAGAGAACTGCGTATATATTTTTCTTTTAGTACTGAAATATGTCACTAAACGCTTTTACCGCAAATAACTGCAACAGTGAACGGAGTATATATTTTTCATTTTGTACTAAAAATATGTCACTAAACGCTTTCACCACATAACTGCAGAAGTGAACTGCGTATATATTTTTCTTTTGGTAATGAAATACACCACTAAACGCTTTCACCACATATAGCTGCAAAAGTTAACTGCGTATATATTTTTCGTTTTGTAATGAAATACGCCACTAAACACTTTCAATTCATATAGCTGCAAAAGTGAACTGCGTATATATTTTACTTTTTGTAATGAAATACGCCACTAAACGCTTTTACCACATATTACTGCAGAAGTGAACTGCGTATATATTTTTCTTACCGACTAAAGGCTTTTCAGCATAGCACTTGCACTCCAAGAACAAATTGCTGGATTGACAGAGGTGTATAATGGCAATTTGAATCCCCAAATTCCAAATTATCTTTCCCTGCACTTGTAAATCACTTTTCTAGCACTGTCCCTAGCGCCTTCTGACGTTTCTTCGTTTTTTTTTTCACAATGAGGTTTTTCCAATTGCTGTCCTTGCACTCAGAACGCTAGAAAATGTTTGAATCTAAGATGGCCACCGTACTTATAGGGCTGTGACATCACAGGGCTGGCTGGCTGGTGATTGGCTGAATCATGCATGTCAGTCTGGGTGATCTCGCCTTCCCATACTTCCTTTCTCCATGTCCTCACATGTGCAGCAGTCATTTTAGGTAAAATGCGACTCGTTACCACGAAGTGCGAGGAATTTCGCATTCGGTGCAAATCAAATTTTTCCTGAAATTCAGGTCAAATTCCACTTCGTCAGCTTCGATTCGCTCATCTCTAATGTTAACCTAAAAAGCAACAATTGAAAACTTCACTTTAATAGTGAATATTTAGAAAATGAACACTAAAACAAAGTTTAAAGGGCTTGGCCACTGTCTGGTTATTGTTGACCAATGTGTTTGTGAGATGATTATATGACACTTACTAATATAGCCTTTGTTAAAATTCTGCACCAATTTATATCGTATGCCTCCTTGTACACAAAATCGTTTGTGCTGTCCACAACATGGCTGCTGATGGAGGGTCATGTGACTAGACAAATCACCGCCATGTGATGCCTCCTTCACTCCTACACACTATGGCCTCTTGCACACGGGCGTCATGTTTGACGCCCGGATAAGATGCGGGTGCGTTGCGGGAATCGCCGCGATTTTACCGCGCGTGTGCTAACGTTTGTAGTGCGTTGAGCACGCGCGTGAAAAAATCCGCATGCTTGGTACCCAGACCCGAAGTCAGACTTCATCACTGAAGTCTGGTTTCGGGATGAGTATTCTGTATGTGTAATTATTTTCCTTTATAACATAGTTATAAGGGAAAATAATCGCATTCTAATTACAGAATGCAATGTTCCCCGGGCTTTAAAGGGTTAAAAATAATAAAGAGTTAACTTACCTTCTCCCATTGTGCAGCGCAGAGCCCCAGAGCGTCGTCTCTCTTGATAGTTTGGCTGCTTGAGGACCTGTGGTGGCGTCACAGGGTCACATGGTCCAATCATAGAAGCATTTGAGTGGACCATGTGACCCATGTGATCCTGTGACATCACGGCAGGTCCTTCATCGAACAACAGATGTTCGATGAAGGACCTGCCGTGATGTCACAGGATCACATGGGTCACATGGTCCACTCAAATGCTTCTATGATTGGACCATGTGACCCTGTGACGTCACCACAGGTCCTCAAGCAGCCAAACTATCAAGAGAGACGACGTTCTGGGGCTCTGCGCACAATGGGAGAAGGTAGTTAACTCTTTGTTATCTTTAACCCTTTAAAGCCCGGGAACATTGCATTCTGTAATTAGAATGCGATTATTTTCCCTTATAACTATGTTATAAAGAAAATAATAACGATCGGGTCCCCATCCCGATCGTATCCTAGCAACCATGCGGGAAAATCGCAACGCATCCGCACATGATTGCGGATGATTGCGATTTTCCCGCATCCCCATTCACTTCTATGGGGCCTGCGTTGCGTGAAAATCGCAGAATATAGAACATGCTGCGATTTTCACGCAACGCAAAAGTGATGCGTGAAAATCACCGCTCATGTGCACAGCCCCATAGAACTGAATGGGTCAGGATTCAGTGCGGGTGCAATGCGTCCTCCTCACGCATTGCACCCGCGCGGAAAACTCGCCCGTGTGAAAGGGGCCTATACCTGCTCTAAAATCCCAACAGAACAATTGCAGAAGGCAGGGGCAGTGTATTTGAATGGAGGAGGCATTGCATAGAAGTGCTTTGCCTGGTCACGTGACCCTCCATCAGCAGCCATTTTATGGATAGTACCTTTGTGTGGACAGCAGAAAAGTATTTGTAAATAAGGTGGCATATTTGATCAAATATTGAAAATGGTGCAGAATATCAACAAAGGCTATATTAGTAAGTGCCATATAATCATATCAAAATCACATTGGTCAACAATAACTGGAAAGTGGTCAACCCCTTTAGTATACAGTACTAGGAAATGGCTGAACTGATTTCATATGTTTGCCTATTATTTTATAAGGATTTTTTTATGTAATATATACCTAGTTTAAAAAAAAATCGGAAAGGAGTATGTGAATTAGGTGCAACTACCTTTTATAAAATCGCTTTACAATATACAGATACTGTATATTGGCTACGTAGGTGGCAAGAAATTACACCAAAGTTTTAAAATCCACACCAGGAGATTCCTGCTGACTCAGAAACCAAAGAAAGTGATTAGGGCACATTTATAAAATGATTTATGTCACAATATTGGTATTAAAAATTCACAAATTATGAACCACATCATATTTGTAGCATAATTACATAGTTACGGTTAAAAAAAAGACATACTGTAAGTAGAAAAACGGTAGTGAGACCCAGAATTCTATACATTTCCATAAGCATTAATGTAATTTACTTTTAAGAATTCCTTTTTCAAAATGTCCACTGTTCCTGCTGTGACCATTTCCTGAGGTAGTCAATTCCAAAGATTCAAATTTCTTATAGTGAAGAATCCTTGATGCTTCTGGAGATTGAACGTTTTCTTATCCAGATGGAGGCAATGCCCCTTTGTATTTTGAGGGGATTTTACATGGAACAGTTTTTCACCAGATTTTTTGTATGTCCCATTTATATATTTGTAATCATGTCCCACCTTAGACGTCTTTTCTCAAGACTAAATAAATTTAATTCTTTACATTTTTTTCTCATAACGGAGACCCTCCATGCCTTTTATCAGTTCAGTTGCTCTCCTTTGTACTTTTTCCAGTTCCAGAGCATCCTTTCTATGGACTGGTGCTCAGAACTGAACTGCATATTCCAGATGAGGCCACACCAATGCTTTGTAAAGTGGTATTATTACATCCCTGCCCCATGAGTCCATGCATCGTTTAATGCATGACAATATGCTGCTAGCCTTATAAGCAGCTGATTGACATTGTTTGTTGATATTTAATCTATGATCTACAAGGACACCCAAATCCTTCTCTACAAATGACTCTCCCAGTGTTACATCCCTTAGAACAGGGATGCTCAACCTGCGGCCCTCCAGCTGTTGTAAAACTACAACTCCCACCATGCCCTTCTGTAGGCTGAAAGCTGTAGGCTGTCTGGGAATGATGGGAGTTGTAGTTTTGCAACAGCTGGAGGGCCGCAGGTTGAGCATGCCTGCCTTAGGACATATGCTGCACAGAGATTATTACTACCCAGATGCATAACTTTACATTTATCCACAATGAACCTCATTTGCAAAGTGGATGCCCAATCACTCAGAGTGTTCAATTCAGTTTATACTTTTTGGACATCTTCCAATTTGCGACTTCACTTATCTTGACACTTTCATGAATTGCAAGGAAAGTGAGCAGGGCTTAGTGGAAGAGGTAAGACCACTCATGGGACTGGCATAAATGATAGTTTACATCTACACAAGCTATAAGCTGGCATATATTTGAATTTCTGGAGCACTTGGGTTGTAGGGAGATGAGTCAAATGTTTCAAGAAGTTGGTGCATTTTAATATATTTGGCACATTTTGTGGATGTATGCAATGCCAATCTTAGGCTACTTTCACACTAGCGGTAGGATGGATCCGACAGGCTGTTGACCCAATGGAACAGCCTGTCGGATCCATCCTGCCACTAGTGAACGTGTGCCCCTGGACTACCGCTTCAGCCCCATTGACTATAATGGGGGAGGGCGGAGTTCCGGCGGAGGCACAGCAGCACACGGGGAGACTATGCGGTGCCTCTGCCGACAATGGGGCTGGAGCGGTAGTCCGGGGGCACACGTTCACTAGCGGCCGGATCTGTCCTGCCGCTAGTGTGAATCTAGCCTTAGTACTGTAAGTCTGCTCCATTTTGTTTTCAATTAAGATTTTATTGGTACATAGAGAACATCACAATAAACAAATATTCCCACAAGGAAGATGACATATTCTGCACTATAATACCATATGTATACCTAAGCAATGCAGCAAATATCAGATAAAACTATAATGTTGTTATGTTAAACTTCAGTTATACAGTATATGAGCTGGCTTGCTCCATCCATTTTGCCTTTGTGTTACTTCTGGAACTGCATGTGTTCTCACTTCTCTGTATACAAAATGGATCAAAGCACACTCTCTTTCTATCACAATGATCTCTTTTTCTTGTAGAGGCTATCCAACTGGAGAACCTAAAGGCATTTGTGGTAACCTACAGAATCCTAAATAGCTTTAAATTCGAAAGTTCAGAAATATTATATACTACTCTTAAGTATTCAACACTTCTTTGGATGTTGTTGGCCTGCTTATGCATTGTTAACTATTTTGGAGGTGCACAGTTTGTAACCACTCAGCGTTTTTTTTTTTTTATTGCATAGAGAAGTCTATGGAAAATCCCTGAAAAAGACATAATCCCGAAAGCATGCAGCAATTAGTAAAAAAAAAAAAAAAAAATCACATAAAACCCAGAATACAAGAGAATTATCATGAAATGCCACACAAATTTTTATTATTTGTAGGGCAGTTGATATTTTACTATTGCCCAACATAGATACAACGGGGGACATTTACTAAGACCGGTGATTTAGAGGCCTATCTTAGTTCATGTCCGCTGCCACTTAATGTGCCTAAGTTATGTAGAGGTGCTGGCCTCTACATAAAGTAGGCACTTTACCGGCGGCCATGCGACTTGCTTAAATCAATGGACCCAAGTTACAGCGAATGTGCATATCCTAAGTAAGGAGCCAGTGCAACCAAAGCCAAATAGCCAAATGTACATGTACACAAAAATACACAAATAGCCGATCTTATGCTGCATGCAGGAAAGGGCAAGAGCTGGTCTATTGCTCTAACTTCCAGAGCAACAGAACTGCCAATCAGGACAACTTAACCCCTTGTACTGACCACGGCAACCAGTTTTGGAGGGATGGGGCACCCACTATCACCATTAATTGAATGCAATCTCATGATGCCAATGTCTGTACATGGCAGTTAACGGTCTAATAAACAGGTTTAATAACAGGTTTAATAAAAAAAAAGTTTTCCACATATAGTATAATACACTGCACTACATAAGTAGTGCAGAATATTATGTAAGTGATCAAATAATCGCATGTACGTAAAAGTCCCTTTTTGGGACTAATAAGTGGTATAATTAGAAATTAAAGTTTTATTCTAAAAAATCTGCAAGTTAAAAATATCTATAATTTTCCCCCGAAAACAAAGTCACCGCATATGTAACAACCTGAATAATAACAAATTCAGATGCCCAATTACAAACGGTAAATAGTACCTAGTTTCAAGAAAAAAAGACAATTCCTCAGTGCTTACAAGAATTTAATAATGTTTTTTTTCCTATCAGTCTGCAAAGGCAGAGAACAAAGCATCTTCCTGCCAGGTCATAAGCACAAAGCAGAATGACATTCTGCTCATTCTGCACAGGGACCTCCCTGCCTGCTGCCCGCCTGGTTGGCTGATCCAGGTTGTATGAGCCAATCAAAATGAGCCCTCCCCTTCACTTCCTCCCAATATCATGTTACCATCCTTCTTCTTCCTCCTTTGTGGTTTTGCCCATGAAAATACGGACAATAAAATTTCTCCGCACACAGTTTTATGTGATTTGTCTAAATGGAATCAGAAAAGATTTGGATTGGCTTGTTGGACAAATTTTTGTGAAATTCACAATAAAACTGGTTAATTCAGAATTGATTTGCTAGTCCTTACTAGTAACTAGTGTTGAGCGAACAGTTCGAGCATAGTTCGGTTTCGTGCCGAATTTTGGGGTGTTCGGGACACGGATCTGAACCCGAACATTTTCAAAAAAGTTTGGGTTCTGGTCCGTTGTTCGGCGCTTTCTTCCCGCTTTCTGAAGGGCTGCACAGCAGCCAATTAGCTAGCGTTGTACTTCTTGCCCTAAGAGCCCATCACAGCCATGCCTACTAATGGCATGGCTGTGATTGGCCAAGTGCAGCATGTGTCCCAGCCTCTATTTAAGCTGGAGTCACATAGCGCTGCACGTCACACTGCTCTGATTAGTGTAGGGAGAGGACACAGCTTCTGTGAGGGCGAGATTAGGCAGGGATAAGTCAGCATTAGCACCTAATGAAGTGATCGGTCTACAGCTGTGAATGATTCAACTTCTGCTAGTTGATTGCTCACTGGTTTTTAGGCTGCACAGAGCGTTTTTCTGTCACTTTTTTTCTGGGGTGATCGGCGGACATTTTGTGACTTGAGGTGCATCAGAACAAGCTGCCGCTAAGTCCATCAATCCATCAATACTAGTTTTTTTTTTTGCTATATCCTACATCCTAAATAAATAGGCAGATAGTGGTTAGGTGCCTGTAAAAAAAGGCCTGAATTTGAAATCAATACATTGGGCCAAAAATTTTTTTCATTATTGTGGTGCTTGGTGAACGGTAACAATGAGGAAAACATCTAGTAAGGGACGCGGACGCGGTCGTGGTGGTGTTAGTGTATCCTCTGGTGCTGGGAGAGGACGTGGCCATTCTGCCACAGCCACACGTCCTAGTGAACCAACTACCTCAGGTTCCAGTACCTGCAAGAATTTACAACGTTATTTGGTGGGGCCCAATGCCGTTCTAAGGATGGTAAGGCCTGAGCAGGTACAGGCGCTAGTCAATTGGGTGGCCGACAGTGGATCCAGCACGTTCACAACATTATCTCCCACCCAGTCTTCTGCTGAAAGCGCACAGGTGGCACCTGAAAACCAAGCCCATCAGTCTGTCACATCACCCCCATGCATATCAGGGAAACTGTCTGAGCCTCAAGTTATGCAGCAGTCTCTTATCCTGTTTGAAGACTCTGCTGGCAGGGTTTCCCAAGGGAATCCACCTAGCCCTTCCCCAGTGGTGGAAGACATAGAATGCACTGATGCACAACCACTGATGTTTTCTGATGATGAGGACATGGGAATACCACCTCATCGGAGTCCGCACGTCTCTGATGATGACGAAACACAGGTGCCAACTGCTGCGTCTTTCTGCAGTGTGCAGACCGAACAGGAGGTCAGGGAGGAAGACTGTGTGGAAGACGATGCAGGGGACGATGAGGTCCTAGACCCCAAATGGAATGAAGGTCGTGCCACTGACTTTCATAGTTCAGAGGAAGAGGCAGTGGTCAGACCGAGCCAACAGCGTAGCAAAAGAGGGAGCAGGGGGCAGAAGCAGAACAGCCGCCGCCAAGAAAGTTCGCCTGCTACTGGCCACCGCCACCAGGGACCAAGCACCCCAAAGGCAGCTTCAAGGAGTTCCCTGGCATGGCACTCCTTTAAACAATGTGCTGACGACAAGACCCGAGTGGTTTGCACATGCAAAGCATGAACTGCAGTTCCTTAAAAGCAAGGAACTCACTCAGGCTCCCCCTGCTCCCTCTTCTGCTGCTGCCTCGGCCTCTTCCTCCGCCTCGGGAGGAATGTTGGCACCTGCCACCCACCAAACAGAGGATGTGCCAACAACACCACCACCTCCGTCACCAAGCATCTCCACCATGTCACACGGTAGCGTTCAGCTCTCCATCTCACAAACCTTGGAGAAAAAGTGTAAATTCACTCCTAGCCACCCTCGAGCCCTGGGCCTGAATGCCAGCATTTATAAACTACTGGCCTTTGAAATGCTGTCATTCAGGCTGGTGGACACAGACAGCTTCAAACAGCTGATGTCCATGGCTGTCCCACAGTATGTTGTTCCCAGCCGCCACTACTTCTCCAAGACAGCCGTGCCTTCCCTGCACAACCAAGTATCCGATAAAATCAATTGTGCACTGCGCAACGCCATCTGTGGCAAGGTCCACCTAACCACAGATAAGTGGACCAGTAAGCACGGCCATGGACGCTATACCTCCCTAACTGCACACTGGGTAAATGTAGTGGCGGCTGGGCCCCAGGCGGAGAGTTCCTTGGCGCACGTCCTTCCGCCGCCAAGGATCGCAGGGCATTATTCTTTGCCTCCTGTAGCCTCCTCTTCGTACTCGGCTTCCTCCTCCTCTGCTTTCACCAGCTCATCCAGTCAGCTACACACCTTCACCACCAACTTCAGCACAGCACGGGGTAAACGTCAGCAGGCCATTCTGAAACGCATATGTTTGGGGGACAGGCCCCTCACCACGCAGGAATTGTGGCGGGGTATTGAACAACAGACCGACGAGTGGTTTCTGCCTGTGGGCCTCAAGCCCGGCCTGGTGGTATGCGATAATGGGCGAAATCTCGTCGCAGCTCTGGGACTAGCCGGTTTGACGCACATCCCTTGCCTGGCGCATGTGCTGAATTTGGAGGTGCAGAAGTTCATTCACAACTACCCCGACATGTCAGAGCTGCTGCATAAAGTGCGGGCCGTCTGTGCGTGCTTCCGGCGTTCACACCCTGCCGCTGCTCGCCTGTCTGCGCTACAGCGTAACTTCGGCCTTCCCGCTCACCGCCTTACATGCGATGTGCCCACCAGGTGGAACTCCACCTTGCACATGCTGGAGAGACTGTGCGAACAGCAGCAGGCCATAGTGGAGTTTCAGCTGCAGCACGCACGCGTCAGTCGCACTGTGGAACAGAACCACTTCACCACCAATGATTGGGCCTCCATGCGAGACCTGTGTGCCCTGTTGCGCTGTTTCGAGTACTCCACCAACATGGCCAGTGGCGATGACACCGTTATCAACGTTTCAATAACACTTCTATGTCTCCTTGAGAAAACGCTTAAGGCGATGATGGAAGAGGAGGTGGCCCAGTAGGAGGAGGAGGAGGATGAGGGGTCATTTTTAGCACTTTCAGGCCAGTCTGTTAGAAGTGGCTCAGAGGGAGGTTTTTTGCAACAGCAGAGGCCAGGTACAAATGTGACCAGCCAGGGCCCACTACTGGAGGACGAGGAGGATGAGGAGGGGGTGGAGGAGGATGAAGCAGCGGGTGGCACCCGACACAGGCCCATCACTGGTGCGTTGGCTGGGGGGATACGGAGGACGATGACGATACGCCTCTCACAGAGGACAGCTTGTCCTTACCTCTGGGGAGCCTGGCACACATGAGCGACTACATGCTGCAGTGCCTGCGCAACGACAGCAGAGTTGCCCACATTTTAACGTGTGCAGACTACACTACTGGGTTGCCACCCTGCTGGATCCCCGATACAAAGACAATGTGCCCACCTTACTTCCTGCACTGGAGCGTGATAGGAAGATGCGCGAGTACAAGTGCACGCTGGTAGACGCGCTCCTGAGAGCATTCCCAAATGTTACAGGGGAACAGGTGGAAGCCCAAAGCGAAGGCAGAGGAGGAGCAAGAGGTCGCCAACGCAGCTGTGTCATGGCCAGCTCCTCTGAGGGCAGGGTTAGCATGGCAGAAATGTGGAAAAGTTTTGTTTCCACGCCACAGCTAACTGCACCATCACCTGATACAGAACGTGTTAGCAGGAGGCAGCATTTTACTAACATGGTTGAACAGTACGTCTACACACCCCTCCACGTACTGACTGATGGTTCGGCCCCATTCAACTTCTGGGTCTCCAAATTGTCCACGTGGCCAGAGTTAGCATTTTATGCCTTGGAGGTGCTGGCCTGCCCGGCGGCCAGCGTTTTGTCTGAACGTGTATTCAGCACGGCAGGGGGCGTCATTACTGACAAACGCAGCCGCCTGTCCACAGCCAGCGTGGACAAGCTGACGTTCATAAAAATGAACCAGGCATGGATCCCACAGGACCTGTCCCTCCCTTGTGCAGAATAGACATTTATAACTGCCTCCCCCTCAACCATGTATTCTTGTACTCCGGGGCACTTCTTTATTAAATCCTCATTTTTTTAACTTTACCATGATCTTGCGGTGCAACCCAAAGTTGAATGAACCTCTCCTCAATCTGGGCGCCAAGGCCTAAATAACTGAAAGTGGCCTTCTCCAGTGGTGGGTGATATAACGCCTTATTCCTTGCTGTGGGACCTCTCTCCTCTGTTTGGGTGCTGGGGCCGAAATAACTGAAAGTGGCTTTCTCCAGTGGTGGGTGATATGACTCATGATTCTCTGCTATGGGACCTCACTCTAATTGATATTGGTTAATTTTTATTTATTTTATTTTATTTTTATTCATTTCCCTAGCCACATTTGTTTGCAGGGCATTTACCTACATTTTGCTGACTTTTACAGACCTCTAGCCATTTCCTGGACTATTTTACAGCCTTTTTAGTGCCTAAAAGTTCGGGTCCCCATTGACTTCAATGGGGTTCGGGATAAAGTTCGGGTCGAGTTCGGATCCCGAACCCGAACATTTTCGGGAAGTTCGGCCGAACTTCCCGAACCCGAACATCCAGGTGTTCGCTCATCTCTACTAGTAACATCTTACTTCTGAATGAGGAAATTTATTACTTCCTTATTTTCGCTGCAACATTAATTTTATAAAAGGCAGAACTTTTTTTACAGCATCACATCTTTTAAAACATGGCAAAATAATAGCTCTGTTCACTTACTGTGCTTTTAACATCCAGAAGAGAGGCTTTAGTGCGGGTACTATGTATTCAAAGAAACACACTGTATAATATTCAACTGAAGGAATGGTTTGTTTCTCTTCCCAATATAAAGTCTATTCGGAGAGGGAAGAGCAATGTTCACCTATTTTTTTCTGTACAATTACTAACATGTTTCAAAATACAAATTCATCTTCTGACTCAAAATATCTTCAATAAAATATCAATTTTAATATCAAACTGCAAAGAAATACCTATATAAAAAGGTATGCTATCAAAGAGAAGGCCAAAATGACACATAAGTAGTTATGAATATTTACTTTGAGATTGAAAGCAGGCTGTAAAGTAAAGTAAAGCCTCACAGTCTCACAAGAAACTGACTTAAAGCATAAATCTACAGACGACAGTTGGCCATATACTGTACTTTCAAAAGCAGAACGATCATTCGTCCAACAGTTATCTCTTGTGATTCCCTCTCATTTCCTGGGAGAACAAAAGTATCAGGCGAAAAAAAAAAAATTTCCCCAGACCCTTCTCTCCCACAACATCATCTGTCAGGAGAGAGTCCAGAGCTCCCCATACTCATTACAAAACAGCGGATTCAGCCCTCATACACTTTTGAATGGGGCCCTTTAAAGTGGTTTGGTCTATATTTTTGCATTTGCAGTTGCACTAATTTGAGTCACTTCAATTGGGTTAATAGTGTGAACCAAATTTATAACTTTTTTTTCCACCACTTTTTATTCCAGTCTTATGCACCGATGACAAAAAAATGAAAAATATTTATCAAAACTAGTCCAAAGATTCCACTTTTGATTTTTCAGAGCTGCTTTAAAAAATTAAAGGATCAATCTGACTGGTTACTATGGGCAACGAAGTGAGTTTTCCATTGCACTATTTTTGATAAGTCTCCCCAACAAATTTTAGATAAATGAGTTGATACATCTGGTGCAACTGAGTTTTATAGAACATAGGGAAAAGTTTGGGCAAATCACTCGATACGTAATAAAAGTGAGCCGAAGTCTTCACTGTCTGTCTGCAGCTACTGCTGGCAGGTGCTAATACTATAGCCTGCAATAAGCTTCTAAATGTCCCCTAATAGTGACTGCATGAAGCTAGAGTGTTTAAACTGGTTGACCTTCATGCTCCTGTATATGCTTTTATTTATGTAATAAATAAATATTCCCATCAAAGGGGATTTCTGAGATTTTTTAATTGATGACTAATTCTCCGGATAGGTCATCAGTATCTGATCAGTGGGGGTCTAACATCCAGGACCCCTGCTGGTCAGCTCTTTGAGAAGGCATCAGTGCTTGCAGTAGTGCCACAGAATTCTTGGAGCTTTGTCTAGGTCATGTGACCTCAAGTTCAGCTTAGAAACTGAGACACTACTGAGACTACTCAGTAGTGTCTCAGCTTAGAAGCTGAGACACTACTGAGAGTGCTGGTGTCTTCTCAAAGAGCTAATCATCGGGAGTCCTGGGTGTCAGACCACCACCGATCAGATACTGATGACCTATGCAAAGGATAGGTCATCAGTTTAAAAATCTCGGAAAAACTCTTTGAAGCACTAAAGCTGTAAAAAGTGCACACCCCAACATATGTTTTATTTTTATTTTTCCATGGTTTCTTATATGATATAGAACCTGGTTCTCCAAAAACATCAACTAATGGTATTCAACACCTTAAAGGGGTATTTCGAGAGTTTCAGGTCCCATAGAAACAAATGGTGTGGAAGTGCACTTGCCCAACCTGCCACCTCTTCATTTTGGGGGCCCTGTGGTATGATTGGTGGGGGACCCAGCCATAGCAAACCGAATAATCTAATAGTTATACTCTATCCTGTGGCTAGGGAATAATGTGAAACTACCATAATACCCTATTGGGCAGCATGTTACAGAACAGGAGGAGCTAAGCAGATTGATCCATAGTTTTATAGAAAATATTTGGCATAATTCTTGTATTGATTTTAATCCCTGCCCTTTCTAGGTGTAGTAGTACAGTGGGAGGTTCTATCACAGATTTTCACTTATCTCTGTATGTATAGTCAAACTGGCCTCCCAAACCTAGAATGAGCAGTGATTTTACTCAATACGTAGCAAGTTATACTGAATCTTTTCCATATATCCATGTACTCAGCTCCTCCTGCTCTATAACATGATATATGTAAACTAAAAATTATATTTATGGTGAGAGGTTACCTTTAAGAACTAGGTCCTTCCTGTTGTTCATGCTAATGATGGTGTCTAATGTACAATAGGAATTCCTGTGGCACAGTAGAATAATAGTGTTAATATATTTTTATTAAAATATGTTGATGTATACCTAATACCTTAGTGGCATTTTTACATTGTAAGCATAATCTGTTTGTGATAAAACTGTTTGTGTGCATGAATGATATTGTTAATCTTCTCTTTATAGCTTTTGTTCTTAGTAAATGAATTGTTCTCATTAGCTGAGCTTATAAAACCCCAGAACAATAATTATATGATTGCAATAAATTGCACATTACCTTAAAAAAAATAAAGCAACAGTCTTTAGTTAGAATATGAGTTTTACCTTAATAGGCTCCATTGAACATTAATGCTGGCCAAAGTGTATTTGTATGCTTAAGGTCAATCTGATTGCTTTGGAAATCAATTGAAAGTTGTGTTTGCAATGGAGGTTTTACTCTCCACTATAGGACTAGATTGAGTATGTCACTCCACTAAAGCATAAAAATTAGTGATCTAAGATTGATTAATACCAGAATTTTGCTATTACATTATGTGAGTCATTAAAATTACAGAATGTGTTGTTTTTCTCCAGATTATATTGTTTATGATAATGTTCATGAGAATTTTTAGTACAACTTTATTGTTAGGGATTACACTAAAACATTTAACACCACAGAAAAAATGATGGCATAACATTTTTGAAAATATCAATGGATATTCGTAATATACAGTGCTTTTATGTTTATGTATTTTCCTATGATAATATACTGTTGTCTTTAACTAATTATACAAGTTGGTTATTTTTGAGAAATACAAAGGGGTAAATGCTTAGAAAAAAATACAAAATTGCCAATAAAAGACAATGGAGCAGATATATGAAAACATTTTTAGTTTGCTGGGTAGTGGCTTGATCTCCTCCGAACCCCATTATAATCAATGGGGCCATAGAACATTCCAATATCATCCGGCAATACGGATCCAGAGAGCTTGGTCAGGAGCTCCTGCCGCAAATGTAAAACTAGCTTAAGACTTTGCCAAAGCAAGGCACAAAATAGATGAACTCGTAACTAGCATCTCATAAATGAAAGAAATTGTGATGCATACATGTGCCACAAATTTTGGCACAAATCCAGGTACGGTGACATTGAAATGCATGTTCTATAAATAGGGTGCTGCTGAAAATATAAAAGTTCAGATCCAGATAACATTTAGCACAGACATATTTCTCACTGCATCAATGCTGAATAGATGCTACTGTGCAAACAAGAAGAGTGAAAATATCCTGAAGATGAACACCGTGCAGGGTTTCAAAATGCTCTCAAGTTGTAGCCAGCCTCCTCTTGATCACAATCAATGTGTTTGTGGTAGCTGATTTTATTAATCCACAATTACGGTAAATAATCTTTTCAGCAATAAAAATAGATTATCAGGCTGCAACATACACTGTAGCACACTTCTGTTGGCAACACTTGGTAAGGTTAATTTACATATTCACAAACATATTGTACATACGTTTAAAATAACTGCTTCATACAAAAGGTAGCTTGTCCTATATGCCGAACCCTGGGTATCACCTATCAGCTAGATCTGCAAAGGGTGAAATCTGTGGCAAATTTGCAATGAAATCCATAAAAAAAAGTGCAATGATGCAACAAATGTGGTTTCTGCAAAGAACTGCAGTGAAATCTGCACCAACATGTGTACAGAAAATGTATAATGCATTAAATACATTAATGTGTACATGTAGCATGAAACTATATTTTTTAGAAACTGCCTGCCATCTTAACATATAGATATGCCCTTTACTTCCTATATGCAAGCACTTCTTCACTCATGTCAACTTCCTTTCAACTCCTGTGGAAACACAACACCCACTGTAATTATTGTAATTATTTCTAAAATAATTTCTAAAACAAAGGCATATCTCAAAAATGCTGGTACAGGGCCATTGTCTAGCATCCCCTTTTCTTTTAACAACCGTCTTTAAACATGTGGAAGTGAGTAGAGAAGAGACAAATTGAAGGATGTTTGGGAGAGGAGTGTTGTCCCATTCTTATCTTATATAGGTCTTCTTTGACAGAGTTTTTCTTTCATGATTCACCAAATTTTTTCTATTGGTGAAATATCTGGGCTACATGCCTTCTCTGAAAGAGACATTGTCTGGATGGAAGCATATTTTTTTCTAAAACCTCTATAAACTGTTCAGCATTGATAGTGCCTCTCCAGATGTGTAAGCTTCCCACATCATAGGCACTAAGGCAAACCCATACTAAGAAAGATGTGGCTTTTGAACTGTGTGCTGAATTGATATCAAGCTGGATGGTTCCTCTCCTTGAGTTCACAGGACATGGCATCCATGGATTCCAAAAAGAATTTCAAATTTTGTGTGTGATCATAGAACAGTTTTCTATTTTGCCTCAGTCTATTTTAGATGAGCTTTGGCCTAGAGAAGACAGCAGTGTTTCTGAATCATGTTAACATATAGCTTCTTTATTACATAATACCGTTTTTTTTTTTTTTTTTCAACATTCTTTTTAGTCAGGATTTTTTTTTCAAATAATGGGGTACAAAAGGAAAAAGGGAAGGGAAAACAGTAGGGGGATCAGTACAGCATATACCAAGGACGCATGTCTCCATTATACAATACGAAAACAGCCAAATAAAATGCCTTATGGTGTGGTTCCTAGTATATCTAAGACACCCAATGTGCCTTTCAATGACGACGTTAGGTACCATGAAGTTTATTGGAATGGGGTAACTATCTCCACAATCTCGGAGCGGCTGAAATGTGAGGTAAGGAAAGCCCTCCATTTTTCAAAGAACTTTCCTGCCGAACTTTCTTTATGTCTACCCGTCTCCACTCGGTCATGTGGTAGCAAGAGTTTCAATTAATATATGATCTCTGATATCGATGGCATGATGTTTGACAGCCAGTGCTGAAGCAATACTCCCTTTGCCACGAGTATCACCAGATTGAGAAAGGAGGAAGCCCGCTGAGGTGGGGATAATTTGATATAGTGGAACAGTAGCATCTGGGGATCCATCAATAATTCCAGGTGCCAATGCAGCTTAACGTAGTCCACCACCTCCTGCCAAAAAGTTTCTATGCGCGGACAAGACCACATCCCATGCTAGAAATCAGTCAGAGGAGCCTTGCATTTCGGGCAGTGAGTAATGCGGTTCGGGTGACTCGGGGAGGCTGGGAAATTAAAGCCATATATCGCGCAATGCATCATCTTAAAATTGGATTCACGCCATCTTTCATTAATGACACAAGATCGAACCTTTTCCCAGCCTTCCCGAATCCTTTCCCTGATATCCGCGTCAGTAGTTATGGTCTCCCATTTTTTGAAGATTTGTGATGGAGAAAACAAACAAACATTCCAGACATGGCTCTATATAAATCAGAAAGCGAAGTTGTCCGCGGCAGCTCCCCAATTATGTCATCTAGGGTGTGCGTGTAGGCTTCCTTAGAAAGATCACGCGCCCTTTCCTTGCAGAAGCCCAGCACTTGCAGGACATAAAGGAAATGAGAACTTGGGAGCTGAAATCTCACTTTTATCTCACTTGGAGACAACCACCTCTGTTCTATTGCATGCATCAGATGCCCCACCCTGGTGATTCCCTTTGATCACCATTGGTCCGAGAAACCCCTATGTCTTTCCCTGGGAAGATCTGGGTGATCCCAGAGAGGAATCCTCTTAGACAATAAGTAGGGAAGGCCAAAGGCTTTTCTGATCTCCTTCCAAGCTAACACCGTGTCCCTGACTATGACCGAGTTTTTAATCGCCGAGGGCAAGGCCGCCAGTCTGGAGTGGAGACACGAGATGAGACCCCATGGAGCCACCAGATTCTGCTCTAATTCTCTATTGGAGAAGTAGTCTGTCCCATGTATCCAGTATGTGCCTCATGAGACAGGTAACATTGTATCCTCTGATGTTAGAAAATTTTATCCCTCCCTCCGATTTCCAGAGCATCAATTTGTACAGGGAAATTCGGGGTTGTTTACACGCCCAAATGAACTTGGTGAAAGCCTTGTTTAATGTGTTAATGTCTACATGTTTTATCAACATCGGGAGGGTTTGGAGTGGGTACAGTAGCTTAGAAAAGGACATCATCTTTACTAAATGGCATCTGCCTAAAATAGTCAAGGGCAGGGAGTGCCACCTAGTCAGGTCAGCCACGATCAATTTGATAAGGGGTGGGTAGTTAAGATGGTATAGGGATCTCGCCACCTTCCCAATTTTCAGCCCTAGGTAAGTGATGTGTGGTTTGACCACAGTAGGTTCAAAACCTGCGGACTGCAATACATCACGAGAAATCTTACCCTGCAGCTCGAGTATTTCACTCTTGTTAACATTAATGCAGTATCCCAATAACGTCCCAAAATGCCGGAGCATGTCTATCACAGGGTTAAGGTGCCGTGTCGGATCCGCCATAAACAGCAACAGATCGTCCGCGTAAAGGGCCAGCCTGACTTCCTTCTTACCTATCCGGATTCGCGTGAACAGGTCAGTGTCCTCCAGAAACCGCGCCAGTGGCTCAATTTCCAGATCAAAAAAAAAGGGGGGACAAGGGGCACCCCTGCCGCATGCCCCTGTGCAATTGGAAGGGGGGGACAAAAAGCCTCCCGTCTGTACACGTGCCCATGGGCTTGTATAAAGGCCCGTGAGGAAGGTACGGAAATGTCCTGTAACACCAAACCTGCCCAGCACCGCTCCCAGCCAGCCCCACCTTACTGAATCAAAAGCCTTTTCGGCATCTAGGGCTACCAAAATAGGGGAATTACCTGGCTGAGAGCGATGCTGGATCCAATCCAAGGTCGTCAGCACCTTTCTGATGTTGGCTACTGCAGACCTGCCTTTTATGAAGCCCGTCTGCGAAGGACCTACCAGGTCTGGCATCAGCAAGCCCAACCTGTCTGACAGAATTTTGGATAAAATTTTCAGATCTTGGTTGATTAGCGAGATAGGTCGATAGGACCTGGGGTCCTGTGGGTCCTTTCCCTGTTTCAGAACGAGTTTTATGTGGGTTACATTAGAATGGAGACTGGGGAGACTGCCTGTGTGTAAGAGATGATTAAAGTGACTCACTAGCGTAGGGGCAATCTGGGATTGTAGGGCCTTGTAAAACTCCCCGGTATACCCGTCTGGCCCCGCGGCCTTACCAATGTGGAGTGATTTAATGGTGTGCAAGAGCTCCTCTTCCGATATATCCGCGCTCAGCCCGGGAGGGGCTGAGCGCGGATATATCGGAAGAGGAGCTCTTGCACACCATTAAATCACTCCACATTGGTAAGAGTGGGGGAGGCTGGTCTGGGGTAAGGGATGGCAGTTTAACCTGGGATAGATACCTGGAATACCCTTCCGAGTCCTGGGGAGAATCACTGTACAGATCAGAATAAAAGCCCCTCAGCAGATCATTGATGACCCTGGAATCCGTTTGGGGGTTACCCCTTGTATCTCTCAGGGACGAAATTCAGGTAGGGGCATATCTGCCTTTGGCTAGGTTTGCCAGCATACAGCCTGATTTGTTACCAAATCAAAAGAGGTCAGACTGATAGGCTGATCTGTGCAATGACTCCCTTTTCTCCACCCACCACTCATAGTCACTCCTGGCTTTAAGCCAGTTGTGTTTGTTGCTTTCCGAAGCAGTCATGAGAAAAGTAGTATATGCTTTCCTCAGGGCTTGGCTCACTATCTCATACTGTCATGAGATCTTCTTGCTTAGATTGCTCATATATCCCATTATCTTCCCCCTTAAAACTACCTTATCCGTCTCCCAATAAATTGGGGCATCCGATGCATGTGAGGAATTGTCAGCCTGAAACTCCAGCCACCAACCTTGCAACAATTCCTTGAAGTTATCGTCTCTGCTCAGCACAGACGGAAACCTCCAAACAAATTCTGTTCCTCCAGGATGAACCTTCTGCAAGCACATGGAGATAGGCGAGTGATCCGAAATTACCAAGTCATGGATCTCTGCCAGGCTGACCTTCTCCCCCAATGTCCGACTCACAAGAAAGTAGTCAATTCGGGACCACGCCTAGTGTGCATGTGAGAAATGGGTGTATTCTCTGTCATCTGGATGCAACAATCTCCAGATGTCAGACAACCCCACAGCAGACAAAAAAGGGGACAGGACCATGTCGGGCGGGCGTTGGGGAGGGCATCTATCTAGCCTCTTTCTGTCCTCTTGTATTGATACTACAGAATTGAAGTCCCCTCCGATTACCTTATTAGGGACACCATCCGACAAAATCCTGCCCTCCAAATCAGCAAAAAATTGTCTATTGTTGCCATTTGGCGCATAGACATTGTACAAACTGTAGTTGGTACCCTCGTGCTCTAATACTAGTCTATGCCACCTGCCCTGACTGTCAGATTCCTCTGATACCACCTTCCCCACCAGATTTTTATGACAAAGAGTAAGCACCCCAGCCTTGCGCCCCACCACCGAAGAGCCAAACACTGTTCTAACCAAGAGCTTTCATAACCTGAAGAAATCCTCCACTGATAGATGCGTCTCCTCTAAGAAGACCACGTCCGGTTTGAGATGATTCAGGTGACGCAAGACTTTGGAACGCTTGGCAGGAAAGTGCAGGCCCTTGACGTTCCAAGAGATGATGCGCATTACTCTGACAGACTATCCCAGACTAAATGAGACAGAGTAGAGAGACAAGAAGTCAGAAGGTAAAGAAAAACAAACAAAGGGGGAAAGGAAAGGGTGAAGGAAGGGGGGGACGGAGGTGGAAAAACCAGGAGAAAAGAGAAACAAAGGGTTTCAAGGGGTCCTAGGGGATACAAAATACAGAAGAGGAAAGAGCAGTGCTACACCTTAACAGGACACAAAGTCCTCCCGGTGACAAGCTGGGGACTTCTCTTTTTTCTACCATGAGAAGCTTCTGGCAAGAGCACCGAAGTGTGGTCACACCCCCCCCCCCCTATCAAGTGCCACCCAGGGGTAGAGTGGGCCTGGGTGCCAACTGAAACAGCAAACTCAGAACGTATAACAGTGCCCAAATAACATTAACAATCTTTGTAAAACCTTAGAACAGTGTCGGAGGGTCACCTCCATAGAACAGCCCGCCACCCTTGTGTAAGGCTCTCGAGACTGTCCAACCGAGGCCTGGCGACCCCCTTAATCCTGGATGACCGGCCCTCTGGAGGGCTTGAATCTAGTCAGGGGCCAAGTGCACGTTAATGGCAGCGGCTTCCCCGCCCATAACATAAACTGAAACTGAAGGGCCTAAATAACATCACCAGTCCGAACATCGTCGTAAGGCTTTAGGTCTCAACGCCTGCCAGACCAGTCCGGTGAGTCTGAAAGTCGTCTGCGTAAGCTCCTCGATCTTCCCACGGAGCGCCTGGCGGAGCGGCCTCAGCGTCGGTTAGCGAAGGCAACGCTCCGCGGTGATCTGGAAGATAACGGCGACGAAGCGTTCCGGGAGGTGTTGCGCCCCGGTAAGAAGTTTTCCAGCGCCGCCTCTGCATCCGCAGGTGAGTCAAAGGATAGCGTTCCTTCCTGGTCATGGAAGACCTTCAGCAGCGCCGGATATAGGAGTTGAAAGCGCATGTTACACTTGAAGAGTTTGGTGCATATCGGGCTGAAGGATTTGCTCCTCTTTGTCACCTCCGCCGAATAGTACTCGAACAGCATAATGGTGTGGCCTCTGATGGAGATCGGGCGACGTCTCTGCCTAAAATTGCGTAACAGGGCGATTTTATTATTGTAATCCAATAGGCGCAGTATGACTTGACGGGTTCTGGCAGATCTGGCGTGGTCTTCCGAGGGCCGTTGTGATCCAGGATGGACGCCCAGGTCAGGGCCCACTCTGTGCGCTCGCTCAACTCTGCAATAAAAATAGAGGCCTAAGGCTTCAGGCAGCTCTTTCTCGCAGACATCCTGCAGTTCCGCGGGGCGTATCGATTCCGGTAAGCCGACCACACGCAGGTTGTTGCGACGCAACCTGTTTTCAAGGTCGTCTAACTTATTGCGAAGTAGGTCAATCTCCTGCTGTTGGGCCTGTAAGGTAGTAGCCGCGTCTAGCGCCATGGTGTTCAAGGAGCGTGTCTCCTGCTCCAATGACTCCACCTTACGGCTGGCTTGGCCCACCTACTCCTTGAGCACTTGTATTGAGGCCATAATGGTGGTCTCTAAGGTATTTTGTATGTCCGGGGTAATGTGGCAGGGCCACCTCAATTGCCAGGCGTTTGTAGTCCAAGGCATTTTGACCATCGTGAGGGCGCAGTGAAGACTGTGAGTCATCTTCTTGGGAGGGCAGAAATGAAGGTTCCGCCATCTTCTCAGGCCGCGTGGCAGCGTCACCGGAGAGTCGCTGGGAACTTGACTGTTTCTGGCCACTGCGCAGTAAATACTGGTCCATGTGCACCGAGGCGACACCCCGAGTCGGAACAAACCGGGGGTAGTGTTTTGTAAGCACCCTATTGTCGCTTCTAGCACGATGCTGCAGTGGAGCTCTCACTCGTGCAGCCTTAAATGGCAGCGCCGGAACCCGGAAGTCCACATGATACAGTTTTAACTTGCATTTGAGAAATGCACAACAAACTATGTTCACAGACAATAATTTCTAAAAGCTTTCCGGAGCTGATGCAGTGATTTTCAGTTTCAATGCAGTGCCACCTGAGGGCCCATAAATCATGAGCATCCAATATCGACTGTTGGCCTTGTGCACATGGATTTATCCATATTCTTTGAATCTTTTGATAATATTATGTACTGTTATATATTCAAAGTCTTTGCAATTTAACATTTGAGGAATATTTTTCTGAAATTTTTCCACAAATGTTAGACAAAGTTTTTTGTAGTTTGTTGAACCTTTGCCCATTTTTGCTTCTGAGAGACACTGCCTGTATAAGGGTCCATTCACACATCCGTAAGTGTTTTGCGGATCCGCAAAGTGCGGATCCACAAAACACCGGCAATGTACGATCCGCAATTTGCGGAAAGCACATAGTCAGCACTATAATAAAAAATGCACTATAATAAAAGAATAGAACATGTTCTATTTTTTTCAGGAACGGAATTGCGGATCCTGAAAAAACAGATGCGGATCCCAAAAAAACGGATGAGGATCCCGAAAATGCGGATCTGCATCCGTTTCAGGCCTATTGAAAGCGAATGGGTCCGCAAATTGCTTAATGGATGCGGCCCCAAATTACGGACGTGTGAATGGACCCTAACATGCTCTTTTATACCCAGCAAATTGTTCCTCCATCTGGTTTTTATCAGTACCACATACTTTTCCACCCATTTGTTACCCCGTTCCAACCTTTTTGAGATGCTTTGTTACTTTGTTAATTGTAAGATCTCTCACTTTTAACATCTGATATGTGTTCTGTGTTCTACTGAGTATAAAATAGGGGTCTATGAGATTTACAAATCAGTGCATTCTGATTTTATTTACATTTATTTACATTTTACACAGTCCTAACTTTTAGAATTGGAGTTGTAGAATTAAGAATTCTCTCATCCTGAAAGTTCTCTACAGTGCTGTACTTTCCTACATCTTTTTCATTATCTTCATCTACCACCCTGCCAATGCTTTACATTTATGTTATTGATCTACATAACATTCCCTCATTTGAAATTTGCAGTTAACCAGAAGGACTACTGCAAAGGGTTTAATTACTATTAATTATCCCCCCCACCCCACCCATAATTTGTCTGAATTCACACTTCAGTTATCTGGTCAGGTTTTTCTATCAGTTATTGTGAACCAAAACCACTAGTGAAGCCTACTCAAAGATCAGGTGTAATGATTAGTGTTGAGCGCGAATATTGGAATAACGATTTTTTTTGCGAATAACGGCACTTTGCAAGTATTTTGAATATAGCGCTATATATTCGCTATTTCGAATATTCATTGTTTTTTTTAAAGTTGTTAATCCTTGTTGCTCTCTGGTTGTCTTACCACTTCCCAAAAGTTGTTCTTACCTGTCCGGAGGATTCCCGGCTCCCTGCCCGCTCCAGCCAATGCCCGTTGCCGCTTCTGGCGACTTCTCGTGTGCATGAAGTGTCCCCATCACAATGGGACTGCCTCCATGCGAAAATGTACTGTCGGATGTGAGAATCACAATCTCACAAATTTGACTAAGTTGTATTCGCAATGCGATTAATATAACCTGTATTACTCACATTGCACATTCAACTTGCATCTGTGTAGAATTAACTAATATTGAGAATATAGCACTATATTCTCAATCTTCATTATATTCTAGCAAGCCAACCATTAAGAATTCAGCTCTAAGTTGAATTCGCAATGCGAACAGATACTGGCATTGCGAATTCAACTTCGAACTGAGTTCCTAATGGTTGGCTTGCTAGAATATAACGAAGATTGAGAATATAGTCGTATATTCGATATCTTCGTTGATTCTACTAAGCTAACCCAATAGGAAATTTGCCTGCATACACTGTTCAAAGTTCAAATCGCAATACACGAATATAAATTCGCGTAACATTCGCAATGTATAGAATAATGATGAATATTCTATTTCGATGAATGTCTGATAAATATTCAATCGAATATTCGCGAAATATCGCAAAATCGAATATGGAACCTCACGCTCATCACTAAAAATGATTTGATTTGCACCTATTCAGTTTTTTGACCCATACCTGGTTTTGGCTCATAATAACTGATGAAAATAACTGACCAAATAACTGAAGTGGGAACTCAAACTTAATGCAATGTTTGTTTCTTCAGTTAAAAGTGGTGATTTGTTATGTATATGCTATTAATAGTACAGTATGGACAACATATGGTTAACAATTTGGCAAACTGTAATAAGTTGTCAGAGTGATGGCCCAGGTTCACTACCTAGCTAAGGAGTCTAGTCTAAAGCAGCTTGGAGGACAGACATATGTGAGAGACTTCCTGAAGAACTACTCTAAGTTCAGAGAACGCTTGTCCCTGAGCCTATAGCTGCCCAGAAAGCAGCCATACTAAAAGAATACTCCTGGGAGAAGGAAATTAGAAGGAATAGAATGCCCAAAGCCAGCACTGGACTCAGAGAGGAAGGTTGTGTGCTAGTATATGACAGAAAGGCTTTGCTGCTGTGGAAGGGAATATTGGAAAAGCATCCAACATACTTTCAGACGGTCTGGCCACCTGTATCTTAGTTTTGCACCCATCAGTCCAAGAATTGCAGTAGGACTTAACAAGAATATTATAGCAAACCTATGGTTCTGCTGAGAAACTGTAAAGTGTCTTTGGAAAGAGGGAGTGCTATAACCACTAGAAATGAGCGAATCGAAGTTGAAGAAGTGTATTTCGATTCGAATTTCAAGATAAATTCGATTTGCACCGAAGCCAAATTTCTTCGCGATTCGTGGTAACGAATCACATTTTTTCCTAAAATGGCTTCTACACGTTTGAGGACATGGGGCAAGGAACTCTGGGAACGCAGGATCACCCATACTGACATGCATGCAGCCAATCAGCAGCCAGCCAGCCAATGATGTCATAGCCCTATAAATACGGTGGCCATCTTAGATTCTGCCATTCACCAACGTGCTTAGTGCAGGGAGAGATGTGTCTGCTGGAGCTAGGGACAGTTATAGGAAAGACTTGATTGTGGTAAAAAAAAAATTATTTACAAGTGCAGGGAAAGATTACTCATGTAGGGAAAGGATAGGGAGGAATCATTCCACCAGCATTTGTGTTTAACAGGGTTCAGTCGGGGAGCTGACAGCCTGGGTAATAGGAACAATCCGATTATACCTTGCTGCACTGACTGGAGATCCAAATTGCCATTATACAGCTCTGTAATTCCAACACACGTGTCTTATTAGGGTGCAAGTGCTGTTTGATACAGGTATTAACAGGGTTTATTACAAGGAAATATTTCTGCGTTTTATTTGCCTTTGTGCGGTGCAGTTATATGTTCTAAAAGCATTTTTTGGCTTATATTAGTGGTAAAAAAAGCTTATTACCCATTGTGTGGTGAAGGGTAGTGATGTCGCGAACATAAAATTTTCCGTTCGCGAACGGCGAACGCGAACTTCCGCAAATGTTCGCGAACGGGCGAACCGGGCGAACCGCCATAGACTTAAATGGGCGGGCGAATTTTAATACCGACATGGACTCTTTCTGGCTACAATAGTGATGGAAAAGTTGTTTCAAGGGGACTAACACCTGGACTGTGGCATGCCGGAGGGGGATTCATGGCAAAACTCCCATGGAAAATTACATAGTTGACGCAGAGTTGTGTTTTAATCCATAAAAGGCATAAATCACCTAACAATCCTAAAAAATTTTTAACAACGTGGTTTAAAACATCTAGTGTGTGTATCAGGTATGATGTTGTATCGATCAGGGTTACGAGGTTGTATCGATAAGGGTTACGCCCGCTTCACAGACATTGACAGACCAAACTCCCCTTTTAATGCACCGCCAACAACCGCAAACAGTTCATTTGCACAACCGCAAACTCCCCATTTGCACAAGGTTGGATACCAAGCTAGCCACGTCCCGGTGATGTCATTGAAGGTTTCTTCCTCCACCCAGCCACGTACAACACCAAGGGTCCCTGAAAGGTGAATTGAATTGATTTTTCGAACGGGGAGATGGTTAAAAAAACGCTGGCTCCCTCCCCTTTGTTTTTATCCACGGTCACTGCGTCTGCGCCGTGCAATTTACTGTCACACCCGATATGAGTGGTATTTTCTGTAGTACTATTCTCATCAGTTTAATCCCTGTTACATCCCATATCAGGGATTGCCTTTTGTGAAAAAAAATTTAGGCTGGGTACCTTCGACTGCCTTCACAGTGACAGACCAAACTCTCATACACCAAACTGAATTGATTTCAGGAACCGGGAGATGGAAAAAGCAGCTTGGTCGGTCCTCTTACTCCCAAATTGGGGCACTGCGCGTGCACAGAGCAATGTGCTGTGACACCCTATATGAGTGGTGTCTTAACTAGTACTATTCCTATCAGTTTAATCCCTGTTACGTACCCTATCTGGGGACGTATGTCGAGTTGATTAAACATTGTTGAATTAGCGAACCATTACGACATCATGAAATAATTTAGTTCTGGGCTCTGTACTTGCTTTGTATTGGAATTGATGGGGATTTTTTTAATTGTCTGCATTATTCCTAATAAACTATTAAGAGACTTTATTATGATTTTTTATTTTATGTATTAAAAAGCAAAACAACATTAAAAAAAAAAAGGTAAATTAATGTTTTTTCTATGAAATATTATCCAGCCGTCCGATCGCTTTTGGTCTGACCATAATGAAGCAACGGCCTTATCATCTGGGGTGTGGCAACATTGCCAACACACTCATAGAGGTGATGATTGCTTCATTGTGATACGCAAGCCCCTTCACCACAACAAGGTAACGATCACGAAGGGGAATTGACACTTGTATGTGCCTTTTTTTTTGGTTTGTTTTTGCAGCCACAGTGCTACACCATAGGACAGAAAAATTAGGCATGTACACATGCCTGAAAAATAATGGCATTGTTGCAGCCGCTATTGTAGCAGCGGCCGGAAAAATTGATGTTTTCCAGGCAGAAAAGTGACTAAAACATTGCGGCTTGAACCCTAGTTGGTGGTGAAGAATTCACAAAAGTCATCCGGTATGCAGACATTAAATACAGCAGCGGGGGGACCATTTTGAGGCCAAGGCATGTCATCAGGACTTTTGTTAGTCAAACGTATCCCCCACTGTCAGTCCCTTCGGGATCCATGCCTCATTCAGGTGAGGTAATCAACACTTTTTTGACCGAGGCGAATTCTCTTGTCAGTGACAATGCCTCCTGCTGCACTGAAGGTCCTTTCTGACAGGACACTTGAAGCAGGGCAGGCCAGAAGTTCTATCGCAAACTGGGATAGCTCAGGCCACAGGTCAAGCCTGCACACCCAGTAGTGAAGGGGTTCATTGCTCCTCAGAGTGTCGATATCTGCTGTTAAGGCGAGGTAGTCTGCTACCTGTCGGTCGAGTCGTTCTCTAAGGCTGGATCCCGAAGGGCTGTGGCGATGAGTAGGACTGAAAAAGCTCTGCATGTCCTCCATCAACAACACATCTGTAAATCGTCCAGTCCTTGCCGCCGTGGTAGAAGGAGGATTACACTTACCTCTTCCCCTGTTAGATTCCCGTTGTACTGTGACATCCCCCTTATAAGCTGTGTAAAGCATACTTTTTTAGTTTGGTTTTGAACTGCTGTATCCTTTCCGACTTTCGGTAATTTGGTAACATTTCTGCCACTTTCTGCTTATACCGGGGGTCTAGTAGCGTGGCCACCCAGTACAGGTCGTTCTCCTTCATCCTTTTTATACGAGGGTCCCTCAACAGACATGACAGCATGAAAGACCCCATTTTAACAAGGTTGGATGCAGAGCTACTCATTTCCCGTTCCTCGTTCTCACTGATGTCATTGACGGTCTGTTCTTCCCCCCAGCCACGTACAACACCATGGGTACCAGATAGGTGACAACAACAAGCACCCTGGGGTGCCTGCTGTGGTTGGTCTTCCTCCTCCTCAAAGCCACCACATTCCTCCTCTGACTCCTCTTCCTCATACTCCTCTTCCAGCGTTGCCGCAGGTCCGGCAAGCGATGATGACAAGGCTGTTTCTGGTGGTGATGGTGACCACAACTCTTCCTCTTCCTCTTCATGCTCATCTACAGCCTGATCCAGCACTCATCGCAGGGCACCCTCCAGGAAGAAAACAAATGGGGTGAGGTCGCTGATGGTGCCTTCGGTGCGACTGACTAGGTTTTTTCACCTCCTCAAAAGGACGCATGAGCCTACAGGCATTGCGCATGAGCGTCCAGTAACGTGGCAAAAAAATTCCCAGCTCCGCAGAGGCTGTCCCAGCACCCCAGTCATACAAATACTCGTTGACGGCTTTTTCTTGTTGGAGCAGGCGGTCAAACATTAGGAGTGTTGAATTCCAACGTGTTGGGCTGTCGCAAATCAAGCGCCTCACTGGCATGTTGTTTCGCCGCTGAATATCGTAAAAGTGCGCCATGGCCGTGTAGGAACGCCTGAAATGGCCACACACCTTCCTGGCCTGCTTGAGGACGTCCTGTAAGCCTGGGTACTTAGACACAAAGCATTGTACGATGAGATTCAACACGTGCCATGCACGGCACATGTGACAACTTGCCCAAATTCAATGCCGACAACAAATTTGTTCCATTGTCACACACCACTTTGCCGAACTCCAGTTGGTGCGGGGTCAGCCACTGATCCACCTGTGCGTTCAGGGCGGACAGGAGTGCTGGTCCTGTGTGGCTCTCTGCTTTCAGGCAAGTCAACCCCAAGACAGCGTGACACTGTCGTATCCGGGATGTGGAATAGCCCCTGGGGAGCTGGGGGGATTCAGTTGATGTGCAGCCAGACACCGCAGAAGAAGAGGACTCAGCCGAGGAGGATATCGAAGAGGATGGAGTAGGAGTAGAGGAGGTGGCAGTAGGTCTGCCTGCAAGTTGTGGCGGTGTCACCAACTCCGCTGCGGAACCTCACATTCCATGCTTGTCAGCCGTCAGCAGGTTGACCCAATGCGCAGTGTACGTGATATACCTGCCCTGACCGTGCTTTGCAGACCAGGTATCAGTGGTCAGATGGACCCTTGCCCCAACACTGTATGCCAGAGATGCCATGACTTCCTTTTCATTGACATGGTAGAGGATTGGGATTGCTTTTTTTGAAAAAAAAATTCGTCCGGGTACCTTCCACTGTGGTGTCCCAATAGCGACAATTTTTTTAAAGGCCTCAGACTCCACCAGCTGGTATGGTAAAAGCTGGCAGGCTAAGAGTTCCGTCAAGCCAGCTGTCAGTCGCCGGGCAAGGGGGTGATTCTGTGACATTGGCTTTTTACGCTCAAACATGTCCTTGACAGACACCTGACTGTGGGCAGATGAGCAGGAACTGGTGAAGGTGAGAGGAGGAGTGGCGGTTGGTTGAGAGGGGGCAGGGAGGACAGCAGTGGTTGACGTGGCTGAAGATGCTGGACCAGGAGGAGCATGGTGGCTTTGAGTTTGTGTACTGCTTGTACTCATGTGTTGATCCCATAGGCGTTTGTGATGTGAGATCATGTGCCTTCGCAAAGCAGTTGTACCAAGGTGGGTGTTGGACTTCCCATGACTCAGTTTCTTTTGGCACAGGTTGCAAATGGCATTGCTGTTATCAGAGGCAGACACACAAAAAAAATGCCACACTGCTGAGCTTTGCAATGACGGCATTCTGGTGGTGGCAACAGCATGCGTTGACTGGCGTGCTGTCTGGCTGACCCCAGGTGCCGATACATGCTGTCTGACTGTGCCACTAACTCCTTGCGACAACCTCCCCCTGCTTCCAACTCGTCTCCTCATTCTCTCTGTCTCCCCTTCTGAACTTTCCCCCTCTTCTTCTCTTCGAGCAGGCACCCACGTGGCATCCGTGGACACATCATCATCATCAACCGCTTCACTTGTATCTGACACCTCAGCAAAGGAAGCAGCAGCGGGTACAACATCATCATCATCATCATCACACTGTACGTCCATGTGTGTAATCCTGCCTGACTGAGACATATCCCTGTAATCTACATCATCTGGCAATAATGGTTGCGCATCACTAATTGCATCCAACTGATGACTCCTCTGACGGATCAAGTGAAGCAGCTGTGGTGGCTGTGGTGGTAGTGGTGGTGGTGGCGGCGGGCGGGTGCGTGGTAACTTGAGAGCAGGTGACCGAAGCTGAGCTGGAGGAGGATGGTGCGTCAAGGTTCTTAGCGGAAGCTGTTGAAGATTGGGTGTCCTGTCTAAGCCAGTCAACTATGTCCTCAGAATTTTTCGGGTTCAGGGTACGTGGCCTCTGAACACTAGGCATTATTCCAGGGACAGTGGAAATCACAGCACCACGACCACGACGGCCCCTGCAGGGTGGCTTGCCTCTGCCTGTCATTTTTTTTTAGATAAGTAGTACTACGCGTACTAGGTACTGTGCCACCCGGTATGAGTGGTGGGAACTGGCAGTGGGCACACTACAGTCAGTGGAAGTGGGCCTGACAAACACTGGCAGCAGGCAAGCAACTGAATTTAGACTACTGTCTAAAAATTAAATGCCTTATTTATCGGCAAGCTACTGTGCCACCCAGTATCATTGGTTGGCACTGGCAGTGTGCACACTACAGTCAGTGGAAGTGGGCCTGACACACACTGGCAGCAGGCAAGCAACTGAATTTAGACTACTGTCTAAAAATGAAATGCCTTATTTATCGGCAAGCTACTGTGCCACCCGGTATCAGTGGTTGGCACTGGCAGTGGGCACACTACAGTCAGTGGAAGTGGGCCTGACACACACTGGCAGCAGGCAAGCAACTGAATTTAGACTATTGTCTAAAAATGAAATGCCTTATTTATCGGCAAGCTACTGTGCCACCCGGTATCAGTGGTTGGCACTGGCAGTGGGCACACTACAGTCTGTGGAAGTGGGCCTGACACACACTGGCAGCAGGCAAGCAACTGAAATTACACTAAAGTGTAAAAATTAAATGCCTTTTTTGATGCAAAGTCCTGTGCCACACGGGATGACAGGGGTGGGCACTGGCAGTGGGCACACTATAGTCAGTGGAAGTCGGCCTGACACACACTGGCAGCAGGCAAGCAACTGAAATTACACTAAAGTGTAAAAATTAAATGCCTTTTTTGATGCAAAGTCCTGTGCCACACGGGATGACAGGGGTTGGCACTGGCAGTGGGCACACTACAGTCAGTGGAAGTGGGCCTGACACACACTGGCAGCAGGCAAGCAACTGAATTTAGACTACTGTCTAAAAATGAAATGCCTTATTTATCGGCAAGCTACTGTGCCACCCGGTATCAGTGGTTGGCACTGGCAGTGGGCACACTACAGTCAGTGGAAGTGGGCCTGACACACACTGGCAGCAGGCAAGCAACTGAATTTAGACTACTGTCTAAAAATAAAAAGCCTTATTTATCGGCAAGCTACTGTGCCACCCGGTATCAGTGGTTGGCACTGGCAGTGGGAACACTACAGTCAGTGGAAGTGGGCCTGACACACACTGGCAGCAGGCAAGCAACTGAATTTAGACTACTGTCTAAAAATTAAATGCCTTATTTATCGGCAAGCTACTGTGCCACCTGGTATCAGTGGTTGGCACTGGCAGTGGGCACACTACAGTCAGTGGAAGTGGGCCTGACACACACTGGCAGCAGGCAAGCAACTGAATTTAGACTAAAGTTTAAAAATTAAATGCCTTTTTTTGATGCAAAGTCCTGTGCCACACGGGATGACAGGAGTGGGCACTGGCAGTGGGCACACTACAGTCAGTGGAAGTCGGCCTGACACACACTAGCAGCAGGCAAGCAACTGAAATTACACTAAAGTGTAAAAATTAAATGGCTTTTTTTATGCAAAGTCCTGTGCCAGCCGTTATCAGTGGTGGGCACTAGCAGTGGGCACACTACAGTCAGTGGAAGTCAGCCTGACACACACTGGCAGGCAACTAACCTTAGATTAAAGTGTAAAAATTAAATGCCTTTTTTTGATGCAAAGTCCTGTGCCACACGGGATGACAGGGGTGGGCACTGGCAGTGGGCACACTACAGTCAGTGGAAGTCGGCCTGACACACACTAGCAGCAGGAAAGCAGCTGAAATTACACTAAAGTATAAAAATTAAATGCCTTTTTTTATGCAAAGTCCTGTGCCACATGGTATGAGTGGTGGGCACTGGCAGTGGGCACACTACAGTCAGTGGAAGTCAGCCTGACACACACTGGCAAGCAACTAACCTTAGATTAAAGTGTAAAAATTAAATGCCTTTTTTTGATGCAAAGTCCTGTGCCACACGGGATGACAGGGGTGGGCACTGGCAGTGGGCACACTACAGTCAGTGGAAGTCGGCCTGACACACACTAGCAGCAGGAAAGCAGCTGAAATTACACTAAAGTATAAAAATTAAATGCCTTTTTTATGCAAAGTCCTGTGCCACATGGTATGAGTGGTGGGCACTGGCAGTGGGCACACTACAGTCAGTGGAAGTCAGCCTGACACACACTGGCAGGCAACTAACCTTAGATTAAAGTGTAAAAATTAAATGCCTTTTTTGATGCAAAGTCCTGTGCCACATGGGATGACAGGGGTGGGCACTGGCAGTGGGCACACTACAGTCAGTGGAAGTCGGCCTGACACACACTGGCAGCAGGCAAGCAACTGAAATTACACTAAAGTGTAAAAATTAAATGCCTTTTTTGATGCAAAGTCCTGTGCCACACGGGATGACAGGGGTTGGCACTGGCAGTGGGCACACTACAGTCAGTGGAAGTGGGCCTAACACACACTGGCAGCAGGCAAGCAACTGAATTTAGACTACTGTCTAAAAATAAAAAGCCTTATTTATCGGCAAGCTACTGTGCCACCCGGTATCAGTGGTTGGCACTGGCAGTGGTAACACTACAGTCAGTGGAAGTGGGCCTGACACACACTGGCAGCAGGCAAGCAACTGAAATTACACTAAAGTGTAAAAATTAAATGCCTTTTTTTGATGCAAAGTCCTGTGCCACACGGGATGACAGGGGTGGGCACTGGCAGGGGGCACACTATAGTCAGTGGAAGTCGGCCTGACACACACTGGCAGCAGGCAAGCAACTGAAATTACACTAAAGTGTAAAAATTAAATGCCTTTTTTTGATGCAAAGTCCTGTGCCACACGGGATGACAGGGGTTGGCACTGGCAGTGGGCACACTACAGTCAGTGGAAGTGGGCCTGACACACACTGGCAGCAGGCAAGCAACTGAATTTAGACTATTGTCTAAAAATGAAATGCCTTATTTATCGGCAAGCTACTGTGCCACCCGGTATCAGTGGTTGGCACTGGCAGTGGGCACACTACAGTCAGTGGAAGTGGGCCTGACACACACTGGCAGCAGGCAAGCAACTGAATTTAGACTACTGTCTAAAAATAAAAAGCCTTATTTATCGGCAAGCTACTGTGCCACCCGGTATCAGTGGTTGGCACTGGCAGTGGGAACACTACAGTCAGTGGAAGTGGGCCTGACACGCACTGGCAGCAGGCAAGCAACTGAATTTAGACTACTGTCTAAAAATTAAATGCCTTATTTATCGGCAAGCTACTGTGCCACCTGGTATCAGTGGTTGGCACTGGCAGTGGGCACACTACAGTCAGTGGAAGTGGGCCTGACACACACTGGCAGCAGGCAAGCAACTGAATTTAGACTAAAGTTTAAAAATTAAATGCCTTTTTTTGATGCAAAGTCCTGTGCCACACGGGATGACAGGAGTGGGCACTGGCAGTGGGCACACTACAGTCAGTGGAAGTCGGCCTGACACACACTAGCAGCAGGCAAGCAACTGAAATTACACTAAAGTGTAAAAATTAAATGGCTTTTTTTATGCAAAGTCCTGTGCCAGCCGTTATCAGTGGTGGGCACTAGCAGTGGGCACACTACAGTCAGTGGAAGTCGGCCTGACACACACTGGCAGCAGGCAAGCAACTGAAATTACACTAAAGTGTAAAAATTAAATGCCTTTTTTTGATGCAAAGTCCTGTGCCACACGGGATGACAGGGGTTGGCACTGGCAGTGGGCACACTACAGTCAGTGGAAGTGGGCCTGACACACACTGGCAGCAGGCAAGCAACTGAATTTAGACTACTGTCTAAAAATGAAATGCCTTATTTATCAGCAAAGCTACTGTGCCACCCGGTATCAGTGGTTGGCACTGGCAGTGGGCACACTACAGTCAGTGGAAGTGGGCCTGACACACACTGGCAGCAGGCAAGCAACTGAATTTAGACTACTGTCTAAAAATTAAATGCCTTATTTATCGGCAAGCTACTGTGCCACCTGGTATCAGTGGTTGGCACTGGCAGTGGGCACACTACAGTCAGTGGAAGTGGGCCTGACACACACTGGCAGCAGGCAAGCAACTGAATTTAGACTACTGTCTAAAAATAAAAAGCCTTATTTATCAGCAAGCGACTGTGCCACCCGGTATCAGTGGTTGGCACTGGCAGTGGGCACACTACAGTCTGTGGAAGTGGGACACACAATAGCAGCAGGAAAGCAGCTGAAATTACACTAAAGTATAAAAATTAAATGCCTTTTTTTATGCAAAGTCCTGTGCCACATGGTATGAGTGGTGGGCACTGGCAGTGGGCACACTACAGTCAGTGGAAGTCAGCCTGACACACACTGGCAAGCAACTAACCTTAGATTAAAGTGTAAAAATTAAATGCCTTTTTTTGATGCAAAGTCCTGTGCCACACGGGATGACAGGGGTGGGCACTGGCAGTGGGCACACTACAGTCAGTGGAAGTCGGCCTGACACACACTAGCAGCAGGAAAGCAGCTGAAATTACACTAAAGTATAAAAATTAAATGCCTTTTTTTATGCAAAGTCCTGTGCCACATGGTATGAGTGGTGGGCACTGGCAGTGGGCACACTACAGTCAGTGGAAGTCAGCCTGACACACACTGGCAGGCAACTAACCTTAGATTAAAGTGTAAAAATTAAATGCCTTTTTTTGATGCAAAGTCCTGTGCCACATGGGATGACAGGGGTGGGCACTGGCAGTGGGCACACTACAGTCAGTGGAAGTCGGCCTGACACACACTGGCAGCAGGCAAGCAACTGAAATTACACTAAAGTGTAAAAATTAAATGCCTTTTTTTGATGCAAAGTCCTGTGCCACACGGGATGACAGGGGTTGGCACTGGCAGTGGGCACACTACAGTCAGTGGAAGTGGGCCTAACACACACTGGCAGCAGGCAAGCAACTGAATTTAGACTACTGTCTAAAAATGAAATGCTTTATTTATCAGCAAGCTACTGTGCCACTGTGGGCCTGCAGCTCCTCACACACATGCAGGCCAGGCAACTGCAATATGTATATGGAGAAAAAAAAAGCAGACTAAAGTTGCAGCCCTAAAAAGGGCTTTTTGGGGTGCTGTCAGGACGCTGTCCTTACAGCAGAGATCAGATGAGTCTTTCAGGACTGGAGTGGACACTGAATTCACTTGCCTAGCTATCGATTTCCCTATTAAATCACCTGCAACTACACTCTCCCTCCTCTCACTAAGACTGCAAATTCCGAATGAATCTAAAATGGATGCTGTTCAGGAGATGGGAGGGTCTGGGAGGGAGGGTATGCTGCTGATTGGCTGGAATGTGTCTGCTGACTGTGAGGTACAGGGTCAAAGTTTGCTCAATGATGATGTATAGGGGGCGGACCGAACATCGCATGTGTTCGCCCGCTGTGGCGAACGCGAACAAGCTATGTTCGCCGGGAACTGTTCGCTGGTGGATAGTTCGGGCCATCTCTAGTGAAGGGCGAAAATTGCAGCTGTTTCTGTTGTGTATTAGTGGCAAAAGTAAAATATATTTGCCTCTCAGCGGTGCAGTTATTTGTTCTAAAGTACTTTTTTCCATGTATTAGTGGAAAAAGAAAAAATATCTTTGCCGCTCAGCAGTGCATGGCACACGTATTCAATCTGGTTGTCAAGCGGTTCTTGAAGTCTTCCACCCATCTGCAAAACATCCTAAAAATGCCCAGGAAACTTTGCATGCACTTCAGCCACTCGTACACCGCAAACCACACCCTCCATGAGAGGCAGAGGCAGAATGCCATATATTAGACCGACTATATGAACAGAGAAAGGCCATAAACGATTTCTTAATGATCCAAGTGGACAGGAGTAGTGTTGATCACGAATTTTTGAATTGTGAATTTTAATTGCGAATATCGGCACTTCGAGAATTCGCGAATATTTAGAATATCGCAAAATATATTCGCAATTGCGAATATCCGTTTTTATGCGAATTTTTTATATGCAAATTTTCGTAAGCAAGAAAATAATGTCATTATTTTCAGAATGTGAAAATTCGCATACAAATTTGCATACATTTGCATAAAAATTTGCATAAAAATTTGCATAAACTGGCATTTAAAAGCTACTTTTTAAATACCAGTTTATGCGAATTTTTATGCGATTTTATGTAAATTTATGCAAATTTTTATGCAAATTTCGAAATCAAGAAAATAATGACTGGAGATTACGAATTTGCGAATATATTCGTGAAATATCGCAAATTCGAATATTGCCCCTGCCGCTCATCACTAGACAGGAGTACTCCCCTGTGTAACTTTGATGTCCTCCAGTGGCAGTACATACGTTTGCTCAGGCCCTTTGCAGATCCCATGTCATTTGTCAGTCACTAGGACTACGGATTGAACAATGTCATTCCACTGCTTCATGTCCTGGAACAAATGCTGGTAAATCTGGCTGGTCAGGGGACTGGATACGTGGCGTGTCTCTTGGCCACATGAGCCCTTTGGGGGCTGAACTGGAGGAGTAGGAGGAGGACATTGGAGCACAAGCAATGAGTAGCAAATCGGGGGGTTTCTACACAGGTGACAGGAGAGGAGAAGCAGAACCAGCCAGGGGAGCTACAGGGTCGATGACGAAGATGAGGCAGAGGAACCAGACACACCGTGGCAGTATTAAAGTGGAGATGTAGGCAGGGAATCCCTCCGAGTCACTTGCACAAATGGCCCGATGCATGCTCACATGCTTGCATAGTGACAGCCGAATTGTCACCATTTGGCAGAGGGATGACTTCTGGCTCTCCACCTTGTTGGACCCTTGCTACCGGTACAAAATGGGGGCCTTTTTTACACCCGCTGAGAGGGAGGACAAACTGAACAAATGACAAACTTAGAGGTAGATGGAGAGTCCTTAAAAATTATTTCAGGGATTTAGGTCAAAAGCTTAGGGCAAGGACCTCAAAGGTAGTATTTTCTGAAATACTGCCTGTACTTCGAGCCACACAAAAAAGGTAGCGGGAGATTAGGGAGATTAACAAGTGGCTCAAGAACTGGTGTAGGAAGGAGGGGTTTGGGTTCCTGGAAAACTGGGCCGAAATCTCTGTCAGCTACAGGCTTTATCGTAGGGATGGGCTGGACCTCAATGGTGAAAGGGCAGCTATGTTGGGAGAAAGATGGCTAGAAGGTTGGAGGAGTGTTTAAACCAGGGACTGGGGGGAGGGTAATTACATTATAGTTAGGGAAGATAGAGACCGGGGGCAAGGTAGTGGGGCTGGGGGAGGAACTAGAACAGTTGAGAAGGAAAGGTGTTGGGTTAAAAATATACATAAACCTCTCAATTGTATGTATACTGGCTGGATGATAACTATGACTGGGCAGATGATGTACAATGTTACAGTCTGTTTAGAAAGGATCGCCAAAACTGGAGAGGGGGAGTGGTCTGCCTTTCATATGTAAAGTCCTGTCTAAAGCCCACAGTCCGAGAAGATATAAGTGAAGGACATGAACATGTGGAGTCACTGTGGGTAGAGATACATGGAGACAAAAACAATAATAAATTACTAAAAGTAGTTTACTATAAACCACCTAATATACCAGAGTCCACAGAAAATCTACTACTAAACGAGATAGATGAGGCGGAAAATCATAATTGGTAAAATCAAGGTGGTTATTATGTGGGACTTAAACTACCCAGATATAGACTGGGAAACTGAAAGCTGTACATCGCATAAAGGAAACAGGTTCTTGGCAATAACCAAAGACAACTACCTTTCCCAACTGGTTCAGCACGGCCATACTGGACTTAATAATAACCAATAGACCTGAGAGAACAACAGACTTGCAAGTTGGGGGACACCTGGGAAATAGTGACCATAAAGGAATAGCCTTCCAGATATCATTCAAAAGAGCGTTTCTACAGGGATGAACAAAAATTCCAAACTTCAAAAAAGCTGAATTTAGCCAACTAAGAGAGGCCATAGGCTTAACTAACTGGAACAAAGTCCTCAATAATAAATATACAGCCACAAAATGGGATATCTTTAAAAGCATTCTAAAATCTCATTGTGAGAGGTACATACCATATGGGAATAAAAGTTTAAGGAACAAAAAGAAACCAATGTATATAAAAAGAACTGTAAAGAAAGCAATGAATGACAAAAAGAAAGCATATAAATCACTAAAACAGGAGGGTAGCGAGTAAGTACTGAAAAAGTATAAGGAAAAAAATAGAACATGTAAAAAACTAATAAAAGTGGCCAAACTAGAGACCGAGAGATTAATTGCCAAAGAGAGTAAAACTAACTCTAAAATGTTCTTCCATTATATAAATGTTAAAAAGTATAAATCTGAAGGTGCCCTTTAAAGAGTAATGAGGAGGGAGTTAAAGAGAGCGACGAGGAGAAAGCAAAGCTGTCTCCAATGTATTCACTAAGTGAAATAAACTGTCATATGAAATTCTGAATGTAAAAATAAATTCCCCATTAAAAGTGTCCTGTCTGACCCAGGAAGAGGTACAACAGCGACTTAAAAAGATTAAAATAGACAAATCGCCAGGACCGGATGACATACACCCCTGTATCCTAAGGGAATTAAGTAATGTCATAGCCAGATCTTATTTCTGATATTTAAGGACTCTATACTGACAGGGAATGTTCGACAGGATTACCGCATAGCAAATGTGGTGCCAATGTTCAAAAAGGTTTCAAAAACAGAGCCAGGAAACTATAGGCCGGTATGTTTCATATCTGTTGTGGGTTAACAGTTTGAAGGTTTTCTAAGAGATAATATCTTAGAGCAAATAACACCATATCAGCATGGCTTTATGAGGGATCGGTCATGCCAAACTAATTTAATCAGTTTCTATAAGTTCTAGACTTCACAGCAGCGAATCAATGGATGTGGTATATCTGGACTTCTCCCAAGAATTTTACACTACCACATAAAAGGTTAGTATCTAAAATGAGAATGCTCAGACTGGGAGAAAATATCTGTATGTGGTAAGTAACTGGCTCAGTGATAGAAAACAGAGGGTGGTTATAATTGGTACACACTCAGATTGGGTCACTGTCACTAGTGGGGTACCTCAGGGGTCAATATTGGGCCCTATTCTCTTCAATATATCTGATAATGATCTTGTAGAAGGCTTGCACAGTAAAATATCAATTTTTGCAGATGACACTAAACTGTTTAAAGAAATTAACACTGAAGAGGACAATACACTGCTACAGATGGATCTGGATAGTTTGGAGGCTTAGGGTACTTTCACACTTGTGGCAGGACGGATCCGGCAGGCTATTCAGCCTGCTGGATCCGTCCTGCCACAAGTGGCCGTGCACCGCCGTGCTGCCGCTCCGTCCCCATTGACTATAATTGGGCTGGGGGCGGAGCTACAGCACAGCACGGCAGTGCGCGGCCGGAGATCGCCGGACTAAAAGTCCTGCATGTCCGACTTTTCAGTCCGGCGATCTTTGCCGTGCTCCGCCCCCGCCCCATTATAGTCAATGGGGACAGAGCGGCAGCACGGCAGTGCACGGCCACTTGCGGCAAGACGGATCCGGCAGGCTGAATAGCCTGCAGGATCCGTCCTGCCGCAAGTGTGAAAGTCCCCTTAGTAGGATAAGTGGCAGATTAGGTGTCACTGACAAATGTAAAGTTATGCACATGGGAAGGAATAATGCAAGTCACCAGTACATACTAAATGATAAAACACTGGGTAACACTTAAATGGAAAATGGAAATGGAATTTTAATAAACAGCAAACTAAGCTGCAAAAACCAGTGTCAGGCAGCTGCTGCCAAGGCCAATAAGATAATGTGTTGCATCAAAAGGGGCATTGACACCCGTGATGAGAACATAGTCCTACCATTTTACAAATCGCTCAGACCACACATGGAGTACTGTGTACAGTTCTGGACTCCTGTGAACAAGGCAGACATAGCAGAGCTGGAGAGGGTTCAGAGGAGGGCAACTAAAGTAATAACTGTAATGGGACAACTACAGTACCCTGAAAGGTTATCAAAATTAGGGTTATTCACTTTAGAAAAAAAGACTACTGAGGGGAGATCTAATTACTATGTATAAACATATCAGGTGTCAGTACAGAGATCTATCCCATCATCTATTCATCCCCAGGACTGTGACTGTGACGAGGGGACATCCTCTGCATCTGGAGAAAAGTAGGTTTGTGCACAAACATAGAAGAGGATTATTTAGGGTAAGAGTAGTCAGACTATGGAACTCTCTGCCTGAGGAGGTGGTGATGGTGAGTATAATAAAGGAATTCAAGAGGGGACTGGATGTATTTCTGGAGTATAATAATATTACAGGTTATAGCTAGAGATGTTCCGAACTATTTGCCTGCGAACAGTTCCCAGCAAACATCGCTTGTTCGCGTTCGCCGCGGCGGGCAAATATATGCGATGTTCGGTCCGCCCCTATACATCATCATTGAGCAAACTTTGACCCTGTACCCCACAGTCAGCAGATACATTCCAGACAATCAGCATACCCTCCCTCCCAGACTCATATACATCCTCTCAAAAAGCAAGGACAGCATCCTTCTAAGATTCATTCTGAAGCTGAAGTGTTAGTTAGAGCAGGGAGAGTGCTGCTGCTGAATTAATATTGGGCCAGCGCTCCAGCCCTGGGAGAATGATACGCCCAGGGCAAAAGAAGATGTCTCCGCCCCAGGCAAAATTGGAGAAGCACGAGCGCCGGTACCGGGGGCTACAGAGGACGAACAGAGCGGCACCCAGGGAGACAAGTAAGTGCAGGGACATCCCTGGGTGCCGCTCTCCAGGTACATACCTTTGCCTAATAAACTGTGGACCAGTGAAAGGTCCTCTTTAAGTTTTACCCTTTAAAATAATTTCAGTTGCCTGCCAGTGTGTGTCAGGCCCACACAGACTGTACTGTGCCCACTGCCAGTGCCCACCACTCCTATCGGGTGGCAAAGTACCTTGCAGATAAAAAATTCATTTAATTTTTCCCCCTTAATATAATTTCAGTTGCCTGCCAGTGTGTGTCAGGCCCACACAGGCTGTACTGTGCCCACTGCCAGTGCCCACCTCACTTATCGGGTGGCACAGTACCTTGCAGATAAAAAAGTCATTTAATTTTTACCCTTTAATATAATTTCAGTTGCCTGCCACTGCCAGTGTGTGTCAGACCCACACAGACCGTACTGTGCCCACTGCCAGTGCCCGCCACTCATATAGGATGGCACAGTACCTTGCAGATAAAAAGTCATTGAATTTTTACCCTTTAATATAATTTCAGTTGCCTGCCACTGCCAGTGTGTGTCAGACCCACACAGACTGTACTGTGCCCACTGCCAGTGCCCACCACTCATATCGGATGGCACAGTACCTTACAGATAAAAAAGTTATTTAATTTTTATTCTTTAATATAATTTCAGTAGCCTGCCAGTGTGTGTCAGACCCACAGACTGTACTCTGCCCACTGCCAGTGCCCACCACTCATATAGGGTGGCACAGTACCGTGCAGATAATAAAGTCATTTAATTTTTACCCTTTAATATAATTTCAGTTGCCTGCCAGTGTGTGTCAGGCCCACACAGACTGTACTGTGCCCACTGCCAGTGCCCACCACTCATATAGGATGGCACAGTACGTTGCAGATAAAAAAGTCATTTAATTTTTGCCCTTTAATATAATTTCAGTTGCCTGCCAGTGTGTGTCAGGCCCACAGACTGTACTGTGCCCACTGCCAGTGCCCACCACTCATATATGGTGGCACAGTACCTTGCAGATAAAAAAGTCATTTAATTTTTACCCTTTAATATAATTTCAGTTGCCTGCCACTGCCAGTGTGTGTCAGGCCCATACAGACTGTACTGTGCCCACCACTAATATCGGATGGCACAGTACCTTACAGATAAAAAAGTTATTTAATTTTTATTCTTTAATATAATTTCAGTAGCCTGCCAGTGTGTGTCAGACCCACAGACTGTACTGTGCCCACTGCCAGTGCCCACCACTCATATAGGGTGGCACAGTACCTTGCAGATAATAAAGTCATTTAATTTTTACCCTTTAATATAATTTCAGTTGCCTGCCACTGCCAGTGTGTGTCAGACCCACACAGACTGTACTGTGCCCACTGCCAGTGCCCACCACTCATATAGGATGGCACAGTACGTTGCAGATAAAAAAGTAATTTAATTTTTACCCTTTAATATAATTTCAGTTGCCTGCCAGTGTGTGTCAGGCCCACAGACTGTACTGTGCCCACTGCCAGTGCCCACCACTCATATAGGATGGCACAGTACGTTGCAGATAAAAAAGTCATTTAATTTTTACCATTTAATATAATTTCAGTTGCCTGCCACTGCCAGTGTGTGTCAGACCCACACAGACTGTACTGTGCCCACCACTCATATCGGGTGGCACAGTACCTTGCAGATAAAGTCATTTAATTTTTACCCTTTAATATAATTTCAGTTGCCTGCCAGTGTGTGTCAGGCCCACACAGACTGTACTGTGCCCACTGCCAGTGCCCACCACTCATATATCGGGTGGCACAGTACCTTGCAGATAAAAAAGTCATTCGATTTTTACCCTTTAATATAATTTCAGTTGCCTGCCAGTGTGTGTCAGGCCCACAGACTGTACTGTGCCCACTGCCAGTGCCCACCACATGGCACAGTACCTTGCAGATAAAAAAGTCATTTAATTTTTACCCTTTAATATAATTTCAGTTGCCTGCCAATGTGTGTCAGGCCCACAGACTGTACTGTGACCACTGCCAGTGCCCACCACTCATATAGGGTGGCACAGTACCTTGCAGATAAAAAAGTCATTTAATTTTTACCCTTTAATATAATTTCAGTTGTCTGCCACTGCCAGTGTGTGTCAGGCCCATACAGACTGTACTGTGCCCACCACTAATATCGGACGGCACAGTACCTTACAGATAAAAAAGTTATTTAATTTTTATCCTTTAATATAATTTCAGTAGCCTGCCAGTGTGTGTCAGACCCACAGACTATACTGTGCCCACTGCCAGTGCCCACCACTCATATAGGGTGGCACAGTACCTTGCAGATAAAAAAGTCATTTAATTTTTACCCTTTACTTTAATTTCAGTTGCCTGCCACTGTCAGTGTGTGTCAGGCCCACACAGACTGTACTGTGCCCACTGCCAGTGCCCACCACTCATATAGGGTGGCACAGTGCCTTGCAGATAAAAAAGTCATTGAATTTTTACCCTTTAATATAATTTCAGTTGCCTGCCACTGCCAGTGTGTGTCAGGCCCACACAGACTGTACTGTGCCCACTGCCAGTGCCCACCACATACATCGGGTGGCACAGTGCCTTGCAGATAATAAAGTAATTAAATTTTTACCCTTTAATATAATTTCAGTTGTCTGCCAGTGTGTCTGGCAAGCCACCCAGCAGGGGCCGTCGTGGTGCTATGATTTCCTTTGGCCCTAGAATAATGCCCAGTGTTCAGAGGCCACATACCCTGAACTCGATAAAATTCTGAGGACATAGTTGACTGGATCACACAGGACACCCATCTTCAGCCACGTCAACCACTGCAGTCCTCCTTGCCCCCTCTCAACCACCCGCCATTCCGCCTCTCACCTTGAGCAGTTCCTGCTCATCTGCCCACAGTCAGGTGTCTGTCAAGGAAATGTTTGAGCGTATGAAGCCAATGTCACAGAGAGTCACCCCCTTGCCTGGCGTCTGACAGCTGGCTTGTCAGAACTCTTAGCCCGCCAGCTTTTACCATACAAGCTGGTGGAGTCTGAGGTCTTCAAAATATTTGTAGCTAGTCAGACACCGCAGTGGCATGTCTGGCACACAGTGTTGGGGCAAGGGTCCATCTGACCACTGATACCTGGTCTGCAAAGGTCAGTCAGGGCAGGTATATCACGTACACTGCGCATTGGGTAAACCTGCTGACGGCTGCCAAGCATGGAATGCTTGGCTCTGCAGCGGAGTTGGTTACACCGCCACGACTTGCAGGCAGGCCTGCTGCCACCTCCTCTACTCCTCCTACTCCATCCTCTTCGTGAGTGTATCTGACAGGTCTCTCTGTTTTTCCTTTCTGATTGTTATTGTTGGCAGGATCCCATCTCTCCAAAGGTTCTGCTCGTTATCAGAGAGGGAGCTCTATTTATGTCTGCCTCTCACTGCTGACCATGCGGTTGTTTGTGGATCATCTGCTTCCCTTTCGTCTCAACTTAAGTTCACCTGTTGTCTTCTTGGTGTTTGTGTTGTTTCTAGGTCTCAGCGAGATGCTGGTCCCTTCACGGTGGATGAAACTGGCTGTCTCATCTCTTGCTTCCTAAGATAGGGTGTGCGACAGAATCAGCAGGGCATAGGTTTCAGCGTATTAGTTTGTTCACCATCAGGACTTGCTCATACTGTCAGCAGTCAGGGAAAGGCTCAGGGATTGTTAGGAGGCTATCATTCCCTCTTTCTGTCGCTATTTGTTTACCACCTACCCATGACCGTGACAATTACTGACCAAATGCTGACCGAGTGAAGGCGGATGCGCCAAAGAGAAGATCAGTTTTTTGTGGGTTATTATTCTGACGGATCAGAGGAAGGGCAAAATAATCAGTGACATCAGCACATACTTACTGTTGACACCCTCTCCACTCTGTCTACTTGTTTAGGCGTTTAATAAAACAGGATCTGTAGACATCTATGTGTAATCACTTGATGACGGTGTAAAAGGAGTTCGCTTCTTCTTGGCTGTGACATCGACCTATAAGGCTGAGTTCATACTTGAGTTATTTGGTCAGTTTTGGCCCCTTGACTACCCAAATAAGTAAAGTGTGCAGTAATTCTAAGAGTGATGCCTGTCATCTGCATGTCATACAGACTCACAGTATTATTTGCATGTTACTGCAAGGCACATTGTTCTACACCACTATAAAGTCTCTCAGCAGCCAGGAAATAGCTGTTTTTTAACGTAATTCGCCACAAATATGTTCGCATCGAACCAAATTTTTCCAGAAAAATTCGGCGAATATAATAGAATTTTTAAAAATGTGCTCATCCCTAATAACCACTATCATGGTCACTGTCCATATAGTATGCTGCTATTAGGAGACTATTGCACTGTGAAGACCTAGTAAAGAGAGTTTTATTACAAGCAACGGGCCTGATTATTGTCTCCAGTTTCCATCAGTCCAGTCCAACTAATCCAACTACCATTCACGGCTTTGCATGGCCCTAGGGAGCATCAGAGTGGAGATTCCCACTGTGATCTGTGAATACTACCACCACTCTCAGAGCCACGACTACCACTGCTTGCTGCATTGTTTTCTGGAATCATGAACATGCTATCCTCTGTGTCCTATCGTTTCCCTAAAGAAAGGTTATTGTGGCAAACATAATTAGGCAGGATTATATTCATCAAATCAGTGTAAAGCAAAACTACACATTTACAGTACCTATTACTGTAAAGACTATACATGTCACAAATTACATAGAGTACAGGAAGCATTATAAATATATCCATATGGAAGCACCCCCCCCTTCCCTATAACATTGTACCAGTAAGAACTAGTTTGGTCCAGATTGCATTACTTTCTGAACACAGCTTATAAACCCTAAATGACCTTACAATAAGAGAAACAAAGGGGGATGTGTGAGCTGTATTGTAAATGCAAAACTCATCTTTATCACTGCCAAGCCTTAGGTTAGCCAATCCACATGGAAGAACATCAAATGGACTTAGCAGCATAGTGCCTAGAGACTCTTTCACAAGGGAGAATGCCTATACGTCATAGATTCACTTGCCACTACTGTCCAAAAGTCCTTGCAAACATCAAATGCTTCTCCAGAGACTTAACTGGGTTGTCTCAGTTCAGTAAGGGTGGGTTCACACTAGCGTTATGCATTCCGATATTGCATTCCGTTATAACGTGGTTATAACAGAACAGAACGGAATCCATAAGACGGAAGGACAGATCCGTTCTTTTGCCCATAGACTTCAATTATCTATGGGAAAGCATAACGGATCCGTCTGGTTCCCGCTATGCAAGACGGAAAACAAAGTCCTGTGGACAGGACTTTGTTTTCCTTCTTGCATAACGGGACCCAGACGGATCCGTTATGCTTTTCCATAGACCTGTATTATGACGGAAAGCAAACGGAATGCCTTTTAAAGGCTTCCGTTTTGCATTCTGTCTGGGCATTGCGTTAATTTCCGTTATAACCATGTTATAATGGAAAGCAATAACGGAATCCCTAATGCTAGTGTCAACCCACCCTAAGTTGCATTTATCATGTAGAGAAAGTTAAAACACGCCACTTACTAATGTATTGTGATTATCCATATTGCTTCCTTTGCTGGCTGGATTTGTTTTTCTATCACTTTATACACTGCTTGTTTCCATGGTTACAGACCACCCTGCAATCGATCATTGGTGGTCGTGCTTGCACACTATTGGAAAAAGCGTCAACCTCTCTGGTGGCTGGGACCATGGGAGCGCACATAAGCTAGTGCTTTTTCCTATAGTGTGCAAGCACGACCACCACTGATGGATTGTAGGGTGGTCTGTATCCATGGAAACGAGCAGTGTATAATGTGATAGAAAAATGAATCCAGCCAGCAAAGGAAGCAATATGGATAATAACAATACATTAGTAAGTGGCTTGTTTTAACTTTCTCTACATGATAAAAGCTACTTACTGAAGTGAGACAATCTCATTAAGACACACCATGGTGGAACTTCATGTAGATGACCTGATGTCACCACCAGTTCTGTGAGAAGGTCAGACAGATGTTCTCCCCTACCTTTTGTATGACGTTCTTTGTTTTGGTTTCACTTTGTCAGCTCCTTTCCTTCTGCCAGGTGTCACTTATTTAGACTAATCGTCTTCCTTTATATTCCCTCCCATACTTCCTCACTTTGCGGTTTATACTACTTCCTGGATGAAGTCTTCACTGCTGGAGGCTGCTGCTGTTGCTGTTTGCTCAGATAAGTCTTTTCCCTTTATTGTGTTTCCTTGCTGGCTTGATTCTAGGTGACCCTAACTCCGTCCGTATTCAGTGCAGGGAGCCGGTGGTCGTGTCCCCTCACTATTATAGGGTTTTCAGGTGTCACACAGCCTTAGGTTTGTGGGCATGCAATCGTCTACCATTGAGGCCTTTGGATGGGTGTAGCAGTTAGGGAGAGCTCTTAAGGTTTTATAGGGCTCACCTATATGCTCCTTAGTTTGGGATCAAGCCAGTCAGTCGTTTATTTATAAGTTCCAGCAATTTGCAACATCATCCGTGACACCTGACAACTCAACTAAATTGAATGAGCGCTCACTGCGGTCAAACAAAATCATCAGGCCTTTAGTAAGTATCAAGTAATTGGACTTTGTGAAAGCCTACCTCAGCCAACTCACCATGTTTCTGTCTTTGAACTGACACAAGCAAGGCAAGGCATAGGAGGTGTGTTATCTCAAGTCCAGGATATTAAAGAAAGAGTTATCACTAGTGTTGATCGCGAATATTCTAATCGCAAATTTTTATCGCGAATATTGCCACTTAGAGAATTCCCAACTATCTAGAATATAGTGCTATATCTCCTGAATCGTGAATATTCTAGATTTTTTACATCAGTACCCATGATCCCTCACTGCTTCTTGCTTGTGGGCCAATGAGAAGGCTGCAATATTTTTGACTTTAGGAGTAGTGTTGATCGCAAGTTCGTATCTTGAATTTTTATTGCGAATTTTCCAATTGGCGATTTTCACAATCAAGAAAATAATGACTGGAGATCATGAATTCTCGAATTCACGAATATTTGCCCAAATATTCGCAAAATATCACAAATTCGAATATTGCCCCTGCGGCTCATCGCTGGTTATCACCTATGCAATCCAACTTTTCAGAGGAACCAAAACGAACGACTAATATTACAGCTCCTTCAAGCTAGAATTACTTGCACTAGTGCACTAGCCTCATCATTTACACTGATAATAATCTAGACCATCTGAACACTGCTTGGCTAGGAACCCTGGAACAGGGGTGGGCCTCTTGGCTTGTGAACTTTGACTTCATAGTCAAATAACGCACAGGCTATTCCAACAGATCCTACCCAAACAAATGACCGCTGAGAAGAAGTTGAAATGCCACCCTTTTGCACCAGATTTTCCCAGCACCATTAAAAGCAAAAATAAAGGCCAGAAAGCCATCAGCTACTAACAACAGTCCACTCTTGAACCACCACTAGAGAAAGAACTCTGGATCAAACTCCAGTCTGAAAGCTGTGTCTTAGGAGAATTGCAAGACATCTTCACAAGTGGAAGAATTCCTGAAAGAGTATGGTGACAGAGAAAACAGTTCTTTGTTCAGCAAGGCATACTACTCCAAAGGACCTTAGATCCTATCACTAATGAACACATACATTAAATTGTGGTACCCCGTCAAAATAGTTAAATTGTCCTAGAAATGTACCACAACAGATCAGGACACTTTGGTGACCAGAAGACAGAACCTACTATCTGATGACATTTCTACTGGATTGCAATGACTCCTCCCCTTTACATCGAATTGTGAGTAAAAGACCACTTGAAATTGTAGCCATTGACCATGTTAAAATAAATGTGTACTCAGAAAAAGTCCTATATTATGCTGTATTTTGGTGGTTATTTAACATAGAAACATAGAAACATAGAATGTGTCGGCAGATAAGAACCATTTGGCCCATCTAGTCTGCCCAATATGCTGAATACTATGGATAGCCCCAGGCCCTATCTTATATGAAGGATGGCCTTATGCCTATCCCATGCATGCTTAAACTCCTTCACTGTATTTGCAGCTACCACTTCTGCAGGAAGGCTATTCCATGCGTCCACTACTCTCTCAGTAAAGTAATTCTTCCTGATATTACTTTTAAACCTTTGCCCCTCTAATTTAAAACTATGTCCTCTTGTAGCAGTTTGTCTTCTTTTAAATATTCTCTCCTCTTTTACCGTGATGATTCCCTTTATGTATTTAAAAGTTTCTATCATATCCCCTCTGTCTCTTCTTACTTCCAAGCTATACATGTTAAGGTCCTTTAACCTTTCCTGGTAAGTTTTGTCCTGCAATCCATGTACTAATTTAGTAGCTCTTCTCTGAACTCTCTCCAAAGTTTCAATATCCTTCTGCAGATATGGTCTCCAGTACTGCACACAATACTCCAAATGAGGTCTCACTAGTGCTCTGTAGAGCGGCACGAGCACCTCCCTCTTTCTACTGTTAATGCCTCTCCCTATACACCCAAGCATTCTGTTGGCATTACCTGCTGCTCTATGACATTGTCTGCCCACCTTTAGGTCGTCTGATATAATGACCCCTAAATCCCTTTCCTCAGATACTGAGGTTAGTACTGTATCACTGATTTTATATTCTGCTCTTGGGTTTTACGCCCCAGGTGCATTATCTTGCACTTATCGACATTAAATTTTAGTTGCCAGATTTTTGACCATTCCTCTAGTTTTCCTAAATCCTTTTCCATTTGGTGTATCCCTCCAGGAACATCAACCCTGTTACAAATCTTTGTGTCATCAGCAAAAAGACACACCTTACCATTGAGGCCTTCTGCAATTTCTCTGATAAAGATATTAAACAATATGGGTCCCAGAACAGATCCCTGAGGTACCCCACTGGTAACAATACTATGGTCTGAATATACTTCATTGACTACAACCCTCTGTTTTCTGTCCTTCAGCCACTGCCTAATCCATTCAACAATATGTGAGCTCAAGCTCAAAGACTGCAGTTTATTGATAAGCCTTCTATGTGGGACAGTATCAAATGCCTTACTAAAGTCCAGATAAGCGATGTCTACTGCACCTCCGCCATCTATTATTTTAGTCACCCAATCAAAAAAGTCAATAAGATTAGTTTGACATGATCTCCCTGAAGTAAACCCATGCTGTTTTTTATCAATCAACCCATGGGTTTTTAGATGTTCCACAATCCTCTCCTTGAGTATGGTTTCCATTAATTTCCCCACTATTGATGTCAGGCTTACTGGCCTATAGTTGCCTGATTCCTCTCTACTACCTTTCTTGTGAATTGGCACAACGTTTGCTAATTTCCAATCTTCTGGGACGACACCTGTTACCAGTGATTGGCTAAATAAATCTGTTAATGGATTTGCTAGTACACCTCTAAGCTCTTTTAATAGCTTTGGGTGTATCCCATCAGGCCCCTGTGATTTATTTGTATTAATTTTGGACAGCTGACTTAGAACCTCTTCCTCTGTAAAGACACATGCATCAAAGGATTCATTAGTCTTCCTCCCTAACTGAGGTCCTTCTCCTTCATTTTCCTTTGTAAAAACTGAACAGAAGTATTCATTGAGGCAGTCAGCTAGTTCTTTATCCTCTTCCATATACCTTCCTTCTTTTGTTTTTAATTTGGTAATTCCTTGTTTTAATTTCCTTTTTTCATTTATGTATCTGAAGAATGTCTTATCACCTTTTTTCACTGACTGAGCTAATTTCTCTTCTGCCTGAGCTTTAGAAGCTCTTATAACTTGCTTGGCCTCTCTCTGCCTCATCTTATAGATTTCCCGGTCATCCTCGTTTTGGGTGTTTTTATACTTGCTAAATGCCATCTTTTTGTTTTTAATGATTTTGGCCACTTCTGCTGAGTACCACAGTGGTCTCTTCCTTTTTTGCCTTTACTGACAAGCCTAATGCACTTTTCTGTTGCCTTCAGTAGTGCCAATTTTAAGTAGTTCCATTTCTCTTGGACTCCATTGAAATTGTTCCAGTCTGATAGGGACTCGTATACCACTGATCTCATTTTAGAAAAGTCTGTTTTCCGAAAATCTAAAACTTTTGTTTTTGTGTGGAGTGACTCAGTCACTGTACTTATAGTAAACCTCACTGACTGGTGATCACTGGATCCTAAGCTTTCCCCTACAGTGATATCAGATACCAAATTGCCATTTGTGAACACCAAATCTAAAATGGCCTCCTTCCGGGTTGGCTCCTCAACTACTTGCTGTAGAGATAATCCCAGTAGGGAATTTAGAATGTCTGTACTCCTGGCAGAACTAGCTATTTTGGTTTTCCAGTTTATATCAGGAAGATTAAAGTCTCCCATAATGACAACTTCACCTTTCAATGTCATTTTAGCCATTTCCTCAACTAGTAGATCATCCAATTCTTTGACTTGGCTTGGTGGTCTGTATATGACACCTACACGAGTTACCTTATGAATACCAAGCTGCAACGTAACCCAAACTGACTCTAAATTGGTTTCGCTGGCTTCTATTAGATTTGATTTTATGCTATTTTTCACATATAGGGCCACTCCTGATTTTTCCATGTCATTATCTATATTTAAACAAAAAACTTTACATCCTGCAGTTTTCTCACTGCCCACTAAGCCTAATATTTGGTGCCACTTCTTGATCTGTACAGCCACGGTGGTCTGTAACCATGGTATACAGCCACATCCTTTCACCAGTCAAGTAAACAAAACAGCCTAGACGACTGGAGCAGCAGTGCTGGATGCAGTAGGGAATTAAATAGTGTAGTTTATTTTCTTATTTTAACACAAATCCTGTCTTTGGACAGGTTTATCATTATGTCATTATTCCACAGCAGCAAAATCGACACCAAGTTGTATGGATTTTGTTATGAAAATTATTGTGGAAATGCTGTAGGTTGGCCACAGTTTTCACTCTCTGCATTGTGAAGGATGAATTCCATGGCAGGTAATCTCAACATAAATTGTGGAAAATCCTCAGTACTTGCAATAAATTTGTTCTTACCCTAATAGTACCCTTTAAGATTGCTTCCAAACCTTGACAACAACAGATTGGCAACCTGTAGTAGAGTTTACTACACAGAAAGTTCTGATGCATTGCTTCCTGTTCTGGTACTGCAATGCTAATTGTAATACTGATGAGACTTGCTAAAGTGGAAATTCCCTTTTTCTTACTACTATAATTTCCCAACCATCTTGACTTTAATTATGCTGTGATAGATTATCTATATTTGAGCAGCCGTTTGCATTCATGTGTGTGTGTCTTTCTGATCAATGAGGAACTCTAGGTGTACATCACTGCACAGAGCTTTCTCCACATTACCTGCAATTAGCGGAGTCCCGAGGGAAGAAGACTGAAGTGTTGGAACTATTAAATACATTTTGTCCCTAGGGAGTATGTCTTCCAGATGAAAGCTTCTTGAAATATGCATCCACCTGCAAGCATGCTATTCCAAGTTCCTTCAACAACGTCCTTCTGGGCATTGCAGAAAGTGTAGTGTGACAACTTTCCTATAAAAGTGGTAAAAGTTAATGAAGTAAATTAAGGTAATAAAATCGTCTTTTAAGGATGTACTTACGTAGCTGAAACAAGGGCGAGGTTGATCTCTTGAGCTTTGATAATTGAAACACATCTGCTAGTTATAGTTACATTTTCCATCTTTTGGTGGATGCTAAGGAAAAACCCCGAGTTTGTGATAGAAGATGCACTGTAAGCTGTTGTGAGTTGTAGATTCATGTCCAAGCCATCCTCATTAGGCCTCTTTCTCATGGGCGTCAAGTTTGCGGGAAAATGCGTGATTTTTCAGCGCGAGTGCAAAGCGTTTTAATGCGTTTTGCACGCGCATGGGAAAAATCGGCATGTTTGGTACCCAGACCCGAACCCGGACTTCTTCACTGAAGTTCGGGTTTGGGTTGAGTATTCTGTAGATTTTATTATTTTCCCTTATAACATGGTTATAAGGGAAAATAATAGCATTCTCACTACAGAATGATTAGTAAAATGTGGATTGAGGGGTTAAAAATAAAAAAATTAACTCACCTTATCCACTTGATCGCGTAGTTGCGATCTCTTCTTCAATCATTAGCTGTCGGCTAAAGGACCTGTGATGACGTCACTGCGTTCATCACATGGTCCAATCACATGGTCCATCACAATGGTGATTGACCATGTGATTGGACCATGTGATGTGACATTACCACAGGTTCTTTAGACGGCAGCTAATGATTGAAGAAGAGAGAAGAGATCGGCAACTACGCAATCAAGTGGATATGGATAGTTAATTTTTTTATTTTTAACCCCTTAATCCACATTTTACTAAGCATTCTGTAGTGAGAATGCTATTATTTTCCCTTACAACCATGTTATAAGGGAAAATATTAAAGATCAGGTCCGCATCTCCTAGCAACCAAGCGGGAAAATTGCACCGCATCCGCACTTGCTTGCAGATGCTTGTGATTTTCTCGCAGCCCCATTCACTTCTATGGGGCCTGCGTTGCGTAAAAAACGCAGAAACTAGAGCATGCTGCGATTTTCACGCAGCGCAGAAGTGATGCGTGAAAATCACCACTCATGTGCATAGCCCCATAGAAATGAATGGGTCCGGATTTAGAGCGGGTGCAATGCGTTCATGTCACGCATTGAACCCGCACGGAAAACTTGCCCGTGTGAAAGGGGCCTTAGTGTTGTATGTAGAGCACCCGAGCATCCCGATGTGTTCGAGCCTAGAACCAGAGCACTTGCGTGCTCGATTAACACTTGGGTGCTCGATCAACACTAAGGAGTGTGGTGAGTATAATGGAAATCAATGGGAGAACCTGAGCATTGAACCAGGCACCCCCTGCTCTGAAGAGGGGAGGGTGCCTGGTTCATAGGAAAAGGTCAGAAATTGAAACACCACCAAAATGGATCGAGAACAGCATGGAGAGGATGTCTGGATGCATCCCAGTTTGCTGCTGGGAACTATATTATACGAGTAGTACGCCACTTTTACGGACTGACAATACCAAAGATAAAATCGATTTTAGAGGAAAAATTGTTAGGAAACATTCTTTCCTGTATATTTACTTGTATATAAAGTGCAAGTGCTGGCAAAAATTACAAGCAAGAAGCACTCTGATACAACCTGTATATCACATGAAGGAGGGCCTCATTCACATTGTGGTACAATTGTTTCATATAGTGGGACTCCTACACTCATAAAGCCTATGCACTAAGTTAAAGGGCTGCCAAAAATTACAAGGAACCGGCACTCCAATACACCCTTTATTATGCATAAAGGAGGGCATCATACACACCCTTGAAAAATTATGATTGATAGACTGCTGGTGACCCTCAAAAACATTTGGAGCAAGGATCTGCTGATCTGACCAACTAAAACATTAGGGGCGAGGGCCCCATTTTTTAAGCGCACACGTTACACTGCAGATGTGGCACTGGTAATGTCACTGTCCGCAGCAGACACTGTCTACTGAAAAAGTACACTGGTGGTCACAGATATTTTTGAGATGCGCACACTTTATACTGGAGATGTGGTGCCCTTAATGTCGCTGTCTTCAGCAGCCTAACTATTGCACGCTATTTGGCACAAGATGCGCTACAAAATAAATATTGCTGCTGCCACACACAATAGTCCTTAAAAGGATTTTTGGGTCTGTAAAGTTTCAACAACTTAGCGCAGGTTGCGCTACAAATTTATATTGCTGCTGTCACACAATAGTCCTTAACCAGTACAGGACCGCCTAACGCAGGGATGCGTCCTGCGGGCGGTCCTGTAGCTCTGAGATGACGCGTCGGCGCGTCATCTCGTGAGAGCCGAGATTTCCTGTAAACGCGCGTGCGCGCGTTCACAGAGAAGCGCGGCACGGCAGTTAGGCTACAGCCTGCCAGCGATGATCCATCGCTGGCAGGCTGTAGATGCGAATAAAATCGCATCAAACAGCTATATCAGGCGCTGTTTTGTGAACAGCGTCTGATATAGCTGCTACCTGGTCCTCTGGTGGTCCCATTTGCTGGGATCGACCACCAGAGGACCAGGTAACACTGTAAAGTTGCACCAAACACTACACTAACCCCCCCCACCCCCCCCTCACCTATTAACCCCTTGATCACCCCATCTAGACCCCCTGATCACCCCCCTGTCATTGATCACACCCCTTGTAAAGCTCCATTCAGACGTTCATATGTGTTTTGCGGATCCGTGGATTCACGGATCCGTGGATTCACGGATCCGTGGATTCACGGATCCGCAGGTCCTCAAAACACGGACACCGGCAATGTGCTTTCCGCATTTTGCAGATTCGCACATTGCCAGAACTATATAGAAAATGCTTTTTCTTGTCCGCAATTGCGGACAAGATTAGGACATGTTCTATATTTTTGCGGAACGGAAGTGCAGACCCGGAAGCGCGGATCCGTAATTCCGGATCCGAGCGGGACAAAGTCTGTCCCCATAGAAATGAATGGGTCCGCAATTCCGTTCCGCAAACAGAATTTCGGACGTGTGAATGGGGCATAAGGGTCCCTTATCACCGCCAGTTAGTTAGCTACTTGTTAGGTAGCTAGCGCCCAGCCCACCGCACCGCTGTCACTGATTTTGGCAGAGATTTTTTCATCCACATTGACCGATGCGAATGAAAAATCTGTGCCGTTCATTTTTTTTTTCAGCGCAGAGGCTGAATGGAAAAAAATCTCATTACCCGTATGCTCAATATACGGAGAATCGCAGAAACTCCTAATGCTGGCCATACGTGTAATGATTGCGGAGACCCTCAATGCCAGGACAGTACAAACACCTCACATGTGACCCCATTTTAGAAAGAAGACACCCCAAGGTATTCCGTGAGGGGTATGGTGAGTTCATGCTAAATTTTATTTTTGTCACAAGTTAGTGGAATATGAGACTGTAAAAAAAAAAAAATCAATTTCCGCTAACTTGTGCCAATCTTTTTTTTTTCTGTGAACTCGCCATACCCCTCACAGAATACCTTGGGGTGTCTTCTTTCCACAATGGGGTCACTTGTGGGGTATTTATACTGCCCTGGCATTTTAGGGGTCCTAAAGCGTGAGAATCCAAATGCGTAAAAATGGCCTGTGAAATCCAAAAGGTACTCATTGGTTTTAGGGCCCTTTGCGCATCTTAGCTGCAAAAAGTGTCACTCATGTGGTATCGCCGTACTCAGGAGAAGTAGGGCAATGTGTTTTGGGGTGTATTTTTACATATACCCATGCTGGGTGTGAGAAATATCGCTGTAAACGTCAACTTTTAAATTTTTTTTATTCAAAGTTGTCAATTTACAGAGATATTTCTCTCACCCAGCATGGGTATATGTAAAAATACATCCCAAAACACATTGCCCTACTTCTCCTGAGTACGGCGATGCCACATGTGTGACACTTTTTTACAGCCAAGATGCGCAAAGGGGCCCTAAAACCAATGAGTAACTTTAGGTTTTACATGGCGGCTCACAATTTAGCCCCGCCCAAAATGCCAGAACAGTAAACACACCCCACAAATGACCCCATTTCGGAAAGTAGACACCCCAAGGTATTCACTGAGGGGCATAGTGAGCCCGTCTGAGATTTTTTTTTGCCAGAAGTTAGCAGAAATGGAAACTTTATTATTTTTTATTTTTTCCTTTAGAAAGTGTCATTTTCCGCTAACTTGTGAAAAAAAATGAAATGATACATGAACTCACCATGCCCCTCCGTAAATACTTTGGGGTGTCTTCTTTCTAAAATGGTGCCATTTGGGGGGTATTTATACTTTCCTGGCATTCTAGCACCTGAAGAAACATGACAGGCGCTCAGAAAGTCAGAGCTGCTTCAAAATGCCGAAATTCACTTTTTTGCACCATAGTTTGTAAACGCTATAACTTTTACCCAAACCAATAAATATACACTTATTGGATTTTTTTTTATCAGACATGTAGAACAATAAATTTAGAGAAAAATTTATATAGAAATGTAGTTTTTTTAAAAAAAATTTACAACAGAAAGTGAAAAATGTCATTTTTTTGCAAAAATTTCGGTCATTTTTGATTAATAGCAAAAAAAGTAAAAATGTCAGCAGCAATGAAATACCACCAAATGAAAGCTGTATTAGTGAGAAGAAAAGGAAGTAAAATTCATTTGGGTGGTAAGTTGTATGACGGAGCAATAAACGGTGAAAGTAGTGTAGTGCGGAATTGTAAAAAGTGGCCTGGTCATTAAGGGTGTTTAAGCTGGGGGGCTGAAGTGGTTAAAGGGACTTTTGGGTCTCTTAAAAGTTTTTCTAAGAAAAATAGTCCAATATCACTCCCTACACTTTCTGTACCTTCTATGGCATAGCATGCTCGCTCAACATTAATCCTCATGCTTGGACCATTTTCCAGAGTCCATATGGGGAAGAGCCAGATATGACCTTGTGGTCAGTAGTACACAGGCAGCCTAGAGAGTCTTTGCTGAAAGACATTTCACCTGGAGAATGAGAGAAACTAACTCCTGCAGTATAGTAGCTAGGAAGGGAAGATGGTGATGTTTGCAAATTGGCTCACTGCATGTAGAGGGTCAGTCTGCTGAGCGCTAAAGTGAAGAAGTGTAGCCTGGGACAGCTATAGCTGCGATAGCTAATTTGCACTTCCTAGCTCTTGCACCATGGAAACATGGAGATGCCAGGTCAAGAATAAAGACAAGTCAACTTGCTGCACGTAACACCTATGTACAAAGTGGGATGTTGAAAAAGACTTAAAGCGGTTTTGCCACTAATAAAAATGTATCCAGCCCAACTATATGCCACTTTCCCCAAATACCACCATTTATAAAAGCCGCCTTAGGGCCCTTGCACATGACCGTATGCACTTCCACACTCATATGATCTTATGAGTGCGGGACAATAGTCCCGCGGGCAGCCCGACGTGAACAGCATCATTGTACTCTATGATGCTGTGCACTCCCGTGCGCACGATCGTTGCCGCTCCGGGACATATGGCCCACTCACGGACCGTATGTCTCGGAGGGCATACGGTTGTGTGCAAGGGCCCTTATTCTAAAGTTAATAGCATACCATTGCACCCTGTGGCAATCTGATGATTGCATTCAAGCATGGGGGACACATGGGAGTAATGGGAGCTAGGGTAATTGATGAAAATACACTTTACAGTGAAAAGTAGCTTATGGCACAACCCCTTTAAGGTGGCTATACACATTAGTCTAAAGTTCACAGGTTGAAATTTAGCAACAAGCAGACCATTAATGTCTGAAAACAAGTCGGCCGTGTTTAATATTTTTGTCTGATAGTCAGACGAAAGATCTTTAGTTAAAAGAATTGTTGCTTGTAAACAAAAATTTGATGGAAATATGTGGACCCACTTTACCAACTAACTTTGGGTTTTACTTTGGGTTAACCCTAAGGGTATTATCCTGGTGGTCCCCTGGTTTTCACACCTTAAACCCGATACAGGGATTTGGCCTTCACTGCAGGGGACCCATAAGGCCGCTACCTTTTGGAATAGTTCCTGTTAGTGTTGAGCGTGAATATTCGAATATCAATTTTTTTTTTTTTACAAATATCGGCACTTCGCAAATTTGCAAATATTTATAATATAGTGCAATATATTTGTAAAAAACGAATATTCGTTTTTTTTTTTCTCCATCTGAACCCAAGATACTGTTGATGATAAAGAATATTGCGCTATGTTCTCTATCTTCGTTAATTCTAGCAAGCCAACCAATAGGAAAGTTATACTCCATTCAAAGTTTTATTCGCAGTACGCGAATATTACGTAATGTACTGCAAATGAAACTTTGAACGGGGTATAACTTTCCTATTGGTTGGCTTGCTCGAATTAACGAAGATAGAGAATATAGCGCCATATTCGTTATCTTCACTAATTCTAGCAAGCCAATAGGAAAGTTGCCTATCCACAGCTCTAAGTTGGATGTGCAATGCGAGAATATTAAGTAATATTACTCGCATTGCGCATCCAACTTTGAGCGGGGTATGTGCAACTTACTTTACTATTGTTTGGCTGGGAAGAATTAACGAATATGATGAATACGAATATAGCGTAATATATTCTCTATATTCGTTAATTCTAGAAATCCAATAGGAGAGTTACCTATAGACAGCTCTAAGTTAGATTCGCAATGTGATAATTTTACTTTGCCTATTTTTTAAAATAAATAGAATAATTATAATATTTATTCTATGTATTGGAAAAAATAGGCAAAGTATTATTATCGCATTGTGAATCCAACTTAGAGCTGTACATAGACCATTTTACTTGGCTTGGTAGAATTAATGAAGATAACTAGTTCGAATATAGCGCTATATTCGTAATCTTCGTTAATTCTAGATAGCAAACCAATCGGAAAGTTGCCCTATACCCCATTCAAAGTTAAAATCGCAATATGCGAATAATTAAATCACATATTATTTGCGATAAATAGAATAATGACGAATATTCGATTTCGACGAATATATGATGAATATTCAATCGAATATTCGCAAACTATTGCAAAATCAAATATGGCACCTCCCGCTCATCACTAGTCCCTGTACACTTGGCATTTGACTCACAGAGGTCATAGTAATAAGGCAATACTTGTAGTTAGTAAACAAGCAGTTGTCAGGGAAGGCAGAGTTTGTGGCATTCTGTGAAACTAATCCAAGGTCAGGGCAGGCAGCAAAGTGTCAGTACAGTAGACAGGCTATTGTCAGGGCAGGCAGTGGGGAATCAGAGATCGTTAACAGGCAGAGGTTTGGTACAAGGGCAGATAATTAGGATAGCACACCTTCACTGGTAAACTAGCAAGCTAGGAACCTAAATTTAGGCACCTTCCTTCTGGGAAAGGTGTCCTATATACAGTATCTTGAGACAGCCAGCAATAAGCTAGGAAAAAATTAAGTTGTGCTCGAGCTGGCCCTTAAAGAGCCATGGAGCAAGTGCATGGCCTACGGGCAGGGACAGCTGGCCAAACAGGAATCCACAGACTCTCGATATGGGTGAGGAAGAGGAGGAACAGCAGGTTAAGTCTGCTATTCAGAGCGGGAGTGAGGTCTTTGAAAGAACATTCCCAGGAAGATCTTTCATGCATTGCCCGGTTTCATTTAACATGTATGGACAATTTTAACAACCATAACAGCCAATGTGAACTAAGGCCTCTTTCACATTTGCGTTGTGAGGATTTGGCGTGCACTTCCGTCGCTGGAAATGCCCGCCGGATCCATCACAACGCAAGACAACTGAAAGCATATTGAAGACTGATCAGTCTTCAATATTCTTTCAGGTAACCATGGCAGCCAGGACTCTACTAAAGTCCCGGCTGCTATAGAAAAGAAGCGGGGAGCCGGGGGAGAAGCTACTTACATTCCGTGCAGCGGCCGTGCGCTCCTCGATGATGTCACCGGGTCCCTGCGTCGCATTGATCACATAGCTATGCTATGTGAGCAATGCGACGTACGATCCATATGGCGCATTGCTCACATAGCATAGCTATATGAACCATGCGACACAGGGACTCAATGCTTTTCAATGGGCATTAATTCCGGATCCGTCCTTGCAGCATGTCTTCCGGATTTTTGGACGGAGACAAATCCGCAGAATGCTGCGAATTTGTCAACATCCAAAAAACGTTCACATACTGAACGGAAGACATCCTTATGCATCCTGAACGGATTTCTCTCCATTCAGAATGTATTGGGATAATCTTGATCAGTATCTAGTAGCGTAGGATGCCAGCACCCAGGCAAGCCAAGTATTGCACCCCCACCAACCTGTGACCACACTCTTTTTTACAGATAGTGTAGTAGATGTTACTTGCAGAGTTGAGCGAACACCTGGATGTTCGGGTTCGAGAAGTTCGGCCGAACTTCCCGAAAATGTTCGGTTCGAGATCCGAACTCGACCCGAACTTCACTCCGAACCCGAACTCCATTGAAGTCAATGGGGACCCGAACTTTTGGGCACTAAAAAGGCTGTAAAATAGCCCAGGAAAGGGCTAGAGGGCTGCAAAAGGCAGCAAAATGTAGGTAAACCCCCTGCAAACAAATGTGGATAGGTAAAATGACTAAAAATAAGATAAAATAAAAAAAATTAACCAATATCAATTGGCAACTTGGAGGAGGAGGAGGTGGAATAGGAGGTTGGGGTGGCATCAGGTGGGAATGCTATGGGAGTTGAAGTTCTCATCACAGCCAAAAAGGATTCATGTCTGCCTGCAGTGTCACAGGCCCCATTCATAGACTCAGGGCCATGGCACCCACAAAGAGGAGAGCGGTCCCGTAACAGCAACACAGGCCTCAGGTCAACCTGCAATGGAACAGGCCATTATCATTTATGTAGGCCCCTGACACCCAGACAGAGGAGAGGTCATTTGACAGTAAAAAGAGTTTAATGTCTCTCACCCAGACAGCAAGCAATTAAACGAAATATAGGCCACTGACACCCATACAATGGGGCGGTCATTAGACAGTAAAAAGAGTTTAATATCTCCCACCAAGACAACAAATGATTAAACGACATATAAGCCCCTGACACCCACACAATGGAAAAATAAATACGCAAAGCAAATTTGCGAAAAAATAACACCTAGAGGTGGCGCCAGACACAATATGTTGAACTTGTATGGAAATAAGTATACTTAGATGGATGTCGTTTTTTGTATTATATGGCCCTGTTAGCCCGAGATGTAACGAATACTCACTTAAATATTAGTAATGATTTAAAATGCACTTATTAAAATAGTCGGATCAAGAGATAAAAATCTATAAAAACAATGGTGGCCAATAAGGCCAAGTTGTTTCAAGGGGACTAACACCTGGACTGTGGCATGCCGGAGGGGGATCCATGGCAAAACTCCCATGTAAAATTACGTAGTGGACGCAGAGTCGGGTTTTAATCCATAAAGGGCATAAATCACCTAACATTTCTAAATTGTTTGGAATAACGTGCTTTAAAACATCCAGTGTGTGTATACGATCAGGTATGATGTTGTATCGATCAGGAAGTGTAAGGGTTACGCCCGCTTCACAGTGACAGACCTAACTGTGACAGACCAAACTCCCCGTTTAACGCACCGCAAACAACCACAAACAGTCCATTTGCACAACCACAAACTCCCCATTTGCACAAGGTTTGTCCTCACTGACGTCATTGAAGGTCTCTTCCTCGCGCAATGTACTGTGCCATTTTATATGAGTTGTGTGTTCAGTAATCAGTAGTACTATTTTTATCAGTATAATCCCTGTTACTTTCCCTATCAGGTGACGTGTATCGCATAGATTTTAGGAACCTGGGAGATGGAAAAACAAGCTTGGTCGGTCCTCTTACCTCCTATTTGGGGCACTGCACGTGCGCCGTGCAATGTACTGTGCAACCCTATATGAGTGGTGTGTTAACTAGTACTATTCTTATCAGTTTAATCCCTGTTATGTCCCCTATCAGTGGACGTGTATCGAATAGATTTTAGACAACCGCAAAGAGTTGTCAATAGTTGACACACTCATGACATAAATTTTATTGCTCTATGCGTCAATCTTGGTGTAGTGATGACTGTGCTCGTGCGCACATTTGGGAGATTGGAGGCGATGGTGGTTTTTCAAAGCCTATGGTCATGCTGAGGTAGTTCAGTGACAGTTAAGTGACCCAGAAAACAATGATTCTGCAGTGTGGGCCCATTATTGGCCTAGTAGGCTTTAATGATCACCTTAGATGATCACAAAGAAAATTAATGTTTTTTCTATGAAAAATTATCCAGCCGATCGCTTTTGGTCTGTTCACAATGAAGCAACGACCTTATCATCTGGGATGTGCCAACATTGCCAACACACTCGTAGAGGTGATCGCTTCATTGTGATATGCAAGCACCTTCACCACAACAAGGTAACGATCACGAAGGGGAAATGATACATGTATGTGCCTTTTCTTTTGTTTTGTTTTTGCAGCCACAGTGCAGCACCACAGGCCAGAAAAATTAGTCATGTACACATGCCTGAAAATTTAGGTATTGGCCGGAAAAATCGATGTTTTCCAGGCAGAAAGTGTACTAAAACATTGCGGATTGAACCCTAGTTGGTGGCGTAAGAAGTCACGCAATTCATCTGGCATGCAGAGATTAAATACAGCAGCGTGGGGACTATATTTAGCCCAAGGCATCTCATCAGGCCTATTTTAGTCAAATGAATCCCCCACTGTCAGTCCCTTCGGGATCCACTCCTCATTCATCTTAATAAAGGTGAAGTAATCTAGACTTTTTTGACCTAGGCGACTTCTCTTGTCAGTGACAATACCTCCTGCTGCTCTTGAAGCGGGGCAGGCCAGAAGTTCTATCGCAAATTGGGATACTCCTGCACACCCAGTAGTCAAGGAGTTCATCGCTCCTCAGAGTGTCGATATCTGCAGTTAAGGCGAGGTAGTCTGCTACATGTCGGTCAAGTCGTTCTCTGAGGGTGGACCCCGAAGGGCTGTGGCGATGTGTAGGACTTAAAAAGCTCCACATGTCCTCCATCAACAACACATCTGTAAAGCGTCCTGTCTAGAGATGAGCGAACACCTGGATGTTCGGGTTCGAGAGGTTCGGCCGAACTTCCGGAAAATGTCCGGGTTCGTGATCCGAACTCAACCCGAACTTCATCCCGAACCCGAACCCCATAGAAGTCAATGGGGACCCGAACTTTTGGGCACTAAAAAGGCTGTAAAAGACACCCAGAGGGATAATATACCGCAATAAACGCATTGCGATTACAACTTTGAGCTAACGATCACCATGGGAACGCCTCCTCCAGTAGAATGTACTGTCGGATCTGAGAATTAAGTTGAAATCGCAATGCGATTCTTATATATTTGCTTAATCGCATTGCGATTTCAACTTAGCATTGCTAAATAATTCCATCCATATCGTTAACTTACTGAGTCAGTAAGTTAACAAATATGGATGGAATTATTTAGCAATGCTAAGTTGAAACGGCAATGCGATTAAGCAGATATATAATAATCGCATTGCGATTTCAACTTAATTCTCACATCCGACATTACATTCTACTGGAGGAGGCGTTCCCATGGTGATCGGTAGCTCAAAGTTGTAATCGCAATGCGATTAAGCAAATACATAAGAATCGCATTGCGATTCCAACTTTTTAGTACTCAACTTTTAAAATCGTACACCACTTGAAGTTCCAAAGTTGCAATCGCGTTCGAATCCAACTTAAAGCTGTCTCTTAGTCAGTTTTAGTATTGGTGTGCTGTAATACAAGTTACATTCGTACGCGAATATAACTTAGAGCAATACAGTCAACTTTACACTGTTAGTTTTATTATCGCGATAATACAACTATTCAAGAATCGTGTACGTGCGTCTGTACGTGTGTGCGTTACCTCGGACACTATTCTATTTTGCCAGCCACAGCTGAAACCACTGATTTATGGTATTGCTATTTTGGCAATTGAATTTAACCCCAGAAAATAATCTATCCTTTGCCAGACAGCAGACAGTATTTTACTTGTCTAACCAAAGCTGGAACACCAGATTTAGGGGATTGGTATTTGGGCAATTGTATTTAACCCCTTAATAAAATATAGAAATTTCTTTCCTGAGTTTCTAGGGGTGACAATTAGCACAGCCAAGCCCCTGATGTAGGATATAGCAAAAAAAAAAAAACTAGTATTGATGGACTTGGTGGCAGCTTCTTCTGGCGCACCACAAGTCACAAAATGGCCGCCGATCAACCCAGAAAATAAGTGACAGAAAACGCTCTGTGCAGCCTAAAAACCAGCGAGCAAGTAACTAGCAGATGTTCAATGATTCTCAGCTGTAAATTGATCCGTTCATTAGGTGCTGTTGCTGACTTTAACCTGCCTAATCTCGCCCTGATAGAAGCTGCGTCCTCTCCCTACACTAATCAGAGCAGTGAGACGTGCGGCGCTACGTGACTCCAGCTTAAATAGAGGCTGGGTCACATGCTGCACTTGGCCAATCACAGCCATGCCATTAGTAGGCATGGCTGTGATGGGCTCTTAGGACAAGAAGTAAAATGCTAGCTGATTGGCTGCTGTGCAGCCCTTCAGAAAGCGGGAAGTAATCGACGAACACCGAAACCGAACCCGAACTTTTTTGAAAATGTTCGGGTCCGGGTCCCGGACACCCCAAAATTCGGTACGAACCCGAACTATTCTCAAACTGTTCGCTCAACACTAGTCCTGTCCTTGCCGGTGTGGTAGGAGGAGGATTACTTTCACCTCTTCCCCTGTTAGATTCCCGTTGTGCTCTGACATCACCCTTATACGCTGTGTAAAGCATACTTTTTAACTTGTTTTGGATCTGCTGCATCCTTTCCGACTTCCGGTAATTCGGTAACATTTCAGCCACTTTCTGCTTATACCAGGGGTCTTGTAGTGTGGCCACCCAGTACCGCTCGTTCTCCTTCAGCCTTTTTATACGAGGGTCCCCTCAAAAGACATGACAGCATGAAAGACCCCATTTGCACAAGGTTGTATTCCGAGCTACTCATCTCCCGTTCCTCGTCCTCACTAATGTCATTGAAGGTCTGTTCTTCCCCCCAACCACGTACAACACCACGGGTCCCAGATAGGTGACAACAACGAGCACCCTGGGATGCCTGATGTGGTTGATCTTCCTCCTCCTCAAAGCCACATTCCTCTTCTGGCTCCTCTTCCTCAGACTCCTCTTCCAGCGTTGCCGCAGGTCCAGCAGGCGATGATAAGGCTGTTTCTGGTGGTGATGGTGACCACAACTCTTCCTCTTCCTCTTCACGCTCATCTAAGGCCTCATCCAGCACTCTTCGCAGGACACGCTCCAGGAAGAAAACAAATGGGATGAGGTCGCTGATGGTGCCTTCGGTGCGACTGACTAGGTTTTTCACCTCCTCAAAAGGACGCATGAGCCCACAGGCATTGCGCATGAGCGTCCAGTAATGTGGCAAAAAAATACCCAGCTCCGCAGAGGCTGTCCTAGCACCGTGGTCATACAAATACTCGTTGATGGCTTTTTCTTGTTGGAGCAGACGGTCGAACAATAGGAGTGTTGAATTCCAATGTGTCAGGCTGTCGCAAATCAATTGCCTCACTGGCATGTTGTTTTGCCGATGAATGTCGGAAAAGTGCGCCATGGCCAAGTAGAAACGCCTGAAATGGCCACACACCTTCCTGGCCTGCTTGAAGACGTCCTGTAAGCCTGGGTACTTACACACAAAGCATTGTACGATCAGATTCAACACATTTGCCATGCACGGCACATGTGTCAACTTGCCCAAATTCAATGCCGCCAACAGATTGCTTCCGTTGTCACACAACACTTTGCAGATCTCCAGTTGGTGCGGGGTCAGCCACTGATCCACCTGTGCGTTCAGGGCGAACAGGAGTGCTGGTCCGGTGTGACTCTCTGCTTTCAGGCAAGTCAACCCCAAGACGGCATGACACTGTCGTATCCGGGATGTGGAATAGCCCCTGGGGACCTGGCGGGGTGCATTTGATGATGTGGAGCAAGACGCAACAGCAGAAGAGGACTCAGAGGGTGTTAGCGAAGAGGATGGAGTAGGAGGAGTAGAGGAGGTGGCAGCAGGCCTGCCTGCAAGTCGTGGCGGTGTAACCAACTCCGCTGCAGAGCCACGCATTCCATGCTTGGCAGCCGTCAGCAGGTTTACCCAATGCGCAGTGTACGTGATATACCTGCCCTGACAATGCTTTGCAGACCAGTATCAGTGGTCAGATGGACCCTTGCCCCAACACTGTGTGCAAGACATGCCATGACTTCTTTTTCCACAATAGCGTACAGGTTGGGGATTGCCTTTTGTGAAAAACATTATCGGCCGGGTACCTTCCACTGCCGTGTCCCAATAGCTACAAATTTTTTGAAGGCCTCAGACTCCACCAGCTTGTATGGTAAAAGCTGTCAGGCTAAGATTTTTGACAAGCCAGCTGTCAGACGCCAGCTCTGGGGGTAACTCTGTGACATTGGCTTCTTACTCTCAAACATTTCCTTAACAGACACTTTAATGTGGGCAGATGAGCAGGACCTGCTGAAGGTAAGAGGCGGAGTGGCGGTGGTTGAGAGGGGGCAGGGAGGACAGCAGTGGTTGACGTAGCTGAAGATGCTGGACCAGGAAGAGCATGGTGGCTTTGAGTTTGTGTGCTGCTTGTACTCATGTGTTGATCCCATAGGCGTTTGGGATGTGAGATCATGTGTCTTCGCAAAGCAGTTGTACCTAGGTGGGTGTTGGACTTCCCACGACTCAGTTTCTTTTGGCACAGGTTTCAAATGGCATTGCTGTTATCAGAGGCAGACACACACTGCTGAGCTTTGCAATGACGGCATTCTGGTGGTGGCAACAGCATGCGTTGATTAGCGTGCTGTCTGGCTGACCCCGGATGTCGATACATGCTGTCTGACTGTGCCACTAGCTCCTTGCAACGACCTCCACCTGCTTCCAACTCGTCTCCTCCTCCTCTCATCTCCCCATCTGAACTTTCCCCCTGTTCTTCTTCTCTTTGAGCGGGCACCCATGTGACATCCACGGACACATCGTCATCATAAACCGCTTCACTTGTATCTGACAACTCAGAAAAGGAAGCAGCAGTGGGTACAACATCATCATCATCACACCGAACGTCCATATGTGTAATGCTGCCTGACTTAGACATATCCCTGTTATCTACATCGTCTGGCAATAATGGTTGCGCATCACTCATTTCTTCCAACTGATGTGTAATTAAATCCTCTGACAGATCAAATGAAGTGGCTGTGGTGCTAGTGTTCGTGGTGGCGGCAGGCGGGAGAGTGGTAACTTGAGAGGTGCCCGAAGCTGAGCTGGAGAAGGATGGTGCTTCAAGGTTCCGAGCGGAAGCTGTAGAAGATTGGGCGTCCTGTGTAAGCCAGTCAACTATGTGCTCAAAATTTTTCGAGTTCAGGGTATTTGGCCTCTGAACACTGGGCATTATTCTAGGGCCAAAGGAAATCACAGCACCACGAAGGCCCCTGCAGGGTGGCCTGCCTCTGCCTGTCATTTTTTTTTTGATTAGTGGTACTATGCCACCCAGTATGAGTGGTGGGCACTGGCAGTGGGCACACTACAGTCAGTGGAAGTGGGCCTGACACACACTGGCAGCAGACAGGCAACTGATATTAGATTAAAGTGTAAAAATGAAATGCATTTTTTTATGCAAAGTCCTGTGCCACACAGTATGAGTGGTGGGCACTGGCAGTGGGCACACTACAGTCTGTGGAAGTGGGCCTGACACACACTGGCAGGCAACTAACCTTAGATTAAAGGGTAAAAATTAAATGCCTTATTTATCGGCAAGCTACTGTGCCACACGGAATCAGTGGTGGGCACTGGCAGTGGGCACACTACAGTCTGTGGAAGTGGGCCTGACACACACTGGTAGCAGGCAGGCAACTGAAATTAGATTAAAGTGTAAAAATGAAATGCCTTTTTTTTTATGCAAAGTCCTGTGCCACACGGTATGAGTGGTGGGCACTGGCAGTGGGCACACTACAGTCTGTGGGCCTGCAGCCTCTCACACACGGGCAGCCCAGGCAACTGCAATATATGTATGGAGAAAAAATAAATAAAAGCAGACTAATGTAAAAGCCCTAAAAAGGGCTTTTTAAGGTGCTGTGATGCTGTCCTTACAGCAGATGAGTCTGTGGACACAGAACACTGGCCTAGCTAACGGTTTTCCTATGAATTCATCAGCAGCACAGCAGCTTCACTCTCCATGCTCTCACTAACACACTGCAGCTTCAGACTGAATCTAAAATGGCTGCCTTTTTTATAGGAGGTGGGAAGGTGTGGGAGGGAGGGTGCTGATTGGCTGGAATGTGTCTGCTGACTGTGAGGTACAGGGTCAAAGTTTGCTCAATGATGATGTATAGGGGGAGGACCCAACATTGCATATGTTCGCCCGCCGCGGCGAACGCGAACAAGCTATGTTCGCCGGGAACTGTTCTCCGGCGAATAGTTTGGGACATCACTATTTAGCACCCCCCTCTCCCTCCAAACCTACTATAGAACTGATATTTGGATGGACATTAAATACATTGCTATGAAATATCCAGTAGAATACAGCACCACATACCTCTTACATCCAGTGATATCTCCTGTGATTTAGACTCTTTCCTGAACATCTTCATTTGGAGATTAGGCTGCCATGATACCTTCTTTCAGCCGTGACTCGTCTCTGCAGAGTTTTACAGAAAAAAATTAGATTCCTCACTTTACCATCATCCTCACCCTCCTGGTGCCGCAACACCATCATCCTGATTCTACCCTCAATACTGTGGTAGAGCCAGACAGTCCCCCATAATAACATGCTCCAAAACTGTCCTCAATGGTACAGCAGTGTTCCTGAACTCCAGTGCTCAGGTCAATTGCCAGTCATGTGTTCAGGATTTCCTTAGTATTGAGAAGGTGATATAATTAATGTCCATCCATCAGGACTTACTACAGGTATTTATTCTGTGGGATATTCTCAAATCATGACTGGTAGGTAGGCCTGGGACTGGAGTTGAGGAACACTGCCCTACAGTATCTCCAATAACATCCACATTAATATGTACTCAATAATAATGCCCCCATAGTGCCCCTAGTAGAAATAAGTAGAGTAGAAATAAGTAGAAATAAGGCCTCCTATAGTGCCCCCCAGCAGTAACAAGGCCCCTCAATACAATAACCCTATAAGAGCACGCAGTAATAATAAAGTCCCCTATAGTGTCTGCAATAGTTATGCCTCCTATAGTGGTACAACTATTTATAGAGACCTGCTGCAGTGCCCCTTGTAATTATAATACCCCCTGTATTGCCACTAGATAAAAGACCTCCCCTTTCCCCATAGTGCCCATATGTATAATGCCCTCTATATAATTATAATTAGAGATGAGCGAATCAAAGCTGATGAAGTGGAATTCGTTTAGAATTTCAGAAAAAAATTCAATTTGCACCGAAGCCAAATTTTCTCACAATTCATGGTAACGAATCAAATTTTTTCCTAAAATGGCTGCTGCACATGTGAGGACATGGAGAAAAAGAGAAGTCGCACTAGGATAGGTGAGATCAGATGAGGTGCACCTCGCTGGTAAGCCACACCCACTAGACCAATGATAAAAATAATAGATTGTAGCTGGGCACACTCAAGAGATCAGGGCCATAGAGAAATGTTGGATTTAATGAACACAATATACATAAATAAAATCAAGGATCAAAACAGAACGGCAATAATTATAAAAAAAACTACAAAAAACTACTGCTTTCGGAATTAAATACTCTTATCCTTTGATGGGTAGCATAGACGTTCGTGGTGGATTAATAGCAATCAATAGTAATCACTGGGAACCCAACAGGTATTGTCCAAATGTAGCATGCATTAATATTTCAAACAGGTTCGGTCTGCTATTTATGGTGCACTAATAATATGGATCCTGTGGTGTGGTATAATTATAGGTTGGTGGAGTTGAATAGGACCGTAGTTATGTATTTAGTCTTTGCAACTAATATACAGCGTTAGAGATCTCTTATGAATATTCGATCATTCAGTCCTTATTTAAATCCACATCTTGACCGGTCTATGGGTGAATAGAATTAAATATGGATCCCCGTTTGTATAGATCCGGAGCGGCGTCCCGCTCCTACTTGTTGTGTGGCGGCGTCCCGTCACTGCTAGTGAATGGAAGCTCTTTAGGTAAAAATGCAGGGTAGATCTTACCCGACCGTAGGGTAACTGTACTCCCTTCGTTGCGATGTTCTCTCCTCGATATCGGGAGTCTCACTCTGTAGTGACAGGTCTCCGGTCAGCGGCGTCTCATCGGAGTAACACGTGTATCTCCTCTCTTACCAGCGTGTTTTAGCTGTATTCCCGCTCGGTGTCCGCACAATTTCCTACAGAATGATGAGGGTGTACCTTTTGTAATCAATGTTATGGGGGGGCTTCCACATCCAGTCTCTGTTTACAGGGAAAATAACACCATACGCGTTTCGGGGTTTGTATTTCACCCCTTCCTCAGTGGCGGCCATTTCCCTGTAGATACCCCTCCTATATAGGGGTTCCCATCACCTCAAAGATATGGACTTGGATTGCAGACCTTACGAAAAGGAGATATCCACCTTGTATAGTCCATTGTACTCCACCAACCTATAATTATACCACACCACAGGATCCATATTATTAGTGCACCATAAATAGCAGACCGAACCTGTTTGAAATATTAATGCATGCTACATTTGGACAATACCTGTTGGGTTCCCAGTGATTACTATTGATTGCTATTAATCCACCACGAACGTCTATGCTACCCATCAAAGGATAAGAGTATTTAATTCCGATTGCAGTAGTTTTTTGTAATTATTGCCGTTCTGTTTTGATCTTTGATTTTATTTATGTATATTGTGTTCATTAAATCCAACATTTCTCTATGGCCCTGATCTCTTGAGTGTGCCCAGCTACAATCTATTACATGTGAGGACATGATGCAAGGAACTCTGGGAAGGCTGGATTACCCATAATGCCATGCATGCAGCCAATCAGCAGCCAGCCAGCCCTGTTATGTCACAGCCATATAAATAGCCTCAGCCATCTTGGATTCTGGCATTTTCCAATGTGTAGTGCAGGGAGAGACGTCAGCAGGCGCTAGGGACAGTTTTAGAAAAAATGTCATTGTGCTAGAGAAATGATTTACAAGTGCAGGGAAAGATTATTCAAGGTGTAGGGAAAGGATAGGGTGGAATCATTCCGCAACATTTATGTTGAACAGGGTTCAGTAGGGGAGGTTACAGCCTGGGTAATAGGAACAATCCTATTACACCTTGCTGCACTGACTGGGGAACCAAATTGCCCTTATACAGCTCTGTAATTCCAGCAAACCGTTCTTATTAGGGTGCAAGTGCTGTTTGAAACAGGCATTAATAGGGTTTATTGCAAGGAAATATTTATATTTGCCCTAATGCCCTTGTGTAGTGCAGTTATATGTTCTAAAGTATTTGGCTTGTATTAGTGGGAAAAAAAGGGCTTATATTAGCCGTTGTGTGGTGAAGTGCTAAAATGACAGCCCTTTTTTTCTTGTATTAGGGGCAAAAGTTAAATATATTTGCCGTTCAGCGGTGCGGTTATATGTTCTAAAGCCTTTTGTGGCGTGTATTAGCGGAAAAAGAAAATATATATTTTCCAATCAGAGTTGCAGTTATATGTTCTAAAGCCTTTTGTGGCGCGTATTAGTGGAAAAAGAAAAAATATATTTGCCGATAAGCAGTGGAGTTATATGTCCTAAAGCCGTTTGTGGCGTGTATTAAAGGAAAAAGAAAAAATATATTTGCCGATCAAAGGTGCAGTTATATGTTCTAAAGCCTTTGTGTATTAGTGGGGGAAAAAAAGCTAATTAGCCATTGTGTGGTGAAGTGAGAAAGTTACAGACTTTTTTGGGGTGTTTTAATTTTATTTTTATTTATTTATTTGATCTAACAGTATGTCAGACAGAGAAGTGCCAGGCCCTGCACAGGGGAGTGGCAGAGGCCTAAATGTTTCTGGCGCAGGCACAGGTCTAAGCAGAGTAAGGGGCCGTGGCAGCAGGGGTCACTTCGAGAGGCCTGAGCTCCCAGTGTCAGCTAGCAGTCATGTCTTGACCAGCAAACCAGCGGTTCTTGAAAGCTTGACTCGATCTTCGACATCATTGCAAGTGACACCCACAGCCAAGAGTCAGTGGGTTTGTCAGACACAACCCTTAGTTAGCATGGCCCAGGAGCAGGCTCTGAGCCCTCACCTGTCCTTAACCTGGCTCTGTCCTTTTCTGTTCCCTCAGCCAGAGAAGTATTGTATGCTGTGAGCTTAGCACCACTATACCGTGAGTACGAGCGACTAGAAGACGCTCAGCAGCAGCTACTTGCAAGCCAAGATGTGGAGGATACATCCGCCGCTTCCTCCACTAGGTGGGCAAGTAGTGATGAGGAGAGTGGCGTGGGAGCTGGTGTTGTGAGCGGTGAGGCTCCTGAACCAGAGACGGTTGAGGAGGACATCGGTGTCGTGCAGACAATACTCGATGATGATGATTTGCTGATCGCACTTGGGAGCCGGGTGACATAGGGGCTTTATCATCATCGGGAGAAGAGCCATCAGCGGAGACAGCAAATCGCTAGCAAGGCCGGGAGTCAGCAGGGTGGCAGCAGTGGGAGGTTGGGAGCCAAACGTGCCTGGGGTAGACCACCCACTTGGCAGGAGCCTACCTGCCCGGGAAGTAGTGGTTCACCGAGGCAGCAGTGGTAGCAGTCAGTCAGTGGCTAGTGTAGGAGGTAAAATCACCTACTCAGCGGTGTGGCAGTTTTTTGTTAAGCCACCAGAGGAGGTGAACATGGCCATATGTAGAATCTGTGGGCAGAAGGTGAAGCGTGGCCAGCGTCACCATAAAGTGGCCTGGGAGAACCATGGCTCCGATGTAGTTGTCCAGCCTGCTGCATCACCCAGTGCCATTCACCCGGTTTTAGGCAGTCAATGCTCCAACATTCAGAGTAGGTATCCAGCTCACTATCCTAAATACTGTGTTACCCGTGTGCACGGAGCCCAGGTCAGCGAAACCTTCACAGAAACTTGTATGCAAAAAAAGAAAATACAGGCTCCAGCCCTCACTTGTTGAAGTATCATTCCTCGATTTTATTGTTCAAAATATTCATAGTTATACGGGACACAATCTCCCTCAAGTTTGGCGACTGTTGACGCATTTCGAAAAAACTTTCTTATTCGTAACAGTATTCAGTGTCTGATCCTTTGGATGGATATAGTCGACTGGGCATTGTTGACCCACCCACTCTCTGCTAGGGAGAGGGGGGGATGGGCAACAATTACCATGCACCTGGGATCAGCAACACCTATGTGCTCTACAACATACATATAGTGAGTTAAAATAAAGGTGCTTTAACTTTAAATAAGTAACACATAGTTTCGTTACCATCGGTTATCGCACCTTATACATACAACCAACACATGTTAAAAAAAACATAAAAGCTACCAATTATGGCTCTTTTTTACCTTGAGTTATGTTTAATTTTATTATTATTGTAATTATTCTTGGTTTACCTATCCAGCAGGTGTATTTTCCTACATGAAGTAAAGGAGGCGTTATTCATTAATTGATTAATAAAAGTGCATAATTTCTCTTCTCATGTTTAATCCTGCTGGATGTCTGGTCTCCAGTTTGAATATCCAGAGAGTTTCCCTGAGACCCACTAAGTGTTTTATATTCCCTCCTCTGGCTGGTATTTTAACTCGTTCGATAGCATATGCTTTGAAATATCTGGCACTGCGATTATGTTTATCAATAAAGTGCTTAGCAGCATTGGAGATATTTGTGTATGCTGGGTTGTCTATGTAATTCAGATGTTCCAAGATTCTGTTCTTGAATTCAAGGCTCCAACACCTCAGCCAAAGGGAGCTGTCTGTAATTCCCATCACCTACTGGTTGCCAAGAGACAACAGCATGCATGCACTCATCCAACGGCGCAGAAGCTGAACGTGCTCCTGGCAAGTTTCTAGTGCTGCAGTCCCTCCCTTTCCAAATGGTGGACTCTCCCTTTCAGAGAACTGATGGCTTGTGCCGAGCGGAGGTGGATAGTTCAAAGGCGTAATTTCTTTGCCAAAGAGGCAGTACCAGCCCTGCACACAGATGTAGAACAGAAAGTGGGCCAGTCCTTCAGCCTGTCGGTGTCTTCAAAAGTGCACGGAATCGCTGACATGTGGAGATGTAACTACTGTAAGGGACAAAACATGTCTTTTATGGCCCACTGATTAAATGTGGTTCCTGCACAGCCACACAAGCAACTTGGCCAGATGACGCCGCTTCCACCTCCACGTTGTTATGCCGTTAGTCCTGCGACAATGTCGACCTCTGCCTCCTCATCCTCCACCGTGTCCTCAGCCTCCACTGCAAGGACAATTCACAGTGCCCCTCCAGCATACCACATGTGCAGGGAACGGTCACACTGTTCTGCACCTTGTTTGCCTGGGCGAACGGGGAGGAACTGCTCCGTGGCCTTCATCAAGAAATCGAATCCTGACTTTCTCTTCAAAAACTGACAATCAGAACCATGGTGACCGACAACGGGAGGAACATGGTGTCGGCACTGCATCAAGGACGGCTGAGCCATGCGCCCTGCATGGCACACGTGTTCAATCTGGTTGTCAAACGGTTCCTGAAGTCTTCCACCCATCTGCAAGACATCCTAAAAATGGCCAGGAACTTTGCATGCACTTCAGCCACTCGTACACCGCAAAGCACACCCTCCTTGAGCGGCAGAACGGCATCCCCCAACATAGGCTGATATGCAATATTTTCACCCATTGGAATTCCACCCTCCACATGTTAGACCGACTATACGAACAGAGAAAGGCCATAAACGATTTCTTGTTGATCCAAGCGGACAGGAGTACTCGCCTGTGTAACTTCAATGTCAGCCACTGGCAGCTCATGCGGGACACCTGCCTTTTGCTCAGGCCCTATGAGGAGGCCATGTTATTTGTGAGTCGCCAGGACTACGGGATGAATGATGTCATTCCACTGCTTCATGTCCTGGAAAAGATGCTGGTAAATCTGGCTGGTCAGGGGACTGGAGACGTGGCGCCTACATCTCACGGCCACATGAGCCCTGTGGGGGCTGGACTGGAGGAGACATTGGACCACAAGCAATGTGTAGCGAAATGCGTGGATTTTCTACACAGGTGACAGGAGAGGAGGAGCAGGAGGAGCAGGACCAGCCAGAGGAGCCACAGGGCAATGAGGAAGATGAAGCAGAAGACCCAGACACACTGTGGCAGTATGCAGTGGAGATGGAGGCAGGGAGTCCTCCGAATCAATTGCACAAATGGCCCAATGCATGATCACTGGCTTGCGAAGTGACAGCCGAATTGTCACCATTCGGCAGAGGGATGACTTATGGCTCCCCACCTTGTTGGACCCTCGCTATCGGTCCAAAATGGGGACCGTTTTTGCACTCGCTGAGAGGGAGGACAAACTGAACTACTATATAGACATCCTATGTTGTCAGTTGGCCGCTGCCTATCTGACCATCGTCCATCCTCTCGCAGGTCTGACCGAGGAAGCCCTTTGTGCTCACGTTCCTCTGCCATGGCTGTTGTAGCAGGGTGCAGGGTAGGAGCAGTTTCAGCTCCATCAGTAGCAACTTGAGTCAAGAGTCACTGATGAGCAGCTTTCTTCACCCGCCTAGTGAAGAAACTACCCACCAGCAGCAGGTAGACCTCGAGCAGGAACTGAACCAGCAGGTGGTGGCATACTTGGACAGCACCTTGCCACCCCACATTGAAGATCCGCTGGACTACTGGGCAGCCAAACTGGATTTGTGGCCGCAACTGGCCGAGTTTGCTCTGGAAAAGCTGTCCTGCCCAGCCAGTAGTGTAGCATTAAAGCGGGTGTTTAGTGCGGCGGGGGCCATAGTTACCCCAAGAAGAACTCGCCTGTCCACCCAAAATGTGGAGAGACTGACCTTTGTCAAGATGAATCAGGCGTGGATTAGCCAGGATTTCCACCCACCAATGCCAGATGCTTCAGATTAGATCATCCATACTGCCTCACCCAAACCTTGACAAAAGATACCGGTTTCTTCTGGCTATCTGCCTCAGCTACTATTATGATGCTGCCATCCACCTGATGCCACACAACAGATGGCAAGTGCTCCTTCTTACACCCACCATCGTCAGCAGGTACTGTTATTGCCAACCACCTCCACACTTTGTCATCGGGTCACTCTCTGGTCTCCTGATGCTTCTGCTACCTCCACACTATGTCACCTTGCCATTTTGCATCCTCCTGATGCTTCTGCCACCTTTACACTATGTCACCTTGCTACTCTGTGGTCTCCTGATGCTGCTGCTACCTCCACACTCTGTCACCGGGTCACTCTGTGGATTCCTCATGCTTATGCCACCTCCACACTATGCCACCTTGCCACTGTGTGGTCTCTTCATGCTGCTGCCACCTCCACACTATGTTACCTTTCCACTCTGTGGTCTCCTGATGCTGCCACCACCTCCACACTGTCTTTGTGCCACTCTGTGGCCTCCTGATTCTGCTGCTGCCACTTCTAAACTGTCATTGTGCCACTCTGTGGCCTCCTCATGCTGCTTCCACCTCACCACTATGTCATAGGGCCACTCTGTTGACTTCTCATGCTGTTCCCACCCTGCTGTCTGTCTATGTAGCAGCTTTAAGGCCTGCATGGTCCCATCAGAATTGGCTTGTGATTTGGTTGCCAAAAGTAGGAGTGGGTATACAACACAGAAGACATGCAAATATTCGGTTCACATGTCATCTCTCTTTTGGATCCACTCCTGTTTTTTTTTTTGTTTTTTTTTGGCATTAGCAATACTGATGGATTACTGACCAAATGCTGACTGAGTGAAGGCAGATGCTCAACAGACAGGATCCCTTTTTTGGTGGTTATTGTTCTGACAGATCAGAGGAAGGGCAAAAGAATCAGTGACGTCAACACAAACTTACTGCTGACACCCTCTCCACTCTGTCAGGGGGTTCTACTTGTATAAGCGTTTAATAGAAGAGGTTCTGTAGACATCTATGTGGAAACTTCTTTGCGCTAACATCGACCTGTAAGGCTGAGTTCATACTTATTTGGTCAGTTTTGGCCCTGTGACTGCCCAAATAAGTGAAGTGTGCAGTGATTCTAAGAGTGACGCCTGTCATCTGCATGTCATACGGACACACAGTATTATTTCACTACTGAAGCAGAATCCCTATGCGAGTTAATGAAATGCACAGTGTTCTACACCACTATAAAGGCTCTCTGCAGCCAGGAAATAGCTATTTTTGGACGAAATTATTTTCAAATAAATTCGGATGGAACCACATTTTTTCCAAAAATTTAGTCGAACCGGAAAATCAAATTTTTGAAAAATTCGCTTATCACTAAGAATTTGTTACCTCAAAAGATGTCTCTAAAAGCCATCGTTCCTGTTACATCTGTGTCCGCCTATTTACTTTTTCCATCCTTGAATGTGGAGCCAAATATTTCAATCAATTAAGGCTTGACGCCCCTTACAAGCACCCATTTGATTCTGGTTATTGATTTCTGTCTAATGTCGCTGAATCTAAATCCCTCTTCTTTACTCAAAGCTTCTATTTTCCTAATCCAGTCACTGCTGCATAACACTGATGTTGACTGAACCTGTAATTTTTCCAAAACATTCCTTGGTCCCAATTTGTCACATTTTGTGAATGAATCAATCACCACTACACTTTACAAAGATATTTCTAATTGCTCTTCATTTGAAATGAATAAGTATGACTAACCCTGGGCTTCAATTATAAAGCAGCAGAAGGAGATGAAAAATAACTTGCTGACTGTTCACCAATATTACATTTAATATCTCAGTCCTATATCTGTTATGTGATAAGGGTGAACGTAAAGGGAATGTATCATTAAAAAATGACCTATTCCTTAAATCATGTTCTATGTTAAGCATATTTTTGTTAGAATTTTTGGAGATTTAAAAAAAATTCCATGTGCCTATCTTTTTAAAAAGAAACAATCATAAAATCCTAAAGTTTTTGCACTGGCCACTAAGTCTAAAATATGTTAAGACTTCCTGTCTTTTGAGAACAGCTACATGGGCCTTATACACAATGGACAGGAGGGGGCCATGTTTGCTTCTATGGGAGAGTTTTCTAGGCATGCTCTGTGACCTGTGCAGAGGAGGGAGCTGATAAGAAGTGATATTACCCACTGTGAATGGTGGATTCTCTGTTATCTATACTATGGTGTTACTTGTCATCATCATTGTGTCTTTGGTGATAAAAGTAATGGCTGTGGAAAAGTTACCTGAACAAGGAAATAATGACCTATTATTTGGCCTAGTGGCTAGTGTGAAAGGATTATATGATTGTTTTTAAAAAAATATAGGCAGTAACATTGAAAATTAAATTAATTAAATTAATTAACATAAAAACGTCACCATTAACTCTTAATAAATGTAACATAAAATGTGATTCAAACAATACTGTAGATCAATGACTAATGACAGTAAATGGGGCGGTTTCCTTAGGAAAACCTATGTTGTTTAAGACACATTCTTTTGGCAAGAATGGAGAGCTTCTGCAAAGGTTAAATGCCACAATCAAGTATTACCTAATTAATTTATATGAACAAGTGCAATCTTATTCCACTCCATTGGCTGCCACAGGAGAAGTGAGGTGTTAAACGCAGCTTTCCCTTGTAATAACATTTGATAGCTGCTAGACTGGACGATGGCTCCTTAGCAGGTCCTTAGTGCAATGGGAGAACTGCTTTAAGAAAGCACATTAAATAATTTGGATATACATTTTACTTACTATATTACCATGAGATGGAATCAGTCACTTTTATATTCAAATCATCTCATCAATTGTCCCATTGATCTGAATGTAGTTTGCAGAAATCCATGTGCTTCCCCCAAAATGACCCCATTAAGATAAATTAAACTCATTTTCTGTTGTAGAAATGTTTGCAATAAATCTGCCAAATAGGAATAAACCCTAAGCATATGCACAGGCCTGTACAACATCTAAATTGTGTGAATCTTTACCAGGGCACTCATAGGCTTCTATTCAGTGGTGTAACGATCGCGGTCACAGTAGGTGTGAACGGGCCCAAAGTATGATTCTTCCATTTATAAAGGCAGGCTGTGGGCATTAGAAAAAAGTATTTATTCCTGGGAAACCCTTTTAAGGAACTCTCAGGGGGGCATTATTACATTAAGCAGCACTAAGAGGCCATTACTATTGTAATGGGCACATAAGGTAACATTACTATTGTGTGGGGGCAAAAACAGGGTCATTACTGTTCCTCAGAATGCCTACATGTATTTTTCTGAATCTGACAGAATAATTTTTTTATGCATCACACAGTACCGTATATCCCTCCATTTATACCACCACACAGCATATGATATAGCTCATCATACTGAAAAACGATAGGCTGAAAATCTGTCCATTCAGTTCAGTCTATTATCCTGCAAAGTTGATCTAGAGTTCAGTGCACATCTTGTCTAATGTTTGCAGTCCTGGAACAGCCGTTTGAGGGTGCATATCTTTGTTCAAAATGTGAGAAAATTGCCCGTTTCGAATCGCACATTATATCTAACCTGGTGGCTTTCAACACTGAGAGGCGAACAATTTGAAAAAGAGTTTGCTGCTCAATGAGCAAGCAATCTATGGGGTAGATGAGGGGGAGGGTGGTATCGAGGAGGCTGAGGAAAGTGAGGTAGCTAGCTGAATAACAGTTAGAAAGCAGTGTAGAGAGAAGAGTGCCAGGGAGGCTAGCCCTGATCTGACACAGCCCAACAAGTTAGCAAGGTTGGTAGATAGGGGGATGATAGTTCAGAGTGAGCACTGCTGCAGCCGGACATTCCTCTGCCAGTCCGGGGAATGTCAGCTCCAGTGACCAGGAGAGCAGGGCAGGCCAGACAGGTGCTGGTAGTGGGAGACTCAATTATTAGGGGTACAGATAGGGCAACCTGTCACAAAGACAGGGATCATTGAACGGTGTGTTGTCTTCCTGGCGCTCGAGTTTGACACATTGTGGATCGGGTTGACAGATTACTGGGAGGGGCTGGAGAAGATACCGCATAAAAGGTTAGTATATAAAATGAGAATGCTCAGACTGGGAGAAAATGTCTGCATGTGGGTAAGTAACTGGCTCAATAATAGAAAACAGAGGGTGGTTATTAATGGTACACACTCAGATTGGGTCACTGTCACTAGTGGAGTACAGTAGAATAGGATAAATGAAGAGGGTTAAACACAAGTCTTGTGGGGGACTGGGTTTAACAGTTGGGGCGCCAAAGGAGGACACGAATGAAAAAGAGGGAAGGTGGCGGAGTGACAGAGCCGCTGGGAGGAATAAAAAGGCTGCCGAGGGATATCCCACAGGGGAGTGGATCCTCTGTGGGTGTCAATAAAGGACCAAAAAAGGACAAGAAAAAATACCTCAGGGGGGCGCCAATTTTTAGTTACTCCCAGTGAAAATGCAAAGGTAGAACTAGAGAACCGCTGGTATATCGTTACTGGGTCATACTAGTTGGTTAGAAGAAATATCAAGGAATATGTATAGTAATATATTAGCCGTAAAAACATTGGTTTGAATGAACCATTACAGCAATGTTAATAAAAAAACAAGGTGCCAATGGTAAGAGTAACTTACTTCACCCAGGAGGTGCCGGACGGGATAAGCACAAAACACCCGCCGTGTCACCTCCTGCGCCTGGATCGCTTTGAGAATCTAAGAAGAAGCCGCGGGATCACAAGATGCCTTCTGGTATAACTTCTTTATTGGATGAAAGACAGGGTGTGGGTAAAACAAAATAGCTCAACGCGTTTCGGGGATTAGGAATCCCCCTTCCTCAGGAGCATGTATACACAGATTGTTTGATCCCTTTTATTGATCAAAACAAGCGCCAAAAGATGTCGGGGACGTCACTTCCGGTGGTCGTCACTTCCGGGCATCGCTGCCGGTCGCGGACATGAGCTGCGGGTGTCAGCTTGATGAATCAAGCTTTTACCCGCAGCTCATGCGCCCGCTCCGTGCGGGAGCGGGCGCCATCTTTAAAGTGCGGACGAAGGGCGTACATGTACGCCATTCGTCCTTAAGGGGTTAATCTCTATAAAAACATTAAGTGCAATGAATCAAATGATGATCTTGGAGTTGCGGGGACGTCACTTCCGGTTAGCGTGACCTCCGGTTCATAAATAAAATCCACAGACATATTGAAAATGAAAATAAAAAGAGCCCTCTAAAAGTAATATAATAATATGGTGGAGCAAAGGGTAGATGTGCCCTGGATGAGAGATTAATTGTACATGCTGAACGGAATAGGCTGTGGACGTCACATCCAGTTGCTGGGACTTCCGGTTTGGGTTCCAAACTGGAACGCATCGGAGATGACGTATCGCTAGATGCAAAAGCATAGAATAAGTGCATCATGTTTAAATTGGGAGAGGGCGTGGAGGTATATGTTTTAAAAGGAGTTTAAAATCTAATGTGATAACATCCACTACAAGGGGGATGGAAAGAATGCTAATTAGCCAGGTGTGGCCATTAGATCAATCGAAAATCGGGGTTGCTAAAATGATGAAGTTGGATAAAAATGGTGAAATAAGAAATATCATAAGATAATTTACATTAAATAGAAGTAGAAACGATCATTAAGATAAATATCAAAAATAAATAGTATGATGTAATATAATAAAAAAATAATAATAATAATAATAATGTTAATGAAATATCGTAATGAAATGTATATATGTATTAAGTTGGATTGATTGATGGCATTAATAACATTTGTAATAATAATATATTCATATAATCATAAAATAATGTAGTGAGAGTGATATAATAAAAATGGTGGAATGATGTGATGTAATACAGAGGAGGATGTTATTCCAAATTGTTGTTATTCTTAGTATCAATACTGTTGGGTGACAAATATATATATATAATACATAACAATAATTTGGATTATCAATGGTAATGTTGTACCCTTGTCAATGGAATAAGGATTTTATAATAGGGAGTTTCAATAATTGGAGTGTTCTAGGGCTTCATTCAACCCAAAGGGGGCCAAGGTGTTCAAAACAAAAATCCAGTACATTTCTTTGCGGCATAATTTCTGGTATGAAGAAGGGACATATTCTAAAGGGGATACTCGCAGCATAGATGGATCACTGTCATGTTTCTCAAAGAAATGTCGGGAAACACTATGTGTTAGGATGTTGCGTCTAATGTTAGATATATGTTCATTCATTCTTTCCCTTACGGTTTGGGTTGTTCTCCCAACGTATTTAAGCCCACAGGGGCAGCTTAGGAGGTAGACCACATTTCTGGTTCCGCAATGGAGGTCTTGTCTAATCTTCCAAGAGTCTCCTTGTGTTCCCCCAATTTTGGGGATCTTTATGACACCTGTGCCATGTGTGATCATAGGGCAACACAGGCACTTTTTTTGCCCGCATTTGCGTATTCCCACTTTCGTGGTGGCAACTGGCCTTTTCCCCTTGATTGTTTTAGTTTCAAGATTGGGGCAAGAAGGAGCAATCTGATTCTTGAGCGTTTGAGCCCTTCTAAAGGTAATCAAAGGTTGTTTAGGGAGGATATCTTTTAGTATTGGATCCTTAAGTAATATGTTCCAGTGTTTGTTCAAAATCTGTCTGATGTTCTGATGGTGAACGTTATAGCGGGTTATAAGATTGAATTGGAATTTTGAATCCTCTATAGTTTTTGGTGGGTTGGGTTTTAGTGCAGTTTTCTGGTCTAGTGCTAATGCTCTTTTTGCCGAGATGTTTACTAGGCCCTTAGGGTAGCCCTTTTCTTTAAACCTGTTTTTTAAAAGTGTGATTTGTTCTTTCGCTATTTTGTTATCCGAACAGTTTCTCCTTATCCTTTTCATTTGACCAAAGGGTATATTTTGCTTCCACTTAGAATAGTGGCAGCTCGAATAATCAAGGTAGCTATTTGAGTCGACCTTTTTGAAGTGAGTCTTTGTGGTTATCCTCTTTGCCACTATCTCTATGTGGAGGTCCAAAAAGACAGCTTCGTTTTTGTTGACCTCTGAGCTAAACTCCAGTCCCCAACTGTTCCTGTTTAGGTCCTCAATAAACTTATTTAAATCGATTACCGTACCGTTCCAAATTAAAATGACATCATCTATATATCTTTTGTAGAAGATAATGTTCCTATGAGTGGTGAGGCCCAAAGATTCCTCAAAAAACCCTACAAACAAGTTAGCGTATGATGGGGCAAATTTTGTACCCATGGCAGTACCCTTATTTTGGATGTAGAAGCGGTACCCGAAGCTGAAATAGTTATGGTGTAGAATGAATTCAATGCAGTCTAGGATACTCTTTTTGGAGCTTGGGCATCCTTTCATCTATGGTTAGATAGTGTCTAGTTGCTCTTATACCCAGATCATGTTGAATATTGCTATAGAGTGAACTGACGTCAAGGGTAACCCAATGATAGTTGGGTTCCCACTGAATGTCATCCAAAAAACTGATTAGGTGGGCCGAATCTCTGAGATAAGAGGGAAGTGATAAGACATAGTGTTGTAGGAACTTATCAACATAGGCAGAAAGGTTACATGTGAGGGAATCAATGCCTGAAATTATGGGCCTTTCCTACAACACTATGTCTTATCACTTCCCTCTTATCTCAGAGATTCGGCCCACCTAATCAGTTTTTTGGATGACATTCAATTTCTTATTTCACCATTTTTATCCAACTTCATCATTTTAGCAACCCCGATTTTCGATTGATCTAATGGCCACACCTAGCTAATTAGCATTCTTTCCATCCCCCTTGTAGTGGATGTTATCACATTAGATTTTAAACTCCTTTTAAAACATATACCTCCACGCCCTCTCCCAATTTAAACATGATGCACTTATTCTATGCTTTTGCATCTAGCCATACGTCATCTCTGGTGCGTTCCAGTTTGGAACGCAAACCGGAAGTCCCAGCAACCGGATGTGACTCCACAGCTTATCCCGTTCAGCATGTACAATTAATTTCTCATCCAGGGCACATCTACCCTTTGCTCTAACATACTAATATATTACTTTTAGAGGGCTCTTTTCACTTTCAATACGTCCGTGAATTTTATTTATGAACCAGAGGTCACGCTAACCGGAAGTGACGTCACCACAACTCCAAGATTATCATTTGATTCATTGCACTTAATGTTTTTATAGAGATTAAGTATACAAGTTTTTTAACAATATTTGTTATGTATCCACTTGTTTTATTGATTATATTGACACCTGGGACGCCATTCCCGGTGCGTTCCAAGCTGGAGCGCAAACCGGAAGTGACGACCACCGGAAGTGACGTCCCCGACATCTTTAGTGCTTGTTTTGATCAATAAAAGGGATCAAACAATCTGTGTATACATGCTCCTGAGGAAGGGGGATTCCTAACCCCCGAAACGCATTGAGCTATTTTGTTTTACCCACACCCTGTCTTTCATCCAATAAAGAAGTTGTACCAGAAGGCATCTTGTGATCCCGCGGCTTCTTCTTAGATTCTCAAAGCGATCCAGGCGCAGGAGGTGACACGGCGGGTGTTTTGTGCTTATCCCGTCCGGCACCTCCTGGGTGAAGTAAGTTACTCTTACCATTGGCACCTTGTTTTTTTATTAACATTGCTGTAATGGTTCATTCAAACCAATGTTTTTACGGCTAATATATTACTATACATATTCCTTGATATTTCTTCTAACCAACTAGTATGACCCAGTAACGATATACCAGCGGTTCTCTAGTTCTACCTTTGCATTTTCACTGGGAGTAACTAAAAATTGGCGCCCCCCTGAGGTATTTTTTCTTGTCCTTTTTTGGTCCACTAGTGGAGTACCTCAGGGGTCAGTAGAAGGCATTGACACGGAAAAGGACAGTATACTGCTACAGATGGATCTAGATAGATTGGAGGCTTGGGCAGAGAAGTGGTAGATGAGGTTAACACTGACAAATGTAAGGTTATGCCCATGGGAAGTAATAATGCAAGTCACTCGTAAATACTAAATTGTAAATCAATGGGTAACACTGACATGGAAAAGGACCTAGGAATTTTAGTGAACAGCAAACTAAGCTGTAAAAACCAGTGTCAGGCAGCTTCTGCCAAGGCCAATAAGATAATGGATTGCATCAAAAGGGCATAGATGCCCGTGATTAGAACATAGTCCTACCACTTTACAAATCACTGATCAGACCACACATGGAGTACTGTGTACAGTTCTGGCCTCCTGTGAACAAGGTAGACATAGCAGAGCTGGAGAGGGTCCAGAGGAAGGCAACTAAAGTAATGACTGGAATGAGGGAACTACAATACCCTGAAAGATTATCAAAATCAGGGTTATTCACTTTAGAAAAAATACGACTGAGGGGAGATCTAATTACTATGTATAAATATATCAGGGGTCAGTACAGAGATCTCTCCCATCATCTATTTTTCCCCAGGACTGTGATGAGGGGACATCCTCTGTGTCTGGAGGAAAGAAGGTTTGTACACAAACATAGAAGAGGATTCTTTATGGTAAGAGCAGTGAGACTATGGAACTCTCTGCCTGAGGAGGTGGTGATGGTGAGTACAATAAAGGAATTCAAGAGGGGCCTGGATGTATTTCTGGAGTGTAACAATATTACAGGCTATAGGTACTAGAGATGGGTTGTTGATCCAGGGAGTTATTCTGATTGCCTGATTGGAGTTGGGAAGGAATTTTTTCCCCTTGAGTGGGAAAAATTGCCTTCTACCTTACAGATTTTTATTTTGGCCTTCAACTTGCAGGATAACAGGCCAAACTGGATGGACAAATGTCTTTTTTCGGCCTTATATACTGTTACTATGTTACTAGAGCAGGGATGCTCAACCTATGGGCCTCCAACTGTTGAAAAACTGCAACTCCCACCATGCCCTGTTGTAGGCTGATAGCAGTAGGCTGTCCAGGCATGCTGGGAGTTGCAGTATTGCAACAGCTGGAGGGCCGCAGGTTGGACATCCCTTATCTATAGGAAGGCAAAAAAAAACCATAAGATGGAAGTCAATTTTCCTCATTTTTGAGAAAAAATTTCTTCCCGACTCCGATCAGAGTAACTCCCTGGATCAACGACCCTTCTCCAGATTTCTAGTGACTATAACCTTTAATATTATTACACTCCAACAATACATCCAGGCCCTTTATGAACTCTTTTAGTGAGTTCACCACCTCCTCAGGCAGAGAGTCCCATATTCTTACTGCTCTTAAAGTAAACCATCCTAGTCTATTTTGATGTGAAAACCTCCTTTTCTGTAGATGTAAAGGATATCCCCTTGTCACGGTCACAGTCCTGGGTATCTTCCATGTCCTTAAGAGTAATATTGCATAGATTTATTGTCAGAATCATTAAGGGTTCATATGTATTCTAAAGCAGAGTCATTTGCTCTTTACTATCACATTGTGAATTTTATGCAGATATATAAATCTGCCCTGAAATCCAACTGTTCTGTGTGTGAATTCCATATAGTTTTTTTTTATGGATTTTAATACATTTTTGCATTTAATTCTTTTAAAAAATCAGAGAGAGCTTTGTAGATTTCATTGTGAGTTTGTGTTTCCTTATTCAAGTCAATAGGTGAAAAGTGGCACATAATCTGAGATGAATATAGAATGAGTAGAATTTGATTTTTCAGAGTATGCCCTATAGATCATCTTGCCTTTCCAGAAAATAACCTCACCCTATTATCTGTGCATAGACTGAAGCTGATTAACACTTAGAACTGATGACAAATAGTAAAATTATTTCTAATTACATATATGTTAGAGTTTTATACATATTTTATTCTTGTCATCAGAAGGTGAAATTTTTAATGAATTTGCTGTTTGTGAATGCTGGAGCTCTGAATTTAGGAACAGGGTAATTATTATTCTATTTCTCTTCACTGTGTGTAGTACTTGATGTTTCTCTGTTTGCTCCTAGGTGTTCACATACATTATTTCCTGTCTGTTTCAGCTGCCAGATGCAGGGAATATTTCTCTGGTTAGAAACTCGAACCTATTTTCTAGGTGTATTGTGTGCAATATAATTACTCCTCTCAGGTGGTCAGACAAGTCGCCTCGTTTGACCAGTTCCTCCCCACACAGCCGAGGCGTCTGATTGCATCGGAACAATACCAGTCCTATGGTGCCTTATTGCTCATACTGTACACGCTCATTTCCATTCCACTGCCAATTACATGTTCAAACTCACACTGATTTGAACAGCAGTAAATAAGCACAATCTCTCCTTGAAACCAGAGCGGAAGGAGGGGGAAGGCTTGGAAAGCAGGAAACCTTGGGTGGGTAACGATGAGACACCATTAATACTGATTCACAACGTGTCCTGTGTGCGTTGCTGGATAATAAGGATGTTTTGATTTCTTTTTTGTAGCCAGTGAATGATTGCTTGCAGGTCTTCAAGTCTTTCTAACAAAGAACAGACCCTTCATTTGATGTGTCCTACATCTTAGTGATCTCGCTGGACAAGACAGACTTGGTCTACTCCTTCTAGTAGGTTAGATATGCATTGTAGACAGAAGCATTAATAATTAGATCATATATATCATGTATTTGGCTTCTAATAGTACTACAGCAATTAATCCTTGTTATACCTAGATTGTAAAAGGAACTGTACGTTTTTGAGCAAGAATATATAATATATGAACTTATCATCTTTTTCTGAATGCAAATAAATAACCTGATATGAATGCACACAAACTCAGATTGGAGACAAAATATTGTGCAATCTGCCAGTCAGGTCCAATGCAAAGAGGAATGTATCTAATCACAGTGAATGGGAGGGATTGACGTCATCCTATGGAAATAAAGGAAATTTGTCACTAGTGACCTCCCTATCAAACTGCATAGACACGTAGCTGTGGTTCACTAGAATAAGGCACATTTTTTCTATCTGAAGATTCATTCCTGAGCTATGATACTTTTTCTTAATGTGCAAGTAGGCTTTTGGTGCAATGAAGATGTCACTCATTTCTGTAGCCAGCCCTTCTCTTGCTGCTTTGCCATTGCCTAACCCCGTCATTCAAAGCATCCAGAGAGCCTTCTTATCATGAACTGCTGAATAGTGTTGAGCGAACAGTTCGAGCATCGTTCGGGTTCGTACCGAATTTTGGGGTGTCCGGGACACGGACCCGAACCTGGACATCTTCTAAAAAGTTTGGGTTTGGGTCCGGTGTTCGTCGATTACTTCCCGCTTTCTGAAGGGCTGCACAGCAGCCAATCAGCTGCCCTAAGAGCCCATCACAGCCATGCCTACTAATGGCATGGCTGTGATTGGCCAAGTGCAGCATGTGACCCAGCCTCTATTTAAGCTGGAGTCACGTAGCGCCGCACGTAACACTGCTCTGACTAGTGTAGGGAGAGGATGCAGCTGCTGTGTTAGGGCGAGATTAGGAAGGGATTAACTTAGCCAACTTAACACTTAATGAAGTGATCGATCAACAGCTGAGAATCATTGAACTTCTGCTAGTTACTTGCTCACTGGTTTTTAGGCTGCACAGAGCGTTTTTCTGTCACTTATTTTCTGGGTTGGTCGGCGGCCATTTTGTGACTTGTGGTGCACCAGAAGAAGCTGCCACCAAGTCCATCAATCCATCAATACTAGTTTTTTTTTTGCTATATCCTACATCAGGGGCTTGGCTGTGCTAATTGTCACCCATAGAAACTCAGGATAGCAATTTCTATATTTTATTAAGGGGTTAAATACAATTGCCCAAATAACAGTCCCCTAAATCTGGTGTTCCAGCTTTGGCTAGACAAGTATAATACTGTCTGCTGTCTGGCAAAGGATAGATTATTTTCTGGGGTGAAATTAACCTGCCAATATAGCAATACCCTGAATCTGGTGTCCAAGCAGTTGCAGGCCAGATTTCATAGTGTCCTCTTACACATATATTTTGTTCTGGGGTGAAATTAACCTGCCAATATAGCAATACCCTGAATCTGGTGTCCCAGCAGTTGCAGGCCAGATTTCATAGTGTCCGCTTACACATATATTTTGTTCTGGGGTGAAATTAACCTGCCAATATAGCAATACCCTGCATCTGGTGTCCAAGCAGTTGCAGGCCAGATTTCATAGTATCCGCTACACATATATTTTGTTCTGGGGTGAAATTAACCTGCCAATATAGCAATACCCTGAATCTGGTGTCCAAGCAGTTGCAGGCCAGATTTCATAGTGTACGCTTACACATATGTTTTGTTCTGGGGTGAAATTAACCTGCCAATATAGCAATACTCTGAATCTGGTGTCAAAGCAGTTGCAGGCCAGATTTCATAGTGTCCGCTTACACATATATTTTGTTCTGGGGTGAAATTAACCTGCCAATATAGCAATACCCTGAATCTGGTGTCCCAGCAGTTGCAGGCCAGATTTCATAGTATCCGCTTACACATATATTTTGTTCTGGGGTGAAATTAACCTGCCAATATAGCAATACCCTGAATCTGGTGTCCCAGCAGTTGCAGGCCAGATTTCATAGTGTCCTCTTACACATATATTTTGTTCTGGGGTGAAATTAACCTGCCAATATAGCAATACCCTGAATGTGTTGTCCAAGCAGTTGCAGGCCAGATTTCCTAGTATCCGCATACACATATATTTTGTTCTGGTGTGAAATTAACCTGCCAATATAGCAATACCCTGCATCTGGTGTCCCAGCAGTTGCAGGCCAGATTTCATAGTATCCGCTTACACATATATTTTGTTCTGGGGTGAAATTAACCTGCCAATATAGCAATACCCTGAATCTGGTGTCCAAGCAGTTGCAGGCCAGATTTCATAGTGTCCGCTTACACATATATTTTGTTCTGGGGTGAAATTAACCTGCCAATATAGCAATACTCTGAATCTGGTGTCCAAGCAGTTGCAGGCCAGATTTCATAGTATCCACTTACACATATATTTTGTTCTGGGGTGAAATTAACCTGCAAATATAGCAATACCCTGAATCTGGTGTCCCAGCAGTTGCAGGCCAGATTTCATAGTGTCCGCTTACACATATATTTTGTTCTGGGGTGAAATTAACCTGCCAATATAGCAATACCCTGAATCTGGTGTCCAAGCAGTTGCAGGCCAGATTTCATAGTGTCCGCTTACACATATATTTTGTTCTGAGGTGAAATTAACCTGCCAATATAGCAATACCCTGAATCTGGTGTCCCAGCAGTTGCAGGCCAGATTTCATAGTGTCCGCTACACATATATTTTGTTCTGGGGTGAAATTAACCTGCCAATATAGCAATACCCTGAATCTGGTGTCCCAGCAGTTGCAGGCCAGATTTCATAGTGTCCGCTTACACATATATTTTGTTCTGGGGTGAAATTAACCTGCCAATATAGCAATACTCTGAATCTGGTGTCCAAGCAGTTGCAGGCCAGATTTCATAGTATCCGCTTACACATATAGTTTGTTCTGGGGTGAAATTAACCTGCCAATATAGCAATACTCTGAATCTGGTGTCCCAGCAGTTGCAGGCCAGATTTCATAGTGTCCGCTACACATATATTTTGTTCTGGGGTGAAATTAACCTGCCAATATAGCAATACCCTGAATCTGGTGTCCATGCAGTTGCAGGCCAGATTTCATAGTATCCGCTTACACATATATTTTGTTCTGGGGTGAAATTAACCTGCCAATATAGCAATACCCTGAATCTGGTGTCCAAGCAGTTGCAGGCCAGATTTCATAGTATCCGATTACACATATATTTTGTTCTGGGGTGAAATTAACCTGCCAATATAGCAATACCCTGGATCTGTTGTCCAAGCAGTTGCAGGCCAGATTTCCTAGTATCCGCTTACACATATATTTTGTTCTGGGGTGAAATTAACCTGCCAATATAGCAATACCCTGAATCTGGTGTCCAAGCAGTTGCAGACCAGATTTCATAGTGTCCGCTGTGGTAAGGTGCAAGGTGTCATATGCGATGGCAGGTACGTGTCACCGAGGTTGCTGGCCTCGGTGAGGTGAGAGCCGGGTTTTTGTCTGCAGCAGCTAGTGCTGTTTGACTCTTTTAAATAGCATGGCTGCAAAGCCGATCCGGGCCGGCTCTTACTGGGAGCAGCTAAAGAGTAGGGTGGGTGGCTGCTCCCCACGGTCCAGTCCGAGTTTTGGCTGGGTATAAAACACAGCCATCAGCTGTGTCTGAGGTGATTATCCTGGAGCCTGCTAACAGGGCTGAGGAGTTCTCTGTGCTGGAGGACGGAGCTCAGCAAGGTGGTGTTTCCCTGCAACCTGAAGGAGGAATCGCCTGCGGCTGAACCGACTGCTAGGTGTGAACCCGCCCTTAAACCACCCAAGGTGACTGGACCCTGTGTTGGCCTGTTTTTGGTTTTGCCACATGATTTCTGTTGTGTGTGAACTGTCACCAAGAGACTGTTTTCATTTCTGGTGTGCAAGTGTGAATAAAACACTGTTTGATGCACAATCTGGACTCCTTGTTTTGCCTCTAAACTGCACCCGCACCGCTGTCTACCAGAGCGACTCCCACATTTGGTGTCGGATGCGGGCATGCGCAGTGAGGCTGGCGTGAACGCCGAACTTTGTTTTTGCTGAGCAAAAGTGAATGTCCTATATTAAGCCGGCAAAGTTGCAGCCTGTGATCCCCGACAAAATGGAGGCGGCTGTGAAAGCCCTCATAGAGGCTAACGTGCAGCAGCGGGAGACCAACCAGCTACTGCTACAGCACGTGATGGCGTTGCAAGCGGCAGGAGCGTCCCACCGCGTCCACGATGCCCGGAAAGCTGTCCGTGCCGCGATCCCTAAGATGACCCCTCGGATGATGTTGAGACCTATCTGGCGGTGTTCGAGAAGGTGGCCGTGAGGGAGAAATTACCCCGAGAACAGTGGGCAGAGGTCGTCGCTCCGTTCCTGGCGTCTGGACCCCAGCAAGTATTTTTGACCTCCCAGGTGACCAAGCAGCTGACTACCCGACTGTGAAAGGTGAGATCCTGGCAAGACTGGGGGTGAATGTTTTGGTCCGGGCCCCGCGGGTGCATCAGTGGGAGTTTAACCCGGCTGAACCCGCCAGGCCACAATACTATGACTTGCTACAACGGTTGCAAAAATGGCTGCAGCCAGACATACTGACTCCCACTGCTATGCTCGACCGTCTGTTAGCCGATGTCTTCTGGAGGGCTTTGCCTTACCCTCTCCAGCACTGGATCGGCCAGGTATCGCCCACCAATGCCCTGGAGATGGTCGACCTGGTGGAGCGGTACGAGGCCACCAGAAACCTGCAGGGGAGTCTTGCTGGGAAGGGGTCAGTCAAACCCCAGGGGGCTCTGCCCCAGTTCCGACGTCCGGCGACAGAGCGGCCTGCACGGAATATACCCCCTGCGAGTCCGCCTCCCGTGGTATGCTGGAGGTGTCAGGAGCCAGGCCACATCAGGGCCGACTGTCCGCATCGGGATGAGCCGATGGAGGTGAACTACGGGGGTCGCCACTCCTTGTATGCACGGAAGCTGTGCGCAACTGGCACCCGTGAGGTGCAGGACCATAACCACCTGTGTCAGGTAGAGGTGGGAGATTCGCTGGCGGTGGCTCTGCTGGACTCCGGGAGTTTAGTCTCCCTGGTAAGGGCTGCCCTTGTACGGCCTGTGGAGTATACTGGCCGTAAAGTCGGGGTCCTGTGCATCCACGGAGACCTGAAAGACTACCCCACTGCACTAGTGACTTTGTCCACAGCGGCTGGTAGGTGGACCCACGAGGTGGCTGTCGCTACTAAACTCCCACATGAACTAATACTTGGGAGGGACTTCCCGGTTTTCCGGCGCTGTGGCCGGCAATAAAGGTATCTGAGGGACCCGAGACAGGGGTGACCCTAGTAGAGTGGCCTGATACCGCTGGAAGGCCAGAACCCTGGGAGCCCGAGTCTGAAGGGCCGGCGGTAGGGGTGACCACTGCTCCAGCGGTAGAGGGGGAGACAACCCCACTGAGTGTAATGGTGGGAGACACGGAGGACTTGCCACCGGGACCTGAGTTGGCAGACCTCAATGTCTCCGGGGAAAATTTTGGGACCGCACAACACCGGGACCAAACCCTAACCAGGGCCTGGGAGAATGTGCTGGAAATTGATGGTAAACCCCAGAAACCAGGGGCTGAATTAATGTTCCCACGATTTATTGTTCTACAGGATATGTTGTATCGGGTGAACCAAGTCCGAGGTGAACCTGTTGAACAGTTGGTGGTGCCCACAGCGTATCGCAAGCTTGTCATGGAGCTTGCCCACCAACATGTTCTTGGGGGACACCTGGGGTGGCAGAAAACCCAGGACCGCATACTGCAGCGGTTTTATTGGCCCAGTGTGTTCAAGGAGGTAGAAAATTATTGTAAGTCCTGTCCAACCTGTCAGATAACTAGCCCCCAGCCTCATTTCCGTAGTCCTCTGGTACCTCTGCCAATTATTGAAGTACCGTTTGAGCGAATCGCTATGGATTTAATTGGGCCTGTACCAAAGTCTGCCAGGGGCCACCAACACATTCTGGTAGTTCTCGACTATGCCACTCGGTATCCGGAGGCGGTGCCTCTGCGACATACCTCAGCTAGGCTCATTGCCAAAGAGTTAATGGAGATGTTTTCCCGTGTGGGCCTGCCAAAAGAGGTGCTGACAGACCAAGGGACCCCTTTTATGTCCAAAGTAATGAAGGAACTGTGTAAATTGTTGCGTATAAAGCAGTTACGGACGTCCGTTTACCATCCGCAAACAGACGGTCTTGTTGAGAGGTTTAACCAAACTCTAAAAAATATGTTAAAAGGGTGGTGTCTAGAGATGGGAAGGACTGGGACCTGCTTCTGCCCTATCTCATGTTCGCAGTGCGAGAGGTACCCCAGGCCTCTACTGGGTTCTCGCCCTTCGAACTGCTTTATGGCAGACACCCTCGGGGCCTGTTGGATATCGCCAAGGAAGCATGGGAACAACAGCCTGTCCCCCACAAAAGTGTCATTGAGTATGTCACCCAGATGCAGGAACGGATAGAAAGGGTGTTGCCGCTGGTCCGGGAGCATATGGAGGCAGCGCAACAAGCCCAGAGTAGGGTGTATAATCGTCAGGCTCGGGTACGGGGCTTCCATCCGGGAGATCGGGTTTTGGTTCTGGTACCCACCCTTGACAGCAAGTTCCTAGCTAGGTGGCAGGGCCCCTATGAGGTGATCGAGAAGGTAGGGGAAGTAAATTACAAAGTACACCAGCCAGGCGGCGCAAGCCGGAGCAGGTGTACCACGTGAATTTACTTAAGCCGTGGAAAGATAGGGACACAGCCGACGACCACAGCCCACGGCCAGGGCTTCTAGGTGAAAGGGTCCAGCCCCACAGTTCGAGGCCTGTGAAGCAGTAACCACGGTAAAAATTGCAGACAGCCTGTCTTCCAAACAAGTTCAGGAAGTCAGGGAGTTCATCAGTTGGAACACGGATGTGTTCTCGGACCTCCCTGGCCGCACGTCTCTCATCCAACATGACATCGTCACTGAGCCTCAGGCCAAGATCCGGTTAAAACCATACCGGGTACCTGAGGCTCGGCGACGGGCCATCGCGGAGGAAGTACAGTTAATGTTGAAGCTCAAGGTCATTGAGGAGTCGAAAAGTGAGTGGGCCAGTCCCATAGTCCTAATACCCAAGCCGGATGGGACATTACGGTTCTGCAACGACTTTCGCAAGTTAAATGAAGTATCCAAGTTTGACGCGTATCCCATGCCCCGAGTAGACGAGCTGGTTGAAAGTTTAGGACAAGCCCGTTATTTTTCCGTGCTGGACCTCACTAAAGGGTACTGGCAGGTACCCTTAACGGAGTCGGCTAAGGAAAAAACCGCATTTGTTACCCCGCAGGGCCTGTATCACTACAAGGTGTTACCCTTTGGCCTGCATGGCGCCCTCGCCACTTTCCAAAGGTTAATGGACATAGTGCTGCGACCACATCGTCGGTACGCCTCGGCCTACTTAGATGATGTAGTCATCCACAGCACCGACTGGGAAAGCCATTTACCCAAGGTGCAGGCGGTAGTGGATGCCCTGAGGAAAGCCGGACTGACCGCTAACCCAAAGAAGTGCTCCATAGGGTTAGAGGAGACAAAATATCTGGGATATATAATTGGGCGGGGAGTCATCAAACCTCAGGTAACTAAGGTAGAGGCCATTCGTAACTGGCCCCGACCGGTCACCACCAGGCAGGTAAAGTCGTTCCTGGGGATTGTAGGTTACTACATGAGGTTTGTGCCCCACTTTGCCACAATAGCAGCGCCATTGACAGACCTGTTGAAGGGGCGAAAGTCTGGGAGGGTTAGCTGGAGTGAGAAGGCGGAGGAGGCTTTCTCCGCGTTGAAGTCGGCCCTGTGTGGGTCCCCGGTTTTGGTGACACCCGACTTCAACAAGGAGTTTGTCGTACAGACCGACGCCTCGGAGGTAGGCCTCGGTGCGGTACTGTCGCAGGAGGTCAACGGGGAAGAACATCCCGTTGTCTTCCTGAGCCGTAAGCTCAGTCCCGCCGAGTCCAGATATAGTATAGTGGAGAGGGAGTGCCTGGCTATCAAGTGGGCACTCGAATCTCTCCGCTACTACCTGTTAGGGAGGAGGTTCCGTCTGGTGACCGACCATTCCCCCCTCAAATGGATGAGCCAGGCCAAGGAGAGGAATGCTCGGGTCACCAGGTGGTTCCTATCTCTTCAAAATTTCAAGTTTTCCGTGGAACACAGGGCAGGCCGCTTACAGGGCAACGCAGATGCCCTGTCCCGCGTCCACTGCCTTACGTGTGTTCACCCCCTCAGGGTTGAACAAAGGGGGGGGTATGTGGTAAGGTGCAAGGTGTCATATGCGATGGCAGGTACGTGTCACCAAGGTTGCTGGCCTCGGTGAGGTGAGAGCCGGGTGTTTGTCTGCAGCAGCTAGTGCTGTTTGACTCTTTTAAATAGCATGGCTGCAAAGCCGATCCGGGCCGGCTCTTACTGGGAGCAGCTAAAGAGTAGGGTGGGTGGCTGCTCCCCACGGTCCAGTCCGAGTTTTGGGCTGGGTATAAAACACAGCCATCAGCTGTGTCTGAGGTGATTATCCTGGAGCCTGCTAACAGGGCTGAGGAGTTCTCTGTGCTGGAGGACGGAGCTCAGCAAGGTGGTGTTTCCCTGCAACCTGAAGGAGGAATCGCCTGCGGCTGAACCGACTGCTAGGTGTGAACCCGCCCTTAAACCACCCAAGGTGACTGGACCCTGTGTTGGCCTGTTTTTGGTTTTGCCACATGATTTCTGTTGTGTGTGAACTGTCACCAAGAGACTGTTTTCATTTCTGGTGTGCAAGTGTGAATAAAACACTGTTTGATGCACAATCTGGACTCCTTGTTTTGCCTCTAAACTGCACCCGCACCGCTGTCTACCAGAGCGACTCCCCACACCGCTTACACATATATTTTGTTCTGGGGTGAAATTAACCTGCCAATATAGCAATACCCTGGATCTGGTGTCCAAGCAGTTGCAGGCCAGATTTCCTAGTATCCGCTTACACATATATTTTGTTCTGGGGTGAAATTAACCTGCCAATATAGCAATACCCTGGATCTGTTGTCCAAGCAGTTGCAGGCCAGATTTCCTAGTATCCGCTTACAGATATATTTTGTTTTGGGGTGAAATTAACCTGCCAATATAGCAATACCCTGGATCTGTTGTCCAAGCAGTTGCAGGCCAGATTTCATAGTATCCGCTTACACATATATTTTGTTCTGGTGTGAAATTAACCTGCCAATATAGCAATACCCTGAATCTGGTGTCCCAGCAGTTGCAGGCCAGATTTCATAGTGTCCGCTTACACATATATTTTGTTCTGGGGTGAAATTAACCTGCCAATATAGCAATACCCTGAATCTGGTGTCCACACTGTCCAAGCAGTTGCAGGCCAGATTTCATAGTGTCCGCTTACACATATATTTTGTTCTGGGGTATAATTAACTTGCCAATATAGCAATACCCTGAATCTGTTGTCCAAGCAGTTGCAGGCCAGATTTCCTAGTATCCGCTTACACATATATTTTGTTCTGGGGTGAAATTAACCTGCCAATATAGCAATACCCTGGATCTGTTGTCCAAGCAGTTGCAGGCCAGATTTCCTAGTATCCGCTTACACATATATTTTGTTCTGGGGTGAAATTAACCTGCCAATATAGCAATACCCTGAATCTGGTGTCCAAGCAGTTGCAGGCCAGATTTCATAGTGTCCGCTTACACATATATTTTGTTCTGGGGTGAAATAAACCTGCCATTATAGCAATACCCTGGATCTGGTGTCCAAGCAGTTGCAGGCCAGATTTCATAGTGTCTGCTAAAACATATATTTTGTTCTGGGGTGAAATTAATTTGGCAAAATAGCAATACCCTGAATCTGTTGTGCCAGCAGTTGCAGGCAAATTGTAAATCTGTCCATAAAAGGATACCTTTCATTAAGGGCCTAAATACTAGCCCTAAAAGAGATATTCCCCTAAATCAGTGGTTACTGCTGTGCCTGGATTAGTGTAATACGCTACATAAACAAATAAGCAGATAGTGGTAGGTGCCTGTAAAAAAATGCCTGAATTTGAAATCAAAATATTGGGCCAAATATTTTTTTCCTTATTGTGGTGCTTGGTGAACGGTAACAATGAGGAAAACATCTAGTAAGGGACGCGGACGCGGTCGTGGTGGTGTTAGTGGACCCTCTGGTGCTGGGAGAGGACGTGGCCATTCTGCCACACGTCCTAGTGAACCAACTACCTCAAGTTCTATTACCCGCCAGAATTTACAGCGATATTTGGTGGGGCCCAATGCCGTTCTAAGGATGGTAAGGCCTGAGCAGGTACAGGCGCTAGTCAATTGGGTGGCCGACAGTGGATCCAGCACGTTCACAACATTATCTCCCACCCAGTCTTCTGCAGAAAGCGCACAGGTGGCACCTGAAAACCAAGCCCATCAGTCTGTCACATCACCCCCATGCATATCAGGGAAACTGTCTGAGCCTCAAGTTATGCAGCAGTCTCTTATGCTGTTTGAAGACTCTGCTGGCAGGGTTTCCCAAGGGAATCCACCTAGCCCTTCCCCAGTGGTGGAAGACATACAATGCACTGATGCACAACCACTGATGTTTACTGATGATGAGGACATGGGAATACCACCTCATCGGAGTCCGCACGTCTCTGATGATGACGAAACACCGGTGCCAACTGCTGCGTCTTTCTGCAGTGTGCAGACCGAACAGGAGGTCAGGGAGGAAAACTGTGTAGAAGACGATGCAGGGGACGATGAGGTCCTAGACCCCACATGGAATGAAGGTCGTGCCACTGACTTTCATAGTTCAGAGGAAGAGGCAGTGGTGAGACCGAGCCAACAGCGTAGCAAAAGAGGGAGTAGGGGGCAAAAGCAGAACAGCCGCCGCCACGAGAGTTCGCCTGATACTGGCCACCGCCACCAGGGACCGAGCACCCCAAAGGCAGCTTCAAGGAGTTCCCTGGCATGGCACTTCTTTAAACAATGTGCTGACGACAAGACCCGAGTGGTTTGCACGCTGTGCCATCAGATCCTGAAGCGAGGCATTAACGTTCTGAACCTTAGCAAAACCTGCATGACCAGGCATCTACATGCAAAGCATGAACTGCAGTGGAGTAAACACCTTAAAAGCAAGGAACTCACTCAGGCTCCCCCTGCTCCCTCTTCTGCTGCTGCCTCGGCCTCTTTCTCCGCCTCGGGAGGAACGTTGGCACCTGCCGCCCACCAAACAGAGGATGTGCCACCGACACCACCACCTGCGTCACCAAGCATCTCCACCATGTCACACGGCAGCGTTCAGCTCTCCATCTTACAAACCTTTGAGAGAAAGCGTAAATTCCCACCTAGCCACCCTCGAGCCCTGGGCCTGAATGCCAGCATTTCTAAACTACTGGCCTTTGAAATGCTGTCATTCAGGCTGGTGGACACAGACAGCTTCAAACAGCTGATGTACATGGCTGTCCCACAGTATGTTGTCCCCAGCCGCCACTACTTCTCCAAGACAGCCGTGCCTTCCTTGCACAACCAAGTATCCGATAAAATCAAGTGTGCACTGCGCAACGCCATCTGTGGCAAGGTCCACCTAACCACAGATACGTGGACCAGTAAGCACGGCCAGGGACGCTATATCTCCCTAACTGCACACTGGGTAAATGTAGTGGCGGCTGGGCCCCAGGCGGAGAGTTCCTTGGCGCACATCCTTCCGCCGCCAAGGATCACAGGGCATCACTGTTTGCCTCCTGTAGCCTCCTCCTCCTACTCGGCTTCCTCCTCCTCTGCTTCCACCAGCTCATCCAGTCAGCCACACACCTTCACCACCAACTTCAGCACAGCCCGGGGTAAACGTCAGCAGGCCATTCTGAAACTGATATGTTTGGGGGACAGGCCCCACACCGCGCAGGAGTTGTGGCGGGGTATTGAACAACAGACCGACCAGTGGTTGCTGCCGGTGGGCCTCAAGCCCGGCCTGGTGGTGTGCGATAATCGGCGAAATCTCGTCGCAGCTCTGGGACTAGCCGGTTTGACGCACATCCCTTGCCTGGCGCATGTGCTGAATTTGGTGGTGCAGAAGTTCATTCACAACTACCCCAACATGTCAGAGCTGCTGCATAAAGTGCGGGCCGTCTGTGCTCGCTTCCGGGAGGAGGAGGAGGAGGAGGATGAGGGGTCATTTTTAGCACTTTCAGGCCAGTCTGTTAGAAGTGGCTCAGAGGGTGGTTTTTGCAACAGCAGAGGCCAGGTACAAATGTGGCCAGCCAGGGCCCACTACTGAAGGACGAGGAGGATGAGGAGGAGGTGGAGGAGGATGAGGATGAAGCAGGTTTACAGCGGGGTGGCACCCGACACAGCTCAGGCCCATCACTGGTGCGTGGCTGGGGGGATACAAAGGACGATGACGATACGATACAGTACATCTGCACACCCCTCCACGTACTGACTGATGGTTCGGCCTCATTCAACTTCTGGGTCTCCAAATTGTCCACGTGGCCAGAGTAAGCATTTTATGCCTTGGAGGTGCTGGCCTGACCGGCGGCCAGCGTTTTGTCTGAACGTGTATTCAGCACGGCAGGGGGCGTCATTACTGACAAACGCAGCCGCCTGTCCACAGCCAACGTCGACAAGCTGGCGTTCATAAACATGAGCCAGGCATGGATCCCACAGGACCTGTGCCTCCCTTGTGCAGAATAGACATTTATAACTGCCTCCCCATCAACCATGTATTCTTGTACTCCGGTGCACTTCTTTATTGAATCCTCATTTTTTTAACTTTACTATGATCTTGCGGTGCAACCCAAAGTTGAATGAACCTCTCCTCTGTCTGGGTGGTGGGGCTGAAATAACTGAAAGTGGCCTTCTCCGGTGGTGGGTGATATGACGCATGATTCCTTGCTGTGGGACCTCTCTCCTCTGTCTGGGTGCTGGTCCAAAATAAATGAGAGTGGCCTTCTCCGGTGGTGGTTGATATGACGCATGATTCCTTGCTGTGAGACCTGTATCCTCTGTCTGGGTGCTGGTCTAAAATAAATGAGAGAGGCCTTCTCCGTTGGTGGTTGATATGACGCATGATTCCTTGATGTGGGACCTCTCTCCTCTGTCTGGGTGCTGGTCCAAAATAAATGAGAGTGGCCTTCTCCGGTGGTGGTTGATATGAGGCATGATTCCTTGCTGTGGGACCTCTCTCCTCTGTCTGGGTGCTGGGCCGAAATAAATGAGAGTGGCCTTCTCCGGTGGTGGTTGATATGACGCATGATTCCTTGCTGTGGGACCTGTATCCTCTGTCTGGGTGCTGGTTTGAAATAAATGAGAGTGGCCTTCTCCAGTGGTGGTTGATATGACACATTATTCCTTGCTGTGGGACCTCTCACCAATTGATATTGGTTAATTTTTATTTATTTTATTTTAATTCATTTCCCTATCCACATTTGTTTGCAGGGGATTTACCTACATTTTGCTGCCTTTGGCAGCCCTCTAGCCCTTTCCTGGACTATTTTACAGCCTTTTTAGTGCCTAAAAGTTCGGGTCCCCATTGACTTCAATGGGGTTCGTGTTCGGGATAAAGTTGGGTCGAGTTCGAATCCCGAACCCGAACATTTTCGGGAAGTTCGGCCGAACTTCTCGAACCTGAACATCCAGGTGTTCGCTCATCTCTACTGCTGAAGCAAAAAACCCACCATGTCAACTACATTTCTCTACTAACAGTACCATCCACAGTGCATTCCAAGCAGTTCCAGGAATGGTAGCCCTTTTCATTGCCAGCTTGAGTGAGTGCTCTAAAACACAGCCTCTATTAGTGCCTAAAAACAGTACCAGACACATTGCCCATTTTGCAATACCAGCTCTTTGTAATGGGCATGAGGAAGGGGGAGACCCCCCTTCCCCCATAACCACGAACCACTTCCCAGCACTGACCAAATTCCCTGATGGTCAGTCCACCCCTACATGTGCAAATATTTATTTGATAAGACAGCAAATGAATATGTTTGCATCTATATGAATCTATACTGTCTTATTTATAATAATGCATAATAAATCGGCAAAGTATTGTATCAGTTTATAATCAATAAACTACCGCTCATCTACAACAGAAGAAGATTTATCAACACGTTTGGGTATTTTTAACCCAAAATAAAAGTAAAAATAAAATGAATTGCATAATTCCTAAATCCTAGAAAGTGGTGAACCCCCAAATAGTCCTATTATAAGTTTAGGGTTGTTTACGTAAGCATAAATTGAGATGACAATGTTTATTTTGACACATGTTCTTCCTTTCTGTCATTTTATCACAGTGCGCACAGGCTGGATTTAAAGCCTTTTTTGAGTAACTGTTTAAAGGGGTTGTCCCATATCAGCCTTTCATGATGATAATAACTAGATATGAGTGAAGTTTACAAAAATTTGATTTGGCTGCTTTGCCAAATTTTTTTTATTTTTTTTTTATTTTTTTATTGAAAATATACACTTATAAAAATTTACATATCAAATTCATACATGGTAAATGTCCACAATACCAATATAAAACATACAACCAAAGTATGATAATGCATTACATTTTATAAATTGACCCCCCCCCCAAACTAATTTGGCTTTCATCGCGTAGAACCGTTTTAATAAACAGACAAGTACGCAATATAACTTTAATTATCGTAACATCTCCTTGTACCGCCTGAAGAGAGGAAGAGAGATCTGCCACAGTGTCATTGGTAGCATTTGTTACCCTCAATATATCCGCCAGTTTATTATTAATACTGTCCAGACCCTCAATCTGAGAGACCTTTATTGAGGAAGCCTCCTGTTCTGAGTGAACCGTGTTACCCTCACCGGATTCCTGCTGTGTCACAGGCTTTTGAGACCCACTTCTGGTCTTGGACGGAGAGATCTTCAAGAACCTGTCTAACCGGGATTGGGGACTACCCCCCGGCACTACCCCCCCCTTTCGGCGAGGTAACCCCCCCAGATCTCCGCCCTTTAGGAGGCATTGCTCTTCTTCTCACCCTCAGCTCTCTTTCTTTTTCTACCACTTACCCCTTCAACCTTCTCTCTCTCTCCCTTTCCCCTTTCCCCCTCCAACTGCAGCGACTAAGTACACTCAATCCAAAAGCCTAACAGAAACTCACAGTGTCACCTTATATATATCCCAGCTGGTTGGGGGCTGACCAATCATATACAGTAATTGAGAGCATCCAGTCAGTTATACTATAAAGGCAAGTTTAGTAACCATGTGAGTACCTATAAATACACCAATCTGCAATCAAACTGCAAACATGCTGCAGATAAGGCAGAGCGAGACCAGTGAAGAGATGCTTACAGCTTAGCTGAATACCAATAAGATATACATATAGATTGTTATATAAATTAACTGTGGTCACACCCGTACTCGAAAGGGCCGGCTAGACCAACACGCGCACACCAGCTAATGAGTTACACAGCCAAACTGCCGACCAATACCTGGTGAACCTACCATATGGTGGCGTGGCCGCACACTAACTGCACATAAGTAAAGTAGGAATTAACCCAGCCCATGAATTTACCCACCTCTAGCCTCACTGCCAACTGGGTTCAAAAACCCAGTACTACCAGAGCTAATTAAACGAGCTCTATAACCTCAAAAAATGAATTCCAGTTAACAGGGCAGATGTAGCACGGCAGCACCACCATACCCTAAGCTTGCACCAGTACCTAATAAATCAGCAGCAGTTAATGGTAAAAAAAGGGAGCTTTTTCAAGCTTATATTACAAAGCCCCAGAGTCGAGCACGTAGATCAACACAGAAAAGGCTCAGAATAATAAAAAAAAAAAAGCAAAACCCAGAAAAGAGCACAAAAACACAGTTCAGTAAATTCGGCGAAGAAAAAAAAAAAAAAAAGGGCACAAAATCACAGTTCAGTTCAGTGAGTTCAGCGAATAAGTTCCCAAGCTGTCCAGAGAAAGACTACAGATAGAGTCCGGCCACTTTCAAAAGACTAAAGGAGGCCACACTTGCAGAGCCACACCTCATAATCCAGAATAATACAATAAAGTTCTTGCACCGTAGTGGGCTCATATATGTCCTACAACCATTACAGGTAGTAACACCGAGGCCAAAAAAGTTACATAAGGTGGCTCAGAAACAGGGCACCGGCAGAGGAAAACCAATCGCCCCCCCAAACCCCCCAGCCCAGCAAGAACCAGAGAGCTATCAGAGGGTCGACCGTCACGCCACGCTTTTTCTCCTGTGAAAGTGGGTCACCAGTCTAGGCCAACCTTCCTTCCCACATCCGCCTTTAGTCAGCAGCAGGGACCTCGGCTATTTCGGCTGTTCCATCCAGAGAATCAAAACCCTCACAAGCCCAACCGGACCTCATGTAGAGTCGACCAACCTTCCTTCCAGCATCCGCTTATGGTCAGCAGCAGGGTCCGCGGCTGTTTCAGCTGGGCCATCCAGTGGGAAGCCTCTCAGAAGTCAATCGGATCCTGTAGCAGTAGCGGATAATGGGAAGAGCGTCTGGTCATCTCCGTCACCCAATACTTGCCAGGGCCCACAGAGCTGCCGTGCCGCACCACCTCATAACCTTAACCAGCACGGGCGTCTCAGCAGCACGAAGGCTCCTGGAGGAAACAAGACCGCAGGGCCAAAGCTCCAGCCGGAGCTGTATAGTAGCGCATAGTAACGCCCGCCGGCAGTGAGCCACAGTACGCGGAAGGCAGGAGGCAGGAGGCAGGAGGGAGAGGTCAGCAGGGATGGGGAGCACAGCACGCGCACCTACGTCATGCCGTCATGACCGTAAAAATGAGCTGCTTTGCCAAATTTCACAAAGAAATTTGCTTTGTGACAAATTACTTTGTCACGCTCACAAAGAACATTTATTTGTAAGTAGTGGGCACAATGATGGGGAATGACAATTGTGCCGCCCCACGTCATTGAACCCCTCAGATGCCGTGTTCATCGCTGATCGCAGCATCTGATTCTACAATTCTGGGTTTTCAGGGGATAATCAGTTAAAACGACAAGTAAATAATACTCACCTTATCCATTTGAGTGCAAAGAGGCCACCGAGGCCATCTTGATTAAAGATCCCCCGTGAAACCTCGCCCAGTGCGTAATGACGTCATCACGCAGGCCCGCATGGTGACGACCTAAATCACCACAGAGAAGATTTTGCACGGGATCTTCAATCAAGATGGCCGCAGCGGCCTCTTCAATGATGAGGTGAGTATGATTTTTTTTTTTACCAACATTTCAATGAAAATTGATTCGTTACCATGAAGCACGAGGAAACTTGGGTTCACGGTGAATCAAATTTTCCCTGTAATCCAGATCAAAGTCCACTTTGGATACTTCGATTCGCTCAACATTAATAATTAGAGATGAGCAAAAATTCCATTCGCCGTTTTGCAGAAATTTTTAGGAAAAATTTGGTTCGATCTGAATGTATTTGAGGTAAATCACGTTAAACAGCTATTTCCTGGCTTCAGAGAGCCTTCATACTGGTGTAGAATAGGGTTGAGCGAACCCGAACTGTAAAGTTCGGGTTCGTACCGAACATTACGTTTTTTCGCACCCGAACCCGAACATTTCTGTAAAAGTTCTGGTTATTTCTTCCCGCTTTTTAAAACGCGGCAGGGCAACCAATTAACAAGTGTTTCACTACTTTGCCCTAAGAAGCCATTACAGCCATGCCTACTATTGACATGGCTGTGATTGGCTAAGTGCATCATGTGACCCAGCCTCTATTTAAGCTGGAGTCACGTAGCGCTGCACGTCACTCTGCTCTTCTCAGTGCAGGGATAGGATGCTGCCGCTTCTGTGAGGGACAGATTAGGAAAGAAATCTGTTGAACTTGGTGGTGTTAACTCTTCAAACTACAGCAATTATTGAGGGTGCTATGCTACTTATTTGTACCCAGCCCTGAGCCCACTTATACTGCAAAATAATTTTTAATCCATATGCTACTGAGGTGGGGGTCGGTGGCCATTTTAAAACTGCAGTGTCCTTGAAACTGCATGTGACTTGCATGTGTGCCAGCCAGCCATTGACATCAGTCTAATTATTTTTTGGTAGCTCAGTGGAGGAAAAATTCCTTTTTTCTGGCAGGTCAAGTCCCCCTACATTACCTATTTTATAATTTAGCGGTGACAACGTGCATTTCTGTAGTTGGGGGAATAAACCCGTACTGTCGTACCACAGTGCACGTTTGCACACACCGCTGAAAAAACGATTTTAATATTTTGCGGTGACATAGTGCATTTCTGTAGTTGCTGTAATAAAACCGTACTGTCGTACCACAGAGCGCGCTTGCATACACCGCTGAAAAACCTATTTTAAAATTGTGCGGTGACATACTGCATTTCTGTAGTTGCTGTAATAAACCTGTACTGTTGTACCACAGAGCACGTTTGCATACACCGCTGAAAAACCAATTTTAAAATGTTGCAGTGAAAAACTGCATTTCTGTAATTGGGTTAATAAACCCGTACTGTTGTGCCACAGGGCATGTTTGCATACAACGCAGAAAAAACTGTTTTAAAATTTTGCAGTGAAAAACTGCATTTCTGTAGTTGGGGGAATAAACCCGTACTGTCGTACCACAGAGCATGTTTGCATACACCGCTGAAAAACCTATTTTAAAATTTTGTAGTGACATAGTTCATTTCTGTAGTTGCTGTAATAAATCCATACTGTCGTACCACAGAGCACGTTTGTATACAACGCTGAAAAAACAGTTTTAAAATTTTACGGTGAAAAAATGCATTTCTGTAGTTGGGTTAATAAATCCGTACTGTTGTGCCACAGAGCATGTTTGCAAACAACGCAGAAAAAACTGTTTTAAAATTTTGCGGTGAAAACGGCATTTCTGTAGTTGGGGGAATAAACCCGTACTGTCGTACCACAGAGCATGTTTGCATACACCGCTGAAAAACCGATTTTAAAATTTTGCAGTGACATAGTGGATTTCTGTAGTTGCTGTAATAAATTCATACTGTCATACCACAGAGCACGTTTGCATACAACACTGAAAAAACAGTGTTAACATTTTACGGTGAAAAACTGCATTTCTGCAGTTGGGTTAATTAGCCCATACTGTTGTGCCACAGAGCACGTTTGCATACAATGCAGAAAAAACTGTTTTTTTTTTTGCCAGTTTTGCCGTATACAAACCCCTGCTCTGCATAAGTGACACGGCGGTAAATTTCAAAAAATCATGTTACATTGGTGGGTGACATTTTGCCAATTTTTGCCATTTTCAATCCCCTGCTCTGCATAACTGACAGGGTGGTAAATTTCTAAAAATCATATGTTACTTTGGTGGGTGACATTTTGCCAGTTTTGTCATATACAAACCCCTGCTCTACATAGGGGACAGGGAGGTAAATTTCTAAAAATCATCTGTTACATTGGTGGGTGACATTCTGCCAATTTTTGCCATATACAAACCCCTGCTCTGCATAAGTGACAGGGAGGTAAATCTCTAAAAATCATTTGTTACATTGGTGGGTGATATTTTGCCAGTTTTGCCATATACAAACCCCTGCTCTGCATAAGTGACAGGGAGGTACATTTCTAAAAATCGTATGTTACATTCTTGGGCCATAAAGTACCCCTGCACTACATACCTGAATTGGAAATATATTCAGTAAATTAGGTGGCTTTCAGATTGTTAGGTGATCTGTACCCCTTATGTCTTTCAAAGTACCCCTGCACTGCATACCTGACTGGGAATTATATTCTGTAAATTCAGCGGCGTTTACATTGTTGGGTGCTGTAGTTATATGCTGTAAAATCTCCATGATGTCTCCATGATAAATCTGAGGCGTGGGAGCCCCTTGTGGCCTCTATACACTTTTGAAATAATCCTTTAGCGGGGCAAATAGATGCCTGATGACGGGGATGCTCCATGACCCCTTTTTTCTTTCAAACTACCCCTGCCCTGCATACCTGACTGGGACATATATGCTGTAAATTAGGTGGCGTTCAGATTGTTGGCTGATCTGTACCCCTTCTTCCTTTCAAAGTACCCCTGCACTGCATAACAGACAGGGAACTTAGTTCGTTACAATTGGCGGTTACATTGTTGCCTGACATAAAGCCTTTTTTGGCTGTGAAGCCAAAAATAGTCGCCAACAACAATGTGTTTTGTTTTCTTTTTTTAAATTGGGGTAGACCCCAAAACATTGGGAAAAGAAAACAAAGAGTAAATGCGCTGTAGTATAACAATAGTTGTGTGAGGCCGGTATACATGTCTATTCTTCATAAGGTATGAACATGTCCTGTGGGATTCATGCCTGGTTCTTTTTAACGAACGTGAGATTGTCCAAGTTGGCTGTGGAAAGTTGGCTGCTCTTGTCTGTGATAACGCCCCCAGCCGTGCTAAACACACGTTCACACAATACACTGGCTGCAGGGCAGGCCAGCACCTCCAAGGCATAAAAGTGAAGCTGAGGCCATGTCCCCAATTTGGAGACCCAGAAGTTGAATGCGGCAGACCCAGTGGCGTAGCTAGAAATGACTGGGCCTAACAGCAAATTTTTGAATGGGGCCCCCCTCCACCCGTAATTTTTTCGCAACCCCTTCCTTTCATGCTGCCCCCATTCCTGTGGCTACAAAAGATCGCTCTCCCAGACCAGGCAGCTGTTCCATCCGTTTTCAACACTGTCTATACTGCCACTGTATATAATTTCATTGTATAATGCTGTTGAGGGGGTCCTGACAAAGTCTTTTAGTCCTCTTCCTCCTGGATGGGCCCCTTCTTGGTCAGGGCCCCAAAACAGCTGCTTTCCCTGCTTCCCCTGTAGCTACGACTCTGGGTAGGCCCATCAGTCAGTACGTGTAAGCGTGTGCACAGATACTATTCCACCATTTTGCGGAAATGCTGCCTGATAAACATTCCATATCTGCTGGTGGTGCTGGTTGTTTTGGTGTGGTGACAAAGTTTTCCACATTTTGGCCATGCTAACCCTGCCTTCTGAGGTGCAGGCGGTGACCCAGCTGCGTTGGCGACTTATTCCTCCTCCGACTCTGCCTTCGCCTTGTGCTTCCACTGTGTCAGTTGGGAATGCCCTCAGGAGCACGTCTACCAGCGTGAGATTGTAGTCGCACATCTTCCTAACATGCTCCAGTGAGGGAATTAAGGACGGCACATTGTCTTTGTAACGGCAGGGTAGCAATCCAGTAGTCAGCACAAGTAAAAATGTGGGCAACTCTACGGTCGTTGTGCAGGCACTGCAGCATGTAGTCGCTCATGTGTGACAGGCTGCCCAGAGGTAAGGATAAGCTGTCCTCTGTGGGTGGTGTATCGTCTGTGTCTTCCGTATCCCCCCAGCCACGCTCAAGTTATGGCCGTGAGCTGCATTGGGTGCCACCCTGCTGTGAACAAGGTTTCTTCTCTCCTCCTCCTCAGAATTGTGTCCTGGCTGGACAATTGTGTACCTGGCCTATGTTGGTGCAGGAACCCACACTTCGAGCCACTTGTATATGACCTTATAACTTAAGTTAAGGGTAAAGCATGTATATAATTGTGTTTGTTTATTTTGTTTATCTGACTTATAGTTATTTAAATATATGTATAAGTAAATTTGTAAATAGTTTGTGAATGGGCATTAATGAGTGGTTTGAGTGAAGAGGGGGTGGTGAAGGGTGGTAGTCTGGTCGGGTTAATTTTCTCTTTTTGAAATGTACCTTGTATAGTTTTTGTTACGATTTATAATAAAAAGTTCTGATAACCATGGAAATGTTACCCAACAATCTAACCGACATATGTAAAAAAATTATTTGCCTTTCAAATCTGCGGCTCAAGCCACAGGGGTCCTCGAGCACCAATAAAAGTGCATTTGTCCCACCAGAATCTAAGAGCTGGATTAACTGAATTGATTTACACTGTCAGGTGTTCAGGAAATTCTGCACCACCAAATTCAGCACATGCACCAAGCAAGGGATGTGTGTCAAATCGGTTAGGCCCAGAGCTGCTACGAGATTTTGCCTATTATCGCACACACCACTAGGCCAGGCTTGAGGCTCCTGCGCGGTGTGGGGTTTCTCAACCAAACAGATGAGTTTCAGAACATCCTGCTGTCGTTTCCCCCTGGCTGTGCTGATGTTGGTGGTGAAGGTGTTACGCTGAAAGGATGAGGAGGTGATAGAGGAGGAAGAAGCGGAGTTGGAGGAGGAGGCAACAGGAGGCAAATAGAAATGCCCTGTAATCCTTGGGGGCAGAAGGACATGCGCCAAACTTCTATCCGCCTATGGCCCAGCCACCACTACATTTACCCAGTGTGGTGTTAGGGAGATATAAGTTCCCTGCCCGTGCTTAACGGTCCACGTATCGGTGGCTATGTGGACCTTGCCACAGATTCCGTTGCGCAGTGCACAACTGATTTTGTCTGCCACTTAGTTGTGCAGGGAAGGGATGGCTTGCCTAGAAAAGTAGTGGCTGCTGGGAACCAGGTACTGTAGGACAGCCACTGCCATAAGTTTTTTAAAATTCTCCATCCATCTCCACCAGACAGAATGACAGCATTTCAAAGGATCAGAAATCCATTCAGGGCCAGGGATCGCTGGTGGGTAGTGGGGTACTTCCTCTTTCTATTTCTTTTTCTAATTGGGAGATGGACATCTGAATGCTTTCATGGGATATTGTGGAAATGCTTGGTGACGGTGAAAGATGTGGTGTTATTGCTGCCATATCCTCTGTTTGCGGGGTGACAGGTGCCACTGTTACTCACTTTTGCTCAGGTTTAGAGCGTTTATTTTGAATTTTTATGTATTTTATGTTATTTTAAGTTATTTCCCTATCCAAGTTTGCAGGGCACTTGTCCTACTCTTACCCCCATTTCGCTTCAATTTCCAGCCCTCTAGCTTTTTCCAGGACTTTTTTAGAGCCATTTTAGTGCCGCAAAGTTTAGTTCCCCATTGACTTTAATGGGGTTCGGGTTTGGGGTCAAGTTCGGGTCCCAAACTCGAACTTTGCGGTGAAGTTCAGCCGAACCCGCCGAACACGAACTTTCAGGTGTTCGCTCTACTCTAGTGTAGAACACTCTGCCTTGCAGTAACACACATAGGGAGTCTGCTCTGGTAGTGAAATAATACTGTGAGTCAGTGACATGCAGATGACAGGCATCACTCTTAGAATCACTGCACACTTCACTTATTTGGGCAGTCAGGGGACTCAAGTGTGAACTCAGTCTTACAGGTCAATGTTAGCATCAAGAAGAAGGGCACTCCTTTTACACTGTCGTCAGCTGATTCTACATAGATGTCTACAGAACCTGTTCTATTAAATGCTAATACAAGTAGAGCCCCCAACAGAGTGGAGAGGGTGTCAGCAGTAAGTTTGTGTTGACGTCATTGATTATTGTGCCCTTCCTCTTATCCGTCAGAACAATAACCCCCAAAAATGTATCCTGTCTGTTGAGCATCCGCCTTCACTCGGTCAGCATTTGGTCAGTAATCCATCAGTATTGCTATTGCCAAAAAAAAACAGGAGTGGATCCAAAACAGAGATGACTTGTGAATGGAATATTTGCATGTCTTCTGTGTTTTATACCCGCTCCTGCTTTTGGCTACTAAATCACAAGCCATTCTGATGGGACCATACAGGCTGTCTTCCAACCTTTGCCTAGACATGTCTGCTCAGCTCACCATTTCCTGCTTCCTCTCAGCAGCAGCAGCCTGAGTCATCAGCTCCACCTCTCATAAATATTCAAATCCCAGCAGTAGCATGGCTGCGTGGGGAAACAGTGGCCTCTTGTGGCAAAACTGCACAATGACAACTCTAACAAGTAAAAATCCACAACAATATTCAAAACAGTGTTTTAGCAATGGTATCTGAAGGGTTAACACTGTAAGCTATTCGTCTGAGGCCTTGAGCTGTGGATGTTCTGGCTAAATCCCGTTATTTTCATTTTGTTCCTCACTTCTAAGAAATGTAGCAAAGGTCAATTTCTTTGTAACAGTAACTTTTCATATAGTACGTGCGTCTTCATCTTATTGGTTGTTGATTCCCCCCCCCCTTGCTATATATATGTTACCCCACCCTCAATAAAGTTAGAGTATTTCTCATTGATACCTGTGTGTGTGTGTCTGTCATTTGTTTGCTACTGAGAAATATCTCTCCTGGTACCAGTAATCCAAGCTGACCACTGGAGTCCGGTACCAGGGGTACCTAGCGAAGGGTCCAATTTCCTTACAGTAGCTGTTTCACCCTCTTACATTTACACAACACTAAAGGCTTTTCAACAGATAAGTGCAACGATGAACGGCGAATATATTTTTATTTTGCCACTAATACTATGTAAACTGGGCTTTTGAATATATCACTGCACCACAGAAAGGCAAAATGACCCCCTTTTTTTCTGCTTTTACACAACACAAAACCCTTGTTAACAGATAAGTACAACGATGAACTCCGAAAATATTTTTATTTCGCCACTAATGCACAGCAAACTGGGCTTTAGAATATATCACTGAACCGCAGAACGGCAATTAGGCCTAATTTTTTCTCTGCTTTTACACAACACAAAAGGCTTTTCAACAGATAAGTGCAACGATGAATGGCAAATATATTTTTATTTTGTCACTAATACATGGCAAACTGGGCTTTTGAATAAATCACTGCTCTGCAGAATAGCAATTAGGCCCTAATTTTTTCTACTTTTACAGAACACAAAAGGCTTTTCAACAGACAAGTGCAATGCAGAACGGCGAATATATTTTTATTTTCGCCACTAATACATGGCAAACAGGGCTTTAGAATATATCACTGAACCGCAGAACGGCAATTAGGCCCTCATTTTTTCTGCTTTTACACAACACAAAATGCTTTTCAACAGATAAGTGCAACGATGAACGCCAAATTTATTTTTAGTTTGCCATTAATACACGGCAAACTGGGCTTTTGAATATATATCACTGCACCGCAGAACGGCAATTAGGCCCTAATTTTTTTCCACTTTTACAACAACACAAAAGGCTTTTCAACAGATAAGTGCAATGATGAACGGCGAATTTTTATTTATTTTTTTCGCCACTAATACATGGCAAACTGGGCTTTTGAATAAATCACTGCACCGCAGAATGGCAATTAGGCCCTAATTTTTTTCTACTTTTACACAACACAAAAGGCTTTTCAACAGACAAGTTCAATGCAGAACGGCGAATATATTTTTATTTCGCCACTAATACATGGCAAACAGGGCTTTAGAATATATCACTGAACCGCAGAACGGCCATTAGGCCCTCATTTTTTCTGCTTTTACACAACACAAAATGCTTTTCAACAGATAAGTGCAACAATGAACGGCGAATATATTTTTATTTCGCCACTAATACATGGCAAACTGGGCTTTTGAATATATATCACTGCACCGCAGAACGGCAATTAGGCCCTAATTTTTTTCCACTTTTACAACAACACAAAAGGCTTTTCAACAGATATGTGCAATGATGAACAGCGAATATATTTTTATTTCGCCACTAATACATGGCAAACTGGGCTTTTGAATAAATCACTGCACCACAGAATTGCAATAAGGCCCTAATTTTTTTCCACTTTTACACAACACAAAAGGCTTTTCAAAAGATAAGTGCAACACAGAACGGCGAATATATTTCTACTTCGCCACTAATACACGGCAAACTGGGCTTTAGAATATATCACTGAACCGCCCAAGGGCAAATATATTTTTCTTTTGGCACTAATACACAGCAAAAAGGACTTTACGACATATAACTGCACTGCACAAGGGCAAATAAGACGTACATTAGAAATATTTCATTGTAATAAACCCTGTTAATGGCTGTATCAAAAAGCACTTGCACCCCAATAACAAGAATGGTTTGCTAGAATGACAGAGCTGTATAATGGCAATTTGGATCCCCAGTCAGTGCACCAAGGTGTAATAGGATTGTTTCTATTACCCAGTTTGTAACCTCCCCTACTGAACACTGTTCTACATAAATGCTGTGGAAGGATTCATCCCTATCCGTTCCCTGCACTTATAAATCGTTTTTTCACCACAATCCAGTATTTTCTATCACTGTCCCTAGCGCCTGTAGACACATCTCTCCCTACACTAAGTACGCTGGTAAATGGCAGACTTTAAGATGGCTGCCGCTATTTATAGGGCTGTGACATCACAGTGCTGGCTGGATGCTGATTGGCTGCATGCCTGTCAGTATGGGTGATCCTGTCTTCCTAGAGTTCCTTTCTTCATGTCCTCACACGTGCAGCAGCCATTTTTGAAAAAAAATTTGATTTGTTAATGGTTACCACAAAGCGTGAGGAAATTCGGCTTTGGTGCGAATCAAATTTTTCCTGAAATTCGGATCGAATTACACTTCGTCAACTTCAATTCGTTCTACTAATAATAACTCATAGTATTCACCGTCCTGGGGTGGCAGGAATTAGGGAAACATACAAGAGTGCTCTGCTGTTTCTGTACCTCCCATAGCAGCGAATGGGATTTATGTAAACAGCACAACACAGCAAGCTACGGTGTTTCGGTAACTCAGGACTTATAGAAATGATGAGAGTAGGAGAAGCTGCAGAGTGCTAGATGCACTAGCTGTTTCTTTAACTCTTTTTCCCCAGGCTGGCGCTTACTGAGGGTTATTTCTATCTTGGCCATGAAAGGCCAAGATGAAACAATCACTTTACTCCATGTAAAAGTGCTTGAATTACAGTTGTATACACTTAAAAGCATGTACATTTAGTGACTAACAGGTGACTTTTCTTTTCTGTCTAGTGCAGACCTTTACAATGAGTTCTTCCAGCCATGACTCATTTCTTTAGAGATTGCTTCCAGATGTCCTCAGCTCCTTGCCTTTGGATTACTTCCACACCCTGTTCCCCCGGAAATAAGTTACACATATTATGCACCTGAAATCTAACTACTGTATGCCTCACACTGTGTCCCTAAATAAGGGCTCTTTCACACTAGCGTTTTTGTTTTCCGGCATAGAGATCCGTCGTCGGGTCTCTATGCCGGAAAAATCTTGATCAGGATTATCCCAATGCATTCTGAATGGAGAGAAATCCGTTCAGGATGCATCAGGATGTCTTCAGTTCAGGACCGGAACGTTGTTTGGCCGGAGAAAATACCGCAGCATGCTACGCTTTTTGCTCTGGCCAAAAATCCTGAACACTGGCCGCAAGGCCGGATCCGGAATTAATGCCCATTGAACGGCATTCATCCGGATCCGGCCTTAAGCTAAACGTTGTTTCGGCGCATCGCCGGATCCGACGTTTAGCTTTTTCTCAATGGTTACCATGGCAGCCAGGACGCTAAAGTCCTGGTTGCCATGGTAAAGTGTAGTGGGGAGCGGGGGAGCAGTATACTTACCATCCGTGCGGCTCCCGGAGCGCTCCAGAGTGATGTCAGGGCCCCACGTGATCCATGCGTATGGGGCGCTCTGACGTCATTCTGGATCGCGCCGGGAGCAGCACGGCCTGTAAGTATACCGCTCCCCCGCTCCCCACTACTACGATGGCAACCAGGACTTTAATAGCATCCTGGCTGCCATAGTAACCTGAAAGCATTTCGAAGACTGATCAGGATCCTGATCAGTCTTCTAATGCTTTCAGGCGACTTGCGTTCTGACGGATCCGGCGGGACGGAAGTGCCTGCCGGATCCTCAGAACGCAAGTGTGAAAGAGGCCTAAAACTATGCCCCACTCTGTCCCCCTGAAAAACAGTGCTGCCTGAATAAAACTATGGCCCATGCTGTGTCTCTGAATAAAACTGTGACACACAATGTAGCCTCTGATTAAAATATGTCTCCTGCCCTATGCCCTTTGACTAAATATAACACAAACACTGTGCCCACTGAATATGGTCCCCGCAGTTTATCTATGGTCCCTTAATGTGCCCCCTGATTTAATATGGCCCCAAGCTATGTCCCCTGCATATAAAATGTCCACCCACTACATATGGTGTGCTTACCTGCCAATGATGCCACACTGCATGTCACTGGCCACAAAATATTTTATTCCTGGAGAAAAGGAAACAAACTGTCACAAACCAGCGGGTGTGAACCCACTGTGCCACATAACCAACCTCCTCTAAGGGTGTTGTCTAAGTGAACCCCTCGTTCTTCACAGTAGCCCTGATGGTGGGAATAGACTTTCCAAGGGGAACACCAGGTCACCACCTCTTGATGAGGATTGGCACACGAGGCAGGTGGACCAGGGGGTACCAGTGCAAGGTACCAGAGGTACATTCGTAATCAGCAGGCTGAGTCGTAACCAGGAGCGACAGTGCAGGACCAAAGGATGAGGCAAAGTCAAATCAACAATGGGTCAGGGCAGGAGGCACTGGTACAGGTCAGCTAATCATGTTGAGACAGGGCAGGTAAGGATCAAACCGGTAGCAGAGTCTAGAAATAGAAGCATGGGTCAGGTATACAGGAACACCAGCACAGACAACAGAAACCTTTGCAGGACACAAGGACCTTTGATGCTGAGGCACCTGGGAAGGGGGCTGGACCACTTATATAGGTGCAGCTAGGATTAGTCACATGTGCTAAACCCATAAATCACATGAAGTGACATGCGCCGGCCATTAAGGAAGTGCTACAGGGAACAGGCTTGAAAGCATGTTGTGCACAGTGCTGGAGGAAAACCATGGAGTGGATTCCAGGAAGGACAATGTCTGAATGGACAGAGCCCAGGTGTGCAGCAGTCAATGGGAAAAACCACTGATCAGCTGATCACCACTGAACACGGAGCCTGGAATCACGGCGGTAAGTAGGGGAACATTGATGGTCAGCAACCGCTGTTACATAAACTTTTATATGTTGAACCATGTGGCTAGAACTGAGGGGGGTTTCTTTTGGCCATGCAAAGAGTAAGAATTTGGACACTTGGGTTTGCCTTCTACAAGATTAAAAGGATTGAGAAATGGATATTTGTCTATCTTCACTTACCATCCCCAATCTCACATTCTAAAGTTAATCAAGGAACTATGCCAGTTCAATATACATTGTACTTGCCTCCTTATTAATTAACTGTCTGTGACGCTTTGCGATCTCAGCAATACGAAGAAATCGCGAATGCGTCCTGTTTTACGCTCCTGAACACAAAGAGTTAAAATCTTTTTTCAATCCAGAAGTAATTCAACTTTCAGTTACTGCTCACAGATCAGAGGTACAATTAGCACCTCTTTGACAAAGACTCTTCTTGTCCCGATGCCAGGTTAAGTACCCATCAATCTGGTATTCTCCTGACAGAACCTCATAAAAAACTCCCTTTCTGTAGTCGGAGCGGCTCCAACCCAGGATGAATCCTCACACCTTAAGCCTCGTCAGAAATCTTCAAAAGAAAAAGACAGATCTGTATCAGACAGTTGGATGATACAGGGAGAAAGGTGACCTGGCAGTCACCCTCCATTCCATAGATTTCCTATTTTCCTATATCTCCTTCATATTTAAGGGGTTAGGAAAATACGAAATGAACAATCTCTTCAGAGGTTGTTGGGATTACTCTAACGCACCCTCCAGGAAACCCGTCAGTCAATTGGAGATTCCCACTCTGAGATATAACAGTTCTCAGGTACACTGTATTGTCTTTTAATCATATTTGGTATCCTAATTGTACCTACGGGTACAGAGCAACTGGCGAAGCAAAGATTCTGCCAGATTTTCTATGTTTAGTTCAGGGACTGCCCCCTTTCCCAATTGCACAAGGCTGGACTTGTACGTATCATAACCATTCCCCGCTACAGAGTGGGTAAAATCACAGTTATATTCAGGTCAGTGGACGAGACCTGTATGGCAACTATGGCATAATACGACGGGATTGGCAGGTGGTTGTCACACTGTCCAGTTACATTTGGATAATGGATAAGAAGGGTAGCTCTGGAACCAGATCGAAGTGGTGAAAGTATAAAGCAGGTTTGAAACAACAAAATGGTGTTCACATTTTAGAGAGCCAGCCAAGCAATGAGTTATAAATCCATTGTTCTGCCTACCCTCAAATGAATAGAAAGACTTGTGTTAGGGATACTGTTAGCTTTTCCCTTTTAATCTGAAACAGTTTTGCTTATTTGTATGTCATTTTATTTGTCTTTTATATTTCGTAACTTCTCTACCTTTTTATTAAAGCTTTAAATGCTTTTTTAATGTTTAGTCTTTATTTTAGTTTAATCCTTGTATGCTGTAATAATCCATAGCTTTTCTAAGAGTGTGTGCCTGCTTGTACTTGTGTCTTAACAATTGGCATCTTATTGGCCATATTGACAGGTAGTGGTAGATTGTATTTGGGGTGTGTGGACTGTTTGGGGTATGATTTTGTGCTCATTTGGCATTCTGTGTAAAAGGTGAGTGCAACACTGAATGAGTGTAAATTGATTAACCCCTTGCAGTTGTACCCAGTTGACTTGCTGGGATCGCTCAGGAGAGAATTCACTTCTCCTGACCAGGATCCTGCAGACCAATGCAGGCAGCAGGATCATGTCATAGCACCACCTATGCCACAGAGAAGGCACCATAATACAAGGCAGGGAGTCAAGCAAAGTTCCTTTGTACCAAGCAGCACCACTAACATCTTCAGTTGTATCCACGTATAAAGAACAAATGAATCCAGTGCAAGGCAACTTTATGTTCAATGGAGGACTAGCACAGGTCTACTGCTCCATCTCTCCTGTTAAATCCACCCCTCGGTCTAACCTCCTATTGCCCCTTCTGTTGGTTCAAATACTGTAAGTACTAAGGTTCAAACAACTTGTAATACATTCTTCAGTCTACACATAAAATTAAGTCACTTATATATTATAGTATTTTATTTGCTTTACTTATTGTGCACTGCTTTTCCTTTAAATTAATTTTGGCTGTGTTAAGGTGATAGGGCTTCTACTGTACTATATTTTATCAAAAGTCAGATTTCATAGGACTCCAATTAAAAAAATAAAATCCTTCACATGCCATATGCACAGTATGCTAGATGAAGCCGGTACAGCAGCACTTAAAAGTATTATGGCTCTTCACTAAGGAGCTGTATGGCCTCTTGCACTATTGTACAACTGTGTACACACAGCTGTGGGCATAAGATCTTAATTCCTATGTCAATGGAGTTAAATAACTGCATAAAACAAAACTAGTACAATTTTGAACGTGTATTGAAATCTACTCCATATTTGTATCTAAGTTACTACAATAAATGTATTTCTATACGTTTATTTTATTTTATATAGTTTCAAGAATTGTGCTGTTTAGATATGGAATGGATAACCATTACATATCCAAACAACGTCAAAAGTAAAAATGCACAAAAACTCATGCAACATTGTTGTAAACCTATCTACTTTGTTCTGAATACCTGGGATATACATTTTCTTTAAAGAGGAGTCCTTTGTGTCTACTATACGATTTGTAGATCCTTTCACAGCCATTTATCTAGGTGTTGCGTCCTAAGGTAGCATTCATGGGGTTGTTGAGGGTTACATGATAGAGGTGGATTCATTTTACCATAAAAAATGGCATTGCATGCTACTCTGTTATTTCTTTAAAATATATTGGAATCTGCAACAGAGGCTCTATTGCAGAAATAAACCTATCCTAAACCTAATGGCAAATAAACTACCAAATTATTCTTTTACAAATGAAAAGAAAATTCAGTCTGGGAAAGTGCACCTATTACTCATGCTGTGCTTGTAGAGATCTATTATGTCTTTTAAAATTGAAGACAAACTTAGCATGACAGAAGTGGAGGAAACTTTTTCTATTCCAACTGCACAATGCACTTTTGGCAATATGGGCGAGAAAGTTTGGATGTACAGTAGCAAGTATTAAACAGTGCTCAGGGCATTTCATTTTGATGACCTACTCTCAAGATTAGTGTTGAGCGAACAGTTCGAGAATAGTTCGGGGTCGTACCGAATTTTGGGGTGTTCGGGACACGGACCCTTTTTCAAAAAAGTTCGGGTTCGGGTTCGTTGTTCGGCGATTTCTTACCGCTTTCTAAAGGGCTGCACAGCAGCCAATCAGCTAGCATTTTACTTTTTGCCCTAAGAGCCCATCACAGCTATGCCTACTAAGGGCATGGCTGTGATTGGCCAAGTGCAGCATGTGACCCAGCCTCTATTTAAGCTGGAGTCACGTAGCGCCGCACGTCACACTGCTCTGATTAGTGTAGGGAGAGGGCCAGCTGCTGTGAGGGCGAGATTAGGCAGGGAAAAGTCAGCAAAAGCACCTAATGAAGTGATCGATCTACAACTGTGAATGATTCAACTTCTGCTAGTTAATTGCTCACTGGTTTTTAGGCTGCACAGAGTGTTTTTCTGTCACTTTTTTTCTGGGGTGATCGGCGGCCATTTAGTGACTTGTGGTGCACCAGAAAAAGCTGTCACCAAGTCCATCAATCCATCAATACTAGTTTTTTTGTTTTTTTTTTGCTATATCCTACATCAGGGGCTTGGTTGTGCTAATTGTCACCCCTAGAAACTCAGGATAGCAATTTCTATATTTTATTAAGGGATTAAATACAATTGACCAAATACCAATCCCCTAAATCTGGTGTTCCAGCTTTGGCTAGCCAAGTATAATACTGTCTGCTGTCTGGCAAAGGATAGATTATTTTCTGTGGTGAAATTCAATTGCCAAAATAGCAATCCACAAAATCTGGTGTCCCAGCACTGGTTGGCAAACTTTAATAGTGTCCGCCAAAACATATATTTTGTTCTGGGGTGAAATTCAGTTGCCAAAATAGCAATATCATAAATCTGGTGTCACAGCTGTGGTTGGCAAACTATAATAGTGTCCGCCAAAACATGTATTTTGTTCTGGAGTGAAATTCACTTGCCAAAATAGCAATCCCCTAAATCTGGTGTCATAGCTGCGGCTGGCAAACTATAATAGTGTCCGCCAAAACATATATTTTGTTCTGTGGTGAAATTCAATTGCCAGAATAGCAATATCATACATTTGGTGTCCCAGCACTGGCTAGCAAACTATAATAGTGTCCGCCAAAACATATATTTTGTTCTGGGGTGAAATTCAATTGCAAAAGTAGGAATCCCCTAAATCTGGTGTCCCAGCACTGGCTGGCAAACTATAATTGTGTCCGCCAAAACATATATTTTGTTCTGGGATGAAATTCAATTGCCAAAATAGCAATACCATAAATCTCTAGTTTCGGCTGTGGCTGGCAACTTATAATAGTGTCCGCCAAAACATATATTTTGTTCTGGGGTGAAATTCAATTGCCAAAATAGCAATACCATAAATCTCTGGTTTCAGCTGTGGCTGGCAACTTATAATAGTGTCCGCCAAAACATATATTTTGTTCTGGGGTGAAATTCAATTGCCAAAATAGCAATACCCTGAATCTGGTGTCCCAGCTGTTGCAGGCCAAGTTTTAATCTGTCCGTAAGGTATATTTTTGTTACAGGTGGATTCATTTTACCATAAAAATGGCATTGCATGCTACTCTGTTATTTCTTTAAAATATATTGGAATCTGCAACAGAGGCTCTATTGCAGAAATAAACCTATCCTAAACCTAATGGCAAATAAACTACCAAATTATTCTTTTACAAATGAAAAGAAAATTCAGTCTGGGAAAGTGCACCTATTACTCATGCTGTGCTTGTAGAGATCTATTATGTCTTTTAAAATTGAAGACAAACTTAGCATGACAGAAGTGGAGGAAACTTTTTCTATTCCAACTGCACAATGCACTTTTGGCAATATGGGCGAGAAAGTTTGGATGTACAGTAGCAAGTATTAAACAGTGCTCAGGGCATTTCATTTTGATGACCTACTCTCAAGATTAGTGTTGAGCGAACAGTTCGAGAATAGTTCGAGTCGTACCGAATTTTGGGGTGTTCGGGACACGGACCCTTTTCAAAAAAGTTCGGGTTCGGGTTCGTTGTTCGCGATTTCTTACCGCTTTCTAAAGGGCTGCACAGCAGCCAATCAGCTAGCATTTTACTTTTTGCCCTAAGAGCCCATCACAGCTATGCCTACTAAGGGCATGGCTGTGATTGGCCAAGTGCAGCATGTGACCCAGCCTCTATTTAAGCTGGAGTCACGTAGCGCCGCACGTCACACTGCTCTGATTAGTGTAGGGAGAGGACGCAGCTGCTGTGAGGGCGAGATTAGGCAGGGAAAAGTCAGCAAAAGCACCTAATGAAGTGATCGATCTACAACTGTGAATGATTCAACTTCTGCTAGTTAATTGCTCACTGGTTTTTAGGCTGCACAGAGTGTTTTTCTGTCACTTTTTTTCTGGGGTGATCGGCGGCCATTTAGTGACTTGTGGTGCACCAGAAAAAGCTGTCACCAAGTCCATCAATCCATCAATACTAGTTTTTTTGTTTTTTTTTGCTATATCCTACATCAGGGGCTTGGTTGTGCTAATTGTCACCCCTAGAAACTCAGGATAGCAATTTCTATATTTTATTAAGGGATTAAATACAATTGACCAAATACCAATCCCTAAATCTGGTGTTCCAGCTTTGGCTAGCCAAGTATAATACTGTCTGCTGTCTGGCAAAGGATAGATTATTTTCTGTGGTGAAATTCAATTGCCAAAATAGCAATCCACAAAATCTGGTGTCCCAGCACTGGTTGGCAAACTTTAATAGTGTCCGCCAAAACATATATTTTGTTCTGGGGTGAAATTCAGTTGCCAAAATAGCAATATCATAAATCTGGTGTCACAGCTGTGGTTGGCAAACTATAATAGTGTCCGCCAAAACATGTATTTTGTTCTGGAGTGAAATTCACTTGCCAAAATAGCAATCCCCTAAATCTGGTGTCATAGCTGCGGCTGGCAAACTATAATAGTGTCCGCCAAAACATATATTTTGTTCTGTGGTGAAATTCAATTGCCAGAATAGCAATATCATACATTTGGTGTCCCAGCACTGGCTAGCAAACTATAATAGTGTCCGCTAAAACATATATTTTGTTCTGGGGTGAAATTCAATTGCAAAAGTAGGAATCCCTAAATCTGGTGTCCCAGCACTGGCTGGCAAACTATAATTGTGTCCGCCAAAACATATATTTTGTTCTGGGATGAAATTCAATTGCCAAAATAGCAATACCATAAATCTCTAGTTTCGGCTGTGGCTGGCAACTTATAATAGTGTCCGCCAAAACATATATTTTGTTCTGGGGTGAAATTCAATTGCCAAAATAGCAATACCATAAATCTCTGGTTTCAGCTGTGGCTGGCAACTTATAATAGTGTCCGCCAAAACATATATTTTGTTCTGGGGTGAAATTCAATTGCCAAAATAGCAATACCCTGAATCTGGTGTCCCAGCTGTTGCAGGCCAAGTTTTAATCTGTCCGTAAAAGGGTATATTTTGTTCTGGGGTGAAATTCAATTGCCAAAATAGCAATACCCTGAATCTGGTGTCCCAGCTGTTGCAGGCCAAGTGTTAATCTGTCCGTAAAAGGGTATATTTTGTTCTGGGGTGAAATTCAATTGCCAAAATACCAATACCATAAATCAGTGGTTTCAGCTGTGGCTGGCAAAGTATAATAGTGTCTGCCAAAACCATATATTTTGTTCTGGAGTGAAATTCAATTGCCAAAATAACAATACCCTGAATCTGGTGTTCCAGCTGTTGCAGGCCAAGTGTTAATCTGTCTGTAAAAGGGTATATTTTGTTCTGAGGTTAAATTCAATTGCCAAAATAGCAATACCCTGAATCTGGTGTCCCAGCTGTTGCAGGCCAAGTTTTAATCTGTCCGTAAAAGGGTATATTTTGTTCTGGGGTGAAAATCAATTGCCAAAATAGCAATACCCTGAATCTGGTGTCCCAGCTGTTGCAGGCCAAGTGTTAATCTGTCCGTAAAAGGGTATATTTTGTTCTGGGGTGAAATTCAATTGCCAAAATACCAATACCATAAATCAGTGGTTTAAGCTGTGGCTGGCAAAGTATAATAGTGTCCGCCAAAACATATATTTTGTTCTGGGGTGAAATTCAATTGCCAAAATAGCAATACCTTGAATCTGGTGTTCCAGCTGTTGCAGGCCAAGTGTTTATCTGTCCGTAAAAGGGTATATTTTGTTCTGAGGTGAAATTCAATTGCCAAAATAGCAATAACCTGAATCTGATGTCCCAGCTGTTGCAGGCCAAGTGTTAATCTGTCCGTAAAAGGGTATATTTTATTCTGGGGAGAAATTCAATTGCCAAAATAGCAATACCCTGATCCTGGTGTCCCAGCTGTTGCAGGCCAAGTGTTATTCTGTCCGTAAAAGGGTATATTTTGTTCTGGGTTGAAACTCAATTGCCAAAATAGCAATACCCTGAATCTGGTGTCCCAGCTGTTGCAGGCCAAGTGTTAATCTATCCGTAAAAGGGTATATTTTGTTCTGGGGTGAAATTCAATTGCCAAAATAGCAATACCCTGAATCTGGTGTCCCAGCTGTTGCAGGCCAAGTGTTAATCTATCCGTAAAAGGGTATATTTTGTTCTGGGGTGAAATTCAATTGCCAAAATAGCAATACCCTGAATCTGGTGTCCCAGCTGTTGCAGGCCAAGTGTTAATCTGTCCATAAAAGGGTATATTACACTCAAGATGTACATACAAGTGCTGAGAGGGTCATCCTCATTAACTTCACATGCTACCGTGCATCTCCCATTGTATTTCTGTCCGTTAAAGGGTATATTACACAAAGTGTTAAAATACAATTGCTGAAGGCATAATCCTACATATTTTTTCTCACGCTACTGTGCATCTCCAAGTGTAAATTTGTCCATAAAAGGATACCTTTAATCCGGGGGCTAAATTCTAGCACTACAATAGATACCGTATATACTCGAGTATAAGCCGAGTTTTTCGGCACAAAATTTGTGCCGAAATACCCGAACTCGGCTTATACTCGAGTCATAAATTGAAACTGAAGAGCGGAGTGGGAGGAGGAGCGGGGGAGGAGCTGGGGGCGGGCATTTGCGGCAGGGCCGATGCGCTCACTGCGCTCCGGCCCCACCGCTCATGTATAGTTTTTAAATTTGATTATAATGTACACTTATTCTTACTATAATTCTTGCCCCCTCTGTACCTCATTACATGCGGCAGGCGGGCAGTGAATACTTCAGGCCGGGCGGACGAGAGCAGCGTGACTTGCTGATGTCACGTGCCTGCCCGGCCTGCTTTATGAATGCGCTCGCTCTCCCGCCCGGCCTGAAGTATTCACTGCCCGCCTGCCGCATGTAATGAGGTACAGAGGGGGCAAGAATTATAGTAAGAATAAGTGTATAGTATAATCAAATTTAAAAACTATACATGAGTGGTAATGGGGATGGGGGGATGTGGATGGCACTGTTATGGGATGAGGGGATGTGGATGACACTCTTATGGGATGAGGGGATGTGGATGGCACTGTTATGGGATGGGGGATGTGGATGGCACTGTTATAGGATGGGGATCTGTGGATGCCATCCACAGCCCCCATCCCATAAGTGCCATCCACATCCCCTTCCCATAACAGTGTCATCCACATCCCCTCATCCCATAAGTGCCATCCACAGCCCCCATCCCATAACAGTGTCATCCACAGATCCCCCATAACAGTGCGTCCTCCACAGATCCTCCCATAACAGTGCGTCATCCACAGATCCCCCATAACAGTGTCATCCACAGATCCCCCATAACAGTGCGTCATCCACAGATCCCCCATAACAGTGCGGTCATCCACAGATCCCCCATAACAGTGCGTCATCCACAGATCCCCCATAACAGTGCGTCATCCACAGATCCCCCATAACAGTGCGTCATCCACAGATCCCCCATAACAGTGCGTCATTCACAGATCCCCATAACAGTGCGTCATTCACAGATCCCCCATAACAGTGCCATCCCCAGATCCCCCCATAACAGTGTGTCATCCACAGATCCCCCATAACAGTGCGTCATCCACAGATCCCCCATAACAATGCGTCATCCACAGATCCCCCCATAACAGTGCGTCATTCACAGATCCCCCCATAACAGTGCGTCATCCACAGATCCCCCATAACAGTGACATCCATTTCCACCTCGGCTTATACTCGAGTCACTACTTTTCCCAGGTTTTTTTGGGTAAAATTAGGGGGGTCGGCTTATACTCGGGTCGGCTTATACTCGAGTATATACGGTATTACCCTAAATCAGTAGTTACTGCTTTGCCTGGATTAGTGAAATACGGTACATAAGAAATAGGCAGATAGTGTTAGGTGCCAAATCAATTCATTGGGCCAAATATTTTTTTTCTTATTGTGGTGCAGGGGACGATGAGGTCCTAGAGCCCACATGGAATGAAGGTCGTGCCACTGAGTTTTCATAGTTCAGAGGAAGAGGCAGTGGTGAGACCGAGCCAACAGCTTAGCAAAAGAGAGAGCAGGGGCCAAAAGCAGAACATCCGCCGCCAAGAGAGTTCGCCTGTTACTGGCCACCGCCAACAGGGACCGAGCACCCCAAAGGCAGCTTCAAGGAGTTCAGTGGCATGGCACTTCTTTAAACAATGTGCTGATGACAAGACCCGAGTGGTTTGCACGCTGTGCCATCAGAGCCTGAAGCGAGGCATTAACGTTCTGAACCTTAGCACAACCTGCATGACCAGGCATGAACTGCAGTGGAGTAAACACCTTAAATGCAAGGAACTCACTCTGGCTCCTCCTGCTCCCTCTTCTGCTGCTGCCTCGGCCTCTTCCTCCGCCTCGGGAGGAATGTTGGCACCTGCCGCCCACCAAACAGAGGATGTGGCACGAAAACCACCACTTGCGTTACCAAGCATCTCCACCATGTCAAACGGCAGCATTCAGCTCTCCATCTCACAAACCTTGGAGGGAAAGCGTAATTTCCCACCTAGCCACCCTCGAGCCCTGGGCCTGAATGCCAGCATTTCTAAAATACTGGCCTTTGAAAAGCTGTCATTCAGGCTGGTGGACACAGACAGCTTCAAACAGCTGATATCCATGGCTGTCCCACCGTATGTTGTTCCCAGCCGCCACTACTTCTCCAAGACAGCTGTGCCTTCCCCGCACAACCCAGTATCCGATAAAATCATGTGTGCACTGCGCAACGCCATCTGTGGCAAGGTCCACCTAACCACAGATACGTGGACCAGTAAGCATGGCCAGGGACTCTATATCTCCCTAACTGCACACTGGGTAAATGTAGTGGCGGCTGGGCCCCAGGCGGAGAGTTCCTTGGCGCACGTCCTTTCGCCGCCAAGGATCGCAGGGCATCATTCTTTGCCTCTTGTAGCCTCCTCCTCCTACTCAGCTTCCTCCTCCTCTGCTTCCACCAGCTCATCCAGTCAGCCACACACCTTCACCACCAACTTCAGCACAGCCCGGGGTAAACGTCAGCAGGCCCTTCTGAAACTGATATGTTTGGGGGACAGGCCCCACACCGCGCAGGAGTTGTGGCGGGGTATTGAACAACAGACAGTGGTTTCTGCCGGTGGGCCTCAAGCCCGGCCTGGTGGTGTGCGATAATGGGCGAAATCTCGTCGCAGCTCTGGGACTAGCCGGTTTGACGCACATCCCTTGCCTGGCGGATGTGCTGAATTTGGTGGTGCAGAAGTTCATTCACAACTACCCCGACATGTCAGAGCTGCTGCATAAAGTGCGGGCCGTCTGTGCGCGCTTCCGGCGTTCACATCCTGCCGCTGCTCGCCTGTCTGCGCTACAGCGTAACTTCGGCCTTCCCACTCACCGCCTCATATGCGACGTGCCCACCCGGTGGAACTCCACCTTGCACATGCTGGAGAGACTGTGCGAGCAGCAACAGGCCATAGTGGATTTTCAGCTGCAGCACGCACGCGTCAGTCGCACTGCGGAACCGCACCACTTCACCACCAATGATTGGGCCTCCATGCGAGACCTGTGTGACCTGTTGCGCTGTTTCGAGTACTCCACCAACATGGCCAGTGGCGATGACACCGTTATCAGCATTACAATACCACTTCTACGTCTCCTTGAGAAAACACTTAGGACGATGATGGAAAGAGAGGTGGCCCAGGAGGAGGAGGAGGAGGAGGATGAGGGGTCATATTTAGAACTTTCAGGCCAGTCTGTTAGAAGTGGCTCAGAGGAAGGTTTTTTGCAACAGCAGAGGCCACGTACAAATGTGGCCAGCCAGGGCCCACTACTGGAGGACGAGGAGGATGAGAAGGAGGATGAGGATGAAGCAGGTTTACAGCGTGGTGGCACCCGACACAGCTCAGGCCCATCACTGGTGCGTGGCTGGGTTGATACGGAGGACGATCACAATACGCCTCCCACAGAGGACAGCTTGTCCTTACCTCTGGGGAGCCTGGCACACATGAGCGACTACATGCTGCAGTGCCTGCGCAACGACAGCAGAGTTTCCCACATTTTAACGTGTGCGGACTACTGGGTTGCCACCCTGCTGGATCCCCGGTACAAAGATAATGTGCCCACCTTACTTCCTGCACTGGAGCGTGATAGTAAGATGCGATAGTACAAGCGCACGCTGGTAGACGCGTTCCTGAGAGCATTCCCAAATGTCACAGGGGAACAGGTGGAAGCCCAAGGCGAAGGCAGTGGAGGAGCAAGAGTACGCCAACGTAGCTGTGTCACAGCCAGCTCCTCTGAGGGCAGGGTTAGCATGGCAGAAAAGTTTTGTCTCCACGCCACAGCTAACTGCACCACCACCTGATAGGGAACGTGTTAGCAGGAGGCAGCATTTCACTGACATGGTTGAACAGTACATCTACACACTCATCCACGTACTGACTGATAGTGCGGCCCCATTCAACTTCTGGGTCTCCAAATTGTGCACGTGGCCAGAGTTAGCCTTGGAGGTGCTGGCCTGCACAGCGGCCAGCGTTTTTTCTGAACGTGTATTCAGCACGGCAGGGGGCATCATTACTGACAAACGCAGCCGCCTGTCCACAGCCAACGTGGACAAGCTGACTGTAATGGATCAACGGGTGTGGACCCGCTGTGCCACTTACCGGTTTCGCTTTGGGCCAAACTTGGGAGCGGAGTCTAAGTGTCCCCCTGGTTTTCACCCCTTATCCCGCTCCAGGATGCCGAAACTGGACTCAGCTGCAGGGGAGACACCTGGTCGCTACCGCAAGAGTGGTCCCGGTTAAGTGGCAGCTGGCCTGGCAGGCCAGAAAGCCCCAATGCTAGCACCGGGGAAACAGGCAATATAGCAGACAGCCGTAGGATAATGCTGAGCTGAGCAAGTGGTAGTGATGTGAGAACAGCAGAGCTGAGTTAGTCCAGATGGAGCTGGTGTAACGATCTGCACAGCAGACAGAGGTGAGGTCGACAGTCCGGGTCTTTAACTTGAGAGCAGCGAGGTACAAGAGGATCAAGCAGAGACGAGGTCAGGATACAGGCAGAGGTCATAAGCAGGATATCGAATGCAGGAACAACAGCTGTAGAAAGTACAATATTGCTCAGGCATTGCAGGAAGGGGGAAGCACCCTTATAAGGGTGGTCCTTGGCCGGGATTGGAGAGAGGGCGGAATCAGGGGCGTGCATTAACCCTTAAGGTACCAGGACGCCTGCGGCTCCTACAAGATACAACAGAAGCTGTCGTAACCTGCGACAGCGCAGGAAAGCGGGTCCGGAGCCTGCAACGAAAGGAGGAGCCCCGGGTGCAGCTGAGGTATGTAGTCGGACGCACTGCACGCTGGCGGCTGCCAACTGCCATTGTTACAGTATCCCCCCTCTCACGCCCCTTCTTTCTGGCCTTGATGTGCTGAAAAAATCTTCTGAGAAGATTCGGAGCATGTACATTCTCCTCCGGCTCCCAGGAACATTCCTCAGGACCATAATTCTTCCAGTCTACAAGGAAGTACCTCTTACCACCAACAACCTTGAAATCGAGGATGTTCTGTACTTCAAATTCAAGCTCACCGTCAGTAGGCACGGAAGTAGAGGTGGAGGGAGGCCTGGAAAAGGAGTTGAGGACCAACGGTTTCAGAGGACCTCAAACGGGCCCAGAAACCGTGGAGCAAATTTGTAACAGGGTACCTTAATGCGGATGTTCCGGGAGGAAAGCCAGACTTTGTCACCAGGAGAGAACTGAGGAGGAGGTCTACGTCTGGTATCCGCATTTTTCTTCATACGAGTAACAGCCTGAGAGATGGAATCCTTAGTCTGTCTCCAGATGCTGAGGAAGTTTCTGAACAAAGAATTAGCAGCCAGTACCTCTGAAGATGTGGACAGGGCTAAAGGAGCACGAGGGTGTAGTCCATACACTATGTAGAAGGGAGAAGAGCCCGTGGATTCTCCGGAATGGCTGTTGTACGAGAATTCCGCCCAAGACAGGAGCTGCACCCAATCATCATGCTGAGCAGAGACAAAGTGACGTAGGTAATTCTCCAAAGTCTGATTAACTTGTTCAACTTGCCCATTAGACTGAGGGTGGTATCCAGAAGAGAAGTCCAACAAGTAAATTGTACCCCTCGATCGGACACAATGTGCAGAGGTAGGCCATGAAGGCTGAAGATGTGTTCGAAGAACAGACAGGCTAGTCGCTTAGCAGAGGGCAATCCAGGAAACGGCTGCCAACTGCCATTGTTACACTGATGTTCATAAAAATGAACCAGGCATGGATCCCACAGGACCTGTGCCTCCCTTGTGCAGAATAGACATTTATAACTGCCTCCCCCTCAACCATGTATTCTTGTACTCCGGGGCACTTCTTTATTGAATCCTCATTTTTTTTAACTTTACTATGATCTTGCGGTGCAACCCAAAGTTGAATGAACCTCACCTCAATCTGGGCACCAAGGCCTAAATAACTGAAAGTGGTGGGTGACATGACGCATGATTCCTTGCTGTGGGACCTCTCTCCTCGGTCTGGGTGCTGGGGCCGAAATAACTGAAAGTGGCCTTCTCCAGTGGTGGGTGATATAACGCCATATTTCTTGCTGTGGAACCTCTCTCCTCTGTCTGGGTGCTGGGCCCAAAATAACTGAAAGTGTCCTTCTCCTGTTTTGAGTGATATGACGCATGATTCCTTGCTGTGGGACCTCTCTCCTCTGTCTGGGTGCTGGGGCCGAAATAACCGAAAGTGGCCTTCTCCAGTGTTGGGTGATATAACGCTTTATTCCTTGCTGTGGGACCTCTCTCCTCTGTCTAGGTGCTGGGGCCGAAATAACTGAAAGTGGCCTTCTCCAGTGGTGGGTGATATGACGCCTGATTCCTTGCTGTGGGACCTCTCTCCTCTGTCTGGGTGCTGGGGCCGAAATTACTGAAAGTGGCCTTCTCCAGTGGTGGGTGATATGACGCAAGATTCCTTGCTGTGGGACCTCTCTCCTCTGTCTGGGTACTGGGGCCGAAATAACTGAAAGTGGCCTTCTCCAGTGGTGGGTGATATGACGCATGATTCCTTGCTGTGGGACCTCTCTCTTCTGTCTGGGTGCTGGGACCTAGAGATGAGCGAACACCTGGATGTTCGGGTTCAAGAGGTTCGGCCGAACTTCCGGAAAATGTCCGGGTTCGTGATCCGAACTCAACCCGAACTTCATCCCGAACCCCATAGAAGTCAATGGGGACCCGAACTTTTGGGCACTAAAAAGGCTGTAAAAGACTCCCGGAAAGGGCTAGAGGGCTGCAAAAGGCAGCAAAATGTAAGTAAATCCCCTGCAAACAAATGTAGATAGGGAAATGATGACTAAACATAAAATAAATAAAAATTAACCAATATTAATTGGAGTTAGGTCCCATAGCACAGAATCAGGCTTCAAATCACCCACCAATGGAGAAGGTCGCTTACTATTATTTCGACCCCAGCATCCAGACAAAGGAGAGAGGTCCCACAGCAGAGAATCTGGCATCATATCAACCACCACAGGAGAAGGCCACTTTCAGTGACTTAGGCCTTAGCACCCAGACAGAGGAGACATGTCAGATAGCACAAGCATTACATTTATACCATCCAGCACAGGAGAAGGCCACTTTTAGTTACTTTGACCCCTGCACCCAGAAAGAGGAGAGAGGCCCTACAGCACATATTCAGGTATCATATCACCCACCACAGGAGTAGGCCACCATTTAGTTAATTTGACCCCTGCACCCATGTCAGCTGGTACAAGCATCAGTTTTACATCACCCAGCACAAGAGAAGGCCACTTTTAGAGACTTTGACCCTGCACCCAGACGGAGGAGAGAGGTTTTCACAGCAGAGAATCAGGCATTTAGATCACCCACCACAGGAGTAGGCCATCATTTAATGGGACCCCGGCAACCATGTCAGATGGCACAAGTATAACATTTATATCACCCAGCACAGGAGAAGGCGACTTTGAGAGACTTTGACCCCTGCACCCAGACGGAGGAGAGAGGTTTTCACAGCAGAGAATCAGGCATTTAGATCACCCACCACAGGAGTAGGCCATCATTTAATGGGACCCCGGCAACCATGTCAGATGGCACAAGCATCAGTTTTACATCACCCAGCACAGGAGAAGGCGACTTTGAGAGACTTTGACCCCTGCACCCAGACGGAGGAGAGAGGTTTCACAGTAGAGAATCAGGCATTTAGATCACCCACCACAGGAGTAGGCCACCATTTAATGGGACCCCGGCAACCATGTCAGATGGTACAAGCATCAGTTTTACATCACCCAGCACAAGAGAAGGCCACTTTGAGAGACTTTGACCCCTGCACCCAGACGGAGGAGAGAGGTTTTCACAGCAGAGAATCAGGCATTTAGATCAACCACCACAGGAGTAGGCCATCATTTAATGGGACCCCGGCAACCATGTCAGATGGCACAAGCATCAGTTTTAAATCACCCAGCACAAGAGAAGGCCACTTTTAGAGACTTTGACCCCTGCACTCAGATGGAGGAGAGAGGTTTTCACAGCAGAGAATCAGGCATTTAGATCACCCACCACAGGAGTAGGCCACCATTTAACCACTTAAGCCCCCCTAGCTTAAACACCCTTAATGACCAGGCCACTTTTTACAATTCTGCACTACACTACTTTCACCGTTTATTGCTCGGCCATACAACTTACCACCCAAATGAATTTTACCTCCTTTTCTTCTCACTAATAGAGCTTTCATTTGGTGCTATTTCATTCTTGCTGACATTTTTACTTTTTTTGCTATTAATCAAAAATTACCGAAATTTTTGCAAAAAAATGACATTTTTGACTTTCTGTTTGAAAATTTGTCAAATAAAACTACATTTCTCTACAAATTTTTCTCAAACTTTATTGTTCTACATGTCTTTGATAAAAAAAATGCAATAAGTGTATATTTATTGGTTTGGGTAAAAGTTATAGCTTTTACAAACTATGGTAAAAAAAAGTGAATTTCCGCACTTTGACTTTCTGAGCACCTGTCCTGTTTCCTGACATACTACAATGCCCAGACAGTAGAAACACCCCATAAATGACCCCATTTCGGAAAGTAGACACCCTAAGGTATTCACTGAGGGGCATAGTAAGTTCATGGAAGTTTTTATTTTTGTCACAAGTTAGCGGGAATGTTTTTTTTTTTTTTTTAAATTTCATTTTTCGCAAACTTGTGACAAAAAATAAAAACTTCCATGAACTCACTATGCCCATCAGCGAATACCTTAGGGTGTCTACTTTCCGAAATGGGGTCACTTGTGGGGTATTTTACTGCCCTGGCATTTTAGGGGCCCCTAAAGCGTGAGAATCCAAATGCGTAAAAATGCCCTGTGAAATCCTAAAGGTACTCATTGGAATTAGGGCCTTTGCACATCTTGGCTGCAAAAAGTGTCACACATGTGGTATCGCCGTACTCAGGAGAAGTAGGGCAATGTGTTTTGAGTTGTATTTTTACATATACCCATGCTGGGTGAGAGAAATATCACTGTAAATTGACAACTTTGTATACATTTTTTTAAAAAGTTGTCGTTTACAGCGGTATTTATCACACAAAGTATGGGTATATATAAAAATACACCCCCAAAACTCATTGCCCTACTTCTCCTGAGTACGGTGATACCACATGAGTGACACTTTTTTGCAGCCAAGATGCGCAAAGGGGCCCTAAAACCAATGAGTACCTTTAGGATTTCACAGTGCAATTTTACGCATTTGGATTCCAAACTCCTTCTCACGCTTTAGGGGCCCCTAAAATGCCGGGACAATAAAAATACCCCACAAGTGACCCCATTCTGAAAGTAGACACCCTAAGGTATTCGCTGATGGGCATAGTGAATTCATGGAAGTTTTTATTTTTGTCACAAGTTAGCGGAAATGTTTTTTTTTTTTTTCTTACAAAGTCTCATATTCCACTAACTTGTGACAAAAATAAAATTTTACATGAACTCACTATGCCCCTCACAGAACACCTTGGGGTGTCTACTTTCTAAAATGGGGTCACTTGTGGGGTATTTTTACTGCCCTGGCATTTTAGGGGCCCCTAAAGCGTGAGAAGCGGTTTGGAATCCAAATGAGTAGAAATGTCCTGTGAAATCCTAAAGGTACTCATTGGTTTAGGGCCCCTTTGCATCTTGGCTGCAAAAGTGCCACACATGTGGTATCGCCGTACTCGGCAGAAGTAAGGCAATGTGTTTTGGGTGTATTTTTACATATACCCATACTGGGTGTGAAAAATATCTCTGTAAATGACAACTTTTTAAATTTTTTTATACAAAGTTGTCAATTTACAGAGATATTTCTCTCACCCAGCATGGGTATATGTAAAAATACACCCCAAAACACATTGCCCTACTTCTCCTGATTATGGCAATACCACATGTGTGGCACTTTTTTGCAGCCAAGATGCACAAAGGGGCCCCAATTCCAATGAGTACCTTTTAGGATGGCATTTTTACGCATATTTCTTCTCACGCTTTAGGGCCCCTAAAATGCCAGGGCAGTATAAATACCCCAAATGTGACCCGATTTTAGAAAGAAGACATCCCAAGGTATTCTGTGAGGGGCATGGCGAGTTCATAGAAGATTTATTTTTTTGGCACAAGTTAGCGGAATTTGATTTTTTTTGTTTTTTCACACAAAGTCTCCCTTTCCGCTAACTTGTGACAAAAAAATCAATCTTTCATGGACTCAATTTTCCCCTCAGCGAATACCTTGGGGTGTCTTCTTTCCAAAATGGGGTCACATGTGAGGTTTTTGTACTGCTCTGGCATTTGAGGGTCTCCACAATCATTACATGTATGGCCAGCATTAGGAGTTTCTGCTATTCTACTTATATGGAGCATACGGGTAATGAGATTTTTTTTCTGTTCAGCTTCTGGGCTGGAAGAAAAAATGAACGGCACAGATTTCTCCATTCGCATCGATCGATGTGGATGAAAAAATCTCTGCCAAAAAATATGCAAAAAAATAGAGGGGCCTGGCGATTGTCAGGACATAGGGGCTCCGCCCAAACATCCATACCCACTTCAGCTCCTATGTCCTGGCAAACGTGATTTCTCCATTCACATCGATCAATCGATCGTTGTGGAGGAAGACATCTTTGCCAGATTTTTGATACAAAGTGTTTGCCAAAGCATATGAACTCCAACACCTCTCCTCAGCTCATATGCCAGGGCAAACGTACCTGTCCTGCAGAGGAGAAATCTCGTCTTGCAGCGCCGCATACACCGACTTCACGTGTCTTCTGACAGCAGCGCAATGCTTCTCTCAGAATTCACATCAGTGCTGCGGCGTTTTCATCAGTTGGTCCGTTGATCTACCTGGAAAATAAAGGGTGGTTAGGGGAAAAAAAAAAAAAAGAAGAAAAAACAGGCAGCAGGCACATAACTTGAACATTACAAACTTTATAAAACCTGAATAAAACCTGAACATGAAAAAAAACGGAACTTTTAAAACCTGAACTAACTCAATATTTTTCTTTTCTTGCTACCTGTTTAATTTTTTTTTCTTTTTTTTTAACCATTTCACTCTTTATTTTCCTAGCAGAAACCTCTCCTTTCCCATGGGACAATGTGTAAAGTGTAAATCACACAGAGATGGTGAGAAGTACACTATACACGTTATCCCAAGTGAAAGGAGAGGTTTCTACCGTTTCACACTTCTTCAGTAGCACAGCAGCACAGCAGCACCGTCCCCTGTGTGTTAGGGTCTCTCAAAACCTAGTGTCCTGAGAGACCCTTGAGCCTGATTGTAAAAACTACCTGTGTCCTGCAATCCCTAGGTCCCTAAGTGTACCTGAGTGTGGTACTTCCGGAAACACTCCCCTAGGCATAGGGCAGGGTGGTCAGGACAGTCAGGACAGAAATAACGGGTGTCACGCCATATTCCACTCCTGCTACAGACACGACATCTTTTTCGGGGTGGCGGTTGGGTTGAGGTACCAGGCACAACGCTGGGGAAGTGCCGCTCGTGTAGACGGCTAACTACACTGGTGGATGGGGCCACGGAACCTCCTGGATACAGGAGTTCCGAAATGATCTCTTCCTGAAATTTGAGGAAGGATCCTGTTCTCCCAGACTGTCGTGTCTGCGTGAATGGAGGAGAGCATGTAAACGTCACGCTTGTCTCTCCATTTCACCGCGAGCAGTTCTTCGTTACACAATGCAGCCCTCTGCCCCCTTGCAAGTCTGGTGGTAATGAGCCGTTGGGGGAAGCCCCGGCGACTAGGTCGCGCTGTGCCACAGCAGCCAATCTGTTCTAGGAACAAATGCTTGAAGAGGGCCACACTTGTGTAAAAGTTGTCCACATAAAGATGGTACCCCTTGCCAAATAAGGGTGACACCAAGTCCCAGACTATCTTCCCACTGCTCCCCAGGTAGTCAGGGCAACAGACCGGCTCCAGGGTCTGATCTTTTCCCTCATAGATCCGAAATTTGTGCGTATAGCCTGTGGCCCTTTCACAGAGCTTATACAAAGCGCTTGCTTGGGATGTACTGCTTGAAGCCAAGGCGCCCGGTAAAATGTATTAGGGACTTATCTACGCAGATGTTTTGTGCAGAGGTATACAAATCTGCAAATTTCAGGTTGAAATGAGGGGCCGAATTTTGTGGAGCCGGTCAAAAGCTGGGTGGCCTCTGGGACGGGAGGTGGTGTTGTCACTAAAGTGCAGGAAACGCAGGATGGTCTCAAAACGTGTCCTGGACATGGCAGCAGAGTACATGGGCATGTAATGAATTGGGTTTGTGGACCAATATGACCGCAATTCATGTTTTTTTGTAATGCCCATGTTGAGGAGAAGGCCCAGAAAAGTTCTAAATTCGGAAACTTGGACTGGTTTCCACCGGAAAGGCTGGGCATAGAAGCTTCCCGGGTTGTCGGCGATAAATTGAGTGGCATACCGATTTGTTTCTGCCACGACTAAGTCATAGAGCTCCGCAGTGAAGAACAGCTCAAAAAACCCCAGCGCCGATCGTATCTGAGCTGTCTTCACCCGAACTCCTGACTGGGCGGTGAAAGGGGGAACTACTGGTGCGGCTGAAGTTGGGGGCTGCCAATCAGGATTTGCCAGCACCTCAGGGACTCTAGGGGCTCTACGGGCCTGTCTTTGCGGTGGCTGAGACGGGGAAACTACTGCACGTGCCACCGTACCAGCTTCTACTGCCCTTCTGGTGCTCGCCACTTCACCATGTTGTACGGCAGTGCTGGTACTAGGTCCAGGACGGGCTGCGCTGCTGGTGTATGCCTCATCACGTAATCCGGCAGCGCCAGCCCCACTCTGCTGCCCTTGAAGCGGATCCTGCGCAACCTGCGGTCTAGCAACACGGGGCCGGGTACGCCTGGTGGTATCAGGACCTCAACCTCCTCGTCCGAACTTTGGCTCAGACTGCCACTGCTCTCTACAGGTTCGTATTCTGACCCGCTAGATTCGTCAGATGAGGGTTCCCATTCCTCATCCAACTGGGTCAGAATCCTGTAGGCCTCTTCAGAGGAATACCCCTTGTTTGACATTTGGGCGTCTAAATTTAGGGGGTATTCCCTGAGACTACCCAAGTAAAAAAGCAAGCCTGTCTTACAAAAGGGAGTGTAGCGAAGTACAGAAGCCGCTGCGATTGATAAAAAATATCAAAACTGATTTTTTTATCGCCGCAGCGCTTGTGAAGTGATTGTGCAGTGATACAAAAAAATAAAATTTTTGTCACTGCGGCTGGGCGGGCGTGGGTGAATGCAGGTGTGGGCGACCGATCAGGTCTGATCGGGCAAACACTGCGTTTGGGGTGGAGGGCGAACTAAAGTGACACTAGTACTATTATATATCTGACCGTGATCAGTTATGATCACTTATAGATACTATAAAAGTACAAACGCTGATTAGCGCTACGCTAATCAGCGAATCAGTGACTGCGGTGCGGTGGGCTTGGCGCTAACGCTAACTACCTACCAAAGGGGCCTAAACTAAGCTAAACCTAACAGTCAATCCTAGTGAGAAAAAAAAAAGTGACAGTTCACAAAAGAGACACTGATCACTTTTTTCCCTTTCACTATGTATTGACAGGTGATCAAGGGGTTAATTAGGGTGATGGGGGGTGATCAGGGCCTGATATGTAGTGATTTGTGCACTTACTTGGGATCTGTGCTCTGTGCTGGGTCCAACCGATGAAAAGGACCCAGCACATGGCACAGATCCCTTATAAATACTATATATTAGTAAATAAAACTTATATCACCTTTTTTCATAGGTGATTTTGAAAATCACCAGCCTGCCAGCGCTGATCATTGGCTGGCAGGCTGGTGACTCACTTCTTCTGAGCCCGGCGGTGCGTTCCATTTGCGTTCCACCGGGCTCAAACGCGCGTCAAGGAGGAATGAACCGACCGCCCGCAGGACGCAATCCTGCGTGAGGCGGTCGGCAACTGGTTAATGGGACCCCGGCAACCATGTCAGATGGTACAAGCATCAGTTTTACATCACCCAGCACAAGAGAAGGCCACTTTTAGAGACTTTGACCCCTGCACCCAGACGGAGGAGAGAGGTTTTCACAGCACATATTAAGGCCTCATATCAACCACCACAGGAATAGGCCACCATTTAGTTAATTTGACCCCTGCACCCATGTCAGCTGGTACAAGCATCAGTTTTACATCACCCAGCACAAGAGAAGGCCACTTTTAGAGACTTTGACCCCTGCACCCAGACGGAGGAGAGAGGTTTTCACAGCAGAGAATCAGGCATTTAGATCACCCACCACAGGAGTAAGCCATCATTTAATGGGACCCCGGCAACCATGTCAGATGGCACAAGTATAACATTTATATCACCCAGCACAGGAGAAGGCGACTTTGAGAGACTTTGACCCCTGCACCCAGACGGAGGAGAGAGGTTTCACAGCAGAGAATCAGGCATTTAGATCACCCACCACAGGAGTAGGCCACCATTTAATGGGACCCCGGCAACCATGTCAGATGGCACAAGTATAACATTTATATCACCCAGCACAAGAGAAGGCCACTTTGAGAGACTTTGACCACTGCACCCAGACGGAGGAGAGAGGTTTCACAGCAGAGAATCAGGCATTTAGATCACCCACAACAGGAGTAGGCCACCATTTAATAGGACCCCGGCAACCATGTCAGATGGTACAAGCATCAGTTTTACATCACCCAGCACAAGAGAAGGCCACTTTTAGAGACTTTGACCCCTGCACCCAGACGGAGGAGAGAGGTTTTCACAGCAGAGAATCAGGCATTTAGATCACCCACCACAGGAGTAGGCCACCATTTAATGGGACCCCGGCAACCATGTCAGATGGCACAAGTATAACATTTATATCACCCAGCACATGACAAGGCCACTTTCAGTGAGTTAGGCCTTAGCAACGAGACAGAGGAGACAGGTCAGATAGCACAAGCATCAGTTTTACAGATCACCCACCACAGGAGTAGGCTACCTTTAGTTAATTTGACCCCTGCACACAGAAAGAGGAGAGAGGTCCCACAGCAGAGATTCAGGCAATTATATCAGCCAGCACAGGAGAAGGCCGCTTTCAGTGACTTAGGCCTTAGCACCGACACAGAGGAGACAGGTCAGATAGCACAAGCATCAGTTTTACATCAACCACCACAGGAGAAGAGCACTTTTAGAGACTTTGACCCCTGCAGCCACACGGAGGAGAGAGGTCCCACAGCAGAGATTCAGGCATTTATATCAGCCAGCACAGGAGAAGGCCGCTTTCAGTGACTTACGCCTTAGCACCGACACAGAGGAGACAGGTCAGATAGCACAAGCATCAGTTTTACATCAACCACCACAGGAGAAGGGCACTTTTAGAGACCTTGACCCCTGCAGCCACACGGAGGAGAGAGGTCCCACAGCAGAGAATCAGGCATCATGTCAACCACCACAGGAGTAGGCCACCTTTTGTTTCTTTGACCCCTGCACCCAGAAAGAGGAGAGAGGTCCCACAGCAGAGAATCAGGCATTTCGATCACCCACCACAGGAGAAGGCCGCTTTCAGTGACGTTGGCCCCCTGCACCCACACAAAGGAGACATGTCAGACAGCACAAGTATAACATTCATATCACCCAGCACAGGAGAAGGACACTTTCATGTACTTTGGCCCCGGCACCCAGACAGAGGGAAAGTTCATTCAACTCTGGGTTGCACCCCAAGATCCTACTTAATTTCAAAAATTGATTTTTCAATGAAGAAGTGGCCAGGATTTCAAGACAACATGGTTTAAGGCAGTTATTAAGGACTACTCTGCACAAGGGAGGGTCAGGTCTTGTGAGATCCATGCCTGGTTCATTTTTATAAACGTCAGCTTGTCCACGTTGGCTGTAATGACGCCCCCTGCCGTGCTGAATACACGTTCAGATAAAACGCTGGCCGCCGGGCAGGACAGCACCTCCAAGGCATAACATGCTAATTCTGGCCACGTGGACAATTTGGAAACCCAGAAGTTGAATGGGGCCGAACCATCCGTCAGTACGTGGAGTTGTGTGCAGACGTACTGTTCAACCATGATAGTGAAATGTTGCCTCCTGCTAACTCGTTCCGCATCAGGTGGTGGGGCAGTTAGCTGTGGCGTGGAGACAAAACTTTTCCACATTTCTGCCATGCTAACCCTGCCCTCAGAGGAGCTGGCCGTGACACAGCTGCGTGGGCGACCTCTAGCTCCTCCTCTGCCTTGGCCTTGGACTTCCACCGGTTCCCCTGTGACAGTTGGGAATGCTCTCAGGAGCGAGTCTACCAGCGTGCGCTTGTACTCACGCATCTTCCTATCACGCTCCAGTGCAGGAAGTAAGGTGGGCACATTGTCTTTGTACCGTGGATCCAGCAGGGTGGCCACCCAGTAGTCAGCACACGTTAAAATGTGGGCAACTCTGCTGTCGTTGCGCAGGCACTGCAGCATGTAATCGCTCATGTGTGCCAGGCTCCCCAGAGGTAAGGACAAGCTGTCCTCTGTGGGAGGCGCATTGTCATCATCCTCTGTATCCCCCCAGCCACGCACCAGGGATGTGCCTGCGCTGTGCTGGGTGCCACCCGCTTTGAACTTGCTTCATCCTCATCCTCCTCCACCTCCTCCATCCTCCTCGTCCTCCAGTAATGGTCCCTGGCTGGCCACATTTGTACCTGCCCTCTGCTGTTGCAAAAACCTCCCTCTGATCCACTTCTAACAGACTGGCCTGAAAGTGCTAAAAATGACCCCTCATCCTCCTCCTCCTCCTGGCCCTGGCCCACCTCCTCTTCCATCATCGCCCTAAGCGTTTTCTCTAGGAGACATAGAATTGGTATCGTCACGCTGATAACAGTGGCATCGCCACTGGCCATGTTGGTGGCGTGCTCTAAACAGCGCAACAGGGCACACAGGTCTCGCATGGAGGCCCAATCATTGGTGGTGAAGTGGTGCTGTTCCGCAGTGCGACTGACCCGTGCGTGCTGCAGCTGAAACTCCACTATGGCCTGCTGCTGCTCGCACGGTCTCTCCTGCATGTGCAAGGTGGAGTTCCACCGGGTGGGCACATCGCATATTAGACGGTGAGCGGGAAGGCCGAAGTTCCGCTGTAGCGCTGACAGGCGAGCAGCGGCAGGATGTGAACGCCGGAAGCGCGCACAGACGGCCCGCACTTTATGCAGCAGCTCTGACATGTCTGGGTAGTTGTGAATGAACTTTTGCACCACCAAATTCAGCACATGTGCCAGGCAAGGGATGTGCGTCAAACCGGCTAGTCCCAGAGCTGCCACGAGATTTCGCCCATTATCGCACACCACCAGGCCGGGCTTGAGGCCCACCGGCAGCAACCACTGGTCGGTCTGTTGTTCAATACCCCGCCACAACTCCTGCACGGTGTGGGGCCTGTCCCCCAAACATATGAGTTTCAGAATGGCCTGCTGACGTTTACCCCGGGCTGTGCTGAAGTTGGTGGTGAAGGTGTGTGGCTGACTGGATGAGCTGGTGGAAGCAGAGAAGGAGGAGGAAGCCGAGTAGGAGGAGGAGGCTACAGGAGGCAAAGAATGATGCCCTGTGATCCTTGGCGGCGGAAGGACGTGCGCAAAGGAACTCTCCGCCTGGGGCCCAGCCGCCACTACATTTACCCAGTGTGCAGTTAGGGAGATATAGAGTCCCTGGCTGTGCTTACTGGTCCACGTATCTGTGGTTAGGTGGACCTTGCCACAAATGGCGTTGCGCAGTGCACACTTGATTTTATCGGACACTTGCATGTGCAGGGAAGGCACGGCTGTCTTGGAGAAGTAGTGGCGGCTGGGAACCACATACTGGGGGATAGCCATGGCCATCAGCTGTTTGAAGCTGTCTGTGTCCACCAGCCGGAATGACAGCATTTCAAAGGCCAGTAGTTTAGAAATGCTGGCATTCAGGCCAAGGGCTCGAGGGTGACTAGGTGGGAATTTGCGCTTCCTCTCAAAGGTTTGAGAGATGGAGAGCTGAACGCTGCTGTGTGAAATAGTGGAGACGCTAGGTGACGGTGGTGGTGGTGGTGTCGGTGGCACATCCTCTGTTTGCTGCTCTGCAGGTGGCAACATTCCTCTCGAGGCGGAAGCCGAGGCAGCAGCGGTAGAGGGAGCAGGGGGAGCCTGAGCGGGTTCCTTGTTTTTAAGGTGTGTACTCCACTGCAGTTCATGCTTTGCATGTAGATGCCTGATCATGCAGGAGGTGCTCAGGTTAAGAACGTTAATGCCTCGCCTCAGGGTCTGATGGCACATCGTGCAAACCACTCTGGTCTTGTCGTCAGCACATTGTTTGAAGAAGTGCCATGCCAGGGAACTCCTTGAAGATGCCTTCGGGGTGCTGGGTCCCTGTTGGCGCTGGCCAATAGCAGGCGAACTCTCTGGACGGCGGCTGTTCTGCTTTTGCCCCCTGCTCCCTCTTTGGCTTCGCTGTTGTCTCGGTCTCACCACTGCCTCTTCCTCTGAACTATTTAAGTCAGCGGCACGACCTTCAGTCCATGTGGGGTCTAAGACCTCATCGTCCTCTGCATCGTCTTCCACCCAGTCTTCCTCCCTGACCTCCTCCTGTTCAGTCTGCACACTGCAATAAGACGCGGCAGTGGGCACCAGTGTTTCGTCATCATCAGAGACTCGGTCACTCTGCTGTGGTGGTATTCCCATGTCCTCATCATCTGGATACATAAGTGGTTGTGCATCAGTGCATGGTATGTCTTCCACCGCTAGGGAAGGGCTAGGGACGCCCCTGGAAAACCGTGGGAGCAGAGTCTTCAAACAGAATAAGAGACTGCTGCATAACTTGAGGCTCAGCCAGTTTCCCTGATATGCATGGGGTTGATGTGACAGACTGATGGGCTTGGTTTTCAGGTGCCACCTGTGCGCTTTCCGCAGAAGACTGGGCGGAAGACAATGTGGTGAACGTGCTGGAAGCACTGTCGGCCACCCAATCGACTAATGCCTGTACCTGCTCAGGCCTTACCATCCTCATAACGTCATTGGGCCCCACCAAATATCGCTGTAAATTCTGCCGGCTACTTGAGGGAGTTGGTTCACTACTTTGTGCGCCTGAGGCCGAACGGCCACGTCCTCTGCCAGCAACAGAGGCTCCACCGACACCACCACGACCACGTCCTCGTCCCTTAATAGAATGTTTCCTCATTGTTGCGATTCAACTCGCACCACAATAAAATATATTATTTTTTATCCCCAAAATTCCCACACTGGAAGATATAATTCCTTTTTCCGGTATTAATTACAAGAAAACTGCTTCAAATTGGACACCAGAATTTTTAATATGCTAGTTTTGGTACATAGATCCCACACGGGGAGATATAATTCCTTTTTACAGGAGTAAAAACGTGCGGCCTACTGTTTCTGGTCTAACTAACACCAGATTGATTAAATTGGCCTTTTTTTCACCAAAATTACAACACTGGACGATATAATGCCTTTTTGCGGTATTAATTACAAGAAGACTGCTGCTAATTGGACACCAGAATTTTTAAAATGCTAGTTTGTGTACATAAATTCCCACACTGGAAGATATAATTCCTTTTTCCGGTATTAGTTACAAGAAAACTGCTGCAAATTGGACCTCAGAATTTTTAATATGCTAGTTTTGGTACATAGATTCCCATACGGGGAGATATAATTCCTTTTTACAGGAGTAAAAACGTGAGGCCTACTGTTTCTGGTCTAACTAACACCAGATTGATTAAATTGGCCTTTTTTCACCAAAATTACAACACTGGACAATGTAATGCCTTTTTGCGGTATTAATTACAAGAAGACTGCTGCTAATTGGACACCAGAATTTTTAAAATGCTAGTTTGTGTACATAAATTCCCACACTGGAAGATATAATTCCTTTTTCCGGTATTAATTACATGAAGACTGCTGCAAATTGGACACCAGAATTTTTAAAATGCTAGTTTTGGTACATAGATTCCCACACGGGGAGATATAATTCCTTTTTACAGGAGTAAAAACGTGAGGCCTACTGTTTCAGGTCTAACTAACACCAGATTGATTAAATTGGCCTTTTTTTCCACCAAAATTACAACACTGGACAATGTAATGCCTTTTTCCGGTATTAATTCCTTTTTACAGGAGTAAAAACGTGAGGCCTACTGTTTCTGGTGTAACTAACACCAGATTGATTAAATTGGCCTTTTTTTAACAAAATTACAACACTGGACGATATAATGCCTTTTTGCGGTATTAATTACAAGAGGACTGCTGGTATTTCAGAACACCAGAATTTTTAAAATGCTAGTTTTGCTAGATAAATTTCCCACACTGGGAGAAATATTGCCTAAGCCTTTTTACAGTATTAATTACAACAAGAGTGCTTCTTCTGGTCTAACACCAGAATAATTTTATTATTACGGTGAAAGCTTTTTTTAATTTATATTTCTGGCACATAAAAAAAAATAAAAAATTCTGGCTGACAGTATTGGACTTGGCTGTAGTGGCACTGGCTAGCCTAGCTGGAACAGCACATTCATGGGATTTGCTATCCAAGTGGGTTACTTTCAGTTTCACCACTGATATATTAAATATATTTGCAGTTAGTATAGGTGACACAAGCACAGCCAAACCCCTGATGTAGTATATCTATGAAAAAATCGACTATTACATGAGATTAATGGACGTTGGGGCAGCTTCTGCTGCAGCACCACAAGTCCCAAAATGGCCGCCGCCTATCAGCCCAGTAACATGTGCCAGAAAACGGTCTGCCCAGCCAGAAAAAAAATTGACTTTGACTGAGCAACTGAATCGCTGTTGTTCTGATTCACAGGTGTAGATTTTTCACTTCTTAGGAGCTTTGGTTTAGACTCTGTGGCAGCTTGTGCTGGCGCACCACAAGTCCCAAAATGGCCACCGCCGGTCAGCCCAGTTACACGTGCCAGTAAAAATCGCTCTGGCCAGTCTCAACAAAATAGTGACTTTCAGTGAACAGCTCAGCTGAGTTGTTCTGATGCACAGGTGTAGAAAGGTAGATCATTCACTTCTTTATCCCTGCCTAATCTCGCCCTCACAGAAGCTGCGTCCTCTCCCTACACAAATCAGAGCAGTTTGACGTGCGGCGCTACGTGACTCCAGCTTAAATAGAGGCTGGGTCACATGCTGCACTTGGCCAATCGCAGCCATGCCATTAGTAGGCATGGCTATGATAGGCTCTTAGGACAAGAAGTAAAACGCTGGCTGATTGGCTGCTGTGCAGCCCTTCAGAAAGCTGGAAGTAATCGAAGAACACCAGACCCGAACGCGAACTTTTTTGAAAATGTCCGGGTTCGGGTCCGTGTCACGGACACCCCAAAATTCGGTACAGACCCGAACGATTTTCGAACTGTTCGCTCAACACTACTGGGACCGAAATAACTGAAAGTGGCCTTCTCCAGTGGTGGGTGATATGACGCATGATTCCTTGCTGTGGGACCTCTCTCCTCTGTCTGGGTGCTGGGCCTAAATAACTGAAAGTGGCCTTCTCCAGTGGTGGGTCATATGACGCTTTATTCCTTGCTGTGGGACCTCTCTCCTCTGTCTGGGTGCTGGGACCGAAATAACTGAAAGTGGCCTTCTCCAGTGGTGGGTGATATAACGCCTTATTCATTGCTGTGGGACCTCTCTCCTCTGTCTGGGTGCTGGGGCCGAAATAACTGAAAGTGGCCTTCTCCAGTGGTGGGTCATATGACGCCTTATTCCTTGCTGTGGGCCCTCTCTCCTCTGTCTTTGTGCTGGGGCCGAAATAACTGAAAGTGGCCTTCTCCAGTGGTGGGTCATATGACGCATGATTCCTTGCTGTGTGACCTCTCTCCTCTGTCTGGGTGCTGGGGCCTAAATAACTGAAAGTGGCCTTCTCCTGTGGTGGGTGATATGACGCATAATTCTCTGCTATGGGACCTCTCTCCAATTGATATTGGTTCATTTTTATTTATTTTATTTTATTTTAATTCATTTCACTATCCACATTAGTTTGCAGGGCATTTACCTACATTTTGCTGCCTTTTGCAGCCCTCTAGCCCTTTCCTGGAATATTTTACAGCCTTTTTAGTGCCTAAAAGTTCGGGTCCCCATTGACTTCAATGTTGTTCGGGTTCGGGATAAAGTTCTGGTCTAGTTCGGATCCCGAACCCGAATATTTTCTGGAAGTTCAGCCGAACTTCTCGAACCCGAACATCCAGCTGTTCGCTCATCTCTACTCAAGATATGTCATCAATATTAAACTCCAGGAAAACCAATGTAACTTGACACTTAATAAGTTAAAGGGGTTGTGTCACTTCAGCAAGTGGCATTTATCATGTAGCGAAAGTTAATATAAGCCACTTACTAATCTATTGTGATTGTCCATATTGATTCCTATGTTGCCTTAATTCATTTTTCCATCGCATTATACACTGCTTGTTTCTATGGTTACGGCAACCATGCAATCCATCAGCGGGGGCCATGCTTGCACACTAAGAAAAATCTGCGCCCTCTCTGGTGGCCAGGACAATGGGACCTCACTAGTGTTGAGCGAACAGTTCGCGCATAGTTCGGGTTCGTACCGAATTTTGGGGTGTCCGGGACACGGACCCGGACCCGGACATTAACAAAAAAGTTCGGGTTCTGGTTTGTTGTTCGGCGATTACTTCCCGCTTTCTGAAGGGCTGCACAGCAGCCAATCAGCTAGCGTTTTACTTCTTGCCCTAAGAGCCCATCACAGCCATGCCTACTAATGGCATGGCTGTGATTGGCATAGTGCAGCATGTCACACTGCTCTGATTAGTGTAGGGAGAGGACGCAGCTTCTGTGAGGGCGAGATTAGGCAGGGAAAAGTCAGCAACAGCACCTAATGAACGGATCGATCTACAGCTTTGAATGATTGAACTTCTGCTAGTTACTTGCTCACTAGTTTTTAGGCTGCACAGAGCGTTTTTCTGTCACTTATTTTCTGGGGTGATCGGCGGCCATTTTGTGACTTGTGGTGCACCAGAACAAGCTGCCACCAAGTCCATCAATCCATCAATACTAGTTTTTTTTTTGCTATATCCTACATCAGGGGCTTGGCTGTGCTAATTGTCACCCCTAGAAACTAAGGATAGCAATTTCTATATTTTATTAAGGGTTTAACCTCTTAAGGACACAGGGCGTACAGGTACGCCCTAATGTCCGAGTCCTTAAGGACACAGGGCGTACCTGTACGCCCTGTGTTTAAACTGCTACTGCACCTGATGTGGGCGCGGTAGCAACATGGTTCCTGCTGATGTAGATCAGCAGGAACCATGTTCTAATGCCGAGGGGGGTCATGTGACCCCCCCGTATCGGCGATCGCTGCAAACCGCAGGTCAATTCAGACCTGCGGTTTGCAGCGGTTTTAGCGATCTCTGATCCACGCGGGGGGCAATAGCGATCCCCCGCCCGCCTCCCTTGTAATAATTCCCTGGTGTCTAGTGGTTCTATCAGAGTGCCAGCACATTGCTGACACTCTGATAGAAAAACGGCTGGCATCTGTGCTGCAGATGCCAGCCGTTTAACCTTCCTTACCGCTGTCCGGACGGACCGCGGTATGGAAGGTGTTAACAGGGAGGGAGCTCCTCCCTCTCCTATTGGGGGGCTGCTGTGCCTATGCAGCCCCCAGGATGGGATCACAGAGGAGGGAGCTCCTCCTCCTCCCATCCATCACCCACTGCTCTCTAATGGCAGTGGGTGATGGTTACCATGGCACCAGGACGCTTTCAGAAGCGTCCTGCTTGCCATGGTATGGTAACTCTGGTCAGACTTCTGCTAAGGGCAGAAGTCTGACCAGACTGTGAAAAGTAAAAATACAGTGCAGTACACTATATAGTGTACTGTACTGTATTATATAGACACCAGATCCACTGGATCTACAAGAACCAAGTGGGTCTGGGTCCAAAAAATGTAAAAAGTAAAAATAAAAAAAACACAAATCACTGAATAAAAAGTAAAAAAAAAAATACACTACACATATTAGGTATCGCCGCGTCCGTAAAAAACAGTTCTATAAAAATATCACATGACTGAACCCCTCAGGTGAACGCCATAAAAAAAAAAAAAAAATGGTGTAAATAAGCCATTTTTCGGCATCTTACATCACTAAAAGTGTAATATAAAGCCTCCCAAAATAGTACCAATCTAACCGCCATCTCATCCCGCAAAAAATGAGCCCCTTTATAAAACAATTGCCCAAAAAATAAAAAACTATGCCTCTCAGACTAAAACATGATTTTTTTTGTTTCAAAAATGCTTTTTAGTGTTAAATGTAAAAATTTTTTTAAAAAGTTGACATATTGGGTATCTCCACGTCCGTAAGAATCTGCTCTATAAAAATATTACATGACCTAACCCCTCAAGTAAACACTGTAAAAAAAAAAAAAACTTTGTCAAAAGCCATTTTTTTGTCACCTTACATCACAAAAAGTGTAATAGCAAGCGATCAAAAAGTCATATGACCCCCAAATAGTGCCAATCTAACCGCCACCTCATCCCGCAAAAATTATACCCAACCTGAGACGATCGCCTAAAAACTGAAAAACATATGGCTCTCAGACTATGGAGACACTAAAACATGTTTTTTGTTTCAAAAAGGATATTATTGTGTAACACCAAAATAAATAAAAAAAGTATACATATTGGGTATCGTCGCGTTCATAACGACCTGCTCTATAAAAATATAACATGACCTAACCCCTCAGGTGAACGCTGTAAACATAAAAAATAAAAACGTTGTAAAAAAGTAATTTTTTGTCACCTTACATCACAAAAAGTGTAATAGCAAGTGATCAAAAAGTCATATGCACCCCAAGATAGTACCATTCAAACCGCCATCTCATCCCGCAAAAAATGAGCCCCTACATAGGACAATCGCAAAAAAAAAAAAAAACTATGGCTTTCAGAATGTGGAGACACTAAAAAATCATTTTTTCAAAAATGCTTTATTATGTAAAACTGAAACAAAAACCCCAAAAAGTAGTCATATTTGGTATTGTCGCGTCAGTAACAACCTGCTCTATAGAAATAGCACACAATCTAACCTGTCAGTTCAACGATGTAAATAACAAAAAATACAAAACTGTCCCAAAACAGCTATTTTTGCAAATTATCCATTTTAATCCATTTTTCCAGTAACAAAGCAAGGGTTAACAGCCAAACAAAACTCAATATTTATTGCCCTGATTCTGTAGTTTGCAGAAACACCCCATATGTGGTTGTAAACTGCTGTATGGCCAAACGGCAGGGCACAGAAGGAAGGGAACGCCATATGGTTTTGGAAGGCGGATTTTGCTGGACTGTTTTTTTGAGACTATGTCCCATTTGAAGCCCCCGATGCACCCCTACAGTAGAAACTCCCAAAAAGTGACCCCATTTTGGAAACTACGGGATAAGGTGTCAGTTTTGTTGGTACTATTTTAGGGTAAATATGATTTTTGGTTGCTCTATATTACACTTTTTTGAGGCAAGGTAACAAAAATTGAAATTCTGAAATTTCATCTCCATTTGCCAATAACTCTTGTGGAACACCTAAAGGGTTAACAAAGTTTGTAAAACTAGTTTTGAATACATTGAGGGGTGTAGTTTCTTAGATAGAGTCACTTTTATGGAGTTTCTATTCTAGGGGTGCATCAGGGGGCTTCAAATGGGACATGGTGTCAAAAATCCAGTCCAGCAAAATCCGCCTTCCAAAACCCATATGGCGTTCCTTTCCTTCTGCGCCCTGCCGTTTGGCCATACAGCAGTTTACGACCACATATAGGGTGTTTCTGAAAACTACAGAATCGGGGCAATAAATATTGAGTTTTGTTTGGCTGTTAACCCTTGCTTTGTTACTGGAAAAAATGGATTAAAATGGAAAATTTTCCAAAAATCGAAATTCAGAAATTTTATCTTTATTTGCCATTAACTCTTGTGGAAAACCTAAAGGGTTAATTACGTTTGTAAAATCAGTTTTGAGTACCTTCAGGGGTGTAGTTTCTAGAATGGGGTCATTTTTGGGTGGTTTGGTTTCTATTATGTAAGCCTCGCAAAGTGACTTCAGACCTGAACTGGTCCCTAAAAACTGGGTTTTTGAAAATTTCTGAAAAATGTCAAGATTTGCTTCTAAACTTCTAAGCCTTGTAACGTCCCCAAAAAATAAAATGGCATTCCCAAAATGATCGATACATGAAGTAGACATATGGGGAATGTAAATCAATAACTTTTTTGGCAGTATTACTATGTATTCTAGAAGTAGAGAAATTGAAACTTGGAAAATTGCTAATTTTTCAAAATTTTTAGTAAATTTGGTATTTTTTATAAATAAAAATGAAATTTTTCGACTTTATTTTACCACTGTCTTGAAATACAATATGTGACGAAAAAACAATCTCAGAATGGCTTGGATAAGTAAAAGCCTTTTAAAGTTATCACCACATAAAGTGACACTGGTCAGATTTCCAAAAATGGCCTGGTCCTTAAGGTGAAATAGGGCCGTGTCCTTAAGGGGTTAAAAACAATTGCCCAAATACCAATCCCCTAAATCTGGTGTTCCAGCTTTGGCTAGCCAAGTATAATACTGTCTGCTGTCTGGCAAAGTATAGATTATTTTATGTGGTGAAATTCATTTGCCAAAATAGCAATACCATAAATCAGTGGTTTCAGCTGTGGCTGTCAAAGTATAATACTGTCCGCCAAAACATATATTTTGTTCTGGGGTGAAATTCAATTGCCAAAATAGCAATACCCTGAATCTGGTGTCCCAGCCAGGGCTCCAGACTAAAAAAATTACCTAGGAGCCATTGGCTCCTAAACTGAAAAATTTAGGAGCCAAATAAAATTTTTAGTCGCCAAATTTAAATAGATATATATTCATGATAGAAAAAATTGCCTCATTAACACGTCAGTGTTTGGTCAGTGATTTTCATCAGTGATTGTGAGCCAAAACCAGGATTGGAGCCTCCACGGACATAAGGTATAAGGGAAAGATCAGCACCTGTTCTGTGTTTACAGCCGCAACTGGTTTTGGCTCAAAAATCACTGATGGAAATCACTGACCGAACACTGATGCCACAGTCACACACAGGTTTACATTATGTTTCGGTCATATGTTATATTATACTATGACTGAAACATAACGGACGCCTCAGACAGATGCCATTCTGCGGCATCCCTCACCATAGAGTTCCATTGTACAAAAGATGTATAGATTTTTTTCTGGACTTTACAGGATGGGAAGACGTGGTACACTACGATCTCCCATTCTGCAAAAAAAACATATAAATCAGCATATATGTTTTTTTGTACAATGGAACTCTATTGGATGGATGCCACAGTATGACATCTGTCTGAGGCGTCCGTAAACATACGTTTTTTTTTTGTATATGTTAAACGTATGACAAAAATCCAACACTTCCATTATTTTCATTGTTCTGCTCATCAAGCGGAGCAGAACAACAGAAATAAATAGTGGTGTGAACGGGGCCTAAGAGGTGGGTGTGCAGGGAACCATTACCAGTCTAATAACATGAAGCAATTATAGCAAAGTGATAAAGTCCAGTCCAATATGGCGGAACCTCCCTGTACGTTATCACTTGGCTATAATAGCCTGCTGTGTATTTACTACACACTGCAACACATACATCACTGCACTACATACATCAGTGTGAGCTGTATGTAGTGATGTATACATGTGTGTGATGTGTGTAGTGCAGTGTATGATGTATGTAGTGCAGTGTGTGATGTATACATGTGTATGATGTATGTAGCGCAGTATGTGATGTGTACAGTGCAGTGTGTGATGTATGTAGGGATGTATACATGTGTACTGTATGATGTATGTGATGATCACACACTCCACTACATACATTACACACATGGATACACAACACCTTGCTCTGTCTTCTTCTTATGCGGCCCCATCTTGATTCTTCGGCTCCTCAGCGCGCCCGGCACTTCTTCCTTAAGCCCCCCCCCCCAGAGCCGGCCCCTCCTCCTTTCATCTCCCGCCGGCTTTCTCTGGTGCAGGGCGCTGTATGGCTTCGGCGCCTGCCCAAACTAACCAATAGCAAAGCTCCTTACTGTATGGAGCTTTGCTATTGGTTATTTCAGGCTGCGCTGCCTGTGCTGTGCCGCTCGCTGCGTCTGCTGAAGTTTTTTTTTTTCTTAAAGCTGCAGCGCAGCCTTGGGACAAGTCGCAAATGGCGATAAGACTTAAATTTGCAAATTCCTAGTCGCATTGGCGACCATTTTGGTCGCCATCTGGAGCCCTGCCAGCTGTTGCAGGCCAAGATTCATAGTGTCCGCCAAAACATATATTTTGTTCTGGTGTGAAATTCAATTGCCAAAATAGCAATACCCTAAATCAGTGGTTTCAGCTGTGGCTGGCAAAATATAATAGTGTCCGCCAAAACATATATTTTGTTCTGGGGTGAAATTCAATTGCCAAAATAGCAATACCATAAATCAGTGGTTTCAGCTGTGCCTGGCAAAGTATAATAGTGTCCGCCAAAACATATATTTTGTTCTGGGGTGAAATTCAATTGCCAAAATAGCAATACCCTGAATCTGGTGTCCCAGCTGTTGCAGGCCAAGATTCATAGTGTCTGCCAAAACATATATTTTGTTCTGGGGTGAAATTGAATTGCCAAAATAGCAATACCATAAATCAGTGGTTTCAGCTGTGGCTGGCAAAGTATAATAGTGTCCGCCAAAACATATATTTTGTTCTGGGGTGACATTCAATTGCCAAAATAGCAATACCCTGAATCTGGTGTCCCATCTGTTGCAGGCCAAGATTCATAGTGTCCGCCAAAACATATATTTTGTTCTGGGGTGAAATTGAATTGCCAAAATAGCAATACCCTGAATCTGGTGTCCCAGCTGTTGCAGGCCAAGATTCATAGTATCCGCCAAAACATATATTTTGTTCTGGGGTGAAATTCAATTGCCAAAATAGCAATACCCTGAATCTGGTGTCCCAGCTGTTGCAGGCCAAGATTCATAGTGTCCGCCAAAACATTTATTTTGTTCTGGGGTGAAATTCAATTGCCAAAATAGCAATACCCTGAATCTGGTGTCCTAGCTGTTGCAGGCCAAGATTCATAGTGTCCGCCAAAACATATATTTTGGTCTGGGGTGAAATTCATTGCCTAAATAGCAATACCCTGAATCTGGTGTCCCAGCTTTTGCAGGCCAAGATTCATAGTGTCCGCCAAAACATATATTTTGTTCTGGGGTGAAATTCAATTGCCAAAATAGCAATACCATAAATCAGTGGTTTCAGCTGTGGCAGGCAAAGTATAATAGTGTGCGCCAAAACATATATTGTGTTCTGGGGTAAAATTCAATTACCAAAATAGCAATACCATAAATCAGTGGTTTCCGCTGAGGCTGGCAAAGTATAATAGTGTCCGCCAAAACATATATTTTGTTCTGGGGTTAAATTCAATTGCCAAAATAGCAATACCCTGAATCTGGTGTTCGAGCTGTTGCAGGCCAATTGTAAATCTGTCCATAAAAGGATATTTTTCATCCAGGGCCTAAATACTAGCCCTAAAAGAGATATTCCCCTAAATCCGTGGCCACAGCCACACGTCCTCGTGAACCAACTACCTCAGGTTCCAGTACCCGCCAGAATTTACAACTATATTTGGTGGGGCCCAATGCCGTTCTAAGGATGGTAAGGCCTGAGCAGGTACAGGCGCTAGTCAATTGGGTGGCCGACAGTGGATCCAGCATGTTCACAACATTATCTCCCACCCAGTCTTTTGCAGAAAGCACACAGGTGGCACCTGAAAACCAAGCCCATCAGTCTGTCACATCACCCCCATGCATATCAGGGAAACTGTCTGAGCCTCAAGTTATGCAGCAGTCTCTTATGCTGTTTGAAGACTCTGCTGGCAGGGTTTCCCAACGGAATCCACCTAGCCCTTCCCCAGTGGTGGAAGACATAGAATGCACTGATGCACAACCACTGATGTTTCCTGATGATGAGGATATGGGAATACCACCTCATCGGAGTCCACACGTCTCTGATGATGACGAAACACAGGTGCCAACTGCTGCGTCTTTCTGCAGTGTGCAGACCAAACAGGAGGTCAGGGAGGAAGACTGTGTGGAAGACGATGCAGGGGACGATGAGGTCCTAGACCCCACATGGAATGAAGATCGTGCCACTGACTTTCATAGTTCAGAGGAAGAGGCAGTGGTGAGACCGAGCCAACAGCGTAGCAAAAGAGAGAGCAGGGGGCAAAAGCAGAACAGCCACCTCCAAGAGAGTTCGCCTGCTACTGGCCACCGCCACCAGGGACGGAGCACCCCAAAGGCAGCTTCAAGGAGTTCAGTGGCATGGCACTTCTTTAAACAATGTGCTGACGACAAGACCCGAGTGGTTTGCACGCTGTGCCATCAGAGCCTGAAGTGAGGCATTAACGTTCTGAACCTTAGCACAACCTGCATGACCAGGCATCTACATGCAAAGCATGAACTGCAGTGGAGTAAACACCTTAAAAGCAAGGAACTCACTCTGGCTCCCCCTGCTCCCTCTTCTGCTGCTGCCTCGGCCTCTTCCTCCGCCTCGGGAGGAATGTTGGCAGCTACCGCCCACCAAACAGAGGATGTGCCAGCGACAACACCACCTGCGTCACCAAGCATCTCCACCATGTCACACGGCAGCATTCAGCTCTCCATCTCACAAACCTTGGAGAGAAAGCGAAAATTTCCATGTAGCCACCCTCGAGCCCTGGGCCTGAATGCCAGCATTTCTAAACTACTGGCCTTTGAAATGCTGTCATTCAGGCTGATGGACACAGACAGCTTCAAACAGCTGATGTCCATGGCTGTCCCACAGTATGTTCTTCCCAGACACCACTACTTCTCCAAGACAGCCGTGCCTTCCCTGCACAACCAAGTATCCGATAAAATCAAGTGTGCACTGCGCAACGCCATCTGTGGCAAGGTCCACCTAACCACAGATACGTGGACCAGTAAGCACGGCCAGGGACGCTATATCTCCCTAACTGCACACTGGGTAAATGTAGTGGCGGCTGAGCCGCTGGCAGAGAGTTCTTTGGCGCATGTCCTTCTGCCGCCAAGGATCGCAGGGCATCATTCTTTGCCTCCTGTAGCCTCCTCCTCCTACTCGGCTTCCTCCTCCTCTGCTTCCACCAGCTCATCCAGTCAGCCACACACCTTCACCACCAACTTCAGCACAGCACGGGTTAAACTTCAGAAGGCCATTCTGAAACTCATATGTTTGGGGGACAGGCCCCACACCGCGCAGGAGTTGTGGCGGGGTATTGAACAACAGACCGACGAGTGGTTTCTGCCGGTTGGCCTCAAGTCCGGCCTGGTGGTGTGTGATAATGGGCAAAATCTCATCGCAGCTCTGGGACTAGCCGATTTGACGCACATCCCTTGCCTGGCGCATGTGCTGAATTTGGTGGTGCAGAAGTTCATTCACAACTACCCCGACATGTCATAGCTGCTGCATAAAGTGCGGGCCGTATGTGCGCGCTTCCGGCGTTCACATCCTGCCGCTGCTCGCCTGTCTGCGCTACAGCGGAACATCGGCCTTCCAGCTCACCGCCTCATATGCGACGTGCCCACCAGGTGGAACTTCACCTTGCACATGCTGGAGAGACTGTGCGAGCAGCAGCAGGCCATAGTGGAGTTTCAGCTGCAGCACGCACGCGTCAGTCGCACTGCGGAACAGCACCACTTCTCCAACAATGATTGGGCCTCCATGCGAGACCTGTGTGCCCTGTTGCGCTGTTTCGAGTACTCCACCAACATGGCCAGTGGCGATGACACCGTTATCAGCGTTACAATACCACTTCAATGTCTCCATGAGAAAACGCTTAAGGCGATGATGGAAGAGGAGGTGGCCCAGGAGGAGGAGGAGGAGGAGGATAAGGGGTCATTTTTAACAATTTCAGGCCAGTCTGTTAGAAGTGGCTCAGAGGGAGGATTTTTGCAACAGCAGAGGCCAGGTACAAATGTGGCCAGCCAGGCCCACTACTGGAGGACGAGGAGGATGAGGAGGAGGTGGAGGAGGATGAGGATGAAGCAGGTTCATAGCGGGGTGGCAAACGACACAGCTCAGGCCCATCAGTGGTGCGTGGCTGGGGGGATACGGAGGACAATGACGATACGCCTTCCAAAGAGGACAGCTTGTCCTTACCTCTGGTGAGCTTGGCACACATGAGCGACTACATGCTGCAGTGCCTGCGCAACGACAGCAGAGTTGCCCACAATTTAACGTGTGCGGACTACTGGGTTGCCACCCTGCTGGATCCCCGGTACAAAGACAATGTGCCCACCTTACTTCCTGCACTAGAGTGTGATAGGAAGATGCGCGAGTACTAGCGCACGCAGTTAGAGGCACTCCTGAGAGCATTCCCAAATGTGACAGGGGAACAGGTGGAAGCCCAAGGCGAAGGCAGAGGAGGAGCAAGAGGTCGCCAACGCAGCTGTGTCACGGCCAGCTCCTCTGAGGGCAGGGTTAGCATGGCAGAAATGTGGAAAAGTTTTGTCTCCACGCCACAGCTAACTGCACCACCACCTGATACGGAACGTGTTAGCAGGAGGCAGCATTTCACTAACATGGTTGAACAGTACGTCTGCACAACCATCCACGTACTAACTGATGGTTCTGCCCCATTCAACTTCTGGGTCTCCAAACTGTCCACGTTGCCAGAGTTAGCATTTTATGCCTTGGAGGTGTTGGCCTGTCCGGCGGCCAGCGTTTTGTCTGAACATGTATTCACCACGGCAGGGGGCGTCATTACTGACAAACGCAGCCGCCTGTCCACAGCCAACGTGGACAAGCTGACGTTCATAAAAATGAATCCATGGCATGGATCCCAAAGGACCTGTGCCACCCTTGTGCAGAATAGACATTTATAACTGCCTTCCCCTCAACCATGTATTCTTGTACTCCGGTGCACTTCTTTATTGAATACTCATTTTTTTTAACTTACCATGATCTTGCGGTGCAACCCAAAGTTAAATGAACCTCTCCTCTGTCTGGGTGGTGGGGCCGAAATAACTGAGAACTTAGAGTGGCCTTCTCCGGTGGTGGTTGATATGACGCATGATTCCTTGCTGTGGGACCTCTCTCCTCTGTCTGGGTGCTTGGCCGAAATAACTGAGAGTGGTCTTCTCCGGTGGTGGTTGATATGACGCATGATTCCTTGCTGTGGGACCTCTCTCCTCTGTCTGGGTGCTGGGCCGAAATAACTGAGGGTGGCCTTCTCCAGTGGTGGTTGATATGACGCATGATTCCTTGCTGTGGGACCTCTCTCCTCTGTCTGGGTGCTGGGCCGAAATAACTGAGTGTGACCTTCTCCAGTGGTGGGTGATATGACGCATGATTCCTTCCTGTGGGACATTTCTCCTCTGTCTGGGTGCTGGGGCCGAAATAACTGAGCGGCCTTCTCCAGTGGTGGGTGATATGACGCATGTTTCCTTGATGTCGGACCTGTATCCTCTGTCTGGGTGCTGGGCTGAAATAACTGAAAGTGGCCTTCTCCAGTGGTGGGTCATATGACGCATGATTCCTTGCTGTGGGACCTCTCTCCTCTGTCTGGGTGCTGAGGCCAAAATAACTGAAAGTGGCCTTCTCCAGTGTTGGGTGATATGACGCATGATTCCTTGCAGTTGGACCTCTCTCCAATTGATATTGGTTAAATTTTATTTATTTTATTTTATTTTAATTAATTTCCCTATCCACATTTGATTTACCTACATTTTGCTGCCTTTGGCAGCCCTCTAGCCCGTTCCTGGACTATTTTACAGCCTTTTTAGTGTCTAAAAGTTCGGGTCCCCATTGACTTCAATGAGGTTCGGGTTCGGGATAAAGTTCGGGTCGAGTTTGGATCCCGAACCCGAACATTTTCGGGAAGTTCGGCTGAACTTCCCGAACCCGAACTTCTAGGTGTTCGCTCATCTCTAGACCTCACATATGCTGGTGCTTTTTTTCGTTAGTGTGCAAGCACGGTCAACACTGAACATATAACTCTTAATGCAGTCTTATGGTTCTCATCCATTAACAATGGCAAGAATGTCTTTCTAAATTTACCAAAACAAAAGAATGATCTAGATAGTTGCAACTATGATTGAAGTAGACTTTAGAAAAAATAATATCATGAATGCAAAAATCCCTCTCATGCCATTAAAAGATTGGTGTATATTCACTGTTGTTTTGTATTAACATATTCAGAATAGGAATCTCTTGTTCACATCACTCCAATGACTATGATCTCAGTGAGGATTTACATATAGAAGATTTGATCTGTCTGCTCAGTGTGACAAGCCTAGAGCCAATAGCCTTACCATTTACATAAGTGTTTGTTTGGGTTTAGAGAGATGTGATTTCTATTCTTAAATCATGCTGATGTTTAAATGAAGAATTGCAACTTCTTGAAAACACTTCATTTGGGCTCTTATCTTTGTTCTGCACGTTATTTGTCTGAATGGAAACCAATTTTTATTTCAGTTGTGAATCTGGGAAATTGCTATTCAATTCATATTTCTACCAGTGAATGGTATACAGAAGAATACATATTTCTGTATGTGAAAAGAACAATTGGATTTATATTAGTGCCCTGTGTCCATGAACAGGGCATGAATCAAATGCACCTTTACAGTTGGCATATTAAGAAACACATCCAGAGATGCAAAAAAAGAGAGAGAGAAATGATAAAATAATGTAGAGATATACAGTAAGAAAACAAAATACACAATGACACAGAACCTAATACACAGCATATTCTGTGAACAGTATTTTGGGAAACTTCTGTAAATGTTGTCTGGATTCTGCTGACATTGTTGAGAAATTAATATACACAAAGGCATATTTCCCACTGAGTCATTCACAGAAAGAATGGAATAGAATACGTGTCATATGCTGAAGCTAGAGGTGGCCAGGGTTATGAAAACAGCCTGTAATCACCAATAGTAAATAATGTCACTCACATATTGCTATAGGTAAATGCATGGTTGACAGTGTTAACAAACAGACTGTTTAAAAACACAAAGTATGCAGCAGTGGTATTGACACATTAAATTATACTTAACTGAGCACTTATAAAAAGGTAAAACAAATTGCAACAGTTTTTAGGGGGAAAAAAATTCAGACTTAATTGGATTACTCCAATCTGAGAAAAATGTGTGCTTAATTGCACACTTACTGTGTATATGATAGAAAAAACAGCTTTTTCGGTAATAAGTACAGGCTTGTGTTGCAAGGTTTATTTAATGGATCTATCCCTTTAATTATTACTTTTTCATATACCTTTAATTAAGCAGATAGATACAGGCCTCTATTGTCCTCAAGCTGCATTCTAAAGGGTTAGGGTCTGGAGACATTTAAGAAGGGATATGAGTGACCAGAAAGCTAGAAAATTTATCTTTGTTAACACAAAGATTTACGCTCTGATGGATCATCCATCAGGAAGGATGTCAGAAGACTCTCTTGTATTCCACCATCATTAGGCATTGGCTATGTGCCTGTGCCATGGCTAGGACGATAGATATGGCATCTGTCATGTAATGGCGGTCGACAAGGGAGCTTTTTCAGTGGACACAGGTCAGAATGTTTGTTTTTTTGTATGTTTGCGAGTTTTTTGTCTGTTTTATAATTCATAAATTTAATCACATTTGTTAAACCTTTTAGTTCACTTTACCTGTATAAGTCTATCTTATTCCTGGATCTTAGAATTCACTGTAAGACAAAGCTAAATTAAATATCATTTGGCTGTTACCACACTATACACTGCTATTCACAATAAAATAAGATTATTTGCACACTTATATAAAAATGCAACAGGCTTTTGGAAAATAAAAGGCACAATTGAAATATATGCAGCTGGGGATGCTGGGAGTATACCTATAACATTTATGAACTGTAGAAGCTTTGCAACAGGTTTTGGACAAAAAAGAGAACTGTCTCTTTAAATTAGCTTTGTGCAATGCAACACATGATGTTATAAGCAGCCCCAAGCAGCCCTACTGTAAGACATATAGTACACTTACTGCCGCTTTGCTATCCTTAATAAAATAAAACCTGACTTTATAACTTATAATTCTATCTACCTAACTAAATATATCTTCTTCACAATCCTTACACTGTCCCTGCAAGACTCTGAAATAGTTGGCTTATGTGTCTAACTGTTGTCTGCCAGAGACATGGTAAACACATCCCATCACATAAGTGTAAGCCACTCACAATGGCATATGTGCTCCCTAACTCACATAGAGTCTGATGGACCAGCCAATATCCTCCCTCTTGACTGCCTGTCAGGTTGACTGCAAAACATTGTGGGCAAGCCTGTCAGCCGGTTTCCCCCTCAGGCTCATGTGATCCTTTATCTTTATCTCCCTTGCTAACATACTGAATATTAAAAGTAAAATGGTAGCTGCTGTTTTGTCCAATTCGTCCAAAGTGAATTGACAAAATGTCAGATTCATTTGGAAGAAGATTTTATGGGAAAACTGTGATGAATCCAATTAATTCAGAATTGATTTACTCATCTCCACAGTCGTGGCCAAATGTTTTGAGAATGACACAAATATTAGTTTTCACAAAGTTTGCTGCTAAACTGCTTTTAGATCTTTGTTTCAGTTGTTTCTGTGATGTAGTGAAATACAATTACACGCACTTCATGTGTTTCAAAGGCTTTTATCGACAATTACATGACATTTATGCAAAGAGTGTTAGCCCTTCTTTTTCAGGACCTCTGCAATTCGACTGGGCATGCTCTCAATCAACTTCTGGGCTAATTCATGACTGATAGCAACCCATTCTTTCATAATCACTTCTTGGAGTTTGTCAGAATTAGTGGGTTTTTGTTTGTCCACCCGCCTCTTGAGCATTGACCACAAGTTCTCAATGGGATTAAGATCTGGGGAGTTTCCAGGCCATGGACCGAAAGTGTCAATGTTTTGGTCCTCGAGCCACTTAGTTATCACTTTTGCCTTATGGCAGGGTGCTCCTTCGTGCTGGAAAATGCATTGTTCTTTACCAAACTGTTGTTGGATTGTTGGAAGAAGTTGCTGTTGGAGGGTGTTTTAGTACCATTCTTTATTCATGGTTGTGTTTTTGGGCAAAATTGTGAGTGAGCCCACTCCCTTGGATGAGAAGCAACCCCACACATGAATGGTCTCAGGATGCTTTACTGTTGGCATGACACAGGACTTATGGTAGCGCTCACCTTTTCTTATCCGGACAAGCGTTTTTCCTGATGCCCCAAACAATCGGAAAGAGGCTTCATCGGAGAATATGACTTTGCCCAAGTCCTCAGCAGTCCATTCACCATACTTTCTGCAGAAGATCAATCTGTCCCTGATGTTTTATTTGGAGAGAAGTGGCTTCTTTGCTGCCCTTCTTGACACCAGGCCATCTTCCAAAAGTCTTCGCCTCACTGTGCGTGCAGATGCGCTCACACCTGCCTGCTGCCATTCCTGAGCAAGCTCTGCAATGGTGACACTCCGATCCCGCAGCTGAATCCTCTTTAGGAGACGATCCTGGCGCTTTCTGGAATTTATTGGACGCCCTGAAGCCTTCTTAACGAGAATTGAACCTCTTTCCTTGAAGTTCTTGATGATCCTATAAATTGTTGATTGAGGTGCAATCTTAGTAGCCACAATATCCTTGCCTGTGAAGCCACTTTTCTGCAACGCAATGATGGCTGCACGCGTTTCTTTGCAGGTCACCATGGTTAACAATGGAAGAACAATGTTTCAAGCATCACCTTCCTTTTAACATCAGCCTGACATAATGATCTCCAGCCTTGTGCTCATCAACATTCTCACCTTAGTTAACAAGACGATTACTGAAATGATCTCAGCAGGTCCTTTAATGACAGCAATGAAATGCAGTGGAAAGGTTTTTTTGGGATTAAGTTAATTTTCATGGCAAAGAAGGACTATGCAATTCATCTGATCACTCTTCATAACATTCTGGAGTATATGCAAATTGCTATTATAAAAACTTAAGCAGCTACTTTTCCAATTTCTAATATTTGTGTCATTCTCAAAACTTTTGGCCACGACTGTACATAGCATGGTTTGTCTACCTATCTATCTGTATTGAAATAATAAAATAATGATATGGCGGAATGAAGGAAGATAGCTGTATCTTAAAGGGGTTCTGCAGTTTGTTACAACTGATGATCTATCCTCTGGGTAGATCATCAGCATCTGATTGGCCGCGGTCTGACACCCGGGACCCCCGCCGATCAGCTGTTTGAGAAGGCCGCGCCGCTGCAGCAGCGCCGCGGCCTTCTCACTGTTTACCGCTGTTAGCGCCACGCCCAGTGACGTGACAACTTGTATCAAATGGCGTGGGCGGGCTAAGCTCCATTCAGTGAACAGAGCTTAGCCTCGCCAACGCCACTTGGATACAAGTCGTGATGTCACTGGGCGGGGTGCTAGCAGCGGTAAACAGTGAGAAGGCCGCGGTGCTGCTGCAGCGCCGCGGCTTTCTCAAACAGCTGATCGGCGGGGGTCCCGGGTGTCAGACGCTGATGATCTATGCTGATCAGATGCTGATGATCTATCCTGTTGTAACAAACTGCAGAACCCCTTTAAAGAATTGGTCAGTCAAAAAGTATCTTATGTCTTCACCGGCAGAAAAACTTATAAACATGGATGAAGGGAAGACTTTCCATAACAGAGTGGCTGAATAACATTTATGATTCTGTCAGATGTTCCTTAGCAACATGTTGCCACATTCTTTGTAATAGTAAATGTTAACAGCAGTTGCACTATGTTGCTAAGGAGCACTTGCAAGAACTCTAAATGTCATTGACAACTCTCAAAAACAAAAGGTTCCCTTTAAAAGAAAAAATAATATTAAGATGAGTGATACAAACAAGAAATGCACATGGAGAACATAGCATTTTTATTACATTCTGTTTAAATAACTTGAGCATAATTAGCTTATCTGTGTGAATATTTCTTATTAATAGTTATTGTAATTGAATGTGACATGATGATATAATTTCCATGAATTTTCTTTGGATTGAAGAGCCACGAAAGTGAGACATTTTGTAAATTATTGCATAATTATCTACGCTACAGACTTTCTAAAATGGTGATACAATTGCTTGAAATGCTACTTACCTCTTATATCCAGTGATGTCTCCTGTGATGTAGATGTTCTTTTTATACATCTTCTGCATTGAGAGCAGACCGCCATGATCAGTTCTTTCAGCCATGTCTCTGCAGAGGTTACGACATGGACATATTAAGCCCCTCACTTTTCCTTCATTCACCCCACCCTGGTGCCCCAAACGTGACATCCTGCTGCTACCCACCCATAATTCCACTATATGTAATGCTCTGTGCCCCCCATAGTTTCAGTATATATCAAGCTTCCTTTCCCTCTGTAATGCCAGTATATAATGATTCCTGTCCCCCCACTATAGTGCCAGCATATAATGTTCTTCCTGTAGTGCCAATAAATATAATGCTTCTCCATACCATCACTGTAGAGCAAGTATATAATGTCACCCCTGTATTCCCAGTATATAATGCTCTTTTATAAGCTCTGTTGTGCCAGTATATAATGCTCCCCCTGTAGTGCCTCCTGTAGTACCTATATATATATATATATATATATAAATATATATATTGTGGGGAGTCGCTCTGGTAGACAGCGGTGCGGGTGCAGTACCGAGGCAAAACAAAGAGTCCAGGATGTGCAATAAACAGTGTTTTATTCACACTGACACAAAAATACACAGCAAACAGTCTTTCGGTGGTAATTCACACATGTCAGAAACAAGGAGGCAAAACAAAACAGGCCAACATAGGTTCAGTCACCTGGGAGGTGTAGGTGCAGGTTCGCACCAGGCTGTCGGCCCAGCCGCAGGAGAATCCACCTTCAGGTAGCCAGGAACAAAAGCCACCTCCTTGCTGAGCTCTTTCCTCCAGGACAGAGAACTCCAGAGCCCTGTTAGCAGGCTCCAGGATAATCACCACCTCAGACACAGCTGCTGGCTGTGTTTTATACCCAGCCCAAAACCAGGACTGGATCGTGGGGAGCAGCCACCCACCCTACACTTTAGCTGCTCCCGGTAAGAGCCGGCCCGGATCAGCTTTGCAGCCATGCTATTTAACAGAGTCAAACAGCACTAGCTGCTGCAGACAAAAAACCCGGCTCTTACCTCACCGAGGCCAGCAACCTCGGTGACACGTACCTGCCATCAAATATGACACCTTGCACCCTCTTACACACCCCCCTTTGTTCAACCCTGAGGGGTGAACACACGTGAGGCAGTGGACGCGGGACAGGGCATCTGCGTTACCCTGCAAGCGGCCTGCCCTGTGTTCCACGGAGAATTTGAAATTTTGAAGGGATAGGAACCACCTGGTGACCCGAGCATTCCTCTCCTTGGCCTGACTCATCCACTTGAGAGGGAATGGTCGGTCACCAGACGGAACCTCCTCCCTAACAGGTAGTAGCGGAGAGATTCGAGTGCCCACTTGATAGCCAGGCACTCCCTCTCCACTATACTATATCTGGACTCGGCGGGACTGAGCTTACGGCTCAGGAAGACAACGGGATGTTCTTCCCCGTTGACCTCCTGAGACAGTACCGCACCGAGGCCTACCTCCGAGGCATCGGTCTGTACGACAAACTCCTTGTTGAAGTCGGGTGTCACCAAAACCGGGGACCCACACAGGGCCGACTTCAACGCGGAGAAAGCCTCCTCCGCCTTCTCACTCCAGCTAACCCTCCCAGACTTTCGCCCCTTCAACAGGTCTGTCAATGGCGCTGCTATTGTGGCAAAGTGGGGCACAAACCTCATGTAGTATCCTACAATCCCCAGGAACGACTTTACCTGCCTGGTGGTGACCGGTCGGGGCCAGTTACGAATGGCCTCTACCTTAGTTACCTGAGGTTTGATGACTCCCCGCCCGATTACATATCCCAGATATTTGGTCTCTTCCAACCCAATCGCACACTTTTTTGGATTGGCGGTTAGTCCAGCTTTCCTCAGGGCATCCACTACCGCCTGCACCTTGGGTAAATGGCTTTCCCAGTCGGTGCTGTGGATGACTACATCATCTAAGTAGGCCGAGGCGTACCGACGATGTGGTCGCAGCACTATGTCCATTAACCTTTGGAAAGTGGCGGGGGCGCCATGCAGGCCAAAGGGTAACACCTTGTAGTGATACAGGCCCTGCGGGTAACAAACGCGGTTTTTCCTTAGCCGACTCCGTTAAGGGTACCTGCCAGTACCCTTTAGTGAGGTCCAGCACAGAAAAATAACGGGCTTGTCCTAAATTTTCAACAAGCTCGTCCACTCGGGGCATGGGATACGCGTCAAACTTGGATACTTCGTTTAACTTGCGAAAGTCGTTGCAGAACCGCAACGTCCCATCCGGCTTGGGTATTAGGACTATGGGACTGGCCCACTCACTTTTCGACTCCTCAATGACATCGAGCTTCAACATTAACTGCACTTCCTCCGCGATGGCCCGCCGCCGAGCCTCGGGTACCCGGTATGGTTTTAACCGGACCTTGGCCTGAGGCTCAGTGACGATGTCATGTCGGATGAGAGACGTGCGGCCAGGGAGGTCTGAGAACACATCCGTGTTCCGACTGAGGAACTCCTGACTTCCTGAACTTGTTTGGAAGACAGGCTGTCTGCAATTTTTACCGTGGTTACGGCTTCACAGGCCTCGAACTGTGGGGCTGGACCCTTTTCACCTAGAAGCCCTGGTCGGGGGCTGTGGTCGTCGGCCGCGTCCCTATCTTTCCACGGCTTAAGTAAATTCACGTGGTACACCTGCTCCGGCTTGCGCCGCCTGGCTGGAGTACCTTGTAATTTACTTCCCCTACCTTCTCGATCACCTCATAGGGGCCCTGCCACCTAGCTAGGAATTTGCTGTCAAGGGTGGGTACCAGAACCAAAACCCGATCTCCCGGATTGAAGTCCCGTACCCGAGCCTGACGATTGTACACCCTACTCTGGGCCTGTTGCGCTGCCTCCATATGCTCCCGGACCAAAGGCAACACCCTTTCCATCCGTTCCTGCATCTGGGCGACATACTCAATGACACTTTTGTGGGGACAGGCTGTTGTTCCCATGCTTCCTTGGCGATATCCAACAGGCCCCGAGGGTGTCTGCCATAAAGCAGTTCGAAGGGTGAGAACCCAGTAGAGGCCTGGGGCACCTCTCGCACTGCGAACATGAGATAGGGCAGAAGCAGGTCCCAGTCCTTCCCATCTCTAGACACCACCCTCTTTAGCATATTTTTTAGAGTTTGGTTAAACCTCTCCACAAGACCGTCTGTTTGCGGATGGTAAACGGACGTCCGTAACTGCTTTATACGCAACAACTTACACAGTTCCCTCATTACTTTGGACATAAAAGGGGTCCCTTGGTCTGTCAGAACCTCTTTTGGCAGGCCCACACGGGAAAACATCTCCAATAACTCTTTGGTAATGAGCTTAGCTGAGGTATGTCGCAGAGGCACCGCCTCCGGATACCGAGTGGCATAGTCGAGAACTACCAGAATGTGTTGGTGGCCCCTGGCAGACTTTGGTACAGGTCCAATTAAATCCATAGCGATTCGCTCAAACGGTACTTCAATAATTGGCAGAGGTACCAGAGGACTACGGAAATGTGGCTGGGGGCTAGTTATCTGACAGGTTGGACAGGACTTACAATCATTTTCTACCTCCTTGAACACACTGGGCCAATAAAACCGCTGCAGAATGCGGTCCTGGGTTTTCTGCCACCCCAGGTGTCCCCCAAGAACATGTTGGTGGGCAAGCTCCATGACGAGCTTGCGATACGCTGTGGGCACCACCAACTGTTCAACAGGTTCACCTCGGATTTGGTTCACCCGATACAACATATCCTGCAGAACAATAAATCGTGGGAACATTAATTCAGCCCCTGGTTTCTGGGGTTTACCATCAATTTCCAGCACATTCTCCCAGGCCCTGGTTAGGGTTTGGTCCCGGTGTTGTGCGGTCCCAAAATTTTCCCGGAGACATTGAGGTCTGCCAACTCAGGTCCGGTGGCAAGTCCTCCGTGTCTCCCACCATTACACTCAGTGGGGTTGTCTCCCCCACTACCGCTGCAGCAGTGGTCACCCCTACCGCTGGCCCTTCAGACTCGGGCTCCCAGGGTTCTGGCCTTCCAGTGGTATCAGGCCACTCTGCTAGGGTTACCCCTGTCTCAGGGCTATTAGACACTTTCGCCTCAGGCCACAGTGACGGAAAACCAGGGAAGTCTCTCCCAATTATCAGTTCATAGGGTAGCTTTGTGGAGATCGCCACTTCACAAGTCCAGGTGCCGGCCGCCGTGGACAGAGACATTACAGCAGTGGGATAGTCCTTTAAGTCTCCGTGAATGCACACCACACCCACTTTCCGGCCCGTATACTGGGTGGGCTGTACCAGGGCAGCACTTACCAGGGTTACCAGGCTCCCTGAGTCCAACAGCGCCACTGCCAGGTTATCCCCGACTTGCACCTGGCACAGATGACGATTGTCTATTGTCTCGGGGTGCCGGTCGCACACAGTCTCCGGGCATACATGGAAGCCCGGTACCCATAATTAGTCTCCATGGGTTCCCCCGATGGGGACAGTTGGCCCTTATGTGTCCAGGCTCCCGACACTGCCAGCAGACCACTGGGGATGGATCTGCAAGGGGTACATCCCGGGCGGGTTTGGCCGGCCGCCGGGACTGGGGTGGAGATTTCCGGGGTTTGACTGGCCCCCTCCCAAAAGAACCCCCTGCAGGTTTCTGGTGGCCTCATATCGCTCCACCAGGTCGACCATCTCAAGGGCATTGGTGGGGGATACCTGGCCGATCCAGTGTTGAAGGGGGTAAGGCAAGGCCCTCCAGAACATGTCAGCCAGCAGACGGTCCAGCATAGCAGTCGGACTTAGAATGTCAGGCTGCAGCCATTTTGCAACCGTTGCAGCAACTCATAGTACTGCGGCCTGGCGGGTTCAGCCGCTTTAAAGTCCCACTGGTGGACCCGCTGAGCCCGGACCAACACGTTTACCCCCAGTCTGGCCAGGATCTCCCCCTTCACCGTGGAATAGTCAGCAGCCTGGTCATCTGCCAAATCAAAAAAACTTGCTGGGGTCCGGATGCCAGGAGCGGAGCAACCACCTCGGCCCACTGGTCACGGGGTAACTTTTCCCTCACGGCGACCTTCTCAAAGACCGCCAGGTAGGTCTCCACGTCGTCTGCGGGGGTCATCTTTGGGATCGCCGCACGGACCGCTTTCCGGGCATCATGGACGTGGTGGGACGCTCCTGCCGCCTGTAACGCCATCACATGTTGTAGCAGTAGCTGGTTGGTCTCCCGCTGCTGCACGTTAGCCTCTATGAGGGCCTTCACAGCAGCCTCCATGTTGCCAGAAATTCCTGCTTGCAACTTTGCTGGCTTAATATATATCATGCACTTTAGCAAAAAAACTTCGGCGTTCACGCCAGCCTCACTGCGCATGCCCGCATCCGACACCAAATGTGGGAGTCGCTCTGGTAGACAGCGGTGCGGGTGCAGTACCGAGGCAAAACAAAGAGTCCAGGATGTGCAATAAACAGTGTTTTATTCACACTGACACAAAAATACACAGCAAACAGTCTTTCGGTGGTAATTCACACATGTCAGAAACAAGGAGGCAAAACAAAACAGGCCAACATAGGTTCAGTCACCTGGGAGGTGTAGGTGCAGGTTCGCACCAGGCTGTCGGCCCAGCCGCAGGAGAATCCACCTTCAGGTAGCCAGGAACAAAAGCCACCTCCTTGCTGAGCTCTTTCCTCCAGGACAGAGAACTCCAGAGCCCTGTTAGCAGGCTCCAGGATAATCACCACCTCAGACACAGCTGCTGGCTGTGTTTTATACCCAGCCCAAAACCAGGACTGGATCGTGGGGAGCAGCCACCCACCCTACACTTTAGCTGCTCCCGGTAAGAGCCGGCCCGGATCGGCTTTGCAGCCATGCTATTTAACAGAGTCAAACAGCACTAGCTGCTGCAGACAAAAAAACCCGGCTCTTACCTCACCGAGGCCAGCAACCTCGGTGACACGTACCTGCCATCAAATATGACACCTTGCACCCTCTTACAATATATACAGTATATATATATATATATTGTGGGGTGTTAGCTCTGGTCTCGAGGATCGTTCACACACAGATTGTCGTCCACCGCAGCTTTAGGGGCCAAACATCGCTTTATTGTCCCAGAATCAACATAATTAAATCAAAACAAACACCTGCCCGGCTGGGCTCTAACTTAACACAGTGTGTTCCTGACTCACCTAAGTCACTGTTCACACACACGGAACCCAGATGCGGCTTTCCCAGCCCAATGTCCATCAGCCTCCTGGCTGTTACCTCACCGGTGTCTTTTAGGGGGTTGTGGTCCAGTCGTCCGCCCGACGCTGACCATGCGACCCTTATCCTTAGGCGTCGCGGGACCCCCCAAACTTCAGGCTACTCCCAACCTCGTGGTCTCTCAGTGCTCCCAGCTCAGACCACACACAGAACCACTCCAGGCTTCTGTACCACACAAGACACACCCATCTCACTGTGAGGACAGCTTTATGCTCTGTTGATTGTGGCACCTGTTGCTGCCTCAGGCCTGCCCACTGATGGGAAAGAGATGGATAATCCTGCCATTCCTCTCTTCTATCAGCCATGAGGCCTGTCACTGCCTCACATATCCCCCCCCTTTGTTCAACCCCGTAGAGGTGAACACTAGCATCCAACCAAGATGCTCGTGAGAGGGCATCGACCTGGCCTACAGTCTTCCCCTTATTCTGCCAGACCCAGGCCAATAGCGCTTGGTTTGTCACCCGCATGAGTTTAGTACGGTGCAGATAAGGCCTATGGGATTTTCTTGTCCATCTCATGACCCGGTACTCTCTTTCACAAGTGAGGATGATGCACTTTCGCACGCGTGGCCTCTCTCTTTTCGTTTTTCTTCTTCTCTCCACATCTGGCATCAGCACATGCTCCTCATGTCCTTTCTTGGACTGCTGCAACTCCCGACTGAACTGTTTCCCCCTCTGCGGCTGACTCTTCTTCAGCCTTATCTTTGGTCTTGGGAACATCCGAGGATTTCTCCCACTCCAACTCATCAGCCTCAGCTTCTTCAGCCTTTGAGTCTCTTTTGGAGTCTTCAGTCACTTTGATAGCCTTTTCATAATTCTCGGACACAGCATCACATACTTGCATTCTTAGCTCCTCCTCCTCTTTATCATCTTGGTTAGAGGTACTTGGGACATTAGAGTCCGTATCAGACTCATCATCTTCTGGCAATCCCTCCAGAGGTTCACTCTGGAAACTGTTCTCCACTCGTGCAGGCTCTACGATAGCCACCTCACAGCAGTAGACAGCATCTGTATGGTGGGCATCAGTCCCCTCGTATTTCTTCCCCAGCAGAATGCTGGCTGAAGTAACGTCTTGCATAACCAAGTCTTGGCTACACACCGCCACGGGTATCTTGGCTTCTGCATCCACCTCAGCACCATCATCTGGTTCAGCAGATACATCTTCCATCTTCTTCTCTGCCTCGGCTGGCACCACAACGCCACCACCTCCAGACCCATTCTTAACGGGCTCTGACTTCTTGGCATCTTTTAGAGGATCTTCCTCCTCAGGCATCTCATTTTCTTCCACCTGCTGCGAAGGAGCATGCAGAGACTTCTCCAACTCATTGACTTCATCTTTTGTGCTCCTGAGATCTTCCATCTCTGCTCTGAGTTGCTTGTTCAGCCTCTCCAATTCATCTCGCTCCTTAAGCGCTTTTTCAAGGGCTCTAGCCAAGGAGAGGGCCTTGGCCGTCTTAATTTTTCGCACCAGCTTGTTAGCAGCGCCCCACTCCTGGGCCTTCTGTTCCAGCTGCTCTTCACTCTGTTCTGGTGTAACAGCAGTTGTAGGAGTAGCACCATTCTTCCTTAGACACTCTGTGGGATTTCCACCCAGGGACTCTTCAAGCCCATTGTTGAGGTCTACTATAGACTTTTGTGTCTTTCTGGAGTCTTTTCCCTTCCCCAGGACACCAGGCGGTAGACCCTTCAGTTCACTCATCTTTTCCGGGGTCTCCTCTTTTGACCCTTCTGCAGCCTTCTTCGGTGACTCTGTGACGACAGCTAGTCCCTTCTCTATTGTATCTAGGGACCGTGTGGCGAGAGTGAGATCAGCCTCCTGTTTGCAGCTGTACTGTCCTGTCAGGTCATGTAAGACTGTCTGCATATGAGCTTCAGACACTAGGCTAACGTCACCCGACTGAACTCTCGTCTCGTCAGATATAACTGTCATCTGGTGGCTACTAGTAACCACTTTAGTTTCGCAAGTCCTCGACATGGCAGCCTCTCTCTCTGAAATGCTATCGTTCACAGAACATGCGTAATATATACCGCTCGTGTCATTCTCAATCCTGTTCTCTAGGGGCACCGATGAGCTAATCCCCACCTGGGACATTTTATTAACCATAGAAACCTGTGGAGACTGCATATCCACTTCTAGTACGTGTGGTACACCCTCTAGGACTGCCCCATGTATTTGCACATTTTTCACAGTGGTTTCCCTCAATTGTGAGCTCTCAACATCAATTAGCATTTGTATACCATCCACATTATTATTATACGTTTCAACAAACTCTGCACCTTCACTTGGCACCGTGTCTGCACCATTGTTTCTAATGGTCATTTCACTTAAACCATTGCTTTCTATCTGCATTTCCCTTACACCTTCATTTAAAGGGACGGGTACAGGTTCTGTAGGAGCTTCATCACTTTCTACAGAAGTGTCTCCATTGCCCCACATTATGTCATGCATGAGCCTATTTGCAACATCAAGTCCATCAGTCTCTGTTCCCACCATGGTCTCACCCTCCGTGAGGACCACTGGATAGTCCACAGGATTCGCATAATTGTCCCGGACAGACATCATTCTACCTCTTACCCAGGCTAGCATGGGATCTCTGATTTTCGCCATCCCAAATCTAGCCTTGGTCACAGGCACTTTAGACAACACATTGACCTTCTCCCCTGCAGATTCCTGCGAGAGAGCAACTGCAACAGGCTTACCCGCCTGTTCAGACACAGCAGTTTTCCCATAGACACTAACTTTTGAGACATTTTCACGCCGCAGCGCTTTATCACTCACCGGCCCGGCAGGTAGCAACTGCCGCTGGCTCACTGTCACTGGGTCTGCAACAAAATTATCAACAGGAACAGTCTTACCAATTGTCGTCAGTGACTCAGCACTCCCGGAAGATAAGGGTAGTCCAGGAATATCTCCAGCACAGTCACCACCCTTCTCCTCAATGCAGTAGTTGCCACGGGAGACACCTTGGACTTGTCTCCTGTCTTTTTCCGGACGGACATTCCAGCCGCACTCTTCTCTTTCGGATTCTGTGCACAGTCGCAGGAAAAATAGGCACTCCTGAGAAACGCACCGCTCTCCACCTCTTTGTCTTCCCGACGGTTGCCCTTGGCAACGGCATACTTCTGCTTGTCCTCCGGAACTCCAACTGCAGAACTTGAAGTACTCCCGCCATACCATATCTGCCAAAATAAGGGAAAATCCTTGCCCAGTATGAATTCTAGCCTCAGGGTCTCACATTTCAACAGCTCCCACTGCACAGATCAATAGTCCGTCACAAAGGTCAGTGACACCTTAGTTTTTGTCTCTGGACCTCTTGTTACAAAGTCCAGAATTTCGGGCAGGACCCGAGACACTTGCTGGCGGGAGTCTAGTATAACCCCCAAAGGGATCCCCCCGATCACCATCTCGCAGGACTTTTCCCACGGGCTCCACCATGTTGCAGCCATTTTGACAGGTCAGCTTCTTTTATTGTGCTTCTGGCCCTTTAAATCACTGCACAGCAAAACAGCAATTCCTTGGCAACATTCACAGCACCTGCTCTTCTCAGTCAGGTCGTTGCCCCCAGCAACACTTTGCCTTTTTTCAGCAGGGACGACTGCCCGCATCCGACACCAAATGTGGGGGGTTAGCTCTGGTCTCGAGGATCGTTCACACACAGATTGTCGTCCACCGCAGCTTTAGGGGCCAAACATCGCTTTATTGTCCCAGAATCAACATAATTAAATCAAAACAAACACCTGCCCGGCTGGGCTCTAACTTAACACAGTGTGTTCCTGACTCACCTAAGTCACTGTTCACACACACGGAACCCATGCGGCTTTCCCAGCCCAATGTCCATCAGCCTCCTGGCTGTTACCTCACCGGTGTCTTTTAGGGGGTTGTGGTCCAGTCGTCCGCCCGACGCTGACCATGCGACCCTTATCCTTAGGAGTCGCGGGACCCCCCAAACTTCAGGCTACTCCCAGCCTCGTGGTCTCTCAGTGCTCCCAGCTCAGACGACACACAGAACCACTCCAGGCTTCTGTACCACACAAGACACACCCATCTCACTGTGAGGACAGCTTTATGCTCTGTTGATTGTGGCACCTGTTGTTGCCTCAGGCCTGCCCACTGATGGGAAAGAGATGGATAATCCTGCCATTCCTCTCTTCTATCAGCCATGAGGCCTGTCACTGCCTCACAATATATATATATATATATATATATATATATATATATATATAATGCCCCCCATAGTGCCAGTATATAATGCACACCTGTAGTGCATCCTGTAGTGCCAATATGTTTTTATAATACCCTTCTTTAGTACCTGTATATAATGCACTTCCCCCTAATGCTCATCTCACCTCATGCAAGATGCAGCCCTGAACATGATGGCTTATATCCTGGCATTACAGCTTTATTATACAGGTCATAGGGATATGTACAGCTAAATTTCTATGCCAGTTTCTTTCCACTAACATGAGTATCCTACGTAAATCAATGTCGATGAGGTTATGTTTAGTGTTGAGCGAACAGTTCGAGCATAGTTCGGGTTCGTTCCGAATTTTGGGGTGTCCGGGACACGGACCCGAACCCGAACTTTTTCAAAAAAGTTCGGGTTCGGGTTCGTTGTTCGGCGATTACTTCCCACTTTCTGAAGGGCTGCACAGCAGCCAATCAGCTAGCGTTTTACTTCTTGCCCTAAGAGTAGAGATGAGCGAACATTAAAAAAAAGTCCGTTGTTCGGGGTTCGGGTGGTGGTTAATTGCGCATCCCGTTATGGATTCCACAATAGCGCATATGGAATCCATAAGGGGCGGCTGCCACCAACCCGAACTGTAGAACAGCTGAAGGACCTGGCGTGACGTCACTGTCATGTGATCAGTGCAGGGCGTGGCTCAGCACGGGATTTGATCCCGTGCTGAGCCACGCCCCCTGCACTGATCACATGACAGTGACGTCACGCCAGGTCCTTCAGCTGTTCTACAGTTCGGGTTGGTGGCAGCCGCCCCTTATGGATTCCATATGCGCTATTGTGGAATCCATAACGGGATGCGCAATTAACCACCACCCGAACCCCGAACAACGGACTTTTTTTAAATGTTCGCTCATCTCTACCTAAGAGCCCATCACAGCCATGCATACTAATGGCATGGCTGTGAGTGGCCAAGTGCAGCATGTGACCCAGCCTCTATTTAAGCTGGAGTCACGTAGCGCCGCATGTCACACTGCTCTGATTAGTGTAGGGAGAGGACGCAGCTTCTGTGAGGGCGAGATTAGGCAGGGAAAAGTCAGCAACAGCACCTAATGAACTGATCGATCTACAGCTGTGAATGATTGAACTTCTGCTAGTTACTTGCTCACTGGTTTTTAGGCTGCACAGAGCGTTTTTCTGTCACTTATTTTCTGGAGTGATCGGCGGCCATTTTGTGACTTGTGGTGCACCAGAACAAGCTGCCACCAAGTCCATCAATCCATCAATACTAGTTTTTTTTTTGCTATATCCTACATCAGGGGCTTGGCTGTGCTAATTGTCACCCCTAGAAACTAAGGATAGCAATTTCTATATTTTATTAAGGGGTTAAATACAATTACCCAGATACCAATCCCCTAAATCTGGTGTTCCAGCTTTGGCTAGCCAAGTATAATACTGTCTGCTGTCTGGCAAAGTATAGATTATTTTATGTGCTGAAATTCAATTGCCAAAATAGCAATACCATAAATCAGTGGTTTCAGCTGTGGCTGGCAAAGTATAATAGTGTCCGCCAAAACATACATTTTGTTCTGGGGGGAAATTAAATTGCCAAAATAGCAATACCCTGAATCTGGTGTCCCGGCTGTTGCAGGCCAAGATTCATAGTGTCCGCAAAAACATATATTTTGTTCTGGGGTGAAATTCAAATGCCAAAATAGCAATACCCTGAATCTGGTGTCCCAGCTGTTGCAGGCCAAGATTCATAGTGTCCGCCAAAACATATATTTTGTTCTGGGGTGAAATTCAATTGCCAAAATAGCAATACTATAAATCAGTGGTTTCAGCTGTGGCTGACAAAATATAATAGTGTCCGCCAAAACATATATTTTGTTCTGGGGTGAAATTCAATTGCCAAAATAGCAATATCCTGAATCTGGTGTCCCAGCTGTTGCAGTCCAAGTGTTAATCTGTCCGTAAAAGGGTATATTTTGTTCTGTGGTGAAATTCAATTGCCAAAATAGCAATACAATAAATCAGTGGTTTCAGCTGTGGCTGGCCAAGTTTCATAGTGTCCGCAAAAACATATATTTTGTTGTGGGGTGAAATTCAATTGCCAAAATAGCAATACCCTTAATCTAGTGTCCCAGCTGTTGCAGGCCAAGTGATAATCTGTCCGTAAAAGGGCATATTTTGTTCTGGGGTGAAATTCAATTGCCAAAATAGCAATACCCTCAATCTGGTGTTCGAGCTGTTGCAGGCCAAGTGTAAATCTGTCCATAAAAGAATACCTTTTTTCCAGGGCCTAAATACTAGCCCTAAAAGAGATATTCCCCTAAATCAGTGGTTACTGCTGTGCCTGGATTAGTGTAATACGCTACATAAATAAATAGGCAGATAGTGTTAGGTGACTGTAAAAAAAGGCCTGAATTTGAAATCAATATATTGGGCCAAATATTTATTTTCTTATTGTGGTGCTTGGTGAACGGTAACAATGAGGAAAACATCTAGTAAGGGACGCGGTCGTGGTGGTGTTAGTGTACCCTCTTGTGCTGGGAGAGGACGTGGCCATTCTGCCACAGCCACACGTCCTAGTGAACCAACTACCTCAGGTTCCAGTACCCACCAGAATTTACAGCGATAATTGGTGGGGCCCAATGCCGTTCTAAGGATGGTAAGGCCTGAGCAGGTACAGGCGCTAGTCAATTGGCTGGCCGACAGTGAATCCAGCATATTTACAACATTATCTCGAACCCAGTCTTCTGCAGAAAGCGCACAGGTGGCACCTGAAAACCAAGCCCATCAGTCTGTCACATCACCCCCATGCATATCAGGGAAACTGTCTGAGCCTGAAGTTATGCAGCAGTCTCTTACGTTGTTTGAAGACTCTGCTGGCAGGGTTTCCCAAGGGAATCCACCTAGCCCTTCCCCAATGGTGGAAGACATAGAATGCACTGATGCACAACCACTGATGTTTCCTGATGATGAGGACATGGGAATACCACCTCATCGGAGTCCGCACGTCTCTGATTATGACAAAACACAGGTGCCAACTGCTGCGTCTTTCTGCAGTGTGCAGACCGAACAGGAGGTCAGGGAGGAAGACTGTGTGGAAGACGATGCAGGGGACGATGAGGTCCTAGACCCCACATGGAATGAAGGTCGTGCCACTGACTTTCATAGTTCAGAAGAAGAGGCAGTGGTGAGACGGATCCAACAGCCGCCTCCAAGAGATTTCGCCTGCTACTGGCAACCGCCACCAAGGACCGAGCACCCCAAAGGCAGCTTCAAGGAGTTCAGTGGCATGGCACTTCTTTAAACAATGTGCTGACGACAAGACCCGAGTGGTTCGCACGCTGTGCCATCAGAGCCTGAAGCGAGGCATTAACGTTCTGAACCTTAGCACAACCTGCATGACCAGGCATCTACATGCAAAGCATGAAATGCAGTGGAGTAAACACCTTAAAAGCAAGGAACTCACTCTGGCTCCTCCTGCTCCCTCTTCTGCTGCTGCCTCGGCCTCTTCCTCTGCCTCGGGAGGAATGTTGGCACCTGCCGCCCACCAAACAGAGGATGTGCCACCGACAACACCACCTGCGTCACCAAGCATCTCCACCATGTCACACGGCAGCGTTCAGCTCTCCATCTCACAAACCTTGGAGAGAAAGCGTAAATTCCCACCTAGCCACCCTCGAGCCCTGGGCCTGAATGCCAGCATTTCTAAACTACTGGCCTTTGAAATGCTGTCATTCAGGCTGGTGGACACAGAAAGCTTCAAACAGCTGATGTCCATGGCTGTCCGACAGTATGTTCTTCCCAGCCGCCACTACTTCTCCAAGACAGCCGTGCCTTCCCTGCACAACCAAGTATCCGATAAAATCAAGTGTGCACTGCGCAACGCCATCTGTGGCAAGGTCCACCTAACCGCAGATATGTGGACCAGTAAGCACGGCCAAGGACGCTATATCTCCCTAACTGCACACTGGGTAAATGTAGTGGCGGCTGGGCCACAGGTGGAGAGATCCTTGGCGCACGTCCTTCCGCCGCTAAGGATCGCAGGGCATCATTCTTTGCCTCCTGTAGCCTCCTCCTCCTACTCGGCTTCCTCCTCCTCTGCTTCCACCAGCTCATCCAGTCAGCCACACATCTTCACCACCAACTTCAGCACATCCCGGGGTAAACGTCAGCAGGCCATTCTGAAACTCATATGTTTGGGGGACAGGCCCCACACCGCGCAGGAGTTGTGGCGGGGTATTGAACAACAGACCGACGAGTGGTTTCTGCCGATGGGCCTCAAGCCCGGCCTGGTGGTGTTCGATAATGGGCGAAATCTCGTCGCAGATCTGGGACTAGCCGGTTTGACGCACATCCCTTGACTGGCGGATGTGCTGAATTTGGTGGTGCAGAAGTTCATTCACAACTACCCCGACATGTCAGAGCTGCTGCATAAAGTGCGGGCCGTCTGTGCGCGCTTCCGGCGTTCACATCCTGCCGCTGCTCGCCTGTCTGCGCTACAGCGGAACTTTAGCCTTCCCGCTCACCGCCTCATATGCGATGTGCCCACCAGGTGGAACTCCACCTTGCACATGCTGGAGAGACTGTGCGAGCAGCAGCAGGCCATAGTGGAGTTTCAGCATGCAGCACGCACGCGTCAGTTGCACTGCGGAACAGCACCACTTTACCACCAATGCTTGGGCCTCCATGCGAGACCTGTGTGCCCTGTTGCGCTGTTTCGAGTACTCCACCAACATGGCCAGTGGCGATGACACTGTTATCAGCGTTACAATACCATTTCTATGTCTCCTTGAGAAAACGCTTAGGGCGGTGATGGAAGAGGAGGTGGCCCAGGACGAGGGGGAGGAGGATGAGGGGTCATTTTTAGCACTTTCAGGCCAGTCTGTTAGAAGTGGCTCAGAGGGAGGTTTTTTGCAACAGCAGAGGCCAGGTACAAATGTGGCCAGCCAGGGCCCACTACTGGAGGACGAGGAGGATGAGGAGGAGGATGAGGATGAAGCAGGTTCACAGCGGGGTGGCACCCAGCACAGCTCAGGCCCATCACTGGTGCGTGGCTGGGGGGATATGGAGGACGATGACGATACGCCTCCCACAGAGGACAGCTTGTCCTTACCTCTGGGGAGCCTGGCACACATGAGCGACTACATGCTGCAGTGCCTGCGCAACGACAGCAGAGTTGCCCACATTTTAACGTGTGCGGACTACTGGGTTGCCACCCTGCTGGATCCCCGGTACAAAGACAATGTGCCCACCTTACTTCCTGCACTGGAGCGTGATAGGAAGATGCGAGAGTACAAGCGCACGCTGGTAGACGCGCTCCTGAGAGCATTCCCAAATGTCACAGGGGAACAGGTGGAAGCCCAAGGCGAAGGCAGAGGAGGAGCAAGAGGTCGCCAACGCAGCCGTGTTACGGCCAGCTCCTCTGAGGGCAGGGTTAGCATGGCAGAAATGTGGAAAAGTTTTGTCTCCACGCCACAGCTAACTGCACCACCACCTGATACGGAACGTGTTAGCAGGAGGCAGCATTTCACTAACATGGTTGAACAGTACGTCTGCACACCCCTCCACGTAATGAGTGATGGTTCGGCCCCATTTAACTTCTGGGTCTCTAAATTGTCCACATGGCCAGAGTTAGCATGTTATGCCTTGGAGGTGCTGGCCTGCCCGGCGGCCAGCGTTTTGTCTGAACGTGTATTCAGCACGGCAGGAGGCGTCATTACTGACAAACGCAGCCGCCTGTCCACAGCCAACGTGGACAAGCTGACGTTCATAAAAATGAACCAGGCATGGATCCCACAGGACCTGTGCCTCCCTTGTGCAGAATAGACATTTATAACTGCCTCCTTCTCAAACATATATTCTTGTACTCCGTGGCACTTCTTTATTGAATCCTCATTTTTCTAACTTTACCATGATCTTGCGGTGCAACCCAAAGTTGAATGAACCTCTCCTCTGTCTGGGTGCTGGGGCCGAAATAACTGAAAGTGGCCTTCTCCAGTGGTGGGTGATATGACGCATGATTCCTTGCTGTGGGACCTCTCTCCTCGGTCTGGGTGCTGGGCTGAAATAACTGAAAGTGGCCTTCTCCAGTGGTGGGTGATATGACGCCTTATTCCTTGCTGTGGGACCTCTCTCCTCTGTCTGGGCGCTGGGCCTAAATAACTGAAAGTGGCCTTCTCCAGTGGTGGGTGATATGACGCATGATTCCTTGCTGTGGGACCTCTCTCCTCTGTCTGGGTGCCGGGGCCGAAATAACTGAAAGTGGCCTTCTCCAGTGGTGGTTGATATGACGCATGATTCCTTGCTGTGGGACCTCTCTCCTCTGTCTGGGTGCTGGGCCGTAATAACTGAAAGTGGCCTTCTCCAGTGGTGGGTGATATGACGCCTTTTTCCTTGCTGTGGGACCTCTCTCCTCTGTCTGGGTGCTGGGGCCGAAATAACTGAAAGCTGTCTTCTCCTATGGTGGGTGATATGACGCATGATTCCTTGCTGTGGGACCTCTCTCCTCTGTCTGGGTGCTGGGCCGAAATAACTGAAAGTCGCCTTCTCCAATGGTGGGTGATATGACGCATGATTCCTTGCAGTGGGACCTGTATCCTCGGTCTGGGTGCTGGGCCGAAATAACTGAAAGTGGCCTTCTCCAGTGGTGGGGGATATGACGCATGATTCCTTTCAGTGGGACCTGTATCCTCGGTCTGGATACTGGGCCGAAATAACTGAAAGTAGCCTTCTCCAGTGGTGGGTGATATGACGCATGATTCCTTGCTGTGGGACCTCTCTCCAATGGATACTGGTTAATTTTTATTTATTTTATTTTATCTTAATTCATTTCCCTATGCACATTTGTTTGCAGGGGATTTACCTACATTTTGCTGCCTTTTCAGCCCTCTAGCCCTTTCCTGGACTATTTTACAGCCTTTTTAGTGCCTAAAAGTTCGGGTCCCCATTGACTTCAATGGGGTTCGGGTTCGGGATAAAGTTCGGGTCGAGTTCGGATCCCGAACCCGAACATTTTCGGGAATTTCGTCCGAACTTCCCGAACCCAAACTTCCAGGTGTTCGCTCATCTCTAGTTATGTTTGAGGACCTTGATATAACCAAGCCCTTGATTCCCTAATCTTATAAAACCATTCATACAGCACTGTGCAAAAGCCAGAGTACCCTTTTACTTGCTTATTTCATTTACAGTGAAAATGGCCATAGAGTGAAAATTATTAATGTGTCAGTGTCAAAGCAAAAGCAGAAAACATATTTACAATAAAATAGATAAATAAGTGTATTATCTGCCTAACTTAGCCTTTTTGGGCACTGTTGGCTGATAATGGAATGTATATGGGACATTCTCAGCTCTCTCCTGACAGATGACATATTATTTTTATACTCGATACCCATAGAAAACACTTTTTTCAAAATTTTGGGCAGAGTTTCACTTTCATTTTGGCAGTAGTAAATATTGTCTTTCGGTAACAGTCAACACAATTTATAAAAAGACTTCCAACAAGCGCTTCTTTGTTTAATAAGGTGCATTCTTTATTTTCAGCATATAATCAAGGATTATAGGATGCATTTTGCCCTGTTCAGCTTTCCTCAATTGATAACTAGTGATGAGCTAGCATGCTCGGCTGAATAGCTGTTCGGCTCGAGCATCGCTATGCTCTGCATATGGCGGTACTCGACCGAATACTGCATGTGCTCGAGCGCAATGTTTCGAGTCTTCTCCCCGCACGTTTTGCAGGTTTTAATTAGCCAATCAAGGTACAGGTAAGTACTGCCATGGCATTACAGTGATTGGCTGGCAGGAACGCGTCATCGGGTGCTATATAGAACCCGATGACGCATGTTCGGCTCAGATGTAGACAGGGAGAGCAGAGTGTAGGAAGGGAAAGACAGAGTAGGGAGCGAATTTTACATTTTTTATTCTAAGAAAGCTTTTCCAAGACCCACAAGTCCTTTAGAGCAGCAATCTATTTACCTACTGCAGTCTCAGGAATAGTGCTTTGGAAGTAACAGATAGTGCAGGAAGAGAAATTAGCTGTTTTTTTTACCAAAAGCTTTTCAAAGACCCCAAAGTCCTTTTAAGGACTACTGTGTGTGTGTTTGACAACAGCAAGATATTTTTATTTTATTCCTAATAGTGACATATACTGTACATCATCAGACTGTGTCTTTAATGACCTGGGCCACATCCAGTGTCCATAGTGTGTGGCTTTGTGTAAAAAAATACTGAACTACATCTTCAAACAGTGTCTGTATTACAAATTCCAATAATCCGGGCCTAATATAGTGTCCATAATCTGTGGTGTTCTGTAACCAATACTGTACTACACCAGAAAACAGTGTCTGTACAGCAAATTCAAATAATCTTGCCATAATATAGTGTCCATATTCTGTGGGTTTCTGTGACATATACTGTCCTGCATCCGAAAAATGTGTCTATATTGCAAATTCCAACAATCTGGCCATAATGTAGTGTCCATATTCTGTTGTGTTCAGTAACCAATACTTTACTACAGCAAAGAAAAATGTCTGTATTGCAAATTCCAATAATCTGGGCCTAATATAGTGTCCATATTCTCTGGGTTTCTGTGACATATACTGTCCTGCATCCGAAAAATTTGTATTGTAACAACTCGGGGTCATTTAGCTCTTCCAGATCGCTGTATTATCACTTTAGACAGTTGGCACACATCAAGAAGCCACTCCACCATTGTAGATTTGGGTGCAAACTGGCCACAACCAGCTTTATTGTCATAACAGCAGTACAAAGAAATCATAAAAATAAACCTCAGCCGTCTGGCCACTGACTACAAAGTATACACTCCCTCTCTAGCGGGATCCGGGTCTACCACCCAGCTCCCCAAAAACACCACAGTGCTTACCCCCACACAGGGTTAGAGGGTCCCGGCTCCCACAAGCCTTGACATAGTCTGCTCCTTTCCCAGACTGGGAGCCCTGATTGAGGAGCTCAGCCCACATCTATCCAAGCTCTTTAGCTGGCTGCTTATTATCCCCATTACCAGCCTGGCTACTGCAGACAGTGGGAAAAAACTATTTTCCCAGCTTTCTTGTTCTCACCCAGCTTGCTCTGGGTCAGATACACCACTTGAATTGCCTTCCTATAGCCCTCTGGCAGCTCCACTGCCACAGTATGTATTTCAAATTCCAATAATCTGGGCCTAATGCAGTGTCCATATTCTGTGGTGTTCTGTAACTAATACTGTACTACACACAAAAAAGTCTGTATTGCAAATTCCAATAATCTGCACCTAATGAAGTGTCCATATTATGTGGTGTTCTGTAACCAATACTGTGCTACACCCAAACAAAAATCTCTGCATTGCAAATTCCAATAATCTGGGCCTAATAAAGTGTCCATATTCTGTGGTGTTCTGTAACCAATACTGTATTACACAAAAAAAAATGTCTGTATTGCAAATTCCAATAATCTGGGCCTAATATAGTGTCCATATTTAGAGATGAGCGAACACCTGGATGTTCGGGTTCGAGAGGTTTGGCCGAACTTCCGGAAAATGTCCGGGTTCGTGATCCGAACTCAACCCGAACTTCATCCTGAACCCGAACCCCATAGAAGTCAATGGGGACCCGAACTTTTGGGTACTAAAAAGGCTGTAAAAGACACCCAGAGGGATAATATACCGCAATAAACGCATTGCGATTACAACTTTGAGCTAACGATCACCATGGGAACGCCTCCTCCAGTAGAATGTACTGTCGGATCTGAGAATTAAGTTGAAATCGCAATGCGATTCTTATATATTTGCTTAATCGCATTGCGATTTCAACTTAGCATTGCTAAATAATTCCATCCATATCGTTAACTTACTGAGTCAGTAAGTTAACGATATGGATGGAATTATTTAGCAATGCTAAGTTGAAACGGCAATGCGATTAAGCAGATATATAATAATCGCATTGCGATTTCAACTTAATTCTCACATCCGACAGTACATTCTACTGGAGGAGGCGTTCCCATGGTGATCGGTAGCTCAAAGATGTAATCGCAATTAAGCAATTAAGCGATTAAGCAAATACATAAGAATCGCATTGCGATTCCAACTTTTTAGTACTCAACTTTTAAAATCGTACACCACTTTAAGTTCCAAAGTTGCAATCGCGTTCGAATAGAACTTAAAGCTGTCTCTTAGTCAGTTTTAGTATTGGTGTGCTGTAATAGAAGTTACATTCGTACGCGAATATAACTTAGAGCAATACAGTCAACTTTACACTGTTAGTTTTATTATCGCGATAATACAACTATTCAAGAATCGTGTACGTGCGTCTGTACGTGTGTGCGTTACCTCGGACACTATTCTATTTTGCCAGCCACAGCTGAAAACACTGATTTATGGTATTGCTATTTTGGCAATTGAATTTAACCCCAGAAAATAATCTATCCTTTGCCAGACAGCAGACAGTATTATACTTGTCTAACCAAAGCTGGAACACCAGATTTAGGGGATTGATATTTGGGCAATTGTATTTAACCCCTTAATAAAATATAGAAATTTCTTTCCTGAGTTTCTAGGGGTGACAATTAGCACAGCCAAGCCCCTGATGTAGGATATAGCAAAAAAAAAAACTAGTATTGATGGATTGATGGACTTGGTGGCAGCTTCTTCTGGCGCACCACAAGTCACAAAATGGCTGCCGATCAACCCAGAAAATAAGTGACAGAAAAACGCTCTGTGCAGCCTAAAAACCAGCGAGCAAGTAACTAGCAGAAGTTCAATGATTCTCAGCTGTAAATTGATCCGTTCATTAGGTGCTGTTGCTGACTTTAACCTGCCTAATCTCGCCCTGACAGAAGCTGCGCCCTCTCCCTACACTAATCAGAGCAGTGTGACGTGCGGGCGCCACGTGACTCCAGCTTAAATAGAGGCTGGGTCACATGCTGCACTTGTTAATCACAGCCATGCCATTAGTAGGCATGGCTGTGATGGGCTCTTAGGGCAAGAAGTAAAACGCTAGCTGATTGGCTGCTGTGCAGCCCTTCAGAAAGCGGGAAGTAATCGACGAACACCGAACCCGAACCCAAACTTTTTTGAAAATGTCCGGGTTCGGGTCCGGGTCCCGGACACCCCAAAATTCGGTACGAACCCGAACTATTCTCGAACTGTTCGCTCAACACTATCCATATTCTATGGGTGTCTGTGACATATACTGTCCTGAATCCGAAAACAGTGTCTGCAGCGTAAATGTAAATAATCTGGGCCTAATGTAGTGTTCATACTGTGTCTTTCTGTGACAAATTCTGTACTACATCAGAAAACAGTGTCTGTATCACAAATTTAAACAATTAGTGCCGCATCTACTGTGTGTGCGTTTAATACATATCACTGACCTATACTGTTACTTTACCTGTAGACGGTGTATGCTAGTCTGTGATATTATCAGGGCTATATCTCCTGTGTAATGTGTGCGCATCCCAAATAACTTTTTTAATTTATTGGCGCATACACTTACAAATCCTACGCTACTGTACGTGTGACATGCTTTTAAGTATATATAACATTTATTATTAAGAAGGCAGCCAGTAAGGGCTGATGGTGCACACAGAGGCCGTGGCCCTGGGCTCTATGAAACTGAGTAAAAGAATGTAGCTGAGGGCCTCCAGGTGCACTAACCCTCAAAAACAGGGTTATTTGGAAGGGCCTTTCAGTTAGCTGACCCTCTTAAACATCATTTGCGTGTGCCTTCAGGTCAGCTGACCCTCTAAAACATCATTTGTGAGTGTCTTCAGGGCAGCTGTCCCTCTAAAACATCATTTGCGAGTGCCTTGAGGGCAGCTGACCCTGTAAAACATTATTTGTGGGGGCCTGCAGGTGAGCTGACATTAAAAAAGATAATTTTACAGGGCCTGCAGGTGAGCTGACCCTCTAAAACATTATATATGAGGGCGTGCAGGTGAGCTGACCCTAAAAAACATGAATTGCGAGGGCCTGCAGGTGAGCTGACCCTGTTAAACATTATATGTGAGGGGCTGCAGGTGAGCTGACCCTGCAAAGCATTATATGTGAGGGCCTGCAGGTGAGTTGACCCTCTAAAACATTATGAGCGAAGGCAGCCTAAAAAGCATGTTGATATGGTGGAGGAGGAGGAGGAGTAGAGAAGTCAGGGGCAATCCAGGCCTTGTTCATTTTTATAAGAGTCGACCTGTCAGTATTTTCAGTTGACAGACAAATGCGCCCATCAGTTATTATGCTCCAGAAACACTAAATACCCGCTCTGACAAAACGCTGGCAGCAGGGCATAGAGGGAAGGTTGTGCCACGTGTCCATCTTTAACACCTAATAGTTGTAAGGCACAGAGGGATCACTGAGGACGCTGACGTGGTCTGCTATGTACTCCTTCACCATCTTCCAAAAATTTTCCCGCCTTGTGACACTAGGCTGCACATCAGGGTGAGGGTGCTGGCGGGGTGTCATGAAACTGTTCCAGGCCTTGGAGAGTGTTGTCCTGCCTCTGATGGAACTGCTGTGTGTTCCCCTCCTGGGTTGCACAAGGAACTACCTACTCTGCCTCCAGCGTTGTCAGCTGTAAATTTATCCACAATGACATTCTGTTCTATTATTATTATGGTTTGTGGTTGTAGTATTGTTGGTATTATTATTGTTATTATGGTTTAGAGTTGTAAAATATTTTATGGTTATTTGGTTATTTATGAGTTAAGTAACAGGCCATGCCAATAATTTACCTTCACTATTGTGTGTTAGGTTTTTAGTAGAGTTGAGCGAACCCGAACTGTAAAGTTTGGTTTCGTATCGAACTTTACGGTTTTTCGCAGCCGGACCCGAATCCGAACATTTCCGTAAAAGTTTGGGTTCGTTGTTCGGCAATTTCTCTGTGCTTTTTGAAAGGCTGCAGCCAATCAACAAGCGTTTCACTACTTTGCCTAAGAAGCCATCACATCCATGCCTACTATTGGCATGGCTGTGATTGGCCAAGTGCAGCATGTGACCCAGCCTCTATTTAAGCTAGAGTCACTTAGCACCGCACATCACTCTGCTCTTCTCAGTGTAGGGATAGGATGCTGCTGCTGTGAGGGAGAGATTAGGAAAGAAATCTGTTGAACTTGGTGGTGTTAAATATTTTAAATGCAGCAATTATTGAGGGTGCTATGCTGCATATTTGTACCCAGCCCTGAGCCCAGTGATACTGCAAAATAATTTTTAATCCATCTGTTAGTGAGGTGGGGGTCGGGGGCCATTTTAGCAACTGCAGTTTTTTTGGAACTGCATGTGACCCTTTCTAGCAGGTCAAGTCCCCCTACATTGCCTATTTTATAATTTAGCGGTGACATACTGCATTTCTGTAGTTGGGTGAATAAACCCGTATTGTGGTGCCACAGAGCACTTTTGCATACAACACTGAAAAACCTGTTTTAAAATTTCGCTGTGACATACTGCATTTCTGTAGTTGGGTGAAAAAACCCATATTGTGGTGCCACAGAGAACCTTTTGCATACAACGCTGAAAACTTATTTTAAAATTTTGCGGTGACATACTGCATTTCTGTAGTTGGGGGAATAAATCCGTATTGTGTTGCCACAGAGCACTTTTGCATACAACGCTGAAAAAAACTGTTTTTAAATTTTTGCGGGGACATACTGCCTTTCTGTAGTTGTTGGAATAAAACCATATTGTGGTGCCACAGAGCTCTTTTGCATACAACGCTGAAAAACCTATTTTAAAATTTTGTGGTGACATACTGCATCTCTGTAGTTGGGGTAATAAACCCATATTGTGGTGCCACAGAGCTCTTTTACATACAAGGTTGAAAAACCTATTTTAAAATTTAGCTGTGACATACTGCATTTCTGTGGTTGGGGGAATAAACCCCTACTGTGGTGCCACAGAAAACTTTTGCATACAACGCTGAAAAACCTGTTTTATAATTTAGCGGTGACATCCTGCTTTTCTGTAGTTTGTTGCAATAAACACAGATTTTGTGCTACAGAGCAGATCTGAGGCCTAACATGTATTTCAGTCTTTTTAAGTAACCTGTGAAACTCCACATTTACATAGTTGGTTGCAAACACAGGTTTTGTGGTAGATAGCATATTTGCTGTGTACGCTGCGTTTCTGACAGTCAAATTAAACAGTTAACTTCTGCTGTTGTTGGTTTGAAAAATCAAATTTTTGGTGATAGTGAAGTAATTAGATTGAATTGCTCCGTTACACTGTTGTGTGACCTAAAGAAATTTATTCTGTTTATGACACGGGCACTGGCTTACTGTTAGTGAACCTAATTGTTGACTATTGGCAGTTAAATTGACACTGGAGATAAACCATCTGTTAGTTTGGTAAGTGAACGCAAATAATGAGGAGAACATCAAATAAGGGACGCAGACATGGTCGTGGTGGTGTTGGTGGAGCTCCTATTGCTGGGAGAGGACGTTCTGCACCAGCTACAGGTCCAAGTGAAACACCTTCCTTAGGTGCGAGTAGGTGACAGAACCTGCAGCGTTATTTGGTAGGTCCGAATGCCGCTCTACGGATAGTGAGGCCAGAACAAGTACAGACGATAGTAGATTGGGTGTCTGACAGTGGCTCCATTTCCTTCACAGTATCTCCCACCCAGTCCTCTGCAGAAAACTCAGAGTTGGCACCTGCAGCCCATGCCCATCAGTCTTTCACCTCAACCCCTTGCAAAGCAGACAAGCAGTCTGAGCTTCAAGTCATGCAGCAGACTCTTATGCTTTTTGATGACTCTGCTGGCAGGGTTTCCCCGGGCCATCCACATAGCCGTGCCCCAGTAGTGGAAGACATTGAATGCACTGATATTCAATCACATATGTTGCAGGATGAGGACATGGGAATACAACCGCAGCACATCTCTGATGATGACGAAACAAAGGTGCCAACTGCTGCGGCAGACAAAAGAGGAGGACAGGGGTCAAAAATGGGTGGAAGATGATGTGGAGGATGATGAGGTCCTAGACCCCGACTGGACTTAAGTTCATGCTAGTGACGTGTGCAGTTCTGAGGAAGAGGCGGTGGTCACACAGAGACAACAGCACAGCAAAAGAGGGAGCAGGGTGCAAAAGCGGAGAGGCCGTCCCCGAGACAGTATGCCTGCTACTGCCCACCGCACCCGGGAACCAAGCACACCAAAGCCAGCTCCGAGGAGTTCATTGGCGTGGCAGTTCTTCACACAATGTCCTGACGACAAGACACAAGTGGTTTGCACGTTGTGCCATCAGAGCCTGAAGTGAGGCTTAAATGTTCTAAACCTGAGCACAAACTGCATGACCAGGCATCTACATAAAAAGCACGAACTGCAGTGGAGTGAACACCTTAAAAACCAAGAAAGATCTCAGGCTCCTCCTGCTTCCTCTTCTGCTGCTGTCTCTGCCTCTTCCTCCACCTCTGGAGTCACAGTGGCACCTGCCACCCAGCAAACAGAGGATGTGCCACCAACACCACCACCACCACCACCTCCGTTACCATCACCAAGCATCTCCACCATGTCACACGCAAGCGTTCAGCTGTCCATCTCCCAAACACTGGAGAGGAAGAGAGAATACCCACCTACCCACCCTCGATCCCTGGCCCTGAATGCCAGCATTTCTAAATTACTGGCCTTTGAAATGCTATCATTCCGTCTAGTGGAGACAGACTGTTTTAAACAGCTGATGGCAGTGACTGTCCCCCAGTACGTCGTTCCCAGCCGCCACTACTTTTCCAGGTGAGCCGCCCCTTCCCTGGAACAACCAAGTGGAGGATAAAATCAAGTGTGCACTGTGCAACGCCATCTGTGGCAAGGTCCACATAACCACAGATACATGGACCAGTAAGCACAGGCAGGGACTCTATATCTCCATAACTGCACACTGGGTAAATGTAGTGGCGGCTGGGCCCGAGGCGGATAGCGGTTTGGTGCAAGTCCTTCCACCACAGAGTATCCAGGGCATTATTCTTTGCATCCTGTTTCCTCCTACTTCTACTCCACTTCCTCGTACTCCTCTTCTACCACCTCCTCATCTGGTCAGTGAAAGAACTTCCCCACCAACTTCAGCACAACCAGAGGTAAACGCCAGCAGGCGGTTTTAAAACTCATGTGTTTGGGGGACAAACCTACACCACACTGTGGACGGGCACAGAAGAACAGACCGATGATGGTTGCTGCCAGTGACCCTCAAGCCCGGCCTGGTGGTGTGCGATAATAGGCGAAATCTCATTGCAGCTCTGGAACTAGACGCTTTGATGCACATCCCTTGCCTAGCACATGTGCTGAATTTGGTGGTGTAGAAATTCCTTAAAAACTACCAAGACATGTCAGAGCTGCTGCAGAAAGTGCGATCCGTCTGTGCGCGCTTTCGGCTTTCTCACCCTGCTGCTGCTCGCCTGTCTGCGCTGCAGAGTAACTTCGGCCTTCCCGCTCACCGCCTATATGCGACCTGCCCACCAGGTGTAACTTCACCTTGCATATGCTGGAGAGACCGTGTGAGCAGCAGTAGGCCATAGTGGAGTTTCAGCTGCAGCAGGCACGGGTCAGTCGTTCTGTGGAACAGCACCACTTCACCACCAATGAGTGGGCCTCCATGCGAGACCTGCGTGCCTTTTTGCAGTGTTTCGAGTACTCAATCAACATGGCCAGTGCCGATGACGCAGTTCTTAGCATTACAATACTACTTGTAGGAGAGTCCCCGGGATAATAATGGACGGACGATACGTGCCACCAGAGGTTCTTGCGGTTACAGCGGCGAATGCTGCTGGTGCAGCGTGTCTGAGCCGGTTCTTACTGGAAATAGGTAAAGAGCAGGGTGGGTGCCTGTTCCCCATGCCCAGCCCAGGATTTTGGTGGAGCTGGGCCTTTGAAGAACCCAGCCTGCTGAGGATGGGTGTGGGGTGTGTCTTGCTGTGCTGGAGATTTTGAGAGACAGAGTTGGTGCTGCTCAAGGAGAGAGACTGGGCGCATCACAAACTGAAGGATAGCCCTGTGACCCGTGGTGCCACTAGCCAAAGTGGCTCTGGCCTGAGGGAGACAAAGGCAGGTAGCCTAGAAGCCTGCACAAACTGTGTGGTCTGTCCAGAAATAAGGTGACTTATTTGCTAAAGAAGGACTTTTGTTCTATGCACTATGTTAATATGCACCTGTGTAGGTCTCCACATTGCCTGTTATGCCTTTCGTGTGAATAAAGTCACGGTGTACCACAAAGACTGTCTGTGATTGCCTCAATACTGCCGCTACTACCGTAGCCTACCACGTGCACATCCCCACACACTTCTATGTCTCCTTGAAAAAACACTTAGGGTGATGATGGAAGAGGATGTGGCACAGGAGGAAGAGGCGGAGGAAGATGAGGCATTTCACAGGGTTTCAGGCCAGTCATTCAGAAGTGGCTCAGAGGGTGGGTTCCTGAACCAGCAGAGGCCAGGTACACATGTGGCCAGCCAGGGCACTGTTCTGGAGGACGAGGAGGATGAGTTAGAGGAGGAAGAACCGGGTTCACAGCAGGGTGGCACCCAATCCAGCTCATGGCCATCACTAGAACATGGCTGGGGGGATACGGAGGACATATACGATACACCTCCTACAGAGGTCCGCTTATCCTTACCGCTGGGCAGCCTGGCACACATAAGCGACTACATGCTGCAGTGCCTGCGCAATGACCAAAGAGTTGCCCACATTTTAACTTGTGCTGACTACTGGGTGGCCACCCAGCTTAATCCCCGTTACAAAGACAACGTGCCGCCCTTAATTCCCTCACTGGAGCGTGATAGGAAGATGCGTGACTACAAGCGCACGCTGGTAGACGCTCTCCTTAGGGCTTTCCCAACTGACAACGGGGGACAAGTGGAAGCATAAGGCGAAGGCAGAGGAGTATGAGGAGGAAGAGGTCGCCAACACAGCTGGGTCACGGCCAGCACCTGAGAACGCAGGGTTAACACGACCGACATGTGGGAAAGCTTTGTCACCATGCCCAAGAAACCGGCACCCCCAGCTGATATGGAACGTCGTAGCAGGAGGCAGCATTTAAACAACATGGTGGAACAGTACATGTGCACATGCCTACACGTACTGACTGATGGTTCTGCCCCATTCAACTTCTCGGTCTCCAAATTGTCCACATGGCCTGAGCTTGCCCTTTATGCCTTGGAGGTGTATTTTTTGAACATGTATTTAGCACAGCAGGGGGCGTCATTGCAGACAAATGCAGCCGCCTGTCCACACCAACATGGACAAGCTCACTTTCATTAAAATGAACCAGGCTCGGATCCCACAAGACTTGTCTGTACCTTATAACTTTTTTTTATTTGTTCCATTATTTTGGGGGCTACCCCAATTTAAGAAAAAAAAAAAACTTTGTTTGCTAGCTACCTCCTCCTCCATCGCCGCTTCCACCTACAACACCACATTCACTGCCCCCTCAACCTCTGACTCCACATCCACATCCTCCTCCGAGTTGCAGGTTAATAATTTTTTATTTTTATTTATTTTATTTTATTTTTTGTTATTTCCGTATCCACATTTGTTTGAAGGGCACTTACCCACATTTTGCTGCCTTTTGCAGCCCACTAGCCCTTTCCAGGACTTTTTTACCACCATTTTAGTGCCCAAAAGTTCGGGCCCCTATTGACTTCAGGGTAAAGTTCGGGTCAAGTTCGGGTTCCGAACCCGAACTGTTTTGTGAAGTTAGGCCAAAGCCGTCGAACCCGAACTTCCAGGTGTCCGCTCAACTCTAGTTTTTAGTTATATTAATGTATAAGTTTGCGATATTTGTTTTGCATGGGACATATATGCTGTATGATAGCCATGTGTGTGAGCTTGCCAAGCTCCAAAGCTGCCAACAAGTCACGGCCATTATCAGACACAACAACCAACCATGCCTGGTTGTAGGTTGAATGGCGAGAGCCACAGCTCAGTCTGGCCCCGTATAGCCTACCACAGCTCTGCGGCGGTGTGCTGTTTTTTCACCTAAGCAAATTAGTTTCAGCACGGCCTGTTGCCGCTTTCCCACTGCTGTGCTACACTGCATCCAGCTACTAACTGATGGCTGCCTGGTGCTGCAAGATGAGAATTCATAGGTGGAAGTGGAGTAGGAGTAGGAGAAGGGGGGTTTGCTGCAACTAATGTAGGTGGTGGTGAAGATCCTGATGGAATGGGGGCCCGCAATCCTTGGCGTTGGTAGCACCTGTGCCATCCCAGGGTACGACTAGCTACTGGCCTTTACAAGGTTCATCCAGTGTGCCGTCACGGAAATGTAGCGTCCCAGGCCAAAAGCACTTGTCCGTGTGTACAGTCGTTAAGTGGACCTTCCCAATAACTGCGTTGGTCAGGGCACGGGTGATGTTACGGGACACAATTTCTGATGTAATGCGATGACGGCACACCGAGAAAAATTGTGGCGGCTGGGGACTGAGTAACGAGGGACGACCACCGCCAAGAGGCTGAGGAAAGCCTCAGTGTCCACAGGCCTAAATGACATTTCCAGGGCCAGCAATTTTTAAAGGTGTGCATTTAGTGCTGTGGCCTGTGGGTGGGTGGCTGGGTATTTGCGCTTACGTTCAAAGGCCTGGATTAAGGACATCTGTACGTGGGCCTATTTGGTGTGGCCCACCCTCTCCCTTTTGCCATCCCATAGCCTCTTCCAGCCTGTTATGTTGCTGAGGATCCCTCCCCCTCAATACTGCTGTCCTCACTTGGCTTGCCACCTTCCCAGGTTGGGTCAGTGATGTCATCATCCACCACCCCCTCTTCCGCTTTCTCACTCGGGTCATCCTCCTGACTTGTGTTGTTGACCTGACAAGACCCTCACTTATTGACAACTGTGTCTCATCCGCATCATCCACCTCATTAAACACTAATTGCCATTCCCCACCATCATCTTCTTCTGAGGGTCAGCTCACCTGCAGGCTCTCAACTACAATATTTGAGAGGGTCAGCTTACCTGCAGGCCCCCACCTACAGTATTTTAGAGGGTCAGATTACCTGCAAGCCCTAAACTACAATATTTTACAGGGTCAGCTCAGCAACAGGCACTCGACCATCATTTTTTCAATGGTCAGCTAAGCAGGAGGCACTCACCCATCATTTTTTGCAATGCTTAGCAGCGAACCTTGCTCTTAATGTTTAGGAGGGTCACCAGCAGGCCATTAATGATCATTTTTCAAGGGTGTGTATGATGCCCTCCTTTATGTCTAACAAACGGTGTATTGCAGTTGGTTCCTTGTAATTTTTGGCAGCCCTTTCACTTAGTGAATAGGTTTTATGAGTGTAGGAGTCCCACTACCTGTGTCATGCCTTCAGCAAGTTTATTTGTTAATTTTTGTATAGTTTTCATGCATATTCAATATAGGGTCTGTATAATTCTCTATTAGTTGTGTAACAGCACCATCTAGTGGCCGTCTACTTATATTGCAGCTATTCACATTAGAAGTTTGGCCTATTTCAGTTTCCATACCTTAGTGACATCATCTTCCCTGCACACAGCAGCCATTTTCTTCATTCACCGTCATCTCTGCCACAGGTAGCCACATTATAGCCTGTTTGCACCTGTTTACATATGTATTTGCATGTCTTTCTCCTGCTCCTCTATAGTAGCTTCAGTTAGCAGCTAGGGACTATCCTTATTATGCAGGTAGGATAGCATGCTCCTGGTTTATATCTGTATACTTCATTAATTTTTATCATTGTCATGCACAGTAATGTTATGATATGCATTGTAATATGTCAGAACCCTTTAGTAAGTGTATTATTTTTGTGTTCCCCAGTTTTACCGCACATGCACACGTGGATTTACATCCTTGCAATAAAGATAAAGTAGGACGATACTCCATTGTCAATTCACTGCCTGGATAAGGTTTAGCTGTCTGTCGAGCTATATACCTTCACACATAAGGAGGACAGAACAGTAAAATAGCGATGCTACCATGGGCTTAGATGTGGAGGATGACTCCAGAGGCTTCCACACCATATGCTACAGATGTAGCATGGTTAGCACTCCTTTTTTATGAGATTTCTGAGTTTGGTTATCTAATCTAAGCAAACACCTTCAATTGCTTTTCAATGGCTTTTTTCTCAAGATAATGAAATGAGTTAAGAAATTGTACCTGTGACAGGGATGACTGTGAATGAAGAAAAATTCAGAAGAGCTATTGGCTTCCAAATCGAATCCATAAATAGTGAAGCATCCCTACCTTTACCTACCTTGATCGAATGCAATCGGATGCTAAACAATAAAGAAGAAATTCCTACGCCTGAGGCAGCATTACATCATGCACATCTAAAATCCATAGCACATCTCATACCTTCACTCGACCCAGAGGCCCAAATAATACTTCTGCTTGGAAGAGATATCATAAGAGTCCACAAGGTGAGAAAACAAAAACGGTCCTCACAATTCTCCATATGCCCAGAAGCTTGACCTAGGGTGGGTCATTAACCATTTCAGCCCCCCTAGCTTAAACCCCCTTAATGACCAGACCACTTTTTACAATTCTGCACTACACTACTTTCACGGTTTATTGCTCGGTCATACAACTTACCACCCAAATTAATTTTTCCTCCTTTTCTTCTCACAAATGCAGCTTTCTTTTGGTGGTATTTGATTGCTGTTGAGATTTTTTGTTTTTCTGCTATTAATCAAAAAAGACCGCAATTTTCTCAAAAAAGTGTAATTTTAACTTTTTCTGGTAAAATTGTTCAAATATAATTACATTTCTATACAAGTTTGTATACAAAATTTGGAGGTTTGGGTTGGTACACAGGAATATGGTTGTATGCAGCAATTTTATTAGTAGTACTGGTATTCACATGAATAAATGTAGTAATATAAGAATAAAAATGTAAATGTATAGCATATAAAACATATATATAAAATATATAAAAATATAAGAAATATAGTCCACTGTAATTTTTTGAATGCAGTTGCTAAAAAGAGAGTCCAGCTTTGATAGGGATCGATACTTAGTGGAGAGATTCACATTCACTCTTGTGTAATTCACACTTGTGTAATTCAAATCCCGAATAGTCTCACTTATAACACGCTTTGAGATGGGATCAGGGGCGCACCGACAGGGGGGGTTTTAGGGGTCTGGACCCCCCCCTAGAACCCAGATCCAATTTTTTTTTAAATCACTCAGGGCCGCACCGCCGATCGCAACAGGCGGCGCGGCCCTGGTTCCAATTGCAGACGGCGGTGGGGAGGCAGTAGGAGATGAGCGCTTCCATTGCGGAAGCGTTCATCTCTATATTCATCGATCTGTGTTGCCGTCCTCAGGACAGCGATACAGATCAATGTGCTGTGGCAGGAGGGAGAGGCGTCTCCCTTCCCTGTTCTTTCTGATAGGCTGCAGGCACTAGTGCCTGCAGCCTATCAGAGGTCGGCTCAGGTGGCGCGATGACATCATTATCATCGCGCCGCCTGAGCCGGGCAGCACACAGCGGCCGGAAGAGGTCTGCTGCTAACCTCATGAAGGTAAGTATTAGTGGTTTTTTTTTGGTTTTTTTAATGGTGGCACATTTTAGGGGGCACCTGGTGGCATTTTTGTTTTGTGGGGGCACTATGGGGCATTTCTCACTGGCCCGTTTTGGGTAGAGGGCACTATGGGGGCATCTGGGGCATTTATTTGTAGCCCATTTTGGGGGCATACTATAGGGGAATCTTGTGGATTTTTTTACTGCCCCATTTGGGGGCACTATAGGGGCATTATTTGGGGGTACCACACCATGGGGGAGTGGAGCATTATGGGGGCATTTATTTATTTATTTCTATCCCATTTTGAGGGCATTTTTACTGCCTTATTTTGGAGGGGGCCCTATTAGGGCATCTGGTGGCACTATAGCGGCATTATTTGGGGCACTATGGGGGAGTGGAGCACTATGGGGGCATCTGGGGCTCTAAAGGGGCTTTTTTATAGACATATTATGGGGGCACTATGGCATCTGGTGGCACTAAGGGGCATTTTTCACTGGCACATTATGGGAGGCACTATAGGGAGAGCAGCACTATGGGGCATCTGGTGGCACTATAGGGGCATTATTTGGGGTCACTATGGTATTTTTTTTACTGGCACAATATCCCCTATATGCACTATGGTATCTGGCTGGCACTAATGTGTATTTTTTACTGGCACATGGGAGGCACTATAGGGCCGGGCATCACTATGGGGCATCTGGTGGCACTAAGAAGGGCATTTTTAACTGGCACTTTATGGGGGCACTATGGGGAGAGGAGCAGTATGGGGGCATCTGGTGGCACTAAGAAGGGGCATTTTTAACTGCCACATTATGAGGGCATTATGGGTGAAAGAAGCACTATGGGGGCATCTGGTGGCACTAAGAAGGGGAATTGTTACTGACACAATATGAAGGGCACAAAGAAGGGGCATTTTCTACTGGCACATTATGGGGAGAGGAGCACTATAGGGGCATCTGCTGGGGCACTACAAAGGGGCATTTTTTGCTGGCATATTATAGGGGGCACTATGGGGAAGGGGGAGAGAAGCACCATGGAGGCATGTGCTGGGGGCACTAAGATGGGGTATTTTATACTGGCAAATTATCGAGGCACTATGGTCAAGTGGGAGAGGAGCACTACGGGGGCATTTACTGGGGCACTATATAGAGGTATTTTATACTGGCATACATTATGGGGACATTAGCTCAACTGCGGGCACTAAGCAGGTATATTTCTTGTACTGTAATATTATAGGGAGAATTATTACTACTAGGGGGCATTATGGTGAGCTTTACTACTACTGGGGGCTATGGCGAACATGATCACACTAGTATGGGCACTATGAGGGCATTATTACTAAGTGTGCTCAGGCAGGGAATTATTTCTATTGGTGGGAATTTGGTGAGCACTGTTACTTTGGTGGGCACCCTGACACAGTATCAGCTTAGCACAATTATTTTTGGGGACAATATGTTTATTCTATTAGTGTCAGGGATACTATATACTGGGCACAGTTATGTTTTTAGAGCACTGTGTGCCAATATTTGTAGAAGGGGGCACTATCTGTGTGGTACAGGTATTTTTCAGGGATAGTTTCTGCAGTATAGTATTGAGGAGCACAGCGGGAACAGTATTGGGGATAGCAGGATGGGGTGTTCAGAAGATATGAAGATGATGGAAAAGTGGGAAACTAATGTCTATTTGTCAATCTCTGCAGAGACAGGAGATGGGTGAAAATCATCATGGCGGTCTGGTCTGAATGGAGAAGATGAGAAAAGAGAACGTCTACATCAAAGGTGACATCACTGGATGTAGGAGGTATGTGGCGCTATGTAGGATAGGAGATGCACCGGCTTCTCCTCCTGCCATTTGCAAAAGGAGGATTCAGAGCTACGTGAGGACGGCCCAAGGGGGTGGCAGGCCAGGGGCAGGTGGCGGATGGTGGGGGGGAATCACAAGCCTTGAGCAAGATCTGGGGAGGGAGAAGAGTGGAGGAGCTTCCTGGCTGTAGCCTGCTGTTGTCCATTGTATAATGTGAAGCAGGCAGTGCAGCCAGGACACGCCATCCCCTTGGTATGATGTGTAGACCCGGCTCCTCCACCCGGACCTACACACCTTTAATATCGCGCAGCTCCTCCTCCACTCCACTTTTGGTGCCTTCAGGACTAGGAGGGAGGAAGTGAAACTGCAACAGCTCCTGCCACGGAGCTACGTGGGGGGCAGTGTGAGTACAGGAGCTTTATGTTGGGCCCTGTATGGTGGAGTATTAGGTACAGTGTGTCTATGTAGGATGAGGGTGAGACTCTTACCGTCATCCTCATCAATATCATTTCAGCTGTACAGTGTTTGTTGGGAGTGGCCTATTATATGTAGGATGGTCTTAGAAAAATGGGCGGGGTCAATTTTTTGGCGCTGCACAATTTTTTTTCTTTTCGGACCCCCCCTAGACAAAATTTCTGGGTGCTCCCCTGGATGGGATGGTAGTACTTACAGTCGTTGTGGTTTTTCCTTTTGCAGCGTCCCGCACCCACACTGACCTGGATGGATCACATGCACCGTCTCGGCATCTCGCGTGTTCTGGCTCCGTGCGCTGTTTAGGTTTTCCCACTTGGCAAGTGACTATTCTCGTGCTCTGGGTTCGGCGTCTTACATGACCTGGTCCCGGTCATATGCTTCAGTCTCCTCCGTGCGCTGCCTCAATATCGGCTATAATGCGCTGTAGTTGGAGGTTCGGGTTTTGTAAACCCTGGCTTTAGGAGCGCTCCCAATGAAAAAGTTAGATGTTTGCTGGTATATTAATGTATGTCGTTCCTCTGCATATTAGGAGTCACCAAACGCGTTTCAAAGCCCTCACTGGCTTCTTCCTCAGTGGTCTAGTATGCATCTGTTAGTGGGTCCCTTTTTATAGAGGTTTTTTTAGTGGATGCCCATAATTTGTGGGGTGGATTGCTGGATTGCGCATGAGATACATGTAAAGTATATAGGTATATAATTGTGCAAAAGAAAATAACAAAAAACACAGAGTATATATAAAATACATATAGTGCAATACAAATATAAAAATATATAAATATAAAAATGGAATGCAGGATCTTTTCCAAGTGTAAAAATATATATATCAGAGATTAAGTTCTGGGAACATTCCATATTTGTTTTTATTTTATGTTTTCATATTTTCCGTCAGTGAGCCACCTTATTGAATCACTTCAATGACCCTATACAAGTTTGTGTCAGAATTTATTGTGCAACATGTCTTTGATAAAAAAAAAAAAAAGGGTATATTTATTGGTTTGCGCAAAAGTTATAGGGTTTACAAACTATGGTACAAAAAAGTGAATTTCCGCATTTTGAAGCAGCTCTGACTTTCTGAGCACCTGTCATATGTTTCTTGAGGTGCTAGAATGCCAGGATAGTATAAATACCCCACAAATGATACCATTTTAGAAAGAAGACACCCCAAAGTATTCGTGGAGGGGCATGGTGAGTTTATGTATGATTTCATTTTTTTTCACAACTTAGCGGAAAATGACACTTTCTGAGGAGAAAAAAAAATAATAGAGTTTCCATTTCTGCTAACTTCTGGCAAAAAAAAAAATCTTCCACGGACTCACTATGCCCCTCAGTGAATACCTTGGGGTGTCTACTTTCCAAAATGGGGTGATTTGTGGGGTGTGTTTACTGTTCTGGCATTTTGGTCGGGGCTAAATTGTGAGCAACCTTGTAAAGCCTAAAGGTACTCGTTGGACTTTCGGCCCCTTTACGCACTTAGGCTGCAAAATAGTGTCACACATAAAAAAAATTAAAAAGTTGTCATTTACAGAGATATTTCTCACACGCAGCATGGGTATATGTAAAAATACACCCCAAAACACATTGCCCTACTTCTTCTGAGTACGGGGATACCACATGTGTGGCACTTTTTTGCAGCCTAGGTGCGCAAATGGGCCCAAATTCCAATGAGTACCTTTTAGGAGGGCATTTTTAGGCATATGTATTCCAGACTTCTTCTCACGCTTCAGGGCCCCTAGAATGCCAGGGCAGTATAAATACCCCACATGTGACCCCTTTTTGGAAAGAAGACACCCCAAGGTATTCCGTGAGGGGCATGGCGAGTTCATAGAAGATTTTTTTTGCTCAAGTTAGAGGAAATTGACTTTTTTTTCTCACAAAGTCTCCCTTTCCGCTAACTTGTGACAAAAAGTTCAATCTTTCATGGACTCAATATGCCCCTCAGCGAATTCCTTGTGGTGTCTTCTTTCCAAAATGGGGTCATTTGTGGGGTGTGTTTACTGTTCTGGCATTTTGGGGGGGGGCTAAATTGTGAGAATCCATGTAAAGCCTAACGGTACTCGTTGGACTTTCGGCCCCTTTACGCACCTAGGCTCCAAAAAAGTGTCACACATCTGGTATCGCCGTACTCAGAAGAAGTAGGGCAATGTGTTTTGGGGTGTATTTTTATATATACTCATGCTGGGGGAGAGAAATATCTCTGTAAATTTACAACTTTGTATTAAAAGATTTAAAAATTTGTCATTTACAGAGATATTTCTCACACCCAGCATGGGTATATGTAAAAATACACCCCAAAACACATTGCCCTACTTCTTCTGAGTACGGTGATACCAGATGTGTGACACTTTTTTGCAGCCAAGATGCGCAAAGGTGCCCGAAATCTAATGAGTACCTTTAGGATTTCACCGGGCATTTTTACGCATTTGGATTCCAACTTCTCACGCTTTAGCGGCCCCTAAAATGCCAGGGCAGTATAAATACCCCACAAGTGACCCCATTTTAGAAAGAAGACACCCCAATGTATTCCGTGAGGGGTATGGTGAGTTCATGTAAAATTTTATTTTTTGTCACAAGTCAGTGGAATATGAGACTTTGTAAGAAAAAAAAAAATAAAAAAATATTTCTGATAACTTGTGCCAAAAAAAATAAATCTTCTATGAACTCGCCATGCCCCTCACGGAATACCTTGGGGTGTCTTCTTTCAAAAATGGGGTCACTTTTTGGGTATTTATACTGCCCTGGCATTTGAGGGTCTCCGCAATCATTACATGTATGGCCATCATTAGGAGTTTCTGCTATTGAGCATACAGGTAATGACAATTTTATTTTACCGTTCAGCCTCTGGGCTGAAAAAAAAAAATGAACGGCACAGATTTCTTCATTCGCATCGATCAATGTGGATGAAAAAATGTGCAAAAAAAAAGGGGGGAAAGGACATAGGAGTGCTTGCGAAGTAAAGCTGCAATCGCTAATAAAGATCCAAAAATTCCAAAAAAGATCTTTATAGCGCCGCTGGGATTTTACAGTGTTTTTGCAGTGATCAGAAAAAAAATAATTCTGACACTGCAGTGGGGCGGACTGAACACAAGTGTGCGCACAAGATCAGGCGTGATCGGGCGAACACTGCGTTTTTTGTAGAGCCTAAGGTGACCGTAATGTACTGATATAGATCTGATTGCGATCAGTCTTGATCACTTAAAGATACTATATAGTACTAGTGCTGATTGGCGACAGCGATGACGCTAATCAGCGACTAATCAGTGACTGCGGTGCGGTGGGCGCTAACTACCTAACAAGTAGCTAACTAACTGGCGGTGATAAGGGACCCTTAGGCCCCATTCACACGTCCGCAATTCTGTTCCACATTTTGCGGAACAGAATTGCGGACCCATTTAATTTCTATGGTGACAGACTTTGTCCCGCTCGGATCCGGAATTGCGGATCCGCACTTCCGGGTCCGCACTTCCATTCCGCAAAAATATAGAACATGTCCTATTCTTGTGATCCGTGGATCCGCAAAACACATATGGACGTCTGAATGGAGCCTTACAGGGGGGTGATCAATGACAAGGGGGTGATCAGGGAGTCTATATAGGGTGATAAGGAGTTAATAAGTGACAGGGGGCAGGGGTGTAGTGTAGTGTGGTGCTTGGTGCTACTTACAGAGCTGCCTGTGTCCTCTAGTGGTCGATCCAAGTAAATGGGACCACCAGAGGACCAGGTAGCAGGTATATCAGACGCTGTTAACAAAACAGCGTCTGTTATACCTATTTGATGCTTTTTATTTAACATCTACAGCCTGCCAGTGAATGATCATCGCTGGCAGGCTGTAGTATAACTTCCCTGCCACACGTCGCTGTGAACTCACGCTCATGCGCGCGCGCGTTCACAGGAAATCTCGTCCATCACTCTTTCAGCCTTGTCCTAACAGGTTCCTTGTAAGAAAGAAGCCCGAAAGTGTACTATACCCTGACTTTTCAGAAATCGAGAACCATCCTTGTGGTGAAGACCAAGACCACTTGGGGTGCAAGGTGTTCCAGAGGACAAAGGAAAACCACAAGATAGCTCCCTCTATTGAAGATGAGGCCTTCTTAAACATAATGGAGCAAGGATTCTTCAAGGATAAAACGAATACCTGCGTTGCACCACTGCCTTTCAAGACACAGAGTCGTCATCTTCCCAACAACAGAGATCAAGCCTTTAAACGCTTCAGTTCACTCCAACGCAACTTTCAGAAAAGACCAGAGATGATGGAACATTTCTTCTTGTTCCTGAACAAGATATTTGAAAACAGTCATGCAGAAGTAGCTCCACCCCTAAAAGAAAAGGACGAATGCTGGTACCTACCAATCTTTGGCGTTTACCACCCTAAGAAGCTAGGACAAATCTGTGTAGTATTTGACTCTAGTTCACAATTTGAAGGAGTCTCTCTCGACGATGTTTTTTTGACAGGATCAGACTTCAATAACACACTTCTCGGTGTCCTCATTTGATTCAGTAAAGAAGCCATTGCTGGACCAGAACAAATGTTCTATTGTTTCCTAGAGATTCTTTTGGTTCAAAGACAATGACCCTACCCAAGACATCATAGAATATCGCATGAAAGTGCATGTTTTCGGCAACAGCCCATCTCCTGCAGTCGCTATTTATGGACTCAGACTTTCTGCCCAATAAGGTGAAAAAGACTATGGGAAAGATGTTAATAAGTTTTATGAAAGAGACTTCTATGTAGATGATGGCTTAAAGTCGCTTCCCTCACCTGAGGCCGCAATCAGTCTACTCAAAAGGACTCAAAGTATGCTTTCCTGTTCAAACCTCAGACTGCATAAGATAGCTTCAAATAGCAAAGTTGTTATGGAGGCCTTTCCTACTCAAGATCATGCCAGTGATTTGAAAGATCTAGACTTGTCAATAGACCCATTACCCATGCAGCACAGCCTAGGGCTCAGCTGGGACCTCAAGTCTGACACCTTTACCTTTCAGGTCGACCAAGAACAGAAACCCTTCACACGACGTGGAGTCCTGTCCATCATTAACAGTCTATACAATCCACTTGGATTTGAAGCCCCTGTGATCATCCAAGGTAAGACTCTGCTCAGAGAGTTAACCACAGATACATATGATTGGAATTCGCCACTTCCCTCAGAGAAAGAGGCACTCTGGGTAACATGGAGAGACTCTCTAAAGGCATTATCTAACGTGAGTATACATAGGCCATATGCCCACTTCTTTCCTGCTGAGGTTCAGTCCAGACAGCTGTGCGTATTTTGTGATGCCTCAGTAAAAGCAATAGCTGCAGTCGCTTACCTTAAAACTATAGACATTAAAGGCCATGTCCAAATTGGCTTTTCAATGGGCAAAGCAAAACTGGCACCAAGTCCTGAGCTTACTATACCAAGACTAGAACTTTGTGCTACTGTTCTGGCAGTAGAACTAGCAGACCTTATTGTGTCAGAAATAGATATAAAACTTGACAGCACAGTGTTTCATACAGACAGCAAAGTAGTGTTGGGCTTCATTTACAGTGAGACTAGGAGATTCTATGTCTATGTTCATAACAGAGTTCAAAGAATCAGGAGGTCTACACAGTCTACCCAGTGGCGCTATGTACCAACTGACTTCAACCCTGCAGACCATGCTACAAGAGCTGTTCCTGCAGCCCACCTCAAAGATACCACATGGCTCAAAGGACCACCGTTCCTCTACAAGCCTGTACTTGACACTCTTGAAATAAACTAATTTGAGCTGCTAGAACCAAATGTTGATGCAGAGATTCGTCCTCATGTTTCTGTACTCACCACAAAGGTTTCTAACAGAGAGCTTGGATCCAAACAATTCAGCAGGTTTTCTAAGTGGAAATCACAGAACAGAGCTATGGCTAGCTTGATCCACATAGCCAAATCCTTTAGAGCCACACCTACAGGATCAGAGCACTGCAAAAGTTGGCATTATTGTCACAAGGCCCATACAGTGGACGAGCTCACACAGGCCAGAGACGTCATCATTGGATATGAGCGAACACCTGGATGTTCGGGTTCGAGAAGTTCGGCCGAACTTCCTGAAAATGTTCGGGTTCGGAATCCGAACTCGACCCGAACTTTATCCCGAACCCGAACCCCATTGAAGTCAATGGGGACCCGAACTTTTAGGCACTAAAAGGCTGTAAATTAGTCCAGGAACGGGCTAGAGGGCTGCCAAAGGCAGCAAAATGTAGGTAAATCCACTGCAAACAAATGTGGATAGGGAAATGAATTAAAATAAAATAAAATAAAATAAATAAAATTTAACCAATATCAATTGGAGAGAGGTCCCACTGCAAGGAATCATGAGTCATATCACTCAACACTGGAGAAGGCCACTTTCAGTTATTTCGGCCCCAGCACCCAGACAGAGGAGAGAGGTCCCACAGCAAGGAATCATGCGTCATATCACCCACCACTGGAGAAGGCCACTTTCAGTTATTTCGGCCCAGCACCCAGACCGAGGATACAGGTCCCACAGCAAGGAATCATGCGTCATATCACCCACCACGGGAGAAGGCCACTTTCAGTTATTTCGGCCCAGCACCCAGACCGAGGATACAGGTTCCACAGCATGGAATCATGCGTCATATCAACCACCACTGGAAAGGGCCACTTTCAGTTATTTCGGCCCAGCACCCAGACAGAGGAGAGAGGTCCCACAGCAAGGAATCATGCGTCATATCAACCACCACTGGAGAAGGCCACTTTCAGTTATTTCGGCCCAGCACCCAGACAGAGGAGAGAGGTCCCACAGCAAGGAATCATGCGTCATATCAACCACCACCGGAGAAGGCCCTTCTCAGTTATTTCGGCCCAGCACCCAAACAGAGGAGAGAGGTCCCACAGCAAGGAATCATGCGTCATATCAACCACCACCGGAGAAGGCCACTTTCAGTTATTTCGGCCCAGCACCCAGACAGAGGAGAGAGGTCCCACAGCAAGGAATCATGCGTCATATCAACCACCACGGAGAAGGCCACTCTCAGTTATTTCGGCCCAGCACCCAGACAGAGGAGAGAGGTCCCACAGCAAGGAATCATGCGTCATATCAACCACCACCGGAGAAGGCCACTCTCAGTTATTTCGGCCCAGCACCCAGACAGAGGAGAGAGGCCCCACAGCAAGGAATCATGCGTCATATCAACCACCACTGGAGAAGGGCTCTTTCAGTTATTTAGGCCCAGCACCCAGACAGAGGAGAGAGGTCTCACAGCAAGGAATAAGGCGTCATATCAACCACCACCGGAGAAGGCCACTTTCAGTTATTTCAGCCCCACCACCCAGACAGAGGAGAGGTTCATTCAACTTTGTGTTGCACCGCAAGATCATGGTAAAGTTAAAAAAATGAGGATTCAATAAAGAAGTGCCACGGAGTACAAGAATACATGGTTGAGGGGGAGGCAGTTATAAATGTCTATTCTGCACAAGGGAGGGACAGGTCCTGTGGGATCCATGCCTGGTTCATTTTTATGAACGTCAGCTTGTCCACGTTGGCTGTGGACAGGCGGCTGCGTTTGTCAGTAATGACGCCCCCTGCCGTGCTGAATACACGTTCAGACAAAACGCTGGCCGCCGGGCAGGCCAGCACCTCCGAGGCATAAAATGCTAACTCTGGCCACGTGGACAATTTGGAGACCCAGAAGTTGAATGAGGCCGAACCATCAGTCAGTACGTGGAGGGGTGTGCAGACGTACTGTTCAACCATGTTAGTGAAATGCTGCCTCCTGCTAACACGTTCCGTATCAGGTGGTGGTGCAGTTAGCTGCGGCGTGGAGACAAAACTTTTCCACATTTCTGCCATGCTAACCCTGCCCTCAGAGGAGCTGGCCGTGACACAGCTGCGTTGGCGACCTCTTGCTCCTCCTCTGCCTTCACCTTGGGCTTCCACCTGTTCCCCTGTGACATTTGGGAATGCTCTCAGGAACGCCTCTACCAGCGTGCACTAGTACTCGCGCATCTTCCTATCACGCTCCAGTGCAGGAAGTAAGGTGGGCACATTGTCTTTGTACCGGGGATCCAGCAGGGTGGCAACCCAGTAGTCAGCCCACTTTAAAATGTGGGTAACTCTGCTGTCGTTGCGCAGGCACTGCAGCATGTAGTCGCTCATGTGTGCCAGGCTCCCCAGAGGTAAGGACAAGCTGTCCTCTGTGGGAGGCGTATCGTCATCGTCCTCCGTATCCCCCCAGCCACGCACCAGTGATGGGCCTGAGCTGTGTCGGGTGCCACCCCGCTGTGAACCTGCTTCATCCTCATCCTCCTCCACCTCTTCCTCATCCTTCTCGTCCTCCAGTAGTGGGCCCTGGCTGGCCACATTTGTACCTGGCCTCTGCTTTTGCCAAAAACCTCCCTCTGAGCCACTTCTAACAGACTGGCCTGAAAGTGCTAAAAATGACCCCTCATCCTCCTCCTCCTCCTCCTGGGCCACCTCCTCTTCCATCATTGCCCTAAGCGTTTTCTCAAGGAGACATAGAAGTGGTATTGTAACACTGATAACGGTGTCATCGCCACTGGCCATTTTCGTGGAGTACTCGAAACAGCGCAACAGGGCACACAGGTCTCGCATGGAGGCCCAATCATTGGTGGTGAAGTGGTGCTGTTCCGCAGTGCTACTGACGCGTGCGTGCTGCAGCTGAAACTCCACTATGGCCTGCTGCTGCTCGCACAGTCTCTCCAGCATGTGCAAGGTGGAGTTCCACCTGGTGGGCACATCGCATATGAGGCGGTGAGCGGGAAGGCCGAAGTTCCACTGTAGTGCAGACAGGCGAGCAGCGGCAGGATGTGAACGCCGGAAGCGCGCACAGACGGCCCTCACTTTATGCAGCAGCTCTGACATGTCGGGGTAGTTGTGAATGAACTTCTGCACTACCAAATTCAGCACATGCGCCAGGCAAGGGATGTGCGTCAAATCGGCTAGTCCCAGAGCTGCGACAAGATTTCGCCCATTATCGCACACCACCAGGCCGGGCTTGAGGCCCACCGGCAGAAACCACTCGTCGGTCTGTTGTTCAATACCCCGCCACAACTCCTGCGCGGTGTGGGGCCTGTCCCCCAAACATATGAGTTTCAGAATGGCCTGCTGACGTTTACTCCGGGCTGTGCTGAAGTTGGTGGTGAAGGTGTGTGGCTGACTGGATGAGCTGGTGAAAGCAGAGGAGGAGGAAGCCGAGTAGGAGGAGGAGGCTACAGGAGGCAAAGAATGATGCCCTGCGATCCTTGGCGGCGGAAGGACGTGCGCCAAGGAACTCTCTGCCTGCGGCCCAGCAGCCACTACATTTACCCAGTGTGTAGTTAGGGAGATATAGCGTCCCTGGCCGTGCTTACTGGTCCATGTATCTGTGGTTAGGTGGACCTTGCCACAGATGGCGTTGCGCAGTGCACACTTGATTTTATCGGATACTTGGTTGTGCAGGGAAGGCACGGCTGTCTTGGAGAAGTAGTGGCGGCTGGGAACAACATACTGTGGGATAGCCATGGACATTAGCTGTTTGAAGCTGTCTGTGTCCACCAGCCTGAATGACAGCATTTCAAAGGCCAGTAGTTTAGAAATGCTGGCATTCAGGCCCAGGGCTCGTGGGTGGCTAGGTGGGAATTTACGCTTTCTCTCCAAGGTTTGTGAGATGGAGAGCTGAACGCTGCCGTGTGACATGGTTGAGATGCTTGGTGACGCAGGTGGTGTTGTCGGTGGCACATCCTCTGTTTGGTGGGCGGCAGGTGCCAACATTCCTCCCGAGGCGGAGGAAGAGGCCGAGGCAGCAGCAGAAGTGGGAGCAGGGGGAGCCAGAGTGAGTTCCTTGCTTTTAAGGTGTTTACTCCACTGCAGTTCATGCTTTGCATGTAGATGCCTGGTCATGCAGGTTGTGCTAAGGTTCAGAATGTTAATGCCTCGCTTCAGGATCTGATGGCACAGCGTGCAAACCACTCGGGTCTTTTTGTCAGCACATTTTTTAAAGAAGTGCCGTGCCAGGGAACTCCTTGAAGCTGCCTTTGGGGTGCTCGGTCCCTGGTGGTGGTGGCCAGTAGCAGGCGAACTCTCTTGGCGGAGGCTGGTCTGCTTTTGCCCACAGCTCCCTCTTTTGCTACGCTGTTGGCTCGGTCTCACCACTGCTTCTTCCTCTGAACTATGAAATTCAGTGGCATGACCTTCATTCCATGTGGGGTCTAGGACCTCATCGTCCCCTGCATCGTCTTCCACACAGTCTTCCTCCCTGACCTCCTGTTCGGTCTGCACACTGCAGAAAGACGCAGCAGTTGGCACCTGTGTTTCGTCATCATCAGAGACGTGCGGACTCCGATGAGGTGGTATTCCCATGTCCTCATCATCAGGAAACATCAGTGGTTGTGCATCAGTGCATTGTATGTCTTCCACCACTGGGGAAGGGCTAGGTGGATTCCCTTGGGAAACCCTGCCAGCAGAGTCTTCAAACAGCATAAGAGACTGCTGCATAACTTGAGGCTCTGACAGTTTCCCTGATATGCATGGGGGTGATGTGACAGACTGATGGGCTTGGTTTTCAGGTGCCACCTGTGCGCTTTCAGCAGAAGACTGGGTGGGAGATAATGTTGTGAACATGCTGGATCCACTGTCGGCCACCCAATTGACTAGCGCCTGTATCTGCTCAGGGAATACTCTTTGATCGATCTTTGACATCAAGCTCACACTGCTTCCTTTCATATGTATCGATCTGTACAAATTGAAAGGAACCACATATAGTGAAGTATTGTCGGTTAGAACCTGCAGACACTCTGGAATTGCACTCACCGTGCTCTAGTTGTAACGCTGGCGTATCAAGATCTTTAAACACAGGTCACTGGCTTACTTTCCTTCATCCTATGTGAAAATAACTTCTTCCATAGTGAAGACCGTAACACAGCATATAAAATTCCAATTTTAATCTACTTACAAACTGGTGAATAAAATCACAGCATTTTTTATAAAAACAATCGCGTCTGCCCGACCCGGGTTTCGCTCCAAATGGCTTCGTCAGGGGCGTCACTTCCTCTCACATTCACCTCGCCCTAAAATATCCACTAACTTCCCTTCATTAATTAGTAATCACCTGGTATCAAAGTTGCTGCCCACATCACTGTGCAGTCGTTCACACCAATGCCGACCATCTCCAGTGCGGCACCGCGTCCAGAGCAACAGATCCACCCCTACATGGCCCAAAACTGCATTCTCGCAACCACATCCACAGTTACAGTGTGGTGCGAGCGCAGCATCGGCTCTGCTACATCGCAAGATGCACTGAGTCAGCGCTGCTAAGCCTGAATTGCGAACAACTCGGCGCTAGCAAGTCTGAACTGCGCTCCGGCACTGCTACATCAGGAGGTACCCCACAGTCACCTATGGGAATACCTGATCAGAACACTATCTAGTACACCCAAGGGACAGTTTAAACGCATTTTCCGCAACTGTACAGATGTGGAGGTGTATAGAACACAAAGCAATATTATATTAGACAGGTTTATTGAGAAGGGCTACAATAAAGGAGAATTGGAAAAACAATGTAAAGAGGTAGAAACAAATGTTATGGTTAAAAAGCAAAAACAAGATTTAGACATTTGTAATAAAGAGAATAAATTTCAGTTTGCTTTTTTGACCCAATTTAGTGCCCAAGGACAACTTATAAAAAATGCGATCCAAAAAAATTGGAGTACATTAAAAAATGACCCGTAATAGGGGATGAACTTCCAAAAAAACCTTGTATAATTTTAAAAAAGCACCAAATTTACATTCCATTTTAGTGAAAAGTGCAATTCCTCCGGTAGATAAAAAGGAAGAAAAATCGATTTACTTAGTGCGGCTTCTGCTTGCCATGTAGGAACCGTACAAAAGAAATGAAAAAGAACGACAAGCTGAGAAAGTCCATTCCAATTCAAGAAAGAAAGATCTGAAAATTAGAGGGGAGATTACTTGTGAGACCTCAGGTGTGATCTACGTGCTGGAGTGTCCTTTTGGCCTCCAGTACGTCGGCCGCACCATGAAGAAGTTAAAAGTACGTGTACAGGAGCACATAAAACATATAAAAAGGAATGGAAACGCATGGGTACCCCTACATTTTAAACATGTACATAAGATGGACCCGAAGGGTTAAAATTTACAGGAGTCGCTCATGTCAAAAAACATTGGCGGGGAGGAAGCTATGAGAACAAGATAGACCAAACTGAAGTAGAATGGATATATAACATGGGAAGCTTACAACCTAAGGGGTTAAATGTAGACCTGGACTTAAAACCCAGTTTAATTTGAACTTTTTCCTCCTATGTGTTCTGATCAGGTATTCCCATAGGTGACTGTGGGGTACCTCCTGATGTAGCAGTGCCGGAGCGCAGTTCAGACTTGCTAGCGCCGAGTTGTTCGCAATTCAGGCTTAGCAGCGCTGACTCAGTGCATCTTGCGATGTAGCAGAGCCGACGCTGCGCTCGCACCACACTGTAACTGTGGATGTAGTTGCGAGAATGCGGTTTTGGGCCATGTAGGGGTGGATCTGTTGCTCTGGACGCGGTGCCGCACTGGAGATGGTCGGCATTGGTGTGAACGACTGCACAGTGATGTGGGCAGCAACTATGATACCAGGTGATTACTAATTAATGAAGGGAAGTTAGTGGATATTTTAGGGCGAGGTGAATGTGAGAGGAAGTGACGCCCCTGACGAAGCCATTTGGAGCGAAACCCGGGTCGGGCAGACGCGATTGTTTTTATAAAAACGCTGTGATTTTATTCACCAGTTTGTAAGTAGATTAAAATTGGAATTTTATATGCTGTGTTACGGTCTTCACTATGGAAGAAGTTATTTTCACATAGGATGAAGGAAAGTAAGCCGGTGACCTGTGTTTAAAGATCTTGATACGCCAGCGTTACAACTAGAGCATGGTGAGTGCAATTCCAGAGTGTCTGCAGGTTCTAACCGACAATACTTCACTATATGTGGTTCCTTTCAATTTGTACAGATCGATACATATGAAAGGAAGCAGTGTGAGCTTGATGTCAAAGATCGATCAAAGAGTATTCCCTTTGGTGTGAGAAAAGAAGCACTTTCTGCGCGGTCCATTTACTATTTAAAACTTTTGACGAGAGACTTACCCACCTCTTTATAAGGACTGCAGCATTTTGGAAGATACGTATATTGGATTTTTCTTTTCCTGTACCTGCTCAGGCCTTACCATCCTTAGAACGGCATTGGGTCCCACTAAATATCGCTGTAAATTCTGGCAGGTACTGGAACCTGAGGTAGTTGGTTCACTAGGACGTGTGGCTGTGACAGAATGGCCACGTCCTCTCGCAGCACCAGTGGGTACACTAACACCACCACGACCGCGTCCTCGTCCCTTACTAGATGTTTTCCTCATTGTTACCGTTCACCAAGCACCACAATAAGGAAAAAATATTTGGCCCAATGTATTGATTTCAAATTCAGGCCTTTGTTTACAGGCAGCTAACACTATCTACCTATTTGTTTATGTAGCATATTACACTAATCCAGGCACAGCAGTAACCACTGATTTAGGGAATATCTCTTTTAGGGCTAGTATTTAGGCCCTGGAAAAAGGTATCCTTTATGGACAGATTTACACTTGGCCTGCAACAGCTGGGACAACAGATTCAGGGTATTGCTATTTTGGCAATTGAATTTCACCCCAGAACAAAATATATGTTTTGACGGACACTATGAATTCTGGCCTGCAACAGCTGGGACACCAGATTCAGGGTATTGCTATTTTGGCAATTGAATGTCACCCCAGAACAAAATATATCTTTTGCGGACACAATGAATCCTGGCCTGCAACAGCTGGGACACCAGAATCAGGGTATTGCTATTTTGGCGATTGAATGTCACCCCAGAACAAAATATATGTTTTGACGGACACTATGAATCCTGGCCTGCAACAGCTGGGACACCAGATTCAGGGTATTGCTATTTTGGCAATTGAATGTCACCCCAGAACAAAATATATGTTTTGACGGACACTATGAATCCTGGCCTGCAACAGCTGGGACACCAGATTCAGGGTATTGCTATTTTGGCAATTGAATGTCACCCCAGAACAAAATATATGTTTTGACGGACACTATGAATCCTGGCCTGCAACAGCTGGGACACCAGATTCAGAGGTATTGCTATTTTGGCAATTGAATGTCACCCCATAACAAAATATATGTTTTGCGGACACTATGAATCCTGGCCTGCAACAGCTGGGACACCAGATTCAGGGTATTGCTATTTTGGCAATTGAATGTCACCCCAGAACAAAATATATGTTTTTCGGGCACTATGAATCCTGGCCTGCAACAGCTGGGACACCAGATTCAGGGTATTGCTATTTTGGCAATTAAATTTAGCCCCAGAACAAAATACATGTTTTGACGGACACTATGAAACGTGGCCTGCAACAGCTGGGACACCAGATTCAGGGTATTGCTATTTTGGCAATTGAATGTCACCCAAGAACAAAATATATGTTTTGTCGGACACTATGAAACGTGGCCTGCAACAGCTGGGACACCAGATTCAGGGTATTGCTATTTTGGCAATTCAATGTCACCCCAGAACAAAATATATGTTTTGACGGACACTATGAAACGTGGCCTGCAACAGCTGGGACACCAGATTAAGGGTATTGCTATTTTGGCAATTGAATTTCACCCCAGAACAAAATATATGTTTTGACGGACACTATGAAACCTGGCCTGCAACAGCTGGGACACCAGATTCAGAGTATTGCTATTTTGGCAATTGAATGTCACCCCAGAACAAAATATATGTTTTGACGGACACTATGAATCCTGGCCTGCAACAGCTGGGACACCAGATTCAGGGTATTGCTATTTTGGCAATTGAATGTCACCCCAGAACAAAATATATGTTTTGACGGACACTATGAATCCTGGCCTGCAACAGCTGGGACACCAGATTCAGGGTATTGCTATTTTGGCAATTGAATGTCACCCCAGAACAAAATATATGTTTTGACGGACACTATGAATCCTGGCCTGCAACAGCTGGGACACCAGATTCAGGGTATTGCTATTTTGGCAATTGAATTTCACCCCAGAACAAAATATATGTTTTAGCGGACACTTTGAAATCTGGCCTGCAACTGCTGGGACACCAGATTAAGGGTATTGCTATTTTGCCAGAATATTTTCACCCCAGAACAAAATATATGTTTTAGTAGACACTATGAAATCTGGCCTGCAACTGCTGGGACACCAGATTCAGGGTATTGCTATTTTGCCAGATTAATTTCACCCCAGAACAAAATATATGTTTTAGCGGACACTATGAAATCTGGCCTGCAACTGCTGGGAAACCAGAATCAGGGAATTACTATTTTGCCAGATTAATTTCACCCCAGAACAAAATATATTTTTGGCGGACACTATTCTATTTTGCCAGCCACAGCTGAATCCACTGATTTATGGTATTGCTATTTTAGGAATTGAATTTCACCCCAGAACAAAATATATGTTTTAGCGGACACTATGAAATCTGGCCTGCAACTGCTGGGACACTAGATTCAGCGTATTGCTATTTTGCTAAATTAATTTCACCCCAGAACAAAATATGTGTTTTGGCAGACACTATGAAACCTGGCCTGCAACTGCTGGGACACCAGAATCAGGGTATTGCTATTTTGCCAGATTAATTTCACCCCAGAACAAAATATATGTTTTAGCGGACACTATGAAATCTGGTCTGCAACTGCTGGGACACCAGAATCAGGGTATTGCTATTTTGCCAGATTAATTTCACCCCAGAACAAAATATGTTTTGGCGGACACTATTCTATTTTGCCAGCCACAGCTGAAACCACTGATTTATGGTATTGCTATTTTGGCAATTGAATTTCACCCCAGAAAATAATCCATCCTTGCCAGACAGCAGACACATGGTTGAGATGCTTGGTGACGCAGGTGGTGTTGTCGGTGGCACATCCTCTGTTTGGTGGGCGGCAGGTGCCAACATTCCTCCCGAGGCGGAGGAAGAGGCCGAGGCAGCAGCAGAAGTGGGAGCAGGGGAGCCAGAGTGAGTTCCTTGCTTTTAAGGTGTTTACTCCACTGCAGTTCATGCTTTGCATGTAGATGCCTGGTCATGCAGGTTGTGCTAAGGTTCAGAATGTTAATGCCTCGCTTCAGGATCTGATGGCACAGCGTGCAAACCACTCGGGTCTTTTTGTCAGCACATTTTTAAAGAAGTGCCGTGCCAGGGAACTCCTTGAAGCTGCCTTTGGGGTGCTCGGTCCCTGGTGGTGGTGGCCAGTAGCAGGCGAACTCTCTTGGCGGAGGCTGGTCTGCTTTGCCCACAGCTCCCTCTTTTGCTACGCTGTTGGCTCGGTCTCACCACTGCTTCTTCCTCTGAACTATGAAATTCAGTGGCATGACCTTCATTCCATGTGGGGTCTAGGACCTCATCGTCCCCTGCATCGTCTTCCACACAGTCTTCCTCCCTGACCTCCTGTTCGGTCTGCACACTGCAGAAAGACGCAGCAGTTGGCACCTGTGTTTCGTCATCATCAGAGACGTGCGGACTCCGATGAGGTGGTATTCCCATGTCCTCATCATCAGGAAACATCAGTGGTTGTGCATCAGTGCATTCTATGTCTTCCACCACTGGGGAAGGGCTAGGTGGATTCCGTTGGGAAACCCTGCCAGCAGAGTCTTCAAACAGCATAAGAGACTGCTGCATAACTTGAGGCTCTGACAGTTTCCCTGATATGCATGGGGGTGATGTGACAGACTGATGGGCTTGGTTTTCAGGTGCCACCTGTGCGCTTTCAGCAGAAGACTGGGTGGGAGATAATGTTGTGAACATGCTGGATCCACTGTCGGCCACCCAATTGACTAGCGCCTGTATCTGCTCAGGGAATACTCTTTGATCGATCTTTGACATCAAGCTCACACTGCTTCCTTTCATATGTATCGATCTGTACAAATTGAAAGGAACCACATATAGTGAAGTATTGTCGGTTAGAACCTGCAGACACTCTGGAATTGCACTCACCGTGCTCTAGTTGTAACGCTGGCGTATCAAGATCTTTAAACACAGGTCACTGGCTTACTTTCCTTCATCCTATGTGAAAATAACTTCTTCCATAGTGAAGACCGTAACACAGCATATAAAATTCCAATTTTAATCTACTTACAAACTGGTGAATAAAATCACAGCATTTTTATAAAAACAATCGCGTCTGCCCGACCCGGGTTTCGCTCCAAATGGCTTCGTCAGGGCGTCACTTCCTCTCACATTCACCTCGCCCTAAAATATCCACTAACTTCCCTTCATTAATTAGTAATCACCTGGTATCAAAGTTGCTGCCCACATCACTGTGCAGTCGTTCACACCAATGCCGACCATCTCCAGTGCGGCACCGCGTCCAGAGCAACAGATCCACCCCTACATGGCCCAAAACTGCATTCTCGCAACCACATCCACAGTTACAGTGTGGTGCGAGCGCAGCATCGGCTCTGCTACATCGCAAGATGCACTGAGTCAGCGCTGCTAAGCCTGAATTGCGAACAACTCGGCGCTAGCAAGTCTGAACTGCGCTCCGGCACTGCTACATCAGGAGGTACCCCACAGTCACCTATGGGAATACCTGATCAGAACACTATCTAGTACACCCAAGGGACAGTTTAAACGCATTTTCCGTAACTGTACAGATGTGGAGGTGTATAGAACACAAAGCAATATTATATTAGACAGGTTTATTGAGAAGGGCTACAATAAAGGAGAATTGGAAAAACAATGTAAAGAGGTAGAAACAAATGTTATGGTTAAAAAGCAAAAACAAGATTTAGACATTTGTAATAAAGAGAATAAATTTCAGTTTGCTTTTTTGACCCAATTTAGTGCCCAAGGACAACTTATAAAAAATGCGATCCAAAAAAATTGGAGTACATTAAAAAATGACCCCGTAATAGGGGATGAACTTCCAAAAAAACCTTGTATAATTTTAAAAAAAGCACCAAATTTACATTCCATTTTAGTGAAAAGTGCAATTCCTCCGGTAGATAAAAAAGGAAGAAAAAATCGATTTACTTGGTGCGGCTTCTGCTTGCCATGTAGGAACCGTACAAAAGAAATGAAAAAAGAACGACAAGCTGAGAAAGTCCATTCCAATTCAAGAAAGAAAGATCTGAAAATTAGAGGGGAGATTACTTGTGAGACCTCAGGTGTGATCTACGTGCTGGAGTGTCCTTTTGGCCTCCAGTACGTCGGCCGCACCATGAAGAAGTTAAAAGTACGTGTACAGGAGCACATAAAACATATAAAAAAAGGAATGGAAACGCATGGGGTACCCCTACATTTTAAACATGTACATAAGATGGACCCGAAGGGGTTAAAATTTACAGGAGTCGCTCATGTCAAAAAACATTGGCGGGGAGGAAGCTATGAGAACAAGATAGACCAAACTGAAGTAGAATGGATATATAACATGGGAAGCTTACAACCTAAGGGGTTAAATGTAGACCTGGACTTAAAACCCAGTTTAATTTGAACTTTTTCCTCCTATGTGTTCTGATCAGGTATTCCCATAGGTGACTGTGGGGTACCTCCTGATGTAGCAGTGCCGGAGCGCAGTTCAGACTTGCTAGCGCCGAGTTGTTCGCAATTCAGGCTTAGCAGCGCTGACTCAGTGCATCTTGCGATGTAGCAGAGCCGACGCTGCGCTCGCACCACACTGTAACTGTGGATGTAGTTGCGAGAATGCGGTTTTGGGCCATGTAGGGGTGGATCTGTTGCTCTGGACGCGGTGCCGCACTGGAGATGGTCGGCATTGGTGTGAACGACTGCACAGTGATGTGGGCAGCAACTATGATACCAGGTGATTACTAATTAATGAAGGGAAGTTAGTGGATATTTTAGGGCGAGGTGAATGTGAGAGGAAGTGACGCCCCTGACGAAGCCATTTGGAGCGAAACCCGGGTCGGGCAGACGCGATTGTTTTTATAAAAACGCTGTGATTTTATTCACCAGTTTGTAAGTAGATTAAAATTGGAATTTTATATGCTGTGTTACGGTCTTCACTATGGAAGAAGTTATTTTCACATAGGATGAAGGAAAGTAAGCCGGTGACCTGTGTTTAAAGATCTTGATACGCCAGCGTTACAACTAGAGCATGGTGAGTGCAATTCCAGAGTGTCTGCAGGTTCTAACCGACAATACTTCACTATATGTGGTTCCTTTCAATTTGTACAGATCGATACATATGAAAGGAAGCAGTGTGAGCTTGATGTCAAAGATCGATCAAAGAGTATTCCCTTTGGTGTGAGAAAAGAAGCACTTTCTGCGCGGTCCATTTACTATTTAAAACTTTTGACGAGAGACTTACCCACCTCTTTATAAGGACTGCAGCATTTTGGAAGATACGTATATTGGATTTTTTTCTTTTCCTGTACCTGCTCAGGCCTTACCATCCTTAGAACGGCATTGGGTCCCACTAAATATCGCTGTAAATTCTGGCAGGTACTGGAACCTGAGGTAGTTGGTTCACTAGGACGTGTGGCTGTGACAGAATGGCCACGTCCTCTCGCAGCACCAGTGGGTACACTAACACCACCACGACCGCGTCCTCGTCCCTTACTAGATGTTTTCCTCATTGTTACCGTTCACCAAGCACCACAATAAGGAAAAAAATATTTGGCCCAATGTATTGATTTCAAATTCAGGCCTTTGTTTACAGGCAGCTAACACTATCTACCTATTTGTTTATGTAGCATATTACACTAATCCAGGCACAGCAGTAACCACTGATTTAGGGGAATATCTCTTTTAGGGCTAGTATTTAGGCCCTGGAAAAAAGGTATCCTTTTATGGACAGATTTACACTTGGCCTGCAACAGCTGGGACAACAGATTCAGGGTATTGCTATTTTGGCAATTGAATTTCACCCCAGAACAAAATATATGTTTTGACGGACACTATGAATTCTGGCCTGCAACAGCTGGGACACCAGATTCAGGGTATTGCTATTTTGGCAATTGAATGTCACCCCAGAACAAAATATATCTTTTTGCGGACACAATGAATCCTGGCCTGCAACAGCTGGGACACCAGAATCAGGGTATTGCTATTTTGGCGATTGAATGTCACCCCAGAACAAAATATATGTTTTGACGGACACTATGAATCCTGGCCTGCAACAGCTGGGACACCAGATTCAGGGTATTGCTATTTTGGCAATTGAATGTCACCCCAGAACAAAATATATGTTTTGACGGACACTATGAATCCTGGCCTGCAACAGCTGGGACACCAGATTCAGGGTATTGCTATTTTGGCAATTGAATGTCACCCCAGAACAAAATATATGTTTTGACGGACACTATGAATCCTGGCCTGCAACAGCTGGGACACCAGATTCAGGGTATTGCTATTTTGGCAATTGAATGTCACCCCATAACAAAATATATGTTTTTGCGGACACTATGAATCCTGGCCTGCAACAGCTGGGACACCAGATTCAGGGTATTGCTATTTTGGCAATTGAATGTCACCCCAGAACAAAATATATGTTTTTTCGGGCACTATGAATCCTGGCCTGCAACAGCTGGGACACCAGATTCAGGGTATTGCTATTTTAGCAATTAAATTTAGCCCCAGAACAAAATACATGTTTTGACGGACACTATGAAACGTGGCCTGCAACAGCTGGGACACCAGATTCAGGGTATTGCTATTTTGGCAATTGAATGTCACCCAAGAACAAAATATATGTTTTGACGGACACTATGAAACGTGGCCTGCAACAGCTGGGACACCAGATTCAGGGTATTGCTATTTTGGCAATTCAATGTCACCCCAGAACAAAATATATGTTTTGACGGACACTATGAAACGTGGCCTGCAACAGCTGGGACACCAGATTAAGGGTATTGCTATTTTGGCAATTGAATTTCACCCCAGAACAAAATATATGTTTTGACGGACACTATGAAACCTGGCCTGCAACAGCTGGGACACCAGATTCAGGGTATTGCTATTTTGGCAATTGAATGTCACCCCAGAACAAAATATATGTTTTGACGGACACTATGAATCCTGGCCTGCAACAGCTGGGACACCAGATACAGGGTATTGCTATTTTGGCAATTGAATGTCACCCCAGAACAAAATATATGTTTTTGCGGACACTATGAATCCTGGCCTGCAACAGCTGGGACACCAGATTCAGGGTATTGCTATTTTGGCAATTGAATGTCACCCAAGAACAAAATATATGTTTTGACGGACACTATGAATCCTGGCCTGCAACAGCTGGGACACCAGATTCAGGGTATTGCTATTTTGGCAATTGAATTTCACCCCAGAACAAAATATATGTTTTAGCGGACACTTTGAAATCTGGCCTGCAACTGCTGGGACACCAGATTAAGGGTATTGCTATTTTGCCAGAATATTTTCACCCCAGAACAAAATATATGTTTTAGTAGACACTATGAAATCTGGCCTGCAACTGCTGGGACACCAGATTCAGGGTATTGCTATTTTGCCAGATTAATTTCACCCCAGAACAAAATATATGTTTTAGCGGACACTATGAAATCTGGCCTGCAACTGCTGGGAAACCAGAATCAGGGAATTACTATTTTGCCAGATTAATTTCACCCCAGAACAAAATATATTTTTGGCGGACACTATTCTATTTTGCCAGCCACAGCTGAATCCACTGATTTATGGTATTGCTATTTTAGGAATTGAATTTCACCCCAGAACAAAATATATGTTTTAGCGGACACTATGAAATCTGGCCTGCAACTGCTGGGACACTAGATTCAGCGTATTGCTATTTTGCTAAATTAATTTCACCCCAGAACAAAATATGTGTTTTGGCAGACACTATGAAACCTGGCCTGCAACTGCTGGGACACCAGAATCAGGGTATTGCTATTTTGCCAGATTAATTTCACCCCAGAACAAAATATATGTTTTAGCGGACACTATGAAATCTGGTCTGCAACTGCTGGGACACCAGAATCAGGGTATTGCTATTTTGCCAGATTAATTTCACCCCAGAACAAAATATGTTTTGGCGGACACTATTCTATTTTGCCAGCCACAGCTGAAACCACTGATTTATGGTATTGCTATTTTGGCAATTGAATTTCACCCCAGAAAATAATCCATCCTTTGCCAGACAGCAGACAGTATTATACTTGTCTAGCCAAAGCTGGAACACCAGATTTGGGGGATTGGCATTTGGGCAATTGTATTTAACCCCTTAATAAAATATAGAAATTGCTATCCTGAGTTTCTAGGGGTGACAATTAGCACAGCCAAGCCCCTGATGTAGGATATAGCAAAAAAAAAAACTAGTATTGATGGATTGATGGACTTGGTGGCAGCTTCTTCTGGTGCACCACAAGTCACAAAATGGCCGCCGATCAACCCAGAAAATAAGTGACAGAAAAACACTCTGTGCAGCCCAAAAACCAGCGAGCAAGTAACTAGCAGAAGTTCAATGATTCTCAGCTGTAGATCGATCCGTTCATTAGGTGCTGTTGCTGACTTTAAAGGGTTTCTGTCACCAACTTTTGACATTATAAGCTGTCTGACATTAGCTATGTGCTAATGTCAGACCAGCTTGATAATGTCTTTTTTATAAAAATCCGCTGTATATATAGTCTGAAAAACTTACTTTTATATTATGTAAATTAGCCTCTAGGAGCAGGGGGGGCGTTGCCTGCTCCTAGCGGCTCGTCCGGCAACCTGCTGGCACGCCCTTCACACTTTGATTGACAGTGCAGGGCAGCGATCCTCCTGCACTGTCTCGTTCTGAATCGCGCGCCCGCGTCGCCGCTCTGTATTCGGCGCAGGCGCGGTGAGCAGAGGACGCTGGTGCCTGCTGTCCTCTGCTCACCGCGCCTGCGCCGAATACAGAGCGGCGGCGCGGGCGCGCGATTTCAGAACGAGGCAGGAGGATCGCTGCCCTGCACTGTCAATCAAAGTGTGAAGGGGCGTGCCAGCAGGTTGCAGGACGGAGCCGCTAGGAGCAGGGCAACGCCCCCCCTGCTCCTAGAGGCTAATTTACATAATATAAAAGTAAGTTTTCAGACTATATATACAGCGGATTTTTATAAAAAAGACATTATCAAGCTGGTCTGACATTAGCACATAGCTAATGTCAGACAGCTTATAATGTCAAAAGTTGGTGACAGAAACCCTTTACCTGCCTAATCTTGCCCTGACAGAAGCTGCGTCCTCTCCCTTCACTAATCAAAGCAGTGTGACGTGCGGCGCTACGTGACTCCAGCTAAAATAGAGGCTGGGTCACATGCTGCACTTGACCACTCACAGCCATGCCTTTAGTAGGCATGGCTGTAATGGGCTCTTAGGGCAAGAAGTAAAACGCTAGCTGATTGGCTGCTGTGCAGCCCTTCAGAAAGCGGGAAGAAATCGACGAACAAAGAACCCGAACTTTTTTGAAAATGTCTGGGTTCGGGTCCGTGTCCCGGACACCCCAAAATTCGGTACGAACCCGAACGATGCTCGAACTGTTCGCTCAACACTAGTCATCATACGTTGTATCCAACAGGAGGTTTATGTTCAAGAACTTGAACTCCTCCAAAACCAAAAGAGTGTACCTAAGGACAGTTCCCTCAAGAGACTTGACCCCGTTATAGATGCTAATGGACTGTTAAGAGTTGGAGGATGCAATTTAGATGCGAAACTCGAGAGTAATGTAATGAACAAAATCCACTAATACTCCCGAACAATCATATTACATCTTTACTTGTGCAACACTTCCATGAGAAGACTAAATATCAGGCACGTTTGTTCACTGAAGGAGCTTTAGGTACAGCTGGATTCTGGGAGCCAAAAGACTTGTGAGTAGTCTCATTTTCAAATGTGTCATTTGCAAAAAACTACGGGTTATGTTTTAGTCACAAAAGATGACTAACTTCACTGCTGACCGTCTCAGTACAGAACCCCCCTTTACTAACGTTGGTCTTGACAAGTTTGGCCCCTGGTCTTTCAAAACACGACACACTACAGGAGGCCATGCAAACAGTAAACGCTGGGCAGTCATATTTACGTGCATGCATGGGCGTAGCTATAGGGGGTGCAGAGGTAGCAGTCGCTACCGGGCCCAGGAGCCTGAGGGGGCCCAAAGACCCTTGTGCCGCATATGAAGACACACAAAGCACTGAGGAAAGGGGGCCCAAGCTGAACTCTTGCACCAGGGCCCATGAGCCGTTAGCTACGCCCATGCGAGCATGAGTATCAGGGCTGTACATATAGAAGTTATCGAGTCTTTGAATACATCCAGCTTTATAAATGCTCTCAGACGTTTAATTTCCATTAGAGGCCCAGTTAAACTTATCCGCTCTGATAGGGGTACCAACTTCGTTGGAGCCTGCCAAGAACTGCAGTTCCCGATCCATTTCGGTGGTGTTTCTGTCACTTTCTGACCTTTTTCAATGGACCAGACACCCTCCCCTCTTCAGAGCAGCAGGTGCCTGGTTGTCTCCCATTGACCTACATTATACTCGGGTGCTCGGGCCAAACACACGAATACTTTGGTGCTTTATCATCACTATTGATAACCATACGACCAGTGATTTAAGTTTTTATAGCCAAATTTAGCAGGTCACATGCAAGTAACGTCATAATCCAGGTAACAAAACAGGAAGTCAAACAAATGAACAAATATTTAGCAAACAGAAAACAGGATAATTGAATCGATATCCTTTCACATAGTACAAATTGCAGTGATATCAGCGCTGTGATGCAGTCCGTAAAAATTGTAAGAGTATAAATTATGGTCTCTGGGCACACGAACATCGGTGTGAAAGTCTGTGTTTGGATTTTAGATAACGCTTGTTGAAAGGCTTCAGAGTAGCCAATCAACAAGCTTTTAAGCTTTGGGCACTTGGAAGCTATCACAGTCTTGTCTATTATTGGCATGGCTCTAATTACCAGCGCACCATGTGACCATGCATGCATAAATGCCTCATCACGTGTTGTGCTGCCATTCTGCTCTAACTAGTGTAGGGACAGGACACTGCTTCAGTGAGGGACAGTGTTAGGCTTCTAATGTGGCTGTTAAGTCTGTGGGTGACCTGTAGGCATTTTTGATCCGTGCAATACATCTCCTTTACACCATTGACACAGAAATACAATACTTAATTGGGATGTTAAGTCTGTGGGTGACCTATAACCCTTTTTTGGGGTTAAAAACACCGCCTTTGCATCTGTTATACTGTAAAAGAATAGTTAATCAGTCTGTTAATTGTGTCAGTGACATGAAGCCATTTTTTGGGGTTCAAAACACCATATTTGCATCTGTCATACTGTAATAGAATAGTTAATCAGTCTGTTAATTTTGTCGGTGACATAAAGCCAATATTTGGGGTTCAATACATCGCCTTTGCATCAGTCTTACTGTAATAGAATAGTTAATCAGTCTGTTAATTGTGTCGGTGACATAAAGACAATATTTGGGGTTCAAAACATTGCCTTTGCATCAGTCTTACTGTAATAGAATAGGTAATCAGTCTGTTAATTGTGTCGGTGGCATGAAGCCAATTTTTGGGGTTCAAAACACCACCTTTGAATCCGTCTTACTGTTATAGAATAGTTAAGCAGTCTGTTAATTGTGTTGGTTACATAAAGCCATTTTTTGGAGTTCCAAACACGTCCTTTGCATCCATCTTACTGTAATAGTATAGTCAATCTGTCTGTTAATTCTGTGGGTGACAAAAACCCATTTTTTCTGGCGCAAAACACCTTTGCATCCATGACACGGAAATGCTATAGTAAATCTGTCTGTTAATTATGTGGGTAAAATATAGCCATTTTTAGGGGGAAGATACATTTCCTTTGCATCCGTGACACAGAAATGCAATACTTAATCTGGCTAATAGTTAATCTGTCTGTTAATTCTGTGGGTGACCTATAGCCATTTTTTGGGTTGAGATACACATCATTTACACCCGTGACACAGAAATACAATTGTTCATCTGTCAGCCAATTTTGTGGGTGACTGTAAAAAAATGAGGAGAGCATCAAGTTAGGGATGTGGTCGTGGTCATGGTGCTGCTGGTGATGGAGCTCCTGCTGCAGGGAGAGAATGTTGTCGACCTGTGCCAGCTATGCGCCAAACTAAACACCTTCCTCTGGGGCACGCAGGTGACAGGACATTCTGCGTTATTTTGTAGACCGAATACCACTCTATGAATGGTGAGGCCAGAACAAGTAGAGGCAGTAGTAGATTGGATGGCTGACTGTGCCTCCAGTTCCTTTACATTGTCTTCCACTTGGTCCACTGCTGAAAGCACAAAGTTGGCACCGGCGGCCCTCGAGCATCTGTATTGCACCTCAATCCATGCAGCAGTCACATATGCTTTTTGATGACTCTGCTGGCAGGGTTTCTGTGAGCCATCCACCTATCCCTGTCCCAGAAGTGGAAGAGATTGAGTGCACTAATGCCCAACCACTTTTGTTTGAGGATGAGGACGTGGGAGGACCGCCGCAGTACGTCGCTGATGATGATGAAACACAGGTGTTAACTGCTGTGGCTTTCTGCAGTGTGCAGACCGGAAAGGGGTGAGTAGTGGGTGGAAGATGATGTGGAGGATGATGAGGTCCTAGACCTCACATGGAATCCAGGTCGAGTGACGTCTGCAGGTTGGAGGAAGAGGTTGTGGTCATGCAGCGCCAGGCACACAGCAAAAGAAGGAGCAGGGTGCAAAACCACAGTGGCTGGCTTCTAGTCAGTACACTTGCTACTGCCCACCGCACCGATTGGCAGAGCACACCAAATCCAGCTCAAAGGAGTTCCCTGGCATGGCAGTTTTTCAGGCAATATGCTGATGACAAGACAGGGGTGGTTTGCACGCTGTGCAGCCAGAGCCTAAAGCAAGGCATAAATGTACTAAACCTCACCTTGCAGCTAACTGCAAAGCACGAGCTTCAGTGGAGTAGACACCTGAAAAACCATGAAAAGTTTGAGGTTCCTCCTGCTCCGGTTTCTGCTGTGGTCTTGACCTCTTCCCTCCTCTGGGGAACCCTGCAAAGAGAGGACGTGGCAGCAACACCACCACCACCACCAGTGTCACCAAGCATACCTACACTGTCCCATGGAAGCGCTGAACTGTCCATTGCCCCAAAAACTGGAGAGAAAGAGAAAGTACCCCACTACCCATCCATGAACTTTGGCCCCAAATGCCAGCATTTCAAAATTCCTGGCCTTTGAAATTCTACCATTCAGTCTGGTGGAGATGGACAGTTTTAAAAACTTAATGATGGTGGCTGTCCCACAGTACACGGTTCCTAGCCACTACTACTTTTTCAAGCAGGCCATCCCTGCTCTGCATGAACCAGTGGCGTAAAAAAACAGGTGTGTGCTGCGCAACGCCATCAGTGGCAAGGTCCACATAACCACAGATATGTGGATCAGTAAGCATAGTCAGAGACATTATATTAGGGATGTTTCTCTGTGTCTCCTGTTGTCTCCTCCTCCTACTCTGTTTCTTCCTTCTCTACCGTCTCCTCATCCGGTCAGCATAACACCTGCACCACCAACTTCCGCACAGCCAGGGGGAAATGACAGCAGGCTGTTCTGAAACGTATCTGTTTGGGAGGAAAAACCCCATACTGCACAGGAGCTGTGGCCAGACATCGCATTGTGGTTGGTGCCACTGAGCCTCAAGCCCAGCTTGGTGGTCAGGCGCGTACATACAGGGGTCGCTGCAGTCGCAGTTGCGACCGGGCCCGGCACTCCAGGGGGCCCGGCCGCCTGTGGACCCCTGCAGTAGCGCTGTACCGGGGCCCTCACTGGGGTGCCAGAATAAGCGCTGACACCATACTGCGGCGGGGCAAGGGAGCGCATAGTTCCCTGCCCTGCCGCTGGTCACCGCTATAGGCTGCAGGCCTAATAGGCCTGAGGCCTATGCGGTAGTGAAATCCCGGCACAGGCGTGCGCGATTACGTCATCACGCACGACCGGGGCCGGGACGCAGCAGCACAGAGAAGTGTGAGCGTCTTCTCTGCAAGCAAGCGCAGGTAAGTATTTAGCTTTTAGGTTTTTATCTCTTTTTTATTAATTTTTATGTGACAACTTTGGGGGACATGTGGGGAAAAATTATTATGGAGATAATGGAGGAATTACTTTGTGGGGGCAAATGATTGTGGGGGCAAATTACTATACGGCAGTGGGGGGAACTACAGAGTGAAGGAAACTACAGAGTGGGGAAACTACAGTGTGGGGGGCAATGTGGGGAAACTACTGTGTGAGGGGAAGTGTGGGGGGCAAATTACTATAGGGGCAGTGTGGGAGAAACTACAGGGTGAAGGAAACTACAGAGTGGGAAACTACTGTGTGAGGGGCAATGTGGGGAAACTACTGTGTGGGGGCAGTGTGGGGAAACTACTGTGTGAGGGGCAATGTGGGGAAACTACTGTGTGGGGGCAGTGTGGGAGAAACTACTGTGTGAGGGCGGTGTGGGAAACTACTGTGTGGGGCGGTGTGGGGAAACTACTGTGTGGGGGCGGTGTGGGAAACTACTGTGTGGGCGGTGTGGGAAACTACTGTGTGGGGCGGTGTGGGGAAACTACTGTGTGGGGGGCGGTGTGGGAAACTACTGTGTGGGAAACCACGGTGTGGGGGCAGTGTTGGGGAAACTACGGTGTGGGGGGACATGTGGGGGCAAATGATTATGGGGGCAAATTACTATATGGGGCAATGTGGGGGAAACTACAGTGTGGGGGACATTACTATATGGGGTCAGTGTGGGGAAACTACTGTGTGGGGAAATTAGTGTATGGGGGCAGTGTGGGGAAATGACTGTGTGTGTGTGTGTGGGGCAAATTACTATGGGGGGCAGTGTGGGGAAATTACTATATGGAGGCAGCATGGGGGGCGTTGCTATTGGGGAAGCACTGTAGGGGCAATTCTATTATTTTTGGGGACACTATACAGGGATTACTGCCTGGAGCACAATATAGGATGTTTTTAGCGTACAGGGGGTGAAGGCAGGTTAGGGGTGGGGGGCGGCGATGGGGAGGGGGCCCCATGGATCAGTTTCGCACCGGGGCCCCATGGATTGTGTGTACGCCACTGTTGGTGGTGTGCGATAACTGGTGAAATCTTGTAGCAGCTCTGGGCTTAGCTGGTTTGACACACATCCCTTACCTGGTACACGTGCTGAATTTGGAGGTGCAGTGGTTCGTGAAGAATTGCCCCAAAATGTCAGAGCTGCTGCAGAAAGTGTGCATCATCTGTGCATGCTTTTGGCATTCTCACCCTGCTGATGTTTGTCTGTCTGTGATGCAGCGTAACCTTTGCCTTCCTGCACACCACCTGATATACGACATACCCACGTACGTAGTGTTGAGCGAAGCAAGCTTCAGATGCTTCATCCAAAGTCGCTTTGTTCAAAACTTCGGAACAATACTGTACGGATATCTGTCTCCATACAGTATTAGAATGTATGGGCTCCAATGAGCTGAAGTAAGTTATTTGCGAAGTCACGAGTGACTTCGATAAATAACTTTGGTAGTTGATTTTTAAAGTGAAAAACCAGTTTAAAACTTGAAACCGAACTCAGCTTCAGTTCTAAGTTAATAGTCGGAACCAAAGCAGAGATCATTCCCACAGTTCATTCCCATGGTTATCAGGCCAGTCATTCACATGTGGGTCAAAGGATGGGTTCCTGCACCAACAGCAGCCAAGTACACAACTGTCCAGCCAGGGCACAGTTTTGGAGGATGACAACAAGAAAGAGGAACTGTGTTCACAGCAGGGTGGCACCCAAATCAGCTCACGGGCATCAATGGAGCGTGCTGAGGGGGTACAGAGGACACAGATAATACACCTCCCACTGAGGACAGCTTGTTGTTGCCTCTAGGCAGCCTGGCACACATGAGCGAGTACATGCTGCAGTGCTTGCAGTGCTGCTACAAGGACAACGTACAATCCTTACTTCCTACCTCACAGGAGCGTGATCATAAGATGCTCGAATACAAGCACACGCTGGTAGACATCCTACTGACAGCGTTCCCACCTGACAGCGGGGAGTCAGTGGAAGTACGAGGCGGAGGAGAAGGAAGTCATCAATGCAGCTGGGGCACCGGCACCACCTCAAAAGGGAGGGTTAACATGGCCAAAATGTTGAAAAGCTTTGTCAGCAAGGCACAACATCCAGCACGACCATCTGATACGGACCATCTTAGGAGGAGGCAGCGTTTCAGCAACATGGTGGAAGAGTACATGTGCACATGTCTGCACGTACTGACTGATAGGTCTTCCCCATTTAACTTCTGGTCTCCAAATTGAACACATGCCCTGATCTTACCTTTTACGCCTTGGAGGTGCTGGCCTGCCCTGCGGCAAGTGTATTGCCCGAATGTGTGTTTAGCACAGCGTGAACAAGCTCACGTTCATTAAAATAAACCAGACATGGATACCACAGGACTTGCCCTTACCTTGGGAAGAGTAGAGAAGTATACCAGTCGCACCCAGCCATTGTTATACTCCAGCGCAGTTTTTTTTATTGTTTTTGCCATTTCCCAATGTTTAGGGGCCAATTAAAAATAAGATAAAAAATAATTTAAAAAAACAACACAAAAACTGTGTTGGCTACCTATTCCGCCTCTTCCACCTACACTGCCATGTCCACTTCCTCTTCCACTTGGGCCTCCACCTACTGGTTCAAGATTATTATTTGTTATATTGGCAGAGAGAAGAAGTATGCAGGCCGCATCCAGCCATTTTTATACTACAGCGCAGTTTGTTCTGTTTGCCATTTCCCAATGTTTTGGGGCTTCCCCAAAACCCAGAAAAAGAAAGAATTTTTTTCTTTTTTTAAAACACTAAAAACACAAAAACTGTTGGCTATCTCCTTTGTCTCCTCCGCCTCTTCTGTAAAAAACAGCCCAATGATGTCCTAAGTTTCATTAGTCTGTTTAAACTGTGTTAAAGTTGAATGTACACTGTATGTGTTCCTGTGTTTCTGTAATTCTGGTCCTTTAAGACAGCAGCCATTGTAATTGTAATATGATGCTGGAGTGACATGCCCCTATGATGTCAGCCTGCCTGTCTGCAGACAGAGTGTGAGAAGAGAAGCAGGAAGTGACGAGACAGGGAGTAGCAGCCATCTGGGCAAGAGAAAAGACAGGTGTCTGTGCTGTATTGAGAGTGTGTGAAGGTATCAGAGGACTTTCCTGTGCAGTTAAGCTGTATGTATTTCAGTCCAGAGGCAGACGGAGTATAAAGAGACAGTACATTTAGTGGAGCCACGCTAAAAGGACTGTGCTCAGTGGCTGATCAGTGAAACTGACATTGTGGCTGTGTATATTTCCACAAAAGCTAGAGACTCGCAGTGCTGTTGAGTACCGGACAGTAACTGCAAAACCCTGGCTTACATCACACTTTAGTGTATGGATTCTGCAGGACTGTCAGTGTGCTGATCTAGTTTGTGTTGGGCTCCATTGCATCCATTTGGTTGCCCTGCCTGCTGAGGAGGATTTCATTGCTTCGGATATCGTGATAACTGTGAGGAGAGGAAGCTTCGCTATCAAAGAAAGGAACGACATTGGGCCCCACCGCGCACCTCTACAGACTGTAAGAGGTCCACTTGGACAACTGGGAAAAGGGGGGTGCGCACCCAACTGTGAAGTTAGGGTCAGTTAGGGATAGTTTTGGGAATATTGTTCATTCAGTGTCCGTACTGCAGAAGCGGATGTAGTAAAAGTGGAAACTATTGCAGAATCTGCCTTGAATTGTTCATACTATACTGTGTTTTTTGCTTGTCCTTCTTTCTGTTCTTCTACTTTTAACTTGCCTTTATTAACATGTAGTAAATGTATTCTTCTCGAACTTGACCACTGCATGTGCGTTCTTTTCTAGTTGCGGAGCCCAAACCACCTGCCTTGCTCTCGGTTCACACTTCCACCTACACTGCCATGTCCACCTCCTCTCTAACCTCCACCTCCTGGTTCAAGATTATTATTTGATATTGGCAGAGTAGAGACATATACTGACCGCACCCCAAAAAATAGCTATAGGTCACACACAGAATTAACAGACAAATAAAAAAAATAAGAAAAAAAAAATACACACAAAAACAGTGTTGGCTACCTCCTCCACCACTTCCACCTACACTGCCATGTCCACCGCCTGTTCAACCTCCTACTACACTTGGACCTCCGCCTCCTGGTTCAAGATTATTATTATTTATTTTTTTTTTTTATGTACGTCATCGCAGGTCTTTTTCAGGTCCTGCAGAAAGAAGAGGATACCAGCTGCGCGATCAAGTGGATGAGGTGAGTTTTATTACTTTGGACCCCTCAGTGCCCATTTTATTTAGCATTCTGTCTTAAGAATGCTATTATTTTCCGTTATAACCATGATATGATGGAAGATAATAAAGTGAAGTTCGGGTCCCCATTGACTTTAATGGGGTCTGGGTTCGGGGTCAAGTTCGGATCAAATTCGGTTCCCAAACTTTGACCTAAAGCTGGTGAACCCGAACTTCTACGAGTCCGCTCATCCCTATTAGTGGCACAAAAATATATATTATTTGCCGTTCAGTGGTGTAGTTATATGTTCTAAAGCCTTTTGTGACGTGTATAAGTGGAAAAAAATAAGGGCCTATTTGCCGTTCAGCTGTGCAGTTATATGTTCTAAAGCCTTTTGTGGCGTGTATAAGTGGAAAAAAATAAGGGCCTATTTGCGGTTCAGTGGTGCAGTTATATGTTCTAAACTCCTTTTTGGCGTGTATTAGTGGCACAAGAAAAAGTATTTCCGTTGTGTGATGAAGTGAGAAATATACAGCCTTTTTTGACGTGTATTAGTGGCAAAAAAATAAATATTTGCCGTTCAGTGGTGCAGTTATATGTTCTAAAGCCCTTTTTGGCATGTATTAGTGGCACAAAAAAAGTATTTATTGTTGTGTGGTGACTGGTGAAGTGAGAAAATTACAGTCCTTTTTGGCATGAATTAGTGGCAAAAAATATATGGTGGCAGTTCAGCGGTGCAGTTATATGTTCTAAATCCCTTTTGGCATGTATTAGTGGCACAAAAAAAATATTTCCCATTGTGTGGTGAAGTGAGAAAATTACAGCCCTTTTTGGCGTGAATTAGTGGCAAAAAAATATATATTTGCCAATCTGCGGTGCAGTTATATGTTCTAAATCACTTTTTGGCGTGAATTAGTGGCAAAAAAATATATATTATTTGCCGTTCAGAGGTGTAGTTAGATGTTCTAAAGCCTTTTGTGGCGTGTATAAGTGGAAAAAAAGTAAGGGCCTATTTGCCGTTCAGCGGTGCAGTTGTATGTTCTAAAGCCTTCTGTGGCGTGTATAAGTGGAAAAAAAGTAAGGGCCAATTTGCCATTCAGCGGTGCAGTTATATGTTCTAAAGCCCTTTTTGGTGTATATTAGTGGAAAAAAAGGACTTTTTAGCCGTTGTGTGGTGAAATGAGAAAATCACAATCTTTTTTAGGGTGTTTTATTTTCCTTTTTATTTATTTATTTATTTGATCTAACAGTATGTCAGATAGAGAAGTGCCGTCATTTCTTTGCCAAAAAGGCAGTACCAGACCTGCACATGTATGTAGAACAGAAGGTGGGCCTGTCGGTGTCTGCCAAAGTGCACGGCAGCACCGACATATAGAGCTGTTACTACGGTCAGGGACAATACATATCCTTTACTGCCCACTGGGTGAATGTGGTTCCTGCACAGCCACACCAGCAACTTGGCCAGGTGACGCCGCTTCTGCCTCCATGTTCTTACACTATTGGTCCTGCGACAATGTTCATCTCTGCCTCCTCATCCTCCACCGTGTCCTCAGCCTCCACTGCAGAGACAATTCACAGTGCCCCTCCAGCATACCACATGTTACATTGTTCTGCACCTTGTTTGCCTGGGAAAACCGCGTCACACAGGGGAGGAACTGCTCTGTGTCCTTCATTGAGAAATAAAATCCTGTCTTTCGCCGTGAAAACTCAAAATTGGAACTATACTGACCAATAACAGGAAGAACATGGTGTCGGTGCTGCGTCAAGGAGGGCTGAGCCATGCTCCCTGCATGGTACACGAGTTCAATCTGGTTGTCAAGCAGATACTGAAGTCTTCCACCCATCTGCAAGACATCCTAAAATGGCCAGGAAACTTTGCATGCACTTCAGCCACTCTTACACCGCAAACCACACCCTCCTTGAGCTGCAACGGCAAACAGCATCCCCAACATAGGCTGATATGCAACATTTCCACCCATTGGAATTGCACCCTCCATATGTTGGACTGACTATACGAACAGAGAAAGGCCATAAACGATTTCTTGATGATCCAAGCGGACAGGAGTACTCGCTTGTGTTACTTCAATGTCAGCCAGTGGCAGCTCATGCGTGACACCTGCCGTTTGCTCAAGCCCTTTGAGAAGGCCACGTCATTTGTCAGTCACCAGGACTACGGGATGAACAACGTAATTCCACTGCTTCATGTCCAGGAACAGATGATGGTAATTCTGGCTGGTCAGATGACTTGAGTCATGGAGCCTAGATCTCGTGGCCACATGAGCCCTGTGGAGGCTGAACTGGAGGAGGAGAAGGGCATTGGAGCACAAGCAATGTGTAGCAAAATGGGTAGTTTTTCTACATAGGTGACAGGAGAGGAGGAGCAGGAGCAGCCAGTGGAGCTACAGGGCGATCAGGAAGATGAGGCAGAGGACCCATACACACCGTGGCAGTATACAGTGGAGATGGAGGAAGGGGGTACCTCCGAGTCACTTGTACAAATGGCCCGATGCATACTTACTTGCTTGCATAGTGACAGACGAATTGTCACCAGTGGCTCTCCACCTTGTTGGAACCTCACTACCAATTCAAAATGGGTGCCTTTTTTACACCTGCTGAGAGGGAGGACAAACTGAACTACTATAGAGACATCCAATGTGGTCAGTTGGCCGCTGCCTATCTGCGCCATCGTCCATCTTATCGCAGGTCTGACCCGGGGGGGGGGGGGTTGCTTTCTGCACTCTGGTTCCACTGTCATGGCTGCTGTTTCAGGGTTGGGGGTAGGAGCAGTACCACCACAATCAGCGGCAGCTTGAGTCTAGAGTCGATGATGAGCAGCTTTCTTAACTTAAAGAAACTACTCAACAGTAGCAGCAGCTAGACCTGGAGCAGAAACGGAACCAGCAGGTGGTGGCATACTTGGACAGCGCCCTGCCACCTCACATTGAAGATCCTCTGGACTACTGGGCAGCCAAAATGGATTTGTGCAGTGTTGGGCGCGAATATTCGAATCGCGAATTTTAATCCTGAATATCGCCACTTCGAGAATTCGCAAAGATTTAGAATATAGTGCTATATTTTCGTATTCTCGAATATTCTAGATTTTTTTTCATCTGAACCCATGATCCCTCCCTGCTTCTAGCTTGTGGGCCAATGAGAAGGCCGCAATGTCTTTGTCTGAGCTTAGCAACATCCCCAGCAACCAATAGGAAAGTTGTCTATCCCTTACTATATTTTTTTGCAGTTCTGAGAGAGACAGCAGTGTCATTGCGGTGCTCTGTGCTTTACTGAGTCATTACATTAGATAGTTAGTTAGCTTATATATAGTGTTGAGCGAACAGTTCGAGCATCGTTCGGGTTCGTACCGAATTTTGGGGTGTCCGTGACACGGACCCGAACCCGGACATTTTCAAAAAAGTTCGGGTTCGGGTCCAGCTAGCGTTTTACTTCTTGCCCTAAGAGCCCATCACAGCCATGCCTACTAATGGCATGGCTGTGATTGCCCAAGTGCAGCATGTGACCCAGCCTCTATTTAAGCTGGAGTCACGTAGCGCCGCACGTCACACTGCTCTGACTAGTGTAGGGAGAGGATGCAGCTTCTGTGAGGGCGAGATAGGCAGGGATAAAGAAGTGATTGAATGATCTACCTTTCTACACCTGTGCATCAGAACAACTCAGCTGAGCTGTTCACTGAAAGTCACTATTTTGTTGAGACTGGCCAGAGCGATTTTTACTGGCACATGTAACTGGGCTGACCGGCGGTGGCCATTTTAGGACTTGTGGTGCGCCAGCACTTGCTGCCACAGAGTGTAAACCAAAGCTCCAAAGAAGTTAAAAATCTCACCTGTGAATCAGAACAACAGCGATTCAGCTGCTCAGTCAAAGTCAATTTTTTTTCTGGCTGGGCAGAATGTTTTCTGGCACATGTTACTGGGCTGATAGGCGGCGGCCATTTTGGGACTTGTGGTGCTACAGCAAAAGCTGCCCCAACGTCCATTAATCTCATGTAATAGTCGATTTTTTCATAGATATACTACATCAGGGGTTTTGCTGTGCTTGTGTCACCCATACTAACTGCAAAGATATTTAATATATCAGTGGTGAAACTGAAAGTAACCCACTTGGATAGAAAATCCCATGAATGTGCTGTTCCAGCTAGGCTAGCCAGTGCCACTACTTTGTCCAATACTGTCAGCCAGAAATATTTTTTTTTTTTTATGTGCCAGAAAAATAAATTAGAAAAAGCTTTCACCGTAATAATAAAATTATTCTGGTGTTAGACCAGAAGAAGCAATCCTGTTGTAATTAATACTGTAAAAAGGCTTAGGCAATATTTCTCCCAGTGTGGGAAATTTATCTAGCAAAACTAGCATTTTAACAATTCCGGTGTTCTGAAATACCAAAAGTCCTCTTGTAATTAATACCGCCAAAAGGCATTATATCGTCCAGTGTTGTAATTTTGGTGGAAAAAAAGGCCAATTTAATCAATCTGGTGTTTGTTAGACCAGAAAAACTAGGCCTCACGTTTTCACTCCTCTAAAAAGGAATTATATTTCCCAGTGTGGGAATTTATGTACAAAAACTAGCATTATAAAAAATCTGGTGTCCAATTAGCAGCAGTGTTCTTGTAATTAATACCGCCAAAAGGCATTATTGTCCAGTGTTGTAATTTTGGTGAAAAAAAGGCCAATTTAATCAATCTGGTGTTTGTTAGACCAGAAACACTAGGCCTCACGTTTTCACTCCTGTAAAAAGGAATTATATCTCCCCGTGTGGAATCTATGTACCAAAACTAGCATTTTAAAAATTCAGATGTCCAATTTGCAGCAGTTTTCTTGTAAATAATACCGCCAAAAGGCATTATTGTCCAGTGTTGTAATTTTGGTGAAAAAAAGGCCAATTTAATCAATCTGGTGTTTGTTAGACCAGAAACACTAGGCCTCACGTTTTCACTCCTGTAAAAGGAATTATATCTCCCGTGTGGGAACCTATGTACCAAAACTAGCATTTTAAAAATTCAGATGTCCAATTTGCAGCAGTTTTCTTGTAAATAATACCGCCAAAAGGCATTATTGTCCAGTGTTGTAATTTTGGTGAAAAAAAGGCCAATTTAATCCATCTGGTGATTGTTAGACCAGAAACACTAGGCCTCACGTTTTCACTCCTGTAAAAAGGAATTATATCTCCCCGTGTGGAATCTATGTACCAAAACTAGCATTTTAAAAATTCAGATGTCCAATTTGCAGCAGTTTTCTTGTAAATAATACCGCCAAAAGGCATTATATCGTCCAGTGTTGTAATTTTGGTGAAAAAAAGGCCAATTTAATCAATCTGGTGTTTGTTAGACCAGAAACACTAGGCCTCACGTTTTCACTCCTGTAAAAAAGAATTATATCTCCCCGTGTGGGAAACTATGTACCAAAACTAGCATTTTAAAAATTCTGGTGTCCAATTTGCAGCAGTTTTCTTGTAATTAATACCGGAAAAAGGAATTATATCTTCCAGTGTGGGAATTTTGGGGCTAAAAAATAATATATTTTATTGTTGTGCGAGTTGAATCGCATCAATGAGGAAACATTCTATTAAGGGACGAGGACGCGGTCGTGGTGGTGTCGGTGGAGCCTCTGTTGCTGGCAGAGGACGTGGCCGTTCGGCCTCAGGCGCACAAAGTAGTGAAACAACTCCCTCAAGTAGCCGGCAGAATTTACAGCGATATTTGGTGGGGCCCAATGCCGTTATGAGGATGGTAAGGCCTGAGCAGGTACAGGCATTAGTCGATTGGGTGGCCGACAGTGCTTCCAGCACGTTCACCACATTGTCTTCCGCCCAGTCTTCTGCGGAAAGCGCACAGGTGGCACCTGAAAACCAAGCCCATCAGTCTGTCACATCACCCCCATGCATATCAGGGAAACTGGCTGAGCCTCAAGTTATGCAGCAGTCTTTTATTCTGTTTGAAGACTCTGCTCCCACGGTTTTCCAGGGGCGTCCACCTAGCCCTTCCCCAGCGGTGGAAGACATTCCATGCACTGACGCACAACCACTTATGTATCCAGATGATGAGGACATGGGAATACCACCACAGAAGAGTGACCGAGTCTCTAATGATGACGAAACACAGGTGCCCACTGCCGCGTCTTATTGCAGTGTGCATACTGAACAGGAGGAGGTCAGGGAGGAAGACTGGGTGGAAGATGATGCAGAGGACGATGAGGTCTTAGACCCCACATGGACTGAAGGTCGTGCCGCTGACTTAAATAGTTCAGAGGAAGAGGCAGTGGTGAGACCGAGACAACAGCGAAGCCAAAGAGGGAGCAGGGGGCAAAAGCAGAACAGCCGCCGTCCAGAGAGTTCGCCTGCTATTGGCCAGCGCCAACAGGGACCCAGCACCCCAAAGGCATCTTCAAGGAGTTCCCTGGCATGGCACTTCTTCAAACAATGTGCTGAGGACAAGACCAGAGTGGTTTGCACGCTGTGCCATCAGACCCTGAGGCGAGGCATTAACATTCTTAACCTGAGCACCACCTGCATGATCAGGCATCTACATGCAAAGCATGAACTGCAGTGGAGTACACACCTTAAAAACAAGGAACCCGCTCAGGCTCCCCCTGCTCCCTCTACCGCTGCTGCCTCGGCTTCCGCCTCGAGAGGAATGTTGCCACCTGCAGAGCAGCAAACAGAGGAAGTGCCACCGACACCACCACCACCACCGCCACCGTCACCTAGCGTCTCCACTATTTCACACAGCAGCGTTCAGCTCTCCATCTCTCAAACCTTTGAGAGGAAGCGCAAATTCCCACCTAGTCACCCTCGAGCCCTTGGCCTGAATGCCAGCATTTCTAAACTACTGGCCTTTGAAATGCTGTCATTCCGGCTGGTGGACACAGACAGCTTCAAACAGCTGATGGCCATGGCTGTCCCCCAGTATGTGGTTCCCAGCCGCCACTACTTCTCCAAGACAGCCGTGCCTTCCCTGCACATGCAAGTGTCCGATAAAATCAAGTGTGCACTGCGCAACGCCATTTGTGGCAAGGTCCACCTAACCACAGATACGTGGACCAGTAAGCACGGCCAGGGACGCTATATCTCCCTAACTGCACACTGGGTAAATGTAGTGGCGGCTGGGCCCCAGGCGGAGAGTTCCTTGGCGCACGTCCTTCCGCCGCCAAGGATCACAGGGCATCATTCTTTGCCTCCTGTAGCCTCCTCCTCCTACTCGGCTTCCTCCTCCTCCTCTGCTTCCACCAGCTCATCCAGTCAGCCACACACCTTCACCACCAACTTCAGCACAGCCCGGGTAAATGTCAGCAGGCCATTCTGAAACTCATATGTTTGGGGGACAGGCCCCACACCGCGCAGGAGTTGTGGCGGGGTATTGAACAACAGACTGACCAGTGGTTGCTGCCGGTGGGCCTCAAGCCCGGCCTGGTGGTATGCGATAATGGGCGAAATCTCGTGGCAGCTCTGGGACTAGCCGGTTTGACGCACATCCCTTGCCTGGCGCATGTGCTGAATTTGGTGGTGCAAAAGTTCATTCACAACTACCCAGACATGTCAGAGCTGCTGCATAAAGTGCGGGCCGCCTGTGCACGCTTCCGGCGTTCACATCCTGCCGCTGCTCGCCTGTCAGCGCTACAGCAAAACTTCGGCCTTCCCGCTCACCGCCTCATATGCGACGTGCCCACCCGGTGGAACTCCACCTTGCACATGCTGGAGAGACTGTGCGAGCAGCAGCAGGCCATAGTGGAGTTTCAGCTGCAGCACGCACGGGTCAGTCGCACTGCGGAACAGCACCACTTCACCACCAATGATTGGGCCTCCATGCGAGACCTTTGTGCCCTGTTGCGCTGTTTCGAGTACGCCACCAACATGGCCAGTGGCGATGCCACTGTTATCAGCGTGACAATACCAATTCTATGTCTCCTAGAGAAAACGCTTAGGGCGATGATGGAAGAGGAGGTGGGCCAGGGCCAGGAGGAGGAGGAGGAGGATGACGGGTCGTTTTTAGCACTTTCAGGCCAGTCTGTTAGAAGTGGTTTAGAGGGAGGTTTTTTGCAACAGCAGAGGGCAGGTACAAATGTGGCAAGCCAGGGACCACTACTGGAGGAAGAGGAGGATGAGGAGGAGGTGGAGGAGGATGAAGCAAGTTCACAGCGGGGTGGCACCCAGCACAGCGCAGGCACATCCCTGGTGCGTGGCTGGGGTGATACAGAGGATGATGACGATACGCCTCCCACAGAGGACAGCTTTTCACTACCTCTGGGGAGCCTGGCACACATGAGCGATTACATGCTGCAGTGCCTGCGCAACGACAGCGGAGTTGCCAACATTTTAACGTGTGCTGACTACTGGGTGGCCACCCTGCTGGATCCACGGTACAAAGACAATGTGCCCACTTTACTTCCTGCACTGGAGCGTGATAGGAAGATGCGCGAGTACAAACCGCACACTGGTAGACGCGCTCCTGAGAGCATTCCCAACTGTCACAGGGGAACAGGTGGAAGGCCAAGGCCAAGGCAGAGGAGGAGCTAGAGGTCGCCCACGCAGCAGTGTCACGGCCAGCTCCTCTGAGGGCAGGGTTAGCATGGCAGAAATGTGGAAAAGTTTTGTCTCCACGCCACAGCTAACTGCCCCACCACCTGATACGGAACGTGTTAGCAGGAGGAAACATTTCACTAACATGGTTGAACAGTACGTCTGCACACAACTCCACGTACTGACGGATGGTTCGGCCCTATTCAACTTCTGGGTTTCCAAATTGTCCACGTGGCCAGAATTAGCATGTTATGCCTTGGAGGTGCTGGCCTGCCCGGGGCCAGCGTTTTATCTGAACGTGTATTCAGCACGGCAGGGGGCGTCATTACTGACAAACGCAGCTGCCTGTCCGCAGCCAACGTGGAAAAGCTGACGTTTATAAAAATGAACCAGGCATGGATCCCACAAGACCTGACCCTCCCTTGTGCAGAGTAGTCCTTAATAACTGCCTTAAACCATGTTGTCTTGTACTCCTGGCCACTTCTTCATTGAAAAATCTATTTTTGAAATTAAGTAGGATCTTGGGGTGCAACCCAGAGTTGAATAAACCTTCCCTCAGTCTGGGTGCCAGGGCCAAAGTACATGAATGTGTCCTTCTCCTGTGCTGGGTGATATGAATGTTATACTTGTGCTGTCTGACATGTCTCCTTTGTGTGGGTGCAGGGGGCCAAAGTCACTGAAAGCGGCCTTCTCCTGTGGTGGGTGATCGAAATGCCTGATTCTCTGCTGTGGGACCTCTCTCCTCTTTCTGGGTGCAGGGGTCAAAGAAACAAAAGGTGGCCTACTCCTGTGGTGGTTGACATGATGCCTGATTCTCTGCTGTGGGACCTCTCTCCTCCGTGTGGCTGAAGGGGTCAAGGTCTCTAAAAGTGCCCTTCTCCTGTGGTGGTTGATGTAAAACTGATGCTTGTGCTATCTGACCTGTCTCCTCTGTGTCGGTGCTAAGGCGTAAGTCACTGAAAGCGGCCTTCTCCTGTGCTGGCTGATATAAATGCCTGAATCTCTGCTGTGGGACCTCTGTCCTCCGTGTGGCTGCAGGGGTCAAAGTCTCTAAAAGTGGCCTTCTCTTGTGCTGGGTGATGTGAAGCTGATGTTTGTGCCATCTGACATGGTTGCCGGGGTCCCATTAAATGGTGGCCTACTCCTGTGGTGGGTGATCTAAATGCATGATTCTCTGCTGTGAAAACCTCTCTCCTCCGTCTGGGTGCAGGGGTTAAAGTCTCTCAAAGTGGCCTTCTCTTGTGCTGGGTGATGTGAAGCTGATGTTTGTGCCATCCTACATGGTTGCCGGGGTCCCATTAAATGGTGGCCTACTCCTGTGGTGGGTGATCTAAATGCATGATTCTCTGCTGTGAAAACCTCTCTCCTCCATCTGGGTGCAGGGGTCAAAGTCTCTCAAAGTGGCCTTCTCTTGTGCTGGGTGATGTGAAGCTGATGTTTGTGCCATCTGACATGGTTGCCGGGGTCCCATTAAATGGTGGCCTACTCCTGTGGTGGGTGATCTAAATGCCTGATTCTCTGCTGTGAAAACCTCTCTCCTCTGTCTGGGTGCTGGTCCAAAGTACATGAGAGTGGCCTTCTCCGGTGGGGGTTGATATGACGCATGATTCCTTGATGTGGGACCTCTCTCCTCTGTCTGGGTGCTGGTCCGAAATAAACGAGTGGCCTTCTCCGTTAGTGGTTGATATGACGCATGATTCCTTGCTGTGGGACCTGTATCCTCTGTCTGGGTGCTGGGCCGAAATAAATGAGAGTGGCCTTCTCCGTTGGTGGTTGATATGACGCATGATTCCTTGATGTGGGACCTCTCTCCTCTGTCTGGGTGCTGGTCCAAAATACATGAGTGGCCTTCTCCGGTGGTGGTTGATATGACGCATGATTCCTTGCTGTGGGACCTGTATCCTCTGTCTGGGTGCTGGTCCAAAATACATGAGAGTGGCCTTCTCCGGTGGGGGTTGATATGACGCATGATTCCTTGATGTGGGACCTCTCTCCTCTGTCTGGGTGCTGGTCCAAAATAAATGAGAGTGGCCTTCTCCGGTGGTGGTTGATATGACGCATGATTCCTTGCTGTGGGACCTGTATCCTCTGTCTGGGTGCTGGTCCAAAATAAATGAGAGTGGCCTTCTCCGGTGGGGGTTGATATGACGCATGATTCCTTGATGTGGGACCTCTCTCCTCTGTCTGGGTGCTGGTCCAAATAAATGAGAGTGGCCTTCTCCGTTGGTGGTTGATATGACGCATGATTCCTTGCTGTGGACCTGTATCCTCTGTCTGGGTGCTGTGCCGAAATAAATGAGAGTGGCCTTCTCCGTTGGTGGTTGATATGATGCATGATTCCTTGATGTGGGACCTCTCTCCTCTGTCTGGGTGCTGGTCCAAAATACATGAGTGGCCTTCTCCGGTGGTGGTTGATATGACGCATGATTCCTTGATGTGGGACCTGTATCCTCTGTCTGGGTGCTGGTCCAAAAACATGAGAGTGGCCTTCTCCGTGGTGGTTGATATGACGCATGATTCCTTGCTGTGGGACCTGTATCCTCTGTCTGGGTGCTGGGCCGAAATAAATGAGAGTGGCCTTCTCCGTTGGTGGTTGATATGAGGCATGATTCCTTGCTGTGGAACCTATCTCCTCTGTCTGGGTGCTGGTCCAAAATACATGACAGTGGCCTTCTCCGGTGGGGGTTGATATGACGCATGATTCCTTGATGTGGGACCTCTCTCCTCTGTCTGGGTGCTGGTCCAAAATACATGAGAGTGGCCTTCTCCGTGGTGGTTGATATGACGCCTGATTCCTTGCTGTGGGACCTGTATCCTCTGTCTGGGTGCTGGTCCAAAATAAATGAGAGTGGCCTTCTCCGGTGGGGGTTGATATGACGCATGATTCCTTGATGTGGGACCTCTCTCCTCTGTCTGGGTGCTGGTCCGAAATAAATGAGAGTGGCCTTCTCCGTTGGTGGTTGATATGACGCATGATTCCTTGCTGTGGGACCTGTATCCTCTGTCTGGGTGCTGTGCCGAAATAAATGAGAGTGGCCTTCTCCGTTGGTGGTTGATATGATGCATGATTCCTTGATGTGGGACCTCTCTCCTCTGTCTGGGTGCTGGTCCAAAATACATGAGTGGCCTTCTCCGGTGGTGGTTGATATGACGCATGATTCCTTGCTGTGGGACCTGTATCCTCTGTCTGGGTGCTGGTCCAAAATACATGAGAGTGGCCTTCTCCGGTGGTGGTTGATATGAAGCATGATTCCTTGCTGTGGGACCTGTATCCTCTGTCTGGGTGCTAGTCCCAAATAAATGAGAGTGGCCTTCTCCAGTGGTGGATTATATGACGCATGATTCCTTGCTGTGGGACCTCTCTCCAATTGATATTGGTTAATATTTATTTATTTTATTCTATTTTAATTCATTTCCCTATCTACATTTCTTTGCAGGGGTTTTACCTACATTTTGCTGCCTTTTGCAGCCCTCTAGCCCTTTCCGGGAGTATTTTACAGGCTTTTTAGTGCCCAAAAGTTCGGGTCCCCATTGACTTCTCTAGGGTTCGGGATGAAGTTCGGGTTGAGTTCGGATCACGAACCCGGACATTTTCCGGAAGTTCGGCCGAACCTCTCGAACCCGAACATCCAGGTGTTCGCTCATCTCTACTTATATATATAATACAGATGGTTAGTGGGAGATAGTCAATGTAGGTTAGATCGTGATATAGTGCAGATGATTCCAGTGCAGAGTGTTAGACAGTGTGATAGGTTCTGCTGTCCATACATGCTACAGACATAATGCTGTGATGTCACAAGTTCACAACAATACTTAGTGCACCAATGAGTAATATGTAGTCAGACCTGCTAAAATGTGAAGTTGCATGTATTGTGCCAAAATATGCGCAGCATTAATTGCCGATTTTCTCAATCGCAAATATATTAGAGCACTCTATCTGCATATAAAGCTATTGTAATGTTCTGCTGTGCCAACCATTTTCTCCAGTCTCAGGGAACTTCTAGCAGCTTGAAACATGTAGCAAAAGTGACCCAAGTCTGTATTGCACACGCGCAATACGCGCATATTACATTGCCGATTTTCACAATCAAGAAAATATTGGCGAATTCTCGAATTTGCAAATTTATGACAAATATTCACCTAAATTTTCGCAAATTATCGCAATTTCGAATATTGCCCCATCATCACCTAGATTTGTGGCCGCAACTGGCCGAGTTTGACCTGAAAAAGCTGTCCTGCCCGGCCAGTAATGTGGCATCAGAGAGGGTGTTTAGTGCGGCGGGGACCATAGTTACCCCAGGGAGAACTCGCCTGTCCACCCAAAATGTGGAGAGACAAACCTTTGTCAAGATGAATCAGGAGTGGATCAGCCAGGATTTCCACCCACCAATGCCTGATGCATCAGATTAGATCATCCATGGTGCCTCACCCAAACTTTGACAACAGAGACTGATTTCTTCTGGCTACCTGCCTCAGCTACTATTCTGATGCTACCACCCACCTAATGCCACAAATCTAATGCCAAGTGCTCTTTCTTATATCTACCATCGTCATTGGGTACTGTTATTGCCACCCACCTCCCCACTCTGTCACCGGGTCACTCTGTGGTCTCCTGATGCTGCTGCCACCTCACCACTCAGGTCTCCTTATGCTGCCACCTCCACACTGTCATTTTGCCACTCAGTGGCTCCTTGATTCTGCTGCTGCCGCCACCTCCACATTCTGTCATTGTGCCACACTGTGGCCTCCTGATGCTGCTGCTTCCACCTCCACTCTGTCATTGTGCCACCCCGTGGCCTCCTCCTAATGCTGCTGCCGCCATCGCCTCCACACTCTGTCATTGTGCCACTCTGTGGCCCCCCTGATGCTGCTTCTGCCACCTCCACACTGTCATTGTGCCATTCTGTAGCCTCCTCCTGATGCGGCTGCTGCTGCCACATCCACTCTCTGTTATTGTGCCACTCTTTTGCCTCCTGATGCTGCTGCTGTCACCTCTGCACTGTCATTGTGCCACTCTGTGGCCTCCTCCTGATGCTGCTGCTGCCACCTCCACACTGTCTCGGTGGAGAGTGGGTTAAAATCCCCAGCATTTTTAACGGGATTTAAACTAAACCTGGATGCAAGGATAAGGGAGTAGGTAACCTCCTAGGCTTCCCTTGACCTATCCCTGACCTCTTGACTGTATGAGCCGCCCTCGATGGTAGGGGGACTCATACTCTCGAACCTGGGCCCTACAGACTCTATCAGTCCCATTAATATGCCGTCAGAATGTGGAGACAACCAATTTTTCCATGACACGGAGGAAACGGAGTCTCCAACAGGCCTAGCAACAAAGGGGATGAACGCAGCCAGCCGTGGTCAACACGACAGGTAAGTGTCCTGAGGCAGAAAACACCACTGCCAGCAGGAACAACATGGACTCCTACCTGACACAGCTGCAACTCGAGCCATCCACACCGCTACCACTGGATCCTGGTAATACGCCTAGGCCCAAACACACACACCAGACAGAGCCCAGCACAAACATCAAACACAGAATCTATTGTCCCTGACCGTAGTAACAGCTCTACACGTCGGCGCATCCGAATGAATTCGGATCAAAGCAAATTTTTTCGGAAAATTGGGTGAACCAGCTGAATCAAATTTTTGAGAAATTCCCTTATCTCTAATAATTGTTAAACAAGATAAACATGGCGATATATTTGACCGCCCTTTAATACTGAGGCACAGTAAATCTATATATAAACTAACAAACTAACAGGGATTGTGTCAGCATTTCAACAAGATGCACACAGCGATATATTAGACCGTCCTTTAATACTGAGGCACAGTTATTCTGTATATAAACTAACAAGTTAACTGGGATTGTGGCAGCAGTTCAGCAAGATACACATGGCGACCTGTACTGTCCCTGCAGTCCCCCTATGCTCTCCCTACAGTGTCTAAGAATTATCCCTTCAATCTCTCTGCACTGTCCCTGCATTGTCCCTGCACTCTCCCTATCCTTTATTCTACAAGTAAAAGATTTCTGAAACGCTGTTCCTAGTGCATAAACGCTAGTCACATCTTTGCCTAAGCTCAGCTCACATTGAAATGGCAAAAGGCCGGGCACTTTTTATAGGGCTGTGACATCACATGGGATGGCTATCTGCTGATTGGCTGGGGTCATATGTATCACATTCCTGTGCTTTTTATTTTCACTTTGTAACATGTACAACAGCCATTTTAGAAAAACAAAGTGAGAGGAAATTCAGCTTTGCTGCAAAACTCATTTTTCCTCAACTTCAGACCAAATTCCGCTTCAGAAGCTTTGATTCGCTCAACACTAGTATCTGCAGCCGATACCATAATCTCCCTGATCTCTCTTGCTAAACAAGGCAGGATAAATGTTTAGGAGCAAGAAACCATGCTAATCAATCATGCTAAAGGTTACCAAATAGGTGCATGCCCCTAATTGATGCCCTACTGTGCTACTGATTAGCCTTGTTGCTGTTTCTTGCTCCTAAATCTCTGTGTGTGACAGAGAATTCCTCTCCTGTCACATCAGTAGACAAGCTGAGAATACATATTGCTTCTCTAAAAGGGATTATACAGTACCTATGATACATGTCTATATTGTCTCTACAGTTAGGCTGTGAGCCTGAGTGCAAGGCATTATTGGTAAGCTTGCCGGCCAGGTCCTGCCTTTCTGTCCTTACTACTGTACTGAATTTGATATGTAAAATGAAAGAAGTCATTTTGTGGAATTTGTCTGAATCGAGTATCCAAAATTTCGGCTTTCATTTGGAAGCAGAATTTTTAGGAAATACTTTACATATTAAATTAATTTACAATTGATTCACTCTTCTCTATTTAATATGTTTTGCACAAGAAATACACTTTACCCCTTGAGGACAGGGTGTATTTGTGTTTTCGTTTTGTACTCGCTGTTTTTCAGGAGCAAGAACTTTTTTTTTTTTCCATTCATATAGCTGTATGAGGGCTTGTTCTTTGAGGAACCATGTTCTACTTTCTAACGGCACCATTTTATATTACATACGATGTAATAGGAAGCTAGAGAAAATTTCCAAATAGTGTCAAATTTGAAAGGCGTCGTTTATAGGTGTTATGTACCTATGCAGTAAAAGTGATTTTTACCTTCATCCCACAGGTCAGTATGATTACAGCTGACATTTCTTTGCATCGCCATATTCTAACCCACCATAAACCTTTTTATAATTAGTGATGAGCGGCAGGTGCCATATTCGATTTCGACGAAATTCGCGAATATTCGAATGAATATTCGTTTCATATTCGTCGAAATTGAATATTCGTCATTATTCTAGTTACTGCGATTAATATGCGATTTAAATAATCGCGTATTGCGATTTTAACTTAAGGCTACTTTCCTATTGGTTTCATATCTAGAATTATAGCGAAGATGACGGATATGACGAATGTATTCGTCATATTCCTCAAAACGAAGATAACGAAGTATTCTACATCTTCGTTTTAGCAACCTATTCGTCAACTTCGCTAATTCTAGCAATCAAATAGAAAGGTTGACTATAGAGACAACTGTGTTTAATTCGCTATGCGATTATTTATATATTATTTTTTAATAAATAGAATAATTATAATAATTATATCAAGTAATATAATTATTCTATTAAAAAAAAATCGCATAGCGAATTTAACACAGCTGTCTCTATAGTCAACCTTCCTATTTGATTGCTAGAATTAGCGAGGTTGACGAATAGGTTGCTAAAACGAAGATGTAGAATACTCGTTATCTTCGTTTTGAGGAATATGACGAATACATTCGTCATATTCGCTATTCGCTAATTCTACCAAGCCAACCATAAAGTTCCTTGCTCATGGAGCGTCCCCATCACCATGGGAACGTCTCCATATACTAAAATGTACTGTCGGATTTGAGGAATTACGTTGAAATCGCAATGCGATTAATTCAAGTTATATTAATCGCATTGCGATTTCAACTTAGAGCTGGGTTTATAATGGGTCAGCTTGCTAGAATGAACGAAGTTAACGAATATGGAATATAGCAGCACTGCTAAGTTGAATTCGCAATGCGATTAATTTAACTTGAAGTAATCGCATTGCGATTTCAACTTAGCACTGCTAGTGCTATATTCCATATTCGTTAATTCTAGCCTATGTAAGATAGCAGTGCTAAGTTGTAATCGCAATGCGATTAATATAACTTAAATTAATCGCATTGCGATTTCAACGTAATTCCTCAAATCCGACAGTACATTTTAGTATATGGATACGTTCCCATGGTTGGGCACGCTCCATGAGCACGGAAGTCGGCAGAAGCGGCAATGGGCACTGACTAGAGCAGCCAGGAAGCCAGGAATCCTCAGGACAGGTAAGAACTACTGTTGGGAAGTTAGAAAGAAAAAAATATAACTAAAAAAAAAAAAACGAATATTCGAAATAGCAAATTTATAGCGCTATATTCGAAATATTCGCGAATTAGCGAAGTGCCGATATTCACTAAAAAAATTTGCTATTCGAATATTCGCGCTCAACACTATTTATAATTACATCTACGGAGCTATCTAATGGCTCATTTTTTTTTGGGCGATCTGTAGCTTTTTTTTATACCCTTTTGGAATGTGTATGACTTGTTGATTTTGATTTACTTTATACTTTATAAAAAAAAATTATGAGAGGTGATGCGATGAGTTCTGCCATTGTGTGTTTTTTTTTTTCCTATGGCATTCACTGTATGGATAAATATTTTTAGATTTACGGGCATTTTGGGATGCAGTGGTGCTAATCATTTTTTTATTGTTTATTTTTCTTTTCATTATATATTAATGGGAGAATTAGAATTTTTATATATTTTCTATTTTTTCTATTTTTAAAAACTTATTTTTTATTTATTTCATTTATATTAAGCCCCCTTAAGGTAATTGATCATGTGATCATTAGATCATTTGTCCCAGAGACAGCAATGAATTACTATTGCAGCCTAAGGCCTCTTGCACACAAATTTTTTTTTGCCAGTGTACGGACCGTTTTTTTGTGTTCCGTATGCGGTCTGTATACGGAACCATTCATTTCAATGGGTCCGCAAAAAAAACTGAAGTGTTTCCATGTGCATTCCGTTTCCGTATTTCTGTTTTTCCGTTTCATGCAAAGATAGAACATGTCCTATTATTGCCCGCAAATCACGATCCGTGGCCCCATTCAAGTCAATGGGTCCGCAAAAAAAGGAACGCATACGGAAATGCATCCGTATGTCTTCCGTATCCGTTCCGTTTTTTGCGGAACCATCTATTGAAAATTTTAAGCCCAGCCCAATTTTTTCTATGTAATTACTGTATACTGTATGCCATACGGAAAAACAGAACGGAAAAAACGGAACCGAAACGGAAACACAACGGAAGCAAAAAACAGAAAAACGGATCTGATAAAAGCCGCCCGCAAAACACTGAAAAAGCCATACGTTCGTGTGCAAGAGGCCTAAGGGACATTGAATACATTCCTATGGAGCACTGCCACAGTGTTAGACTCAGATCATTCAGAGGGACTGAGACTACCACAACAGCTTCCAAATCACAGAGCAGGTCAGGGAGGTCTCAGGAACACAGAGCAAAGCCTTTCAGATGCCACTGTCAAAGTTGACCATATGAGCATATGAGGCATGAAATGTCTGTGACCAGCATTATCGCCAATCATAGACATTAGCCTGGTGTGTCTGCTGTTTAAAACAATAGAAACCTGGCAGCTATGGCATCCTCTGCTCTCTGGAGCAGGCCCCATTTTAAAAAAAAACGGACTTCCGTCATACATGTATTGAGTATATATGAATAATTGTTTTTGTGTTGCCATGTATTTGTTAATCAGAAAAGCTAAGGGAGGGCTTGTTGTTTGTGGAACAGGTTTCAATTTTATTTTGTACCAATTTGGGTTACATATGTCTTTTTGAACACTTTTTATTCTGTTTTTTGTTTTTTTTTGTTTCGTGAGATAGGATGGCCAAGCAGTTTTGGCTTTTTTTTTTACAGCATTCATGTTTTTGGTTAAATAATATACTCACTTCCCAGTTCAGATTACTACAAATGCACAATTTTCCACAGGTTTCTTTTCTTTTGTATTTTTTTTCCATTATAAAACCTTTTTTATTGTGCAAAATACGTTTATTTTTGTCTTCTACTTTTTGTTTCATTTATTTTATTTTTTATTTATATATATTTTTATTATATTGATTAATACTAATAGGGGACTTGTGCCATTAATCCTTTGAGTGCTTACAGAATACACTATGTACTACTTATGTACCAGAAACAAATTAAGTTCATCTGCGACAATGCAAATCCATAAACTACAGATTTTTTTTTAGAACCTAATCAATGTCCATGAAACTACTTGCTTTAATAGAAAACATAAAAATCTCTGTGGAAAATAAAATTTCTTGTTCAAATGGAGAAAGCCCATGTTTCAGACTAAGATTCCTTACTCATAATTTATGTAATTATGTTTATTATGCCTGCCTGTCACTCTATTAGACCCTGACTACGATAGGGTCTTATAGGCTTGCATACCTGGTATACCCGAAGTGCTTTGTAAAGTCTTGGGCTGCCATATCAACCATCCGCATCATGTAGTTGCGTCTTCCTCTGACCGTGGCAACACAGTCATAGGGATTTGCCATGCCACCCAATAATGGACTTTAGATGAACAAGTTGCCATATGAAATGGTGTCTCACAGTTAACAGCCTACCATTATCATATATATAGTTGTATAGGAGTAGGTAAGTGGTTAAAAAAATCAATTTTGAGTAAAGTTTAAGGGTTGAAATATAATATACTGCCAGAACTATATTGTCATGGCTGTATTCCTGAGGAAGGTCAAGAAAGATGTTAGACAAACAAGGGTTAAGTATAGCCAACATAGGACATACAATTATAGTAACCAGATTAAGAAATGTGATTTTATATAGTGAGACACATAACCTAGAACATTCTTGTCTTCAAATATCCAGAAATCCACTTTAACCCTATTGACACTGAATTGTGGCAAATAATCAATGCAAAAAACACAGTTGTGGATCAGTCCAGCTACACTTAACCATACTAGATCTTAATGATAATTTTAATAGGGAAGGTATATAAGGGCCTAAGATGTAATTTCTAAATATCATTACTAGTATACAATATGCTCCTACTGCATGAAAATTAGAGAGTTGTCAGATAAATTATGACCTTTTGATTATTGGCTTGTTAATCATCTAGTGAACCATATTCATGGCTTTAAGTTGAATTAAAAAAAAAAAAAAAAAAAAAACATTTCAACAATTAGAAACCAGTAGCTGCTAATACATAAAATAGTATATTCCCCTAGAGCTGACTTTCATAAAAATTGTAATAGATGTTCTATACAATATGGCAATATAACATTTACAAATAGAATTACTGATAACATAGTCAATTAAGCTATGAATACACTAACGTGTCTAAACTGGAAGATGCGGTACTGAGTCCTCAGTGTATTAATTATGTAGTCTGCAGGCAGTAGAACGATTTTCCCAACTAAGCTGATAAATACAGTCAAGCTCAAAAACAATGACTGATTGGGCAGAACAATTTGTAATATGGTCAATGTGCTGTCTGCCATATCATACGGTGGCAGCCCAGGTCTCCTGGACTAATCTGTCGTAAGCCATTCCCATCCACTGTCATACTTTGTGGTCCTGCAAGAGTTTTTTTTATACAAGAGTCTAGTTCTTTTTTTTTACCACAGATTTGAAGAAGGATACAATCTTTATTAAAAAGTTTACCACTCAAGCAATAATGGTGCCTTATTATAGATAAAAAATAGTATATAAAGGCATGTGCATATTGCCCAATTGTCAGGCAGATTATCCAGACTAATGTTTCTAAAAATACTCGTTCTCGATAATCTTGCTGTCTAAAAGTGACACAGATCAATATGTGAACAAGTAAGGCCTTGTTCGTTGAGTGAAACAATCTTTCATTGGGACACCTAAATTTTAATTTCTGGGCAGCGGATCATATTGTCCAAACTGCACTCATCTCCCTAGAAACAATGCAGCTGTATGAGGAAGAGCGACACCAGTCGCCATAGCTCATCCTCATACAATGGAGGTTATCTCTGCATGTAAATGTAGCTCTTCACCTACACTAGCGAACAAGTAATTTTCAGGAAGGAATGCTTCCTTCCCGTCAATTGTGTGCTCGATAGCTGTATGTACATGCAACATTACAGTATACAAGCTGGCCAACATAATTTTTTTTTTAACTTTATTGTGAAAAAGGAAGTCATACAGACAATTGTTAAAGAACAATGAAGGTGACAGGTACTGATTAATAAGCTGAAAGTCAGGGGTAGTCTAATGATTAGTAAAAGCTGGAGCTAAGATCATTGCTCCTTAACTGAGTACGCTAAAACAGCAGGTACAAGGTCCTAATATTTCCGAAAGGTACACCAAGCTTGCCAGCGGCTCTTATAGTTTGCAATAGATCGATTCTCCCACACAGAAATCTTTTCAAATCTATACATTTGGTCAACTTTCCCTATCAATTGGGTTATAGAAGTAAATCAGTGGATAGCCAGTAGAGAGGAATTAAAAGACAGGCTGCACTGAGGAGGAATTTGAAAAGAGGTGGGGGACCATGAGTACAGTTGGTGGTCGAGATTCCCAACAAGGCCAATTGAAGAGAAATTGTGATAGATAAATTGCAAATACTATTGCATTTGCTGAAAATCTCAAACCACCAAGTCTGGATCAGAGGGCAAGTCCACCAAATATGGATAAAGGAACCTCTGTCCTTTTGGCATCTCCAACAGGTATCCGACCTACTAGCATTATACATACATGTAATATCATACAAAGTAGTGGGAATTTTATACCCATTCTACTGCTCACACACACTTGGAGGTCCGACGAGGCATTGAAAAAAGCAAGGACATTTCTGACTAGTGATGAGCGGGGGCAATATTCAAATTCGCGATATTTCACGAATATTTGGGCGAATATTCGCCATATATTCGAAAATTAACGAATTCGTAATCTCCAGTCATTATTTTCTTGATTGCGAAAATTTGCATGTAAAAATTTGCATAAAAATTCGCATTAACTGGTATTTAAAAGGTATCTTTTACATACCAGTTTATGTGAATTTTGATGCAAATTTCAAGCGAATTTTTATATGCAAATTTTTGCAATCAAGAAAATAATAACATTATTCTCTTGATTGCGAAAATTTTCATATAAAAATTTCGCATAAAAATTTGCATAAAAATTTGCATAAACTGGTATTTAAAAAAAACTAATATTCGCGATCGCGAATATATTTCGTGATATTCTAAATATTCGCAAATTCTTGAAGTGCCAATAATTGCAATTAAAATTTGCAATTCGAAAATTCGTGATCAACATTATTTCTGACAAAGTAAAGGAAAGTTTCAGATGTCTCTCACAGAGCCCTATGAGTGCTGGTTTTGGCATGAGCACTGGGGTGCTTAATCTCTTATAAATCTGAAAGATCAGTCTTGCAAGTGAGTCTCGATTCGAGAACAATCCTTCAAACCAAGTTAATGGTCGCATTGGAGCTTGTTTAGGGACATGTTTGGAAATGAAAGAGTGTAGGAATGAGATCAAAGGGGCTAGAACCTGCTTTCAGGCAAGAGCTAAGACATAGCCTCTCCCTCAGGACCCACCCTCCTCATTGAATAGTGTCAATACTGGCAGTGGGAAAGTACGGATAGAGTTAGGGAGACTCTCAAACAAAATTACAGGTGCTAAGGCCAAGATTTGAATCAGAGGTAAGGGTAAGGGAATGGCACAGTGAGACACCTTGAACAATAACCATGCAAAGAGTGCAGTTCTAACCACAGGGTTAAGTCTCTTGCCAACTGTAGGGATGTCATCCATTCCCACTAGGAGAGAAGTAAAAGGAGGTTGGAAATTTGTCAGGTTCCATAGTCACCCAAGATCTATAAGAGGGCTGGGCAAACCAGTTCACAACTCTCGACAGAAGGATAGCCTTTTTATAAAGTTAAGGTTTAGGCAAACCAATCCTTCCGAAGAGCTTGGGTTTACTAAGAGTGTAATAAGATATGCATGCTTTCTTTTGAGCCCATACAGATGCCCAAATTCACTGTCTCAGTGTTAAGTATTAAGATCTTTGCACGGGGATGGGCAATACTAGTTGCAAATATGTTCATTTTTTTAGAACATAGTAGTATAAGATGTTACCATAATAACCTGATAACAAGAGGAGTAATTTAAATGGAAAAGTGTGGAGGGGTTAGATCCTAGTTTAACTCCCAAATAGGTAATATAGGGGGTATCCCAGTTAAAAGAAGAATTTGCTATTTAGTCATTCTTAACAGAGCAAGGAAGATCTATGTTTAATATGTGAGATTTTTTCATGTTGATTTTGAAGTTGGAGAAAAGGCTAAATTGGTCTAAAATATGGTAGAAACAAGGCAGGGAACTGTTGAGTTAGTTGTCATGATCAGAAGGTCATCTGCAAATGCTGCAACCTTCCTGATGACCCACTAAGACTCTTTTAATTCCACTCCCTCCTAACCACTTGAAATAAGGATTCCATGACTAATACGAATAATAAAGGGGACAGGGGACATCCCTGTGTGGTGGTATTAAGAATCAAAAATGAAGAGCATAGAGTGCTATTGATAATAATTAGTGATGAGTGAGCACCAAAGTATTCGGGTGTTCGGCCCGAACACATTGCTATATTCGTCTGCTCGGCCAAGCACCCGAGTATAATGGAAGTCAATAGGAGACAACCAGGCACCCACTGCTCTGAAGAGGGGAGGGTGCCTGATCCATCGGGAAAGGTCTAAAAGTGACAGAAACACCCCAAAAAGAATCGGGAACAGCATGGGGACGGTGTCTGGATGCATTTTGGACTCCCAGGTCGCTTTTGGGAACCATGTTGTCCGAGTTGTACGCCACTTTTACAGACTGAAAAAAATACGCACAACCCCCGCCCCCCCAAATTATTATTTCCTGTATATTCAATTGTATATAAAGTGCAAGTGCTGTGAAAAAGTACAAGAAAGAAGCATTCCGAAATAGCCTGTATATCACATAAAAGAGGGCCCCGTTCACATTGTAGTACAATTGTTCAGGTAGTGGGACTCCTACACTCATAAAGCCTATGCACTAAGTGAAAGGGCTGCCAAAAATTACAAGGAACTGGCCTGCTGGTGACCTTCTAAGACATTAGGGGCGGGGGCCTGCTGGTGAGCTGACCTCCAAAACATTATGGTTGAGGGCCTGCTGGTGAGCTGACTGTCTAAACATTATAGGTGAGGGCCTGCTGGTGAACTGACCCTATAAAACATTATGGTTGAGGGCCTGCTGGTGAGCTGACCCTCTAAAATATTATGGTTAAGGGCCTGCTGGTAAGCTCAAAAATTGTAGTGTAGGGAATATATACAGTACAATCTGGATGAGGAGAAGGAGGAGAAAACAAGATTCAACCATATGCACTTTTTGTGGTGGAAAAGGTGCATGGGAATACACTACAGTAGACTAATTAAATTATAAACAATACATTGAAATTGCCTTTATGTTCATCATCAGCTCAGCTCTCCTCTGGTGGAGTTGAGAAGTCAGGGGAAATCCAGGCCTTGTTCATTTTTATCTGAGTCAACCTGTCAGCATTGTCAGTGGACTAGCAGATACGCTTATGAGTTCTAATGCCACCAGCAGCACTAAATACACGCTCCCACAAAACGCTGGCAGCAGAACAGGCCAGCACTTCCAAGGCGTAGAGCGTAAGTTTGTGACACGTGTCCAGCTTGGACATCCAGTAGTTGTAAGCCACTGAGGGATTATTTAGGACGCTGACACGGTCTGCTATGTATTCCTTCACCATCTTCTAAAAGTTTTTCCTCCTTGTGCCACTAGGCCACGCTTTAGGGTGAGGATGTTGGCGGGGTGTCATGAAAGTGTCCCATGCCTTGGAGAGTGTTTGCCTGCCTTTGTTGGAACTGCTGTGTGTTCCTCTTGTCTCCCTTCCTTGGTTGCCTAAGGGAGAACGAACTCTGCTGGCCGCTCTGTCAGATCGAAAATTTTGGAGCAACCTCTCAACAAGTACCTTCTGGTAATGCACTGTTTTACTCGTCCTCTCCACCACAGGAATGAGAGATGGGAAGTTTTCATTGTAGTGGGGGTCGAGAAGGGTGAACACCTAGTAATCTGTGTTATCTAAAATGCGTATAACGCGAGGGTCGCGGGAAAGGTAGCCTAACATGAAGTCAGCCATGTGTGCCAGAGTACAAACAGGCAGGATGTCGTTGTCAACATCAGCATGACTCTCCATCCCCTCATCCTCCTCCTCCTCTTCTGCCCTTCCACGCTGAACAGATGGAATTAAAGTTCCATGGGTACTACCCTCTGTAGCAGAGGCAACTGTCTCCAACTCCTCCTCCTCTTGGCCCAATTCGCAGTGAAAAGACGAACTGTGGGTGGTCCGGCTATCACCCTGTGTAATGTCCTTCCACATTTCCTCGTCTGCCACATTCAGAGCATCGTCCTTAATTGTGAGCAGTGATCGTTTGAGTAGACACAGCAGTGGGATGGTTACGCTGATAATATTCATCAAAGTTTGGATTCATCAAAGTTTTTTAAAACCTCACAGAGGTCTTACATCAATGCCCACTCCTCGCTTGTAAATAGTGGCAGTTGGCTGGAAAGGCGACGACCATGTTTCAGCCGGTATTCGACCACTGCCCTCTGCTGATCACAAAGCCTGGAAAACATGTAGAATGTAGAGTTCCAGCGCGTGCTCATGTCGCACAACATTCAGTAAGCTGGAAGCCGCAAACGCTGCTACAGCGTTGACAAACTGGCTGAAGCTGTGCACGACTTACGGAAATGGACACACAAGCGGCGCACCTTCACTAGTAGCTCTGTCAAATTGGGGTGGGTTTTTATAAACCGCTGAACCACTAAGTTTAAGACGTGGGTGACTACGAGTTTTATCGAAAACATGGAGTCATTATTTTACTACATCAGGTGCTCTCCCCAATTCAATGTCGGAAGCATTGATAGTCTTAATTCCAAAAAAAAATAAAGATCAGCGGGAATTGGATTCTTATAGACCAATCTCCTTATTAAATACTGATGTTAAATTACTCTCCAAGGTCCTTGCTAATAGACTCTCTAAAGTAATTACGTCTGTTATTTATCCTGACCAAAATGGATTTTTGGAGGGGTACACATTATAACTTGCATCGTCTTTTTGCTAACATCCAGTCCCCCTCAGATGGCACCCGCTCCATCCTGTCTCTTGATGCCACTAAGGCCTTTGACAAGGTGGAGTGGGGGTTTCTCTGGAGGTTGATGGGAAGAATGGGATTTGGCCCAAGATTCATCGGGATGATACAGCTGTTATATAAAGCCCCAGTTGCCAGGCTGAGGATTAATGATATGTTGACGGGGAGCTTTCCATTGGAAAGAGGAACCCGTCAGGGATATCTTCTTTCCCCGCTCCTTTTCAACATTTATATTAAACCTCTGGCGGCTAAAGTTAGACAAGATCCAAGGGTGTCAGGTTTTGGAGTTATGGGAATGGAGGACCGAATTTCTTTATATGCTCAGGATGTTATGTTTTGTATACATCAGTCAGAAAATACACTACCTCGGGTTATGGAGATTGTTAATGCTTATAGCGAGGTCTCAGGCCTGTAAGTTAATTGGGCTAAGAATTGCCTTTTACCATTGGATGAATTACCTACTGGATCTAGAGTTTATGGTTTGACCGTTTCTGAGTCATTGAAGTACTTGGGGATTATGGTGACCGCCAAAATTCAAGATTATATACAATTTAACTTAATACCAGTATTGACTAAAATTAGATCTAAAATTAAGGTATGGCAGACAATTCTGCTCACTAGAGCAGATAGGATCTCTTTAATCAAAATGGTGGTTCTTTCCCAATTACTTTATGTACTCCGAAACTCCCCCATTTGGATTGAGGATACATTTTTCAAGAGCATAGAAAGAATGATTAATGATCTATTATGGGGGAGAAAATGTGTGAGATTGAAGGTGAACTACTTTTCCATGATGTATGAACAGGGGGGCCTAAATCTCCCGTATTTTAAGGGATATTTTGTTGCCTGACAGCTACATTTTTTTACGATTGGGAAAATAGCCCCCTATGTATCAAATTAGTAAGGTTTTTCAGATTTTTTTACACTATTGGAATCCAGTTATCTATCTAAAAACGCAGGAGACTATATATCCTTCTCTAGTATGTTCACAAGAGCTTGGAAGACTATTAGGAAATGGTGTAAAGTTAGAGCATCACTGATTTGTACTCCATTATGGCATAATAAAAGGTTTTATAATCTTGAATCTGGAGGCTAGCCATTACTAGAGGACAGAAAATATTCAATATCTCAGTCAAGTGGTAAAAAATGGGCAAATTTTGTCTCTTTTGGAGCTTACACAAAAGGAAAATCTGGGTGAGGTAGCATGGTACCCATATTTTCAGTTATGTTTTTCACTTTCTTCTATTCTTGACAAGCACTTTTTTAATATAGAAGCTACGCTTTTTCTTCATAGGTTATTACAAAAAAAAAAAAAAAACATATGAAAATTAAAATTTCACATTGTTATAAACACCTAATTAAATCTTACTTTTTTGAGCGTCACTCTCCAGGACAAAAATCCTGGACCACCACACTTGAAAACTTATGCTCTTTGGTAACAATATTTTGAAGAATATAACTTACCTTTCACACAATTTTAATCACACTGTAGTACAGTTTAATATTATTCACAAGATATATATAACACCATTGTGGCTACAGAAGAGAGGATTTAGGACTTCTTCCAACTGCCCGCGTTGTGACTGCCCTGGTGCTGACCATCTACACATGTTTTGGGATTGTCCTCCAGTGAAGGAGTACTGGCATTTGGTTCAAACAACCTTAATACAAAAACTCCAAATTCAGATTCCCTTTGTGCCAGAAGTATGGATCTTGGGTGATTTCTCTGAGATAGTTTGTCAGTTTTCAAAACTTCGATTTTTGGTTAAAGTGTCCTATTTAGCTAGGCTCATTATCTCCAGGTTGTGGTTTGCCTCGTACTCTCCAGATCATCAAATGTGGTTAAATCTAGTTAATAAAGTTAAAAAGTACGAGCAGATTCTTTATAAACAAAGAGGGTCTAATGTAAAATTTTTCACGATATGGAATGGATGGAATGAATAAAGGGGAGAGTTTTTTTTTTCTCTCCGGGCATGCTTGAGGGGGTGGTTGGGGTAATACCTGTTACTGTTAACTTTTTTTGTTACTATGATATTGTAATTGATATAAAGAAAAAGTAAATAAAGATTTAAAATAAAAAATAAATAAAAAAAGTTTAAGACGTGGGCTAGGCATGGGATGTGTGTCAGGTTGCCGAGCTCCAAAGCTGCCACTAAGTTACGGTTAGTGATGAGCGGCAGGGGCAATATTCGAATTCGCAATATTTCCTCATATATTTGTGAATATTCATATTCAAGATTATTCTATTGATTGTGAAAAATCGGCAATATAATATTCGCGTAATGCAAATATTCTAAAACATGAATATATAGCACTATAGAATACTAGTATATCCAATAGTGCTATATTTTCGTGTTTTAGAATATTTGTCATTTTTTTCCATCTGCCGTCCATAAAAGGGTATATTTTTTTCTGGGCTTAAATTTAATTGCCAAAATAGCAATCCCCTGAATCTGGTGTTCCAGCTGTGACTGGAGAAGTTTAATAGTATCCGTCAAAGGATAGATTTTGTTCTGGGGTGAAATTTAATTGCCAAAATAGCAATACCCTGAATATGGTGTTCCAGCTCTGGCTAGCCAAGTGTAATACTGTGCTGTCTGGCAAAGGATAGATTTTTTTCTGTGGTGAAATTCAATTGCCAAATTAGCAATCCCCTAAATCTAGTGTCCCAGCAGTGGCTGGCAAAGTTTAATAGTGTCCGGCAAAGGATATATTTTGTTCTGGGGTGAAATTCAATAGCCAAAATAGCAATACCGTAAATATGGTGTCCCAGCAGTGGCTTGCCAAGTTTAATAGTGTCCGTCAAAGGATTTATTATTTTCTGCGGTGAAATTCAGTTGCAAAAATAGAAATACAGTAAATCTGTTGTTCCAGCTGTTGCAGGCTTAGTTTAAATCTGTCTGTAAAAGGGTATATTTTTTTCTGAGGGGAAATTTAATTGCCAAAATAGCAATACCCTGAATCTGGTATTCTAGCTGTTGCAGGCCTAGTTTAAATCTGTCCGTAAAAGGGTCTATTTTTTATGGGGTGAAGTTTAATTGTCAAAATAGCAATCCCCTGAATCTGGTGTTCCAGCTGTGACTGGACAAGTTTAATAGTATCTGTCAAAGGATAGATTTTGTTATGGGGTGAAATTTAATTGTGAAAATAGCAATACCCTGAATCTGGTGTTCCAGCTGTGACTGGACAATTTCCCTAGTGTCTGTAAAAGGATATATTATTTTCTGGGGTGAAAGTCAGTATCAAAATTAGAAATACAGTAAATCTGGTGTTCCAGCTGTGGCTGGACAAGTTTAATAGTGTCCGGCAAAGGATATATTTTGTTCTGGGGTGAAGTTCACTTGCCAATATAGCAATACCCTGAATCTGGTGTTCCAGCTGTTGCAGGCCAATTGTTAATCTGTCCGTAAAAGGGTATATTACAAAAAGTGTTACATTGCAATTGCTGAAAGCATAATCCTGTAATCCTGCACGCACTATTGTGCATATCATAGTGTAGTTCTGTCCGTAAAAGGGTAGATTACACTCAAGGTGTATATACAAGTGCTGAAAGGGTCATCCTCAATAACTTTTTGCCTGTAAAAAAAGGCCTGAATTTGAAATCAATACATTGGGCAAAATATTTTTTTTCTTATTGTGGTGCTTGGTGAACGGTAACAATGAGGAAAACATCTAGTAAGGGACGCTGATGCGGTCGTGGTGGTGTTAGTGGACCCTCTGGTGCTGGGAGAGGACTTGGCCATTCTGCCACAGCCACACGTCCTAGTGAACCAACTACCTCAGGTTCCAGTACCCGCCAGAATTTACAACGATATTTGGTGGGGCCCAATGCCGTTCTAAGGATGGTAAGGCCTGAGCAGTTATAGGCGCTAGTCAATTGGGTGGCCGACAGTGGATCCAGCACGGTCACAACATTATCTCACACCCAGTCTTCTGCAGAAAGCGCACAGGTGGCACCTGAAAACCAAGCCCATCAGTCTGTCACATCACCCCCATGCATATCAGGGAAACTGTCAGAGCCTCAAGTTATGCAGCAGTCTCTTATGCTGTTTGAAGACTCTGCTGGCAGGGTTTCCCAAGGGAATCCACCTAGCCCTTCCCCAGTGGTGGAAGACATAGAATGCACTGATGCACAACCACTGATGATGAGGACATGGGAATACCACCTCATCGGAGTCTGCACGTCTCCGATGATGACGAAACACAGGTGCCAACTGCTGCGTCTTTCTGCCGTGTGCAGACCGAACAGGAGGTCAGGGAGGAAGACTGTGTGGAAGACGATGCAGGGGACGATGAGGTCCTAGACCCCACATGGAATGAAGGTCGTGCCACTGACTTTCATAGTTCAGAGGAAGAGGCAGTGGTGAGCCCGAGCCAACAGCGTAGCAAAAGAGGGAGCAGGGGGCAAAAGCAGAACAGCCGCCGCCAAGAGAGTTCGCCTGCTACTGGCCACCACCACCAGGGACCAAGCACCCCAAAGGCAGCTTCAAGGAGTTCCCTGGCATGGCACTTCTTTAAACAATGTGCTGACGACAAGACCCGAGTGGTTTGCACGCTGTGCCATCAGAGCCTGAAGCGAGGCATTAATGTTCTGAACCTTCGCACAATCTGCATGACCAGGCATCTACATGCAAAGCATGAACTGCAGTGGAGTAAACACCTTAAAAGCAAGGAACTCACTCTGGCTCCCCCTGCTCCCTCTTCTGCTGCTGCCTCGGCCTCTTCCTCCGCCTCTGGAGGAATGTTGGCAGCTACCGCCCACCAAACAGAGGATGTGCCAGCGACAACACCACCTGCGTCACCAAGCATCTCCACCATGTCACACGGCAGCATTCAGCTCTCCATCTCACAAACCTTGGAGAGAAAGTGAAAATTTCCATGTAGCCACCCTCGAGCCCTGGGCCTGAATGCCAGCATTTCTAAACTACTGGCATTTGAAATGCTGTCATTCAGGCTGGTGGACACAGACAGCTTCAAACAGCTGATGGCGATGGCTGTCCCTCAGAATGTTGTTCCCAGCCGCCACTACTTCTTCAAGAGGGAGATTGGTATTTGGGCAATTGTATTTAACCCCTTAATAAAATATAGAAATTGCTAACCTGAGTTTCTAGAAATGACAATTAGCACAACCAAGCCCCTGATGTAGGATATAGCAAAAAAAAAACTAGTATTGATGGATTGATGGACTTAGTGGCAGCTTCTTCTGGTGCACCACAAGTCACAAAATGGCCGCCGATCAACCCAGAAAATAAGTGACAGAAAAACGCTCTGTGCAGCCTAAAAACCAGTGAGCAAGTAACTAGCAGAAGTTCAATCATTCACAGCTGTAGATCGATCCATTCATTAGGTGCTGTTGCTGACTTTTCCCTGCCTAATCTCGCCCTCACAGAAGCTGCGTCCTCTCCCTACACTAATCAGAGCAGTGTGACGTGCGGCGCTACGTGACTCCAGCTTAAATAGAGGCTGGGTCACATGCTGCACTTGGCCAATCACAGCCATGCCATTAGTAGGCATGGCTGTGATGGGCTCTTAGGGCAAGAAGTAAAACGCTAGCTGATTGGCTGCTGTGCAGCCCTTCAGAAAGCGGGAAGAAATCGCCGAACAACGGACCCGAACCCGAACTTTTTTGAAAATGTCCGGGTTCGGGTCCGTGTCCCGGACACCCCAAAATTCGGTACAAACCCGAACGATGCTCGAACTGTTCGCTCAACACTACTTACTGGCTTTCAGTTAGATGAGAGCTGATTTTGAATGCTGCCATTGTAAGGTATGCTGACTGTACCTGTCTCATGGATAGGTTGTTGGCTTGTACATACATTACTTTTGGCATATAGCCTTTGTGTGATTGTCTGTTATATGTTGTCTATTGAATGTTATAGGTAATGATTTAATTTAAAACTAATATAGCATCTATAAAAAGAAATTAAAAATAATAGGTAAGAAAATACTTATAATAAAAGTGTATTAATGATAGGTAAAATAATAACTATAAAAAAAAAGTATGGATGATAGATAGCATAATAAAGTTAAAGAAAAGCTGAATACAATAAGTGAGAATAAATTATAGGTTTATATAGTGATGAAAAAAAATCTAGAATATTTGTAATTACGGAGATTTAGCACTATATTCTAGATATTCATGAATTTGTGAAATGCCGATATTTGATAAAAATTCATGATTAGAATATTGGCGATCAACAAGGGGTTGTGCAAGAATGAGAGGGGGTGGCAAACTCTCTCATTCTGCCGGACCTGCAAAGGTAAGATGACTTACCTGCTTCTTGGCACTGGCTCCCTGCTCCTTCTCCTGCAATGATCTGCTGGGCTCCATCAGTGTCAACATCAGGTTTGATATTGATGGAGCCCATAACGATACCCCCCCTCCCACACACTCACTCCTTTATGAAGCTATTTCACTGAAGATGAGAGTGAGTGTTGGGAATTTGGTCATAGGTAGAGATGAGCGAACTTTAAAAAGAAGTTCGGCATTCGGCGTTCGGGTTGTGGTAATCGCCGCATCCCGTTATGGATTCCACTACCGCGGACTATCGCGGCATATGGAATCCATAAGGGGCGGCTTCCACCAACCCGAACTGTTGAATAGCCGAAGGACCTGGGGTGACGTCACCGTCATGTGATCAGTGCAGGGGGCGTGGCTCAGCAGGGGATCAAATCCAGTGCTGATCCACGCCCCCTGCACTGATCACATGACGGTGACGCGTCACCCCAGGTCCTTCGGCTGTTCAACAGTTCGGGTTGGTGGAAGCCGCCCCTTATGGATTCCATATGCCGCGATAGTCCGCGGTAGTGGAATCCATAACGGGATGCGGCGATTACCACAACCCGAACGCCGAACTTTTTTTTAAAGTTCGCTCATCTCTAGTCATAGGCCATAGAATTTTGCTATACACTTTTACACACTACATGGTTTAGGGGTCTAATATAAAGGGTGATTCTTCTAGAACATGACAGACTGAACTCAAAAGAATCTATTCTATTAATAGTTGATAGCTTTTTGTTTTACTATACCTTAGAATGGAAAACACTAAAGAAGCACTCTCAAAACACTTCCCCTTCAAAAAGTGGAGGGGGAATGTAAATAAAAACATAATTTTTTCTAGGTATGCAATAAAATATAGACATAAAGTATCAAAAATACAATACTTATCGGGGGTTATCCAGTTAGGTATACCCCTATGTTGGTAATCGATTACTCACAAATAAATAAAGATGTCCAAAGTGTGTATTTAAACACTCTTACCGGATCCAGTAGCGGTCAATCAAAGAAGATCCGGTGTGTCACAGGCGACCAGATGTGGTTAACACTGAGGAACCGATGTCCGTCTAGCAGAGGTAAATATCTCTGGGAGGGATACTGTCCCTAGTTTGCCCTAAAGATGAGGGAGCTAGTTAGACCCTGCCTATCTATACAGAGCATCCGCGCCATAAGGGGTAGTGATGAGCGGCAGGGGCAATATTCGAATTCGCGATTATTATATTGATTGCGAAAAATCGGCAATGAAATATTTGCTTAATGCAAATATTGTAAAACCCGAATATATAGCACTATGGAATATAGTGCTATATATTCTTTTTTTTAGAATATTCTTCATTTTTTACAATTTAATGTGAACAGTCATTGGCCCAAAAGCAACTTAAGCAGGGAAGAATCATGACTTCAGACGGAAAAAAATAATGAATATTCTAAAAAACTAAAATATAGCACTATATTCTATAGTGCTATATATTCGGGTGTTAGAATATTCGCATTACGTGAATATTTCATTGCCGATTTTTTGCATAAGAGAAAAAAATAAAAAATAATGAAGAATATTCTAATTCACTAAAGACTACAATATTGCAGCCTTCTCACATTGGCCCACAAGCAAGAAGCAGGTAGGTATACTAGGTAATGGGTGCAGATGAAAAAAAACAAAAAAACATTATATTTGTTTTTACGAATGCATATCACTATATTCAAAATATTCGCGAATTTTCGAAGTACCAATATTCGCAATAAAAATTAGAAATTCAAATATTCACGCTCAACACTAATAAGGGGCAACTATGTCCAGATAACTGCCCCTATGTTTGGCCAATTCCCTAAAAAGTAGTCCCTAGTACCCACTCCCAACATGAAATGTTTCTGTCAAAAGTGACTCATCAGGGGAAAAATTAGGGGGTGTCAGAGACTGTGGCAAAACATGTCAGCTAAAAAGAAATAAACAAAGGGAAGCATGCCATGTGCAGGTGCACATACCTGTCAGGGGCAATCGGGCATGTCAGTGGTATGCCCCTAAGATATACATGTCAGTCTGTAGAGAGGGGATGTAGTGGGATAAATGCCCATCAGGTTATGGGGTACTCCTACCAGCCTGAAGCTATAACTAACTGGATAACCCCCATATTTATTGTTTTAGTGGTGTTTTGATACTTTATGTCTATATTTTATTGCATACCTACTAAAAGTTATGTTTTAATATACATTCCCCCTCCACTTTTTGAAGGATTGTTTTTGCTTACCATACCTTAATCTAATTTTATTAACCACTTCCAGACCAGACCATTAATCCCCTTCCTGACCAGGCCTAATTTTGAAAATCTCAAACAAAGCAATAGCTGATCTCAGGGAGACCAGCTACAGAAAACACCGTGGAGCCTCATTTAAGAGTCTCAACACAGCAATCCAAAGTGCAAATCTCCCTGGGAAACAGTTATATGCAAAATAACTGTGTAGCCCCAGTACTGGGTCTACAACACAGTGAAAGCCAGATATCCCTCGAAGGAAGGAAAACAGAGACAAGGGGTTTCCCCATTACAGAAATCACCAAATCCACCATTCTAAGTGGCCCCTATGTCAAGATCCTTCTTTTTTACAAGCTTTAAGGATGTGACTGGGAAGACCTAAGCCAGTTATCCATCCATCTGTAGCTGGTCTTTTTTAAAAGTCCTAAAGTTACTGAAAATTTGAATTTTTTTTCTAAATTTGAATTTCTCTGCTTTCAAGACAGCGATGCCTCATAAAATACTCATTAATTAACATTCACCATATGTCTATTTTATGGGTCATCATTTTAGTAATGTTATTTTATTTTTTAGGATGTTAGAAGGCTTAGAGTTTTTGAAGTAATTTTTGAAATTTTCAGGAAAATTTCAAAAATCTGTTTTTTATAGACCAATTCCATTCTGAAGTCACTTTAAGGAGCTGAATAATAAAAACTACCCATAAATTACCCCATTTTAGAAACTGCACCCCTCAAACTATTCATAACTTATTTTAGAAATGCTGTTAACCGTTTAGATATTCCACAGGAATTAAAACAAAATGGATGTGAATTTTCACAATTTTGTTTGTTTTGCAGATCTCCATTTTAATTTATTTGTTACTGTAACACATCAAGGGTTTACAACAAAACTCAATATTTATTACCACGATTCTGCAATTTAAATTCCCTACATATAGTCATAAACTGCTATATGGGTGCACTTCTGCTCAAAATGCAAGGAGTGCCATATGGTTTTGGAGGCCAGATTTTCTGGAATAGTCGTTGGGCGCAATGTTGCATTTAAAGAGATCCCCGAGGTACCCCTACAGCGAAAACTCCCAAAAAGTTATCACATTTTGGAAACTACACCACCCAAGAAATTTTAAGGGGTATAGTAGTGACCACTTTGACCCAAAAGGCATTTCATAGAATTCATATCACTAAAAATTACACTTTATTTTACAAGAAAATGGTTCTTTACTCTCAAACTTTCTTTTATTGACAAGAGGTAACAGGATAATATCATTCCACAATCTGCTATCCATTTTCTCCAGAATACAGTAACACCTCATTTGTGGTCATAAACTGCTGTTGGGGATACGCAATGGTCAGAAGGGGAAGGAGTGGCGTCTGGATTTTCTAACATAGGATTTGTAGAAATTGTTTTTAAGAGCCATAACTGTTTTATTTTCTTTGTTGTTGTTGACTCTACTTTATTAGGGCTAATTTTTTGCAGGACAAGCTGTAGTTTCCATTGGCACCATTTTAGAGTATATTTGGCTTTCTGATTGCTTTTTATTTCATTTTCTGGGATGTGATGTGGTCAAAAATTGTAATTCTGTCAGTGTTTTTTATTTTTATTTTTCACCATGTGGTATGCATATATGATATGATAACTTTATTCTGTAGATTGATACGATTATGGGGATAACAAATGTATATAGTTTTTTTTTGTGTTTTACTACTTTTGCTTAATAAAATCCCTTTTTATAAAAAAATCTGTTATATTTTGCATCACCATATACTAACATTTATAAAAAAATTATTTTTCTGCCAACGTAGATATCTGTGGGCTAACCTTTTGCAGTACAGACTGTACTTTTTATTGATACCATTTTCGGGTACATACGACACTTTTAATGAATTGATACTGTTTTTTGGCAGACGAGGTGACAAAAAAAGCTGCTTTGGTGTAATTTTTATTTATTTTTTATGGCATTCACCTGATAGGGTAGATCATATGACATTTTTATAGAGCAGGTTGTTACGTATGCAGCGATATGAAATATGTATATTTTAGTTTTTTTTTCTATTTTTAACAATTTTTTAATTACTTAAAGGGGTTGGCCACCTTAAGTATCAAAAATCCAAAGTGCCCCAGACAATAGCCAAAACTATGAAGTATTTATATCATGTGACATATACTGGCTATATATCATTTTTCTAACCTGTTCAAAATGACATGCTTCCCTGGAGGAGCTCCTTCAGACCGGCTGTGTTGGCGGAGCAGCTGCAAAGCGAAAGTAAAAGCCCCAGCATACAGTGTAGCAAACATCTTCAGAGTAGACATCCCTGCCCTCCTGTGTTCACATAGAGACAAGAGCCCCTCAGACATTATCAATAACTGCTGCCTCACCAATATCACTTCATTATTAACCCTGATAAGAAAATAACATACCACAATCGTATATAAAATATATAATTTTATTAGATACAATAAATCACAAAAATCACAGGGCACAAATTCACATGGGGTTGGAAACCAGCAGTCCCAACTACCTTATGTGTTGCATAGACTAGGAGACAAGCCAGACGGCCAGCTATCTTACACCAAGTAAAAAATAACACACTCAATAAGGACCTGTATCTAACACCCTGTATGGGTTAAACTTGCCAATGCTGTGCTGGCTGCAAAATGTTTATATACAGGGTGGGCCATTTATATGGATACACCTTAATAAAATGGGAATGGTTGGTGATATTAACTTCCTGTTTGTGGCACATTAGTATATGTGAGGGGGGAAACTTTTCAAGATGGGTGGTAACCATGGCGGTCATTTTGAAGTCGGCCAGTTTGAATCCAACTTTTGTTTTTTCAATAGAAAGAGGGTCATGTGACACATCAACCTTATTAGGAATTTCACGAGAAAAACAATGGTGTGCTTGGTTTTAACGTAACTTTATTCTTTCATTAGTTATTTACAAGTTTCTGACCACTTATAAAATGTGTTCAATGTGCTGCCCATTGTGTTGGATTGTCAATGCAACCCTCTTCTCCCACTCTTCACACACTGATAGCAACACTGCAGGAGAAATGCTAGCACAGGCTTCCAGTATCCGTAGTTTCAGGTGCTGCACATCTCGTATCTTCACAGCATAGACAATTGCCTTCAGATGACCCCAAAGATAAAAGTCTAAGGGGGTCAGATCGGGAGACCTTGGGGGCCATTCAACTGGCCCACGATGATCAATCCACTTTCCAGGAAACTGTTCATCTAGGAATGCTCGGACCTGACACCCATAATGTGGTGGTGCACCATCTTGCTGGAAAAACTCAGGGAACATGCAAGCTTCAGTGCATAAAGAGGGAAACACATCATCATGTAGCAATTTCACATATCCAGTAGCCTTGAGGTTTCCACTGATGAAGAATGGCCCCACTATCTTTGTACCCCATATAACACACCATACCATACATTTTTTTGTTCCAACAGTCTTGGAGGGATCTATCCAATGTGGGTTAGTGTCAGACCAATAGTGGTGGTTTTGTTTGTTAACTTCACCATTCACATAAAAGTTTGCCTCATCACTGAACAAAATCTTCTGCGTAAACTGAGGGTCCTGTTCCAATTTTAGTTTTTCCCATTCTGCAAATTCAGTGCGCTGATCTGGGTCATTCTCGTTGAGATGCTGCAGTAGCTGGAGTTTGTAAGGGTGCCATTTGAGAGTAGCTAATATCCGACGAAGGGATGTTTGACTAATGTCACTCTCCAGTGACATGCGGCGAGTGCTACGCTGTGGGCTCTTGCTGAATGAAGCTAGGACAGCCACTGATTTCATGCTTCCACATTTTGGCAAATCCAATACTGAACCAGTTTCACGAAACTTAGCAAGCAGTTTGCTAACTGTAGCATGGAAGATGGGTGGTCTCGTAGGGTGTCTTGCATTGAAATCTGCTGCAATTACCTGGTTACTGCGTTCACCAGACATCAACACAATTTCTATCTGCTCCTCACATGTTAACCTCGGTGACATGTCAACGGCTGTAAACAAAGAGAAACTTGTAAATAACTCATGAAAGAATAAAGTTACGTTAAAACCAAGCACACCATTGTTTTTCTCGTGAAATTCCCAATAAGTTTGATGTGTCACATGATCCTCATCCTATTGAAAAAACAAAAGTTGGATTCAAACTGGCCGACTTCAAAATGGCCACCATGGTCACCACCCATCTTGAAAAGTTTCCCCACTCACATATACTAATGTGCCACAAACAGGAAGTTAATATCACCAACTATTCCCATTTTATTAAGGTGTATCCATATAAATGGCCCACCCTGTATAATAAAATAACCCCCCAAGGAAAGGGGGGGGGGGGGCGCCGAGCTAAGCCACTTATAACTCAAGCAATTGCAGGAAGCACAGCAGATCAGAATATATAAGAAAGGGCAAACTCAGTATCTAACCACAACAGTAAGCTCACATAGCAAAATAAAGATCCATTAAGTAATTACCAATGGTGCAGAGGAGCAGGTCGTCTGGAATGAACACACCTCGACGTGCGTTTCTCCAAGAACCGGCTTCATCAGGATGTGAATATACACTGAAGTGTGCAGCTTAAATAATGGAGTCCGCGTCAGTTAAGATAATTTGCAAATGCGCCCGGTGATGTCAGTGGAGACGTCAGATAGGCGCGCCGCCCCTCTCCATGTAAACCGTCACAACAGACCAGCGGAGCACGAGCAGCCCAGAAGCGGCGCAACAAAACATCATCACACTGCATCAAGGGCCAACAAATTTATATTCATTTTCGACAGTTTTCTGTTTTGGTGCAAGGACTGCTGGAGTAGGGGGGGGGCCTGTTTAGCGGTGGACAGACCTTTGCTACACAAGAACTCCTGATGAATACATTTGTACAAATAGATCTGCTCACATAGCGAGCCTCCTGTCTATCATCACATTACTTACTCCCAGCTGACAGCCTATCAATCATCTCTGCATCTATAAATATATGAATACTAGTGTTGAGCGAATAGTTCGAGCATAGTTCGGGTTCGCACCGAATTTTGGGGTGTTTTTGACACTGACCTGGACCCGAACATTTTCAAAAAAAGTTCGGGCTCGGGTCCGTTGTTTGGCGATTTCTTCCTGCTTTCTGAAGGGCTGCACAGCAGCCAATCAGCTAGCGTTTTACTTCTTGCACTAAGAAGCCATCACAGCCATGCCTACTAAAGGCATGGCTGTGATTGGCCAAGTGCAGCATGTGACCCAGCCTCTATTTAAGCTGGAGTCACGTGGCGCCGCACGTCACACTGCTCTGATTAGTGTAGGGAGAAGACGCAGCTTCTGTGAGGGCGAGATTAGGCAGGGAAAAGTCAGCAAAAGCACCTAATGAAGTGATCGATCAACAGCTGTGAATTATTCAACTTCTGCCAGTTAATCGCTCACTGGTTTTTAGGCTGCACAGAGCGTTTTTTTGTCACTTTTTTCTGGGGTGATCGGCGGCCATTTTGTGACTTGTGGTGCACCAGAACAAGCTGCCACCAAGTCCATCAATCCATCGATACTAGTTTTTTTTTTATATATCCTACATCAGGGGCTTGGCTGTGCTTATTGTCACCCCTAGAAACTCAGGATAGCAATTTCTATATTTTATTAAGGGGTGAAATTAAATTGCCAAAATAGCAATCCCCTAAATCTGGTGTCTCAGCAGTGGCTGGCAAAGAATACTAGTGTCCGGCAAAACATATATTTTGTTCTGGGGTGAAACTCAATTTCCAAAATAGCAATACTATAAATCAGTGGTTTCAGCTGTGGCTGACCCAGTTTCATGGTGTCCTGCAAAGGGTATATTTGGTTCTGGGGTGAAATTCAATTGGCAAAATAGCAATACCATAAATAAGTGGTTTCAGCTTTGGCTGGCCAAGTTTCATAGTGCCTGGCAAAACATACTGTATATTTTGTTCTGGGGTGAAATTCAATTGCCAAAATAGCAATACTCTGAATCTGGTGTCCCAGCAGTGGCTGGCAAAGTATAATAGTGTCCGCCAAAACATATATTTTGTTCTGGGGTGAAATTCAATTGTCAAAATAGCAATACCCTGAATCTGGTGTCCCAGCAGTGGCTGGCAAAGAATAATAGTGTCCGGCAAAACATATATTTTGTTCTGGGGTTAAATTCAATTACCAAAATAGCAATACCCTGAATCTGGTGTTCCAGCAGTGGCTGGCAAAGTATAATAGTGCCCTCCAAAACATATATTTTGTTCTGGGGTGAAATTCAATTGCCAAAATAGCAATACCCTGAATCTGGCATTCCAGCAGTTGCAGGCCTAGTTTAAATCTGTCTGTAACAGGGTATATTTTGTTCTGAGGTGAAATTCAATTGCCAAAATAGCAATACCATAAATCAGTGGTTTCAGCTGTGGCTGACCAAGTTTCATAGTGTCCTGCAAAGGGTATATTTTGTTCTGGGGTGAAATTCAATTGGCAAAATAGCAATACCATAAATAAGTGGTTTCAGCTGTGGCTGGCCAATTTTCATAGTGTCCGGCAACACATATATTTTGTTCTGGGGTGAAATTCAGTTGCCAAAATAGCAATACCCTGAATCTGGTGTCCCAGCAGTGGCTGGCAAAGTATAATAGTGTCCGCCAAAACATATATTTTGTTCTGGGGTGAAATTCAATTGCCAAAATAGCAATACCATAAATCTGGTGTCCCAGCAGTAGCCGACAAAGTATAATAGTGTCCGCCAAAACATATATTTTGTTCTGGGGTGAAATTCAATTACCAAAATAGCAATACCCTGAATCTGGTGTTCCAGGAGTGGCTGGCAAAGTATAATAGTGTCCGCCAAAACATATATTTTGTTCTGGGGTGAAATTTATTGCCAAAATAGCAATACCCTGAATCTGGTGTTCCAGCAGTTGCAGGCCAAGTGTTAATCTGTCCGTAACAGGGTACATTTTTTTCTGGGTGTGAAATTCAATTGCCAAAATAGCAATACCAACAATCAGTGGTTTCAGCTGTGGCTGGCCAAGTTTCATAGTGTCCGGCAAATGATTTATTTTGTTCTGGGGTGAAATTCACTTGCCAATATAGCAATACCCTGAATCTGGTGTTCCAGCTGTTGCAGGCCAAGTGTTAATCTGTCCGTAAAAGGGTATATTACACTCAAGGTGTATATACAAGTGCTGAGAGGGTCATCCTCAATAACTTCACACGATACCGTGCATCTACCATTGTATTTCTGTCCGTTAAAGGGTATATTACACAAAGTGTTAAAATACAATTGCTGAAGGCATAATCCTACATATTTTTTCACATGCTACTGTGCATCTCCAAGTGTAAATCTGTCCATAAAAGGATACCTTTCATCCAGGGCCTAAATACTAGCTCTACAATAGATATTCCCCTAAATCAGTGGTTTCTGCTGTGCCTGGATTAGTGTAATACGGTACATAAATAAATAGGCAAATAGTGTTAGGTGCCTGTAAAAAATGGCCTGAATTTGAAATCAATACATTGGGCCAAATATTTTTTTTCTTATTGTGGTGCTTGGTGAACGGTAACAATGAGGAAAACATCTAGCAAGGGACGCGCACGCAGTCGTGGTGACGTTAGTGGACCCTCTGGTGCTGGGAGAGGACGTGGCCATTCTGCCACAGCCACACGTCCTAGTGAACCAACTACCTCAAGTTCCAGTACCCGCCAGAATTTACAGCGATATTTGGTGGGGCCCAATGACGTTCTAGGGATGGTAAGGCCTGAGCAGGTACAGGCGCTAGTCAATTGGGTGGCCGACAGTGGATCCAGCACGTTCACAACATTATCTCACACCCAGTCTTCTGCAGAAAGCGCACAGGTGGCACCTGAAAACCAAGCCCATTAGTCTGTTACATCGCCCCCATGCATATCAGGGAAACTGTCTGAGCCTCAAGTTATGCAGCAGTCTCTTATGATGTTTGAAGACTCTGCTGGCCGGGTTTCCCAAGGGAATCCACCTAGCCCTTCCCCAGTGGTGGAAGACATAGAATGCACTGATGCACAACCACTGATGTTTCCTTATGATGAGGACATGGGAATACCACCTCATCGGAGTCCGCATGTCTCTGATGATGACGAAACACAGGTGCCAACTGCTGCGTCTTTCTGCAGTGTGCAGACCGATCAGGAGGTCAGGGAGGAAGACTGTGTGGAAGACGATGCAGGGGACGATGAGGTCCTAGACCCCACATGGAATGAAGGTCGTGCCACTAACTTTCATAGTTCAGATGAAGAGGCAGTGGTGAGACCGAGCCAACAGCGTAGCAAAAGAGGGAGCAGGGGGCAAAAGCAGAACAGCCGCCGCCAAGAAAGTTCGCCAGCTACTGATCACCGCCACCAGGGACCGAGCACCCAAAGGCAGCTTCAAGGTGTTCCCTGGCATGGCACTTCTTTAAACAATGTGCTGACGACAAGACCCGAGTGGTTTGCACGCTGTGCCATCAGAGCCTGAAGCGAGGCATTAACGTTCTGAACCTCAGCACCACCTGCATGACTGCAAAGCATGAACTGCAGTGGAGTAAACACCTTAAAAGCAAGGAACTCAATCAGGCTCCCCCTGCATCCTCCTCTGCTGCTGCTTCGGCCTCTTCCTCCGCCACGGGAGGAATGTTGACACCTGCCGCCCACCAAATAGAGGATGTGCCACCGACACCACCACCTGCGTCGCCAAGCATCTCCACCATGTTACATGGCAGCGTTCAGCTCTCCATCTCACAAACCTTGGAGAGAAAGCGTAAATTCCCACCTAGACACCCTCAAACCCTGTGCCTGACTGCCAGCATTTCTAAACTAATGGCATTTGAAATGCTGTCATTCAGGCTGGTGGACACAGACAGCTTCAAACAGCTGATGTCCATGGCTGTCCCACAGTATGTTGTTCCCAGCCGCCATTACTTCTCCAAGAGAGCCGTGCCTTCCCTGTACAACTAAGTATCAGATAAAATCAAGTGTGCACTGCACAACGCCATCTGTGGCAAGGTCCACCTAACCACAGATACATGGACCAGTAAGCACGGCCAGGGACGCTATATCTCCCTAACTGCACACTGGGTAAATGTAGTGGCAGCTGGGCCCCAGACGGAGAGTTCCTTGGCGCAAGTACTTCCGCCGCCAAGGATCGCAGGGCATCATTCTTTGCCTCCTGTAGCCTACTACTCCTACTCGGCTTCCTCCTCCTCTGCTTCCACCAGCTCATCCAGTCAGCCACACACCTTTACCACCAACTTCAGCACAGCCCGGGGTAAACGTCAGCAGGCCATTCTGAAACTCATATGTTTTAGAGGACAGGCCTCATACCGCACAGGAGTTGTTGCGGGGTATTGAACAACAGACCGACAAGTGGTGTCTGCCGGTGGGCCTCAAGCCCGGCCTGGTGGTGTGCGATAATGGGCGAAATCTCGTTGTAGCTCTGGAACTAGCCGGTTTGACGCACATCCCTTGCCTGGCGCATGTGTCGAATTTGGTGGTGAAGAAGTTCATTCACAACTACCTCGACATGTCAGAGCTGCTGCATAAAGTGCGGGCCGTATGTGCGCGCTTCCGGCGTTCACATCCTGTCGCTGTTTGCCTGTCTGCGCTACAGCGGAACATCGGCCTTCCAGCTCACCGCCTCATATGCGACGTGCCCACCAGAACTTCGGCCTTCCCGTTCACCGCCTCATATGCGACGTGCCCACCAGGTGGAACTCCCCTTGCACATGCTGGAGAGACTGTGCGAGTAGCAGCAGGCCATAGTGGAGTTTCAGCTGCAGCACGCACGCGTCAGTCGCACTGCGGAACAGCACCACTTCACCACCAATGATTTGGCCTCCATGCGAGACCTGTGTGCCCTGTTGCGCTGTTTCGATTACTCCACCAACATGGCCAGTGGAGATGACACCGTTTTCAGCGTTACAATACCACTTCTATGTCTCCTTGAAAAGACGCTTAGGGCGATGAAGGAAGAGGAGGTGGCCCAGGAGGAGGAGGATGAGGAGGATGAGAGGTCATTTTTAGCACTTTCAGGCCTGTCTGTTAGAAGTGGCTCAGAGGGAGATTTTTTGCAACCGCAGAGGCCAGGTACAAATGTGGCCAGCCAGGGCCCACTACTGGAGGACAAGGAGGATGAGGATGAAGCAAGTTCACAGCGGTGGTGGTACCTGACACAGCTCAGGCCCATCACTGGTGCATGGCTGGGGGGATACGGGGGACGATGACGATATGCCTCCCACAAAGGACAGTTTGTCCTTACCTCTGGGGAGCCTGGCACACATGAGCGACTACATGCTGCAGTGCCTGCGCAACAACAGCAGAGTTGCTCACATTTTAACATGTTCGGACTACTGGGTTGCCACCCTGCTGGATCCCCGGTACAAAGACAATGTGTCCACCTTACTTCCTGCACTGGAGCGTGATAGGAAGATGCGCGAGTACAAGTGAACGCTGGTAGACGCGCTCCGGAGAGCATTTCCAAATGTCACAGGGGAACAGGTGGAAGCCCAAGGCAAAGGCAGAGGAGGAGCGAGAGGTCGCCAACGCAGCTGTGTCACGGCCAGCTCCTCTGAGGGCAGGGTTAGCATGGCAGAAATGTGGAAAAGTTTTGTCTCCATGCCACAGCTATCTGCACCACCACCTGATACGGAACGTGTTAGCAGGAGGCAGCATTTCACTAACATGGTTGAACAGTACTGCACACCCCTCCAAGTACTGACTGATGGTTCGGCCCATTCAACTTCTGGGTCTCCAAATTGTCCACGTGGCCAGAGTTAGCATTTTATGCCTTGGAGGTGCTGGCCTGCACAGGCGGCCAGCAATTTGTCTGAGCGTGAATTCAGCACGGCAGGGGGCGTCATTACTGACAAACGCAGCCGCCTGTCCTCATCCAACATGGACAAGCTGACGATCATAAAAATTAACCAGGCATGGATCCCACAGGACCTGTCCCTCCCTTGTGCAGAATAGACATTTATAACTGTCTCCCCCTCAACCATGTATTCTTGTATTCTGGGGCACTTCTTTATTGAATCCTCATTTTTTTAACTTTACCATGATCTTGCTGTGCAACCCAAAGTTGAATCAACCTTTACTCAATCTGGGCGCCGGGGCCTAAATAACTGAAAGTGCCTTGTTACAATGGTGGGTGACATGAAGCTTGAACATCTACCATGCGACATCTCTCCTCTGTCTGGGTGCTGGGGTCTAAATAACTGAAAGTGGCCTTCTCCAGTGGTGGGTGATATGACGCATGATTCTCTGCTGTGGGACCTCTCTCCTCTGTCTGGGTTCTGGGGCCTAAATAACTGAATGTGGCCTTCTCCAGTGGTGGTTGATATGACGCATGATTCCTTGCTGTGGGACCTCTCTCCTCTGTCCGTGTCCTGGGGCCTAAATAACTGAAAGTGGCCCTCTCCAGTGGTGGGTGATATGACGCATGATTTCTTGCTGTGGGACCTCTCTCCTCTGTCTGGGTGCTGGGGCCTAAATAACTGAAAGTGGCCTTCTCCAGTGGTGGGTGATATGACACCTTATTTCTTGCTGTGGGACGTCTTTCCTCTTTCTGGGTGCTGGGGCCTAAATAACTGAAAGTGGCCTTCTCCAGTGGTGGTTGATATGACGCCTTATTCCTTGCAGTGGGACCTCTCTCCTCTGTCTGGGTCCTGGGGCATAAATAACTGAAAGTGGCCTTCTCCAGTGGTGGGTGATATGACGCATGATTTCTTGCTGTGGGACCTCTCTCCTCTGTCTGGGTGAAGGGGCCTAAATTACTTAAAGTGACCTTCTCCAGTGGTGGTTGATATGACGCCTTATTCCTTGCTGTGGGACCTCTCTCCTCTGTCTGGGTGCTGGGACCTAAATAACTGAAAGTGGCCTTCTCCAGTGGTGGGTGATATGACGCCTTATTCCTTGCTGTGGGTCCTCTCTCCTCTGTCTGGGTCCTGGGGCCTAAATAACTGAAATTGGCCTTCTCCAGTGGTGCGTGATAAGACACATGATTTCTTGCTGTGGGACCTCTCTCCTCTGTCTGGGTGTTGGGGCCTAAATAACTCAAAGTGACCTTCTCCAGTGGTGGTTGATATGATGCCTTATTCCTTGCTGTGGGACATCTCTCCTCTGTCTGGGTGCTGGGGCCTAAATAACTGAAAGTGGCCTTCTCCAGTGGTGGGTGATGTGACACCTTATTTCTTGCTTTGTGACCCTCTCCTCTGTCTGGGTGCTAGGGCCTAAATAACTCAAAATGACCTTCTCCAGTGGTGGGTGATATGACGCCTTATTCCTTGCTGTGGGACCTCTCTCCTCTGTCTGGGTGCTGGGGCCTAAATAACTGAAAGTGGCCTTCTCCAGTGGTGGGTGATATGATGCATGATTCCCTGCTGTGTGGCTCTCCTCTGTCTGGGTGCTGGGGCCTAAATAACTGAAAGTGGCCTTTCTCCCAGTGGAGGGGGTGGATGATGACGCCTTATTCTCTTGCTGTGGGTCCTCTCTCCTCTGTCTGGGTCCTGGGGCCTAAATAACTGAAATTGGCCTTCTCCAGTGGTGCGTGATAAGACACATGATTTCTTGCTGTGGGACCTCTCTCCTCTGTCTGGGTGTTGGGGCCTAAATAACTCAAAGTGACCTTCTCCAGTGGTGGTTGATATGATGCCTTATTCCTTGCTGTGGGACATCTCTCCTCTGTCTGGGTGCTGGGGCCTAAATAACTGAAAGTGGCCTTCTCCAGTGGTGTGTGATGTGACACCTTATTTCTTGCTTTGTGACCTCTCTCCTCTGTCTGGGTGCTGGGGCCTAAATAACTCAAAATGACCTTCTCCAGTGGTGGGTGATATGACGCCTTATTCCTTGCTGTGGGACCTCTCTCCTCTGTCTGGGTGCTGGGGCCTAAATAACTGAAAGTGGCCTTCTCCAGTGGTGGGTGATATGATGCATGATTCCCTGCTGTGTGGCCTCTCTCCTCTGTCTGGGTGAAGAGGCCTAAATAACAGAAAGTCACCTTCTCCAGTGGGGGGTGATATAACGCCTTATTCCTTGCTGTGGGACCTCTCTCCTCTGTCTGGGTGAAGGGGCCTAAATTACTGAAAGTGGCCTTCTCCAGTGGTGGGTGGTATTACACATGATTCCTTGCTGTGGGACCTCTCTCCTCTGTCTTGGTGAAGGGGCCTTAATAACTGAAAGTGGCCTTCTCCAGTGGGGGGTGATATTACGCCTTATTCCTTGCTGTGGGACCTCTATCCTCTGTCTGGGTGAAGGGGCCTTAATAACTGAAAGTTGCCTTTTCCAGTGGTGGGTTATATGACGCATGATTCCTTGCTGTGGGACCTCTCTCCTCTGTCTGGGTGCTGGGGCTTAAATAACTGAAAGTGGCCTTCTTCAGTGGTGGGTGATATGACGCATGATTCCTTGCTGTGGGACCTCTCTCCTCTGTCTGGGTGCTGGGGCTAAATAACTGAATGTGGCCTTCTCCAGTGGTGGGTGATAGAACGCCATATTCCTTGCTGTGGGACCATTCTTCTCTGTCTGGGTGCTGGGGCCTAAATAACTGAAAGTGGCCTTCTCCAGTGGTGGGTGACATGACGCATAATTCCTTGCTGTGGGACCTCTCTCCTCTGTCTGGATGCTGGGGCCTAAATAAATGAAAGTGGCCTTCTCCAGTGGTGGGTGATATGACGCATGATTCTCTGCTGTGGGACCTTTTTCCTCTGTCTGGGTGCTGGGGCCTAAATAACTGAAAGTGGCCTTCTCCAGTGGTGGGTGATATGATGCATGATTCTCTGCTTTGGGACCTTTCCTCTCTGTCTGGGTGCTGGGGCCTAAATAACTGAAAGTGGCCTTCTCCAGTGGTGGGTGATTGTAACGGATCAACGGGTGTAGACCCGCTGTGCCACTTACCGGTTTGGCTTTGGGCCAAACTTGGGAGTGGAGTCTAAGTGTCCCCCTGGTTTTCACCCTTTATCCCGCTCCAGGATGCGGAATCTGGACTCAGCTGCAGGGTAGACACCAGGTCGCTACCGCAAGAGTGGTCCCGGTTAAGTGGCTGCTGGCTGGGCAGGCTAGAAAGCCCCGATGCTAGCACTGGGGAAACAGGCAATATAGCAGACAGCCGCAGGATAATGCTGAGCTGAGCAGAGCTCAGTTAGTCCAGGTGGAGCTGGTGTAACAGTCTGCACAGCAGACGGAGGCGTGGTTGACAGTTCGGGTCTTTAACTTGAGAGCAGCGAGGTACAAGAGGATCAAGCAGAGACGAGGTCAGGATACAGGCAGAGGTCATAAACAGGATATCGAATGCAGGAACAACAGGAGCCATAGCTGTAGGAAGTACAATATTGCTCAGGCATTCCAGGAAGGGGGAGGCACCCTTATAAAGGTGGTGCCTGGCCAGGATTGGAGAGAGGGCGGAATCAGGGGCGTGCGTTAACCCTTAAGGTACCAGGACGCCTGCGGCTCCTACAAGACACAACAGAAGCTCTCGTAGCCGGCGACAGCGCAGAAAAGCGGGTCCGGAGCCTGCAGCGAAGAGGAGGAGCCCCGCGTGCAGCTCGACTGAGGTACGTAGTCGGACGCACTGCACGCTGGCAGCTGCCAACTGCCATTGTTACAGAATCCCCCCTCTCGCGCCCCTTCTTTTTGGCCTTGATGCGCTGAAAAAATCTTCTGAGAAGATTCGGAGCATGTACATTCTCCTCCTGCTCTCAGTAACGTTCCTCAGGACCATAATTCTTCCAGTCTACAAGGAAGTACCTCTTACCACCAACAACCTTGGAATCGAGGATGTTCTGTACTTCAAATTCAGGCTGACCGACAGTAGGCACGGAAGTAGAGGTGGAGGGAGGCCAGGAAAAGGAGTTGATGACCAACGGTTTCAGAAGAGATACATGAAAAGAATTTGAAATCCGGAGAGAAGGAGGCAACCGGAGTTTAGAAGAAACATGGTTGATACGCTCAAGGACCTCAAACGGGCCCAGAAACCGTGGAGCAAATTTTTAACAGGGTACTTTAATGCGGATGTTCCAAGAGGAAAGCCAGGCTTTGTCGCCAGGAGAGAACTGAGGAGGAGGTTTATGTCTAGTATCCGCATTTTTCTTCATACGAGTAACAGCCTGAGAGATGGAGTCCTTAGTCTGTCTCCAGATGCTGAGGAAGTTTCTGAACAAAGAATTAGCAGCCGGTACCTCGGAAGATGCGGACAGGGCTAAAGGAGCACGAGGGTGTAGTCCATACACTATATAGAAGGGAGAAGAGCCCGTGGATTCTCCGGAATGGCTGTTGTACGAGAATTCCGCCCAAGGCAGGAGCTGCACCCAATCATCATGCTGAGCAGAGACAAAGTGACGTAGGTAGTTCTCCAAAGTCTGATTAACTTGTTCAACTTGCCCATTAGACTGAGGGTGGTATCCAGAAGAGAAGTCCAACAAGTAAATTGTACCCCTCGATCGGACACAATGTGCAGAGGAAGGCCATGAAGGCGGAAGATGTGTTCGAAGAACAGACAGGCTAGTCGCTTAGCAGAGGGCAATCCAGGAAGCGGAATAAAATGTGCCATCTTGGAGAATCTGTCTACCACTACCCAGATTACAGAACAGCCAGCAGAGGACGGGAGGTCTGTGATAAAGTCCAAAGCAACATGCTGGCAGGGAACTTCCGGAATGGGTAACGGTAGTAGCAAACCCGCTGGTTTGGTTCGGGAAACCTTGTTGCGGGCACAGGAGGTACAGGCAGACACAAATTCCCGGACATCTTTGGGTAGGGTCGGCCACCAGTAGTGACGGGACAGCAACTCAAGGGTCTTACGTACCCCAGGGTGACCAGCGTACTTGGAGCAATGTCCCCAAAAGAGAATCTTCCTCCTCTTGGCTTGCGGAACAAAAATCTTCCCTGGAGGAACATCTTTTCTTGAACTGGCGCCACTGAAACCAGGCAGGATGGATCGATGATATATTGAGGTTCCTCAATCTGATCTGCTGGGTCAAAGGAATGGGAAAGCGCATCAGCCCTCACATTTTTGTCTGCCGGTCGAAAATGCAGAAGGAAATTGAATCGGGCAAAGAAGAGTGCCCATCGAGCCTGACGTGGATTAAGACGCTGTGCAGACTGCAGATAAGTCAGATTCTTGTGGTCAGTGTATATAATAACCACTGGATGCAAAGCCCCCTCCAGAAGGTATCTCCATTCTTCCAAGGCCATCTTGATAGCAAGCAGTTCTCTATCATCGATGGAGTAGTTTCTTTCTGCAGAAGAGAAGAGCTTGGAGAAGAAACCACACGAGACAAATTTCCCCTTGGAGGTCTTCTGTAGCAGGACTGCACCTGCACCAATAGTGTTGAGCGCGAATATTCGAATAGCGAATTTTTTTAGCGAATATCGGCACTTCGCTAATTCACGAATATTTCGAATATAGCGCTATAAATTCGCTATTTCGAATATTCATTTTTTTTTGTTATATTTTTTTCTTTCCCACTTCCCAAAAATAGTTCTTACCTGTCCTGAGAATTCCTGGCTTCCTGGCTGCTCTAGTCAGTGCCCGTTGCCGCTTCTGCCGACTTCTGCCGTGCTCATGGAGCGTCCCCATCACCATGGGAACGTCTCCATATACTAAAATGTACTGTCGGATTTGAGGAATTACGTTGAAATCGCAATGCGATTAATTCAAGTTATATTAATCGCATTGCGATTACAACTTAGCACTGCTATCTTACATAGGCTAGAATTAACGAATATGGAATATAGCACTAGCAGTGCTAAGTTGAAATCGCAATGCGATTACTTCAAGTTAAATTAATCGCATTGCGATTTCAACTTAGCACTGCTGCTATATTCCATATTCGTTAACTTTGTTAATTCTAGCAAGCTGACCCATTATAAACCCAGCTCTAAGTTGAAATCGCAATGCGATTAATATAACTTGAATTAATCGCATTGCGATTTCTACTTAGACCTGGTTTACTATGGTTGGCTTGGTAGTATTAGTGAATATGACGAATGTATTCGTCATATTCTCAAAACGAAGATAACAAAGTATTCTACATCTTCGTTTAGTACCTATTCGTCAACTCGCTAATTCTAGCAATCAATAGGAAGGTTGACTATAGAGACAGCTGTGTTAAATTCGCTATGCGATTTTTTTTTTAATAGAATAATTATATTACTTGATAATTATTATAATTATTCTATTTATTAAAAAAAAATTATATAATCGCATAGCGAATTAAACACAGTTGTCTCTATAGTCAACCTTCGTATTTGATTGCTAGAATTAGCGAAGTTGACGAATAGGTTGCTAAAACGAAGATGTAGAATACTTCGTTATCTTCGTTTTGAGGAATATGACAAATACATTCGTCATATTCGTCATCTTTGCTATAATTCTAGATATGAAACCAATAGGAAAGTAGCCTAAGTTAAAATCGCAATACGCGATTATTTAAATCGCATATTAATCGCGATAACTAGAATAATGACGAATATTCGATTTCGACGAATATGAAACGAATATTCTTTCGAATATTTGCGAATTTCGTCGAAATCGAATATGGCACCTGCCGCTCATCACTATGCACCAATAGAAGAAGCATCCACTTCTAGGAAGAACTGTTTGGAAGTGTCTAGATGATGGAGGACAGGAGAAGCAGCAAAGCAATCTTTGAGTTGTCGGAAAGCAGACTCAGCTTCAGGGGTCCATTTCTTTGCATCCGCCCCTCTCTTAGTCAGTGCAGAAATAGGGGCTGTGAGGGAAGAGAAGTTTGGGATGAACTGCCTATAGAAGTTGGCAAATCCCAGAAATCTTTGAATGGCACGGAGACCTTGAGGACGGGGCCAATTCAGGATGGCAGAGACCTTGTCGGGATCCATTTGCAGACCAGTGCAGGAAACAATGTACCCCAGAAAGGGTAAGGAAGACTGCTCAAAGACACACTTTTCGAGCTTAGCAAACAGACCATTCTCCCTTAAGCGCTGCAGAACCAGGTGCACTTGTTTCCGGTGCGTGGACAAGTCGGTTGAATAAATGAGAATATCATCAAGATACACTACTACACACTTGTATAACAGGTCCCGGAAGATGTCATTTACAAATTCTTGGAAGACTGCAGGAGCGTTGCAAAGGCCGAACGGCATAACCAAGTACTCATAGTGGCCATCACGGGTATTGAATGCCGTCTTACACTCATCGCCTTCACGGATTCGGATCAGGTTATATGCACCACGTAGATCCAATTTAGAAAATATCTGTGCGCCTCGGATAAGGTCAAACAATTAAGACATCAGGGGCAGAGGATACTTGTTCTTGACTGTAATCTTGTTCAGTCCATGATAATCTAGGCATGGACAGAGGGACCAGTCTTTCTTGGACACGAAGAAGAAACCGGCTCCAGCCGGCGAGGTAGACTTCTGGATAAACCCCCTCTCCAGGTTCTCCTTAATATACTCGGCCATAGCCTGTGTCTCAGGCAGAGATAAAGGATAAACCCTTCCACGAGGAGGAGAAGTCCCGGGTAGAAGATCGGACAGTCATAAGTCCGATGAGGTGGTAAAGTCTCCGCCTTCTTCTTACAGAAAACATCTCCAAAGGATGCAAATTGCGGAGGCAGACCCGGCAGGTTCACAGGAACCGGACGAGGAGACATTGGGTGAACCATCGACAGGCAGGAGGTTTGGCACTGAGGACCCCAGCGGAGAATATCCCCCTTTTGCCAGTCTAAGATGGGAGAATGTTTCTGTAGCCAGGGCAATCCCAGAATCACTGGGTCCGTGGAATCTGGCAGGACATAGAAGGATATTTCTTCAGAATGTAGCACCCTGACTTGGAGTTTCACAGGAACAGTGATGAACTGAATAGGTTTGGGTAAGGCTTGTCCATTAACAATCGTTGCCACCAGAGGCTTCGCCAGACGGGTAGTGGAAAGCTGGCACTGGGTCACCAGGGCTTGATTAACAAAATTCCCGGCAGCGCCAGAATCCAGGAAGGCAGGTACCGATATACTGGTTTTACCAGCAGACACCATTACAGGGATAAGAAGTTTGGGAGAATTGTCTTTTTCACCTAGGGTCACTTCTCCCAATGTGCCTAGGTGCTGAAGTTTTCCGCCTTCTGGGGGCAGGTACGAACAACATGTTCCTTTCCACCACAGTAGAGGCACGAGTTCTCTGCTCGCCGTCGCTGGCGCTCCTGATCAGAGAGCTTCAGGCGATCCACCCGCATAGGCTCTTCAGATGGAATCGCAGCAGGAGTCTGAACAGTCCTCTGGAAGACAGGTGTGAGTTTAGACATCTGCTTCATCCTTGCGGCTTGAGAAAAACGTTCACGAAACTGCACGTCTATGCGTGTGGCCAACGTGATCAAAGCATCCAGAGAGCCAGGGAGGTCCCTTCCTGCAAGATCGTCTTTAATGCAGTAACTCAGACCCTCCCAGAATACGGCTCGTTGAGCTTCACCATTCCAGGACAGTTCTGCGGCCAGTGTACGGAACTGGATTGGGTATTGGCCCACTGTCCTAGCACCTTGACGCAGACGAAGAGGAGCAGAGGCTGCAGACGAGGCACGGCCAGGTTCCTCAAATACTGTACGGAAAACAGTTAAGAAGGTCTGTAGGCTTGCAGTCTCGGGTCCGCTTCGCTCCCATATAGGATTAGCCCACGCAAGATCTTCTCCAGAGAGCAGAGATACAATGAAAGCCACTTTTGCTCGGTCAGACTGGAACTTGTCTCCATGTAGCTCAAAGTGGATCAAGCATTGATTCAGGAACCCTCTGCAAGCCTTTGACTCACCGCTGAAACGTGGAGACAAGGGAAGTTGGACAGCAGACGTGCCTTGGTATGCAGACGATGCAACGGAATTAGCAGGAGTTGCAGGGACCTGTAGTGCCGCAGGAGCAGTAGTGGGTAGAGCGTCCAGACGTGCAGAAATTGTGTTCAGACACTGCAGCAGGACATCTTGGCGTTCACTCTGGCGTTGCAGCTCTTGGTATAAATCTTGTACCACAGTCGTGGGCTTGCCAGCGGGGTCCATGGCCTGAGAAATCTGTCATGGATCAACGGGTGTGGACCCACTGTGCCACTTACCGGTTTGGCTTTGGGCCAAAGTTGGGAGCGGAGTCTAAGTGTCCCCCTGGTTTTCACCCTTTATCCCGCTCCAGTATGCGGAAGCTGGACTCAGCTGCAGGGTAGACACCAGGTCGCTACCGCAAGAGTGGTCCCGGTTAAGTGGCAGCTGGCAGGGCAGGACAGAAAACCTCGATACTAGCACCGGGGAAACAGGCAATATACCAGTCAGCCCCAGGATAATGCTGAGCTGAGCAAGTGGTATAGCAGATCTAATGCTGTGAGAACAGCAGAGCTGAGTTAGTCCAGGTGGAGCTGGTGTAAAACAGAGGCGTGGTCGACAGTCCGGGTCTTTAACTTGAGAGCAGCGAGGTACAAGAGGATCAAGCAGAGACGAGGTCAGGATACAGGCAGAGGTCATAAACAGGATATCGAATGCAGGAACAACAGGAGCCTTAGATGTAGGAAGTACAATATTGCTCAGGCATTGCAAGAAGGGGGAAGCACCTTTATAAAGGTGGTGCCTGGCCAGGATTGGAGAGAGGGCGGAATCAGGGGCGTGCATTAACCCTTAAGGTACCAGGATACCTGCGGCTCCTACAAGATACAACAGAAGCAGTCGTAGCCGGCGACAGCGCAGGAAAGCGGGTCCGGAGCCTGCAGCGAAGAGGAGGAGCCCCGCATGCAGCTCGACTGAGGTAAGTAGTCGGACGCACTGCACGCTGGCGGCTGACAACTGCCATTGTTACAGTGATATGACGCATGATTCTCTGCTGTGGAACCTCTCTACTCTGTCTGGGTGCTTGGGTCTAAATAACTGAAAGTGGCCTTCTCCAGTGGTGGGTGATATGATGCATGATTCCTTGCTGTGGGACCTCTCTCCTCTGTCTGGGGCCTAAATAACAGAAAGTGGCCTTCTCCAGTGGTGGGTGATATGACGTCTTATTCCTTGCTGTCGGACCTCTCTCCTCTGTCTGGGTGCTGGGGCCTAAATAACTGAAAGTGGCCTTCTCAAGTGGTGGGTGATATGACGCATGATTCCTTGCTGTGGGACCTCTTACCTCTGTCTGGGTGCTGGGGCCTAAATAACTGAAAGTGGCCTTCTCCAGTGGTGGGTGACATGACGCATGATTCCTTGCTTTGTGGGACCTCTCTCCTCTGTCTAGGTGCTGGGGCCTAAATAACTGAAAGTGACCTTCTCCAGATAGTGGGTGATTTTACACCTTGTTCCTCGCTGTGGGACCTCTCTCCTCTGTCTGGGTGCTGGGGACTAAATAACTGAAAGTGGCCTTCTCCAGTGGTGGATGATATGACGCATGATTCCTTGCTGTTGGACCTCTCTCCTCTGTCTGGTTGCTGGGGCCTAAATAACTCAGTGACCTTCTCCAGTGTTGGGTGATATGACGCCCTATTCCTTGCTGTGGGGCCTCTCTCCTCTGTCTGGGTGCTGGGGCCCAAATAACTCACAGTGACGTTTTCAAGTGTTGGGTGATATGACGCCCTATTCCTTGCTGTGGGACCTCTCTCCTCTGCCTGTGTGCTGGGGCCTAAATAACTGAAAGTGGCCTTCTCCAGTGGTGGGTGACATGACCCATGATTCCTTGCTGTGGGGCCTCTCTGCTCTGTCTGAGTGCTGGGGCCTAAATAACTGAAAGTGGCCTTCTCCAGTGGTGTGTGATATGACGCATGTTTCTCTGCTGTGGGACCTTTCTTCACTGTCTGGGTGCTGGGGCCTAAATAACTGAAAGTGGCCTTCTCCAGTGGTGGGTGATATGACGCATGATTCCTGGCTGTGTGACCTCTCTCCTCCGTCTGGGTGCTGGGGTCTAAATAACTCAAAGTGACATTCTACAGTGGTGAGTGATATGACGCCTTATTCCTTGCTGTGGGACCTCTCTCCTCTGTCTGGGTGCTGGGGCCTAAATAACTGAAAGTGGCCTTCTCCAGTGGTGGGTGATATGACGCATGATTACTTTCTGTGGGCACTCTCTCCTCTGTATGGGTGCTGGGGCCTAATAACTCACAGTGACCTTCTCCAGTGTTGGGTGATATGACGCCCTATTACTTGCTGTGGGACCTCTCTCCTCTGTCTGGGTGCTGGGGCATAAATAACTCACAGTGACCTTCTCAAGTGTTGGATGATATGATGCCCTATTCCTTGCTGTGGGACCTCTCTCCTCTGTCTGGGTGCTGGGGCCTAAATAACTGAAAGTGGCCTTCTCCAGTGGTGGGTGACATGACGCATGATTCCTTGCTGTGGGACCTCTCTCCTCTGTCTGGGTGCTGGAGCCTACATAACTGAAAGTGGCCTTCTCCAGTGGTGGGTGATATGACACCTATTCCTTGCTGTGGGACCTCTCTCCTCTGTCTGGGTGCTGGGGCCTAAATAACTGAAAGTGGCCCTCTCCAGTGGTGGGTGATATGACGCCTTATTTCTTGCTGTGGGACCTCTCTCCTCTGTCTGGGTGCTGGGGCCTAAATAACTGAAAGTGGCCTTCTCTAGTGGTGGGTGATATGACGCCTTATTCCTTGCTGTTGGACCTCTCTCCTCTGACCCACCACTGGAGAAGCCCACTTTCAGTTATTTAGGCCCCAGCACCCAGACAGAGGAGAGAGGTCCCACAGCAAGGAATCATGCGTCGTATCACCCACCACTGGAAAAGGCCACTTTCAGTTATTTAGGCCCCAGCACCCAGACAGAGGAGAGAGGTCTCACAGCAAGGAATAAGGTGTTATATCACCCACCACTGTAGAAGGTCACTTTGAGTTATTTAGGCCCCAGCACCCAGACAGAGGAGATAGGTCCCACAGCAAGTAATCATGCGTCATATCACCCACCACTGGAGAAGGCCACTATCAGTTATTTATGCCCCAGCACCCAGACAGAGGAGAGAGGTCCCACAGCAAGGAATAAGGCATCATATCACCCACCACTGGAGAAGGCCACTTTCAGTTATGTAGGCCCCAGCACCCAGACAGAGGAGAGGTCCCACAGCAAGGAATAAGGCGTCATATCAACCACCACTGTAGAAGATCACTTTGAGTTATTTAGGCCCCAGCACCCAGACAGAGGAGAGAGGTCCCACAGCAAGGAATCATGCGTCATATCACCCACCACTGGAGAAGGCCACTTTCAGTTATGTAGGCCCCAGCACCCAGACAGAGGAGAGAGGTCCGACAGCAAGGAATCATGCGTCATATCACCCACGACTTGAGACGGTCACTTTCAGTTATTTAGGCCCCAGCACCCAGTCAGAGGAGAGAGGTCCCACAGCAAGGAATAAGGCGTCATATCACCCACCACTGGAGAAGGCCACTTTCAGTTATTTAGGCCCCAGCACCCAGACAGAGGAGAGAGGTCCCACAGCAAGGAATAAGGTGTCATATCACCACCACTGGAGAAGGCCACTTTCAGTTATGTAGGCCCCAGCACCCAGACAGAGGAGAGAGGTCCCACAGCAAGGAATCATGCGTCATATCACCCAACACTGGAGACGGCCACTTTCAGTTATTTAGGCCTCAGCACCCAGACAGAGGAGAGAGGTCCCACAGCAGAGAATCATGCGTCATATCACCCACCACTGGAGAAGGTCACTTTCAGTTATTTAGGCCCCAGCATCCAGACAGAGGATAGAGGTCCCACAGCAAGGAATCATGCGTCATGTCACCCACCACTGGAGAAGGCCACTTTCAGTTATTTAGGCCCAGCACCCAGACAGAGGAGAGAGGTCCACAGCAAGGAATCATGCGTCATATCACCCACCACTGGAGGGGGCCACTTTCAGGTATTTAGGCCCCAGCACCCAGACAGAAGAGAGAGTTTCCACAGCAAGGAATAAAGCGTCATATCACCCACCACTGGAGAAGGTCACTTTGAGTTATTTAGGCCCTAGCACAAAGACAGAGGAGAGAGGTCCCATAGCAAGGAATCATGCGTCATATCACCCACCACTGGAGGAGGCCACTTTCAGTTATTTATGCCCCAGCACCCAGACAGAGGAGAGAGGTCCCACAGCAAGAAATATGGCGTCTTATCACTCACCACTGGAGAAGGTCACTTTGAGTTATTTAGGCCCCAGCACCCAGACAGAGGAGAGAGGTCTCACAGCAAGGAATCATGCGTCATGTCACCCACCACTGGAGAAGGCCACTTTCAGTTATTTAGGCCCCAGCACCCAGACAGTGGAGAAAGGTCCCACAGCAGAGAAACATGCGTCATATCACACACCACTGGAGAAGGCCACTTTCAGTTATTTAGGCCACAGCACCCAGACAGAGCAGAGAGGCCCCACAGCAAGGAATCATGTGTCATGTCACCCACCACTGGAGAAGGCCACTTTCAGTTATTTAGGCCCCAGCACCCAGACAGAGGAGAGAGGTCCCACAGCAAGGAATCATGCGTCATATCACCCACCACTGGAGAAGGCCACTTTCAGTTATTTAGGCTCCAGCACCCAGACAGTGTAGAAAGGTCCCACAGCAGAGAAACATGCGTCATATCACACACCACTGGAGAAGGCCACTTTCAGTTATTTAGGCCCCAGCACCCAGACAGAGCAGAGAGGCCCCACAGCAAGGAATCATGTGTCATGTCACCCACCACTGGAGAAGGCCACTTTCAGTTATTTAGGCCCCAGCACACAGACAGAGGAGAGAGGTCCCACAGCAAGGAATAGGTCGTCATATCACCCAACACTTGAAAAGGTCACTGTGAGTTATTTGGGCCCCAGCACCCAGACAGAGGAGAGAGGCCCCACAGCAATGAATAGGGCGTCATATCACCCAACACTGGAGAAGGTCACTGAGTTATTTAGGCCCCAGCAACCAGACAGAGGAGAGAGGTCCCACAGCAAGGAATCATGCGTCATATCATCCACCACTGGAGAAGGCCACTTTCAGTTATTTAGTCCCCAGCACCCAGACAGAGGAGAGAGGTCCCACAGCGAAGAATAAGGTGTCAAATCACCCACCATCTGGAGAAGGCCACTTTCAGTTATTTAGGCCCCAGCACCTAGACAGAGGAGAGAGGTCCCACAAAGCAAGGAATCATGCGTCATGTCACCCACCACTGGAGAAGGCCACTTTCAGTTATTTAGGCCTCAGCACCCAGACAGAGGAGAGAGGTCCCACAGCAAGGAATCATACGTCATATCACCCACCACTGGAGAAGGCCACTTTCAGTTATTTAGGCCCCAGCACCCAGACAGAGGACAGAGGTCCCACAGCAAGGAATAAGGCGTCATATCACCCACCACTGTATTCATTGCTGTGGGACCCTCTCTCTGTCTGGGTGCTGAGCCGAAATAACTCAAAGTCACCTTCTCCAGTGGTGAGTGATATGACGCCATATTCTTTGCTGTGGGACCTCTCTCCTCTGTCTGGGTGCTGGGGCATAAATAACTGAAAGTGGCCTCTCCAGTGTTGGGTGATATGACGCATGATTCCTTGCTATGGGACCTCTCTCTCTGTCTGGGTGCCAGGCCTAAATAACTCAAAGTGACCTTCTACAGTGGTGGGTGATATGACACCTTATTCCTTGCTGTGGGACCTCTCTCTCTGTCTGGGTGCTGGGGCCTAAATCACTGAAAGTGGCCCTCTCCAGTGGTGGGTGATATGACGCATGATTCCTTGCTGTGGACCTCTCTTCTGTCTTGGTGCTGGGGCCTAAATAACTGAAAGTGGCCTTCTCCAGTAGTGGGTGATATGACGCATGATTCTCTGCTGTGGGACCTCTCTCTCTGTCTGGGTGCTGGGGCCTAAATAACTGAAAGTGGCCGTCTCCAGTTTTGGGTGACATGACGCATGATTCCTTGCTGTGGGACCTCTCTCCTCTGTCTGGGTGCTGGGGCCTAAATAACTGAAAGTGGCCTTCTCCAGTGGTGTGTGATATGACGCATGTTTCTCTGCTGTGGGACCTCTCTTCACTGTCTGGGTGCTGGGGCCTAAATAACTGAAAGTGGCCTTCTCCAGTGGTGGGTGATATGACGCATGATTCCTGGCTGTGTAACCTCTCTCCTCCGTCTGGGTGCTGGGGTCTAAATAACTCAAAGTGACATTCTACAGTGGTGAGTGATATGACGCCTTATTCTTGCTGTGGGACCTCTCTCTCTGTCTGGGTGCTGGGGCCTAAATAACTGAAAGTGGCCTTCTCCAGTGGTGGGTGATATGACGCACGATTACTTGCTGTGGGACCCTCTCCTCTGTCTGGGTGCTGGGGCCTAATAACTCACAGTGACCTTCTCCAGTGTTGGGTGATATGACGCCCTATTACTTGCTGTGGGACCTCTCTCCTCTGTCTGGGTGCTGGGGCATAAATAACTCACAGTGACCTTCTCAAGTGTTGGATGATATGATGCCCTATTCCTTGCTGTGGGACCTCTCTCCTCTGTCTGGGTGCTGGGGCCTAAATAACTGAAAGTGGCCTTCTCCAGTGGTGGGTGACATGACGCATGATTCCTTGCTATGGGACCTCTCTCCTCTGTCTGGGTGCTGGGGCCTAAATAACTCAAAGTGACCTTCTACAGTGGTGGGTGATATAACACCTTATTCCTTGCTGTGGGACCTCTCTCCTCTGTCTGGGTGCTGGGGCCTAAATCACTGAAAGTGGCCCTCTCCAGTAGTGGGTGATATGACGCATGATTCCTTGCTGTGGGACCTCTCTCTTCTGTCTTGGTGCTGGGGCCTAAATAACTGAAAGTGGCCCTCTCCAGTAGTGGGTGATATGACGCATGATTCTCTGCTGTGGGACCTCTCTCCTCTGTCTGGGTGCTGGGGCCTAAATAACTGAAAGTGGCCGTCTCCAGTTTTGGGTGACATGACGCATGATTCCTTGCTGTGGGACCTCTCTCCTCTGTCTGGGTGCTGGGGCCTACATAACTGAAAGTGGCCTTCTCCAGTGGTGGGTGATATGACACCCATTCCTTGCTGTGGGACCTCTCTCCTCTGTCTGGGTGCTGGGGCCTAAATAACTGAAAGTGGCCCTCTCCAGTGGTGGGTGATATGACGCCTTATTTCTTGCTGTGGGACCTCTCTCCTCTGTCTGGGTGCTGGGGCCTAAATAACTGAAAGTGGCCTTCTCAGTGGTGGGTGATATGACGCCTTATTCCTTGCTGTTGGACCTCTCTTCTGACTCCACCACTGGAGAAGACCACTTTCAGTTATTTAGTCTCAGCACCTAGACAGAGCAGAAGGTCCCACAGCAGAATCATGCTCATATCACCCACCACTGGAAAGGCCACTTTCAGTTATTTAGGCCCCAGCACCCAGACAGAGGAGAGGTCTCACAGCAAGGAATAGGTGTTATATCACCCACCACTGTAGAAGGTCACTTTTAGTTATTTAGGCCCCAGCATCTAGACAGAGAGAGAGGTCCACAGCAAGTAATCATGCGTCATATCACCCACCACTGGAGAAGGCCACTATCAGTATTATGCCCCAGCACCCAGACAGAGAAGGTCCCACAGCAAGTAATAAGGCATCATATCACCCACCACTGGAGAAGGCCACTTTCAGTTATGTAGGCCTCAGCACCCAGACAGAGAGAGGTCCCACAGCAAGGAATAAGGCGTCATATCAACCACCACTGTAGAAGATCACTTTGAGTTATTTAGGTCCCAGCACCCAGACAGGAGAGGTCCCACAGCAAGGAATCATCGTCATATCACCCACCACTGGAGAAGGCCACTTTCAGTTATGTAGGCCTCAGCACCCAGACAGAGAGAGATCCGACAGCAAGGAATCATGCGTCATATCACCCACGACTGAGACGGTCACTTTCAGTTATTTAGGTCCCAGCACCCAGTCAGAGAGAGAGGTCCACAGCAGGAATAAGGCGTCATATCACCCACCACTGGAGAAGGCCACTTTCAGTTATTTAGTCCAGCTCCACGAGAGGCCCACAGCAAGGACATAGACCACCACTGGAGAGCTCAGAGAGGTCCCACAGCAAGGAATCATGCGTCATGTCACCCAAAACTGGAGACGGCCACTTTCAGTTATTTAGGCCCTAGCACCCAGACAGAGGAGAGAGGTCCCACAGCAGGAATCATGCGTCATATCACCCACCACTGGAGAAGGTCACTTTCAGTTATTTAGGCCCCAGCATCCAGACAGAGGATAGAGGTCCACAGCAAGGAATCATGCGTCATGTCACCCACCACTGGAGAGGGCCACTTTCAGTTATTTAGGCCCCAGCACCCAGACAGAGGAGAGAGGTCCCAGCAGAGAATCATGCGTCATATCACCCACCACTGGAGAGGGCCACTTTCAGGTATTTAGGCCCCAGCACCCAGACAGAGAGAGAGGTTCCACAGCAAAGAATCATGCGTCATATCACCCACCACTGGAGAAGGCCACTTTCAGTTATTTAGGCCCCAGCACCCAGACAGAGGAGAGAGTCCCACAGCAAGGAATCATCGTCATATCACCCACCACTGGAGGAGGCCACTTTCAGTTATTTAGGCCCCAGCACCCAGACAGAGGAGAGAGGTCCCACAGCAAGGAATCATGCGTCATATCACTCACCACTGGAGAAGGTCACTTTGAGTTATTTAGGCCCTAGCACCCAGACAGAGGAGAGAGGTCCCACAGCAAGAGAATCATGCGTCATATCACTCACCACTGGAGAAGGCCACTTTCAGTTATTTAGGCCTCAGCACCCAGACAGAGGAGAGAGGTCCCACAGCAGGAATCATGCGTCATGTCACCCACCACTGGAGAAGGCCACTTTCAGTTAGTTAGGCCCCAGCACCCAGACAGAGCAGAAGGTCCCACAGCAGAGAATCATGCGTCATGTCACTCACCACTGGAGAAGGCCACTTTCAGTTATTTAGGCCCAGCACCCAGACAGGGAGAGAGGTCCACAGCAGAGAATCATGCGTCATATCACCCACCACTGAGAAGGCCACTTTCAGTTATTTAGGCCCCAGCACCCAGACAGAGGAGAGGTCCCACAGCAGGAATCATGCGTCATATCACCCACCACTGGAGAAGGCCACTTTCAGTTAGTAGGCTCCAGCACCCAGACAGTGTAGAAAGGTCCCACAGCAGAGAAACATGCGTCATATCACACACCACTGGAGAAGGCCACTTTCAGTTATTTAGGCCCCAGCACCCAGACAGAGCAGAGAGGCCCCACAGCAAGGAATCATGTGTCATGTCACCCACCACTGGAGAAGGCCACTTTCAGTTATTTAGGCCCCAGCACACAGACAGAGAGAGGTCGCACAGCAAGGAATAGGTCGTCATATCACCCAACACTTGAAAAGGTCACTGTGAGTTATTTAGGCTCCAGCACCCAGACAGAGGAGAGAGCCCCACAGCAATGAATAGGGCGTCATATCACCCAACACTGGAGAAGGTCACTAAGTTATTTAGGCCTCAGCAACCAGACAGAGAGAGAGGTCCACAGCAAGGAATCATGCGTCATATCATCCACCACTGGAGAAGGCCACTTTCAGTTATTTAGTCCCCAGCACCCAGACAGAGGAGAGAGGTCCCACAGCGAAGAATAAGGTGTCAAATCACCCACCATCTGGAGAAGGCCACTTTCAGTTATTTAGGCCCCAGCACCTAGACATAGGAGAGAGGTCCCACAAAGCAAGGAATCATGCGTCATGTCACCCACCACTGGAGAAGGCCACTTTCAGTTATTTAGGCCCCAGCACCCAGACAGAGGTAAGAGGTCCCACAGCAAGGAATCATACGTCATATCACCCACCACTGGAGAAGGCCACTTTCAGTTATTTAGGCCCCAGCACCTAGACAGAGGACAGAGGTCCCACAGCAAGGAATAAGGCGTCATATCACCCACCACTGTATTCATTGCTGTGGGACCTCTCTCCTCTGTCTGGGTGCTGGGGCCGAAATAACTCAAAGTCACCTTCTCCAGTGGTGAGTGATATGACGCCATATTTCTTGCTGTGGGACCTCTCTCCTCTGTCTGGGTGCTGGGGCATAAATAACTGAAAGTGGCCTCCTCCAGTGGTGGGTGATATGACGCATGATTCCTTGCTATGGGACCTCTCTCCTCTGTCTGGGTGCTAGGGCCTAAATAACTCAAAGTGACCTTCTCCAGTGGTGGGTGATATGACGCCTTATTCCTTGCTGTGGAAACTCTCTCTTCTGTCTGGGTGCTGGGGCCTAAATAACTGAAAGTGGCCTTCTCCAGTGGTGGGTGACATGACGCATGATTCCTTGCTGTGGGACCTCTCTCCTCTGTCTGGATGCTGAGGCCTAAATAACTGAAAGTGACCTTCTCCAGTGGTGGGTGATATGACGCATGATTCTCTGCTGTGGGACCTCTCTCCTCTGTCTGGGTGCTGGGGCCTAAATAACTGAAAGTGGCCGTCTCCAGTTTTGGGTGACATGACGCATGATTCCTTGCTGTGGGACCTCTCTCCTCTGTCTGGGTGCTGGGGCCTACATAACTGAAAGTGGCCTTCTCCAGTGGTGGGTGATATGATGCCTTATTCCTTGCTGTGGGACCTCTCTCCTCTGTCTGGGTGCTGGGGCCTAAATAACTGAAAGTGGCCTTCTCCAGTGGTGGGTGATATGACGCCTTATTCCTTGCTGTGGGACCTTCTCCTCTGTCTGGGTGCTGGGGCCTAAATAACTGAAAGTGGCCTTCTCCAGTGGTGGGTGATATGACGCCTTATTCCTTGCTGTTGGACCTTCTCCTCTGTCTGGGTGCTGGGGCCTAAATAACTGAAAGTGGCCTTCTCCAGTGGTGGGTGATATGACGCATGATTCCTTGCTGTGGGACCTCTCTCCTCTGTCTGGGTGCTGGGGCCTAAATAACTCAAAGTGACCTTCTCCAGTGGTGGTGTGATATGACGCCTTATTCCTTGCTGTGGGACCTCTCTCCTCTGTCTGGGTGCTGGGGCCTAAATAACTGAAAGTGGCCTTCTCCAGTGGTGGGTGACATGACGCATGATTCCTTGCTGTGGGACCTCTCTCCTCTGTCTAGGTGCTGGTGCCTAAATAACTCAAAGTGACCTTCTCCAGTGGTGGGTAATATGATGCCTTATTCCTTGCTGTGGGACCTCTCTACTCTGTCTGGGTGCTGGGGCCTAAATAACTGAAAGTGGCCTTCTCCAGTGGTGGGTGATATGACGCCTTATTACTTGCTGTTGGACCTCTCTCCTCTGTCTGGGTGCTGGGGCCTACATAACTGAAAGTGGCCTTCTCCAGTGGTGGGTGATATGATGCCTTATTCCTTGCTGTGGGACATCTCTCCTCTGTCTGGGTGCTGGGGCCTAAATAACTGAAAGTGGCCTTCTCCAGTGGTGGGTGACATGACGCATGATTCTCTGCTGTGGGACCTCTCTCCTCTGTCTGGGTGCTGGGGCCTAAATAACTCAAAGTGACCTTCTACAGTGTTGAGTGATATAACACCTTATTCCTTGCTGTGGGACCTCTCTCCTCTGTCTGGGTGCTGGGGCCTACATAACTGAAAGTGGCCTTCTCCAGTGGTGGGTGATATGACACCTGATTCCTTGCTGTGGGACCTCTCTCTTCTGTCTTGGTGCTGGGGCCTAAATAACTGAAAGTGGCCCTCTCCAGTAGTGGGTGATATGACGCATGATTCCTTGCTGTGGGACCTCTCTCCTCTCTCTTGGTGCTGGGGCCTAAATAACTCAAAGTGACCTTTTACAGTGGTGGGTGATATAACACCTAATTCCTTGCTGTGAGACCTCTCTCCTCTGTCTTGGTGCTAGGGCCTAAATAACTGAAAGTGTCCTTCTCCAGTGGTGGGTGATATGACGCATGATTCCTTGCTGTGGGACCTCTCTCCTCTGTCTGGGTGCTGGGACCTAAATAACTCAAAGTGATCATCTACAGTGGTGGTTGATATGACGCCTTATTCCTTGCTGTGGGACCTCTACTCTGTCTGGGTGCTGGGGCCTAAATAACTGAAAGTGACCTTCTCCAGTGGTGGGTGATATGACGCCTTATTCCTTGCTGTGGGACCTCACTCCTCTGTCTGGGTGCTGGGGCATAAATAACTGATAGTGGCCTTCTCCAGTGGTGGGTGATATGACGCATGATTACTTGCTGTGGGACCTATCTCCTCTGTCTGGGTGCTGGGGCCTAAATAACTCAAAGTGACCTTCTACAGTGGTGGGTGATATAACACCTTATTCCTTGCTGTGAGACCTCTCTCCTCTGTCTTGGTGCTGGGGCCTAAATAACTGAAAGTGGCCTTCTCCAGTGGTGGGTGATATGACGCATGATTCCTTGCTGTGGGACCTCTCTCCTCTGTCTGGGTGCTGGGGCCTAAATAACTGAAAGTGGGCTTCTCCAGTGGTGGGTGATATGACACCTTATTCCCTGCTATGGGACCTCTCTCCTCTGTCTGGCTGCTGGGGCCTAAATAACTGAAAGTGGCCTTCTCCAGTGGTGGGTGATATGACGCCTAATTCATTGCTGTGGGACCTCTCTCCTCTGTCTGGGTGCTGGGGCCGAAATAACTCAAAGTGACCTTCTCCAGTGGTGAGTGATATGACGCCATATTTCTTGCTGTGGGACCTCTCTCCTCTGTCTGGGTGCTGGGGCATAAATAACTGAAAGTGGCCTCCTCCAGTGGTGGGTGATATGACGCATGATTCCTTGCTATGGGACCTCTCTCCTCTGTCTGGGTGCTAGGGCCTAAATAACTCAAAGTGACCTTCTCCAGTGGTGGGTGACATGACGCTTTATTCTTTGCTGTGGAAACTCTCTCTTCTGTCTGGGTGCTGGGGCCTAAATACCTGAAAGTGGCCCCCTCCAGTTGTGGGTGATATGACGCATGATTCCTTGCTTTTGGACCTCTCTCCTCTGTCTGGGTGCTGGGGCCTAAATAACTGAAAGTGGCCCTCTCCAGTGGTGGGTGACATGACGCATGATTCCTTGCTGTGGGACCTCTATCCTCTGTCTGGATGCTGGGGCCTAAATAACTGAAAGTGACCTTCTCCAGTGGTGGGTGATATGACGCATGATTCTCTGCTGTGGGACCTCTCTCCTCTGTCTGGGTGCTGGGGCCTAAATAACTAAAGTGGCCGTCTCCAGTTTTGGGTGACATGACGCATGATTCCTTGCTGTGGGACCTCTCTCCTCTGTCTGGGTGCTGGGGCCTACATAACTGAAAGTGGCCTTCTCCAGTGGTGGGTGATATGACACCTTATTCCTTGCTGTGGGACCTCTCTCTTCTGTCTTGGTGCTGGGGCCTAAATAACTGAAAGTGGCCTTCTCCAGTGGTGGGTGATATGACGCCTTATTCCTTGCTGTGGGACCTCTCTCCTCTGACTGGGTGCTGGGGCCTAAATAACTGAAAGTGACCTTCTCCAGTCGTGGGTGATATGACGCATGATTCCTTGCTGTCGGACCTCTCTCCTCTGTCTGGGTGCTGGGGCCTACATAACTGAAAGTGGCCTTCTCCAGTGGTGGGTGATATGACGCCTTATTCCTTGCTGTGGGACCTCTCTCCTCTGTCTGGGTGCAGGGGCCTAAATAACTGAAAGTGGCCTTCTCAGTGGTGGGTGATATGACGCCTTATTACTTGCTGTTGGACCTCTCTCCTCTGTCTGGGTGCTGGGGCCTACATAACTGAAAGTGGCCTTCTCCAGTGGTGGGTGATATGATGCCTTATTCCTTGCTGTGGGACCTCTCTCCTCTGTCTGGGTGCTGGGGCCTAAATAACTGAAAGTGGCCTTCTCCAGTGTTGAGTGGTATGACGCCTTATTCCTTGCTGTGGGACCTTTCTCCTCTGTCTGTGTGCTGGGGCCTAAATAACTGAAAGTGGCCTTCTCCAGTGGTGGGTAACATGACACATGATTCCTTGCTGTGGGACCTCTCTCCTCTGTCTGGGTGCTGGGGCCTAAATAACTGAAAGTGGCCTTCTCCAGTGGTGGGTGACATGACACATGATTCCTTGCTGTGGGACCTCTCTCCTCTGTCTGGGTGCTGGGGCCTAAATAACTCAAAGTGACCTTCTACAGTGGTGGGTGATATAACACATTATTCCTTGCTGTGAGACCTCTCTCCTCTGTCTGGGTGCTAGGGCCTAAATAACTGATAGTGGCCTTCTCCAGTGGTGGGTGATATGACGCATGATTACTTGCTGTGGGACCTCTCTCCTCTGTCTGGGTGCTGGGACCTAAATAACTCAAAGTGACCTTCTACAGTGGTGGGTGATATAACACCTTATTCCTTGCTGTGAGACCTCTCTCCTCTGTCTGGGTGCTGGGGCATAAATAACTCACAGTGACCTTCTCAAGTGTTGGATGATATGATGCCCTATTCCTTGCTGTGGGACCTCTCTCCTCAGTCTGGGTGCTAGGGCCTAAATAACTGAAAGTGGCCTTCTCCAGTGGTGGGTGACATGACGCATGATTCCTTGCTGTGGGACTCTCTCCTCTGTCTGGGTGCTGGGGCCTAAATAACTCAAAGTGACCTTCTACAGTGGTGGGTGATATAACACCTTATTCCTTGCAGTGGGACCTCTCTCCTCTGTCTGGGTGCTGGGGCCTAAATAACTGAAAGTGGCCCTCTCCAGTAGTGGGTGATATGACGCATGATTCCTTGCTGTGGGACCTCTCTCTTCTTTCTTGGTGCTGGGGCCTAAATAACTGAAAGTGGCCCTCTCCAGTAGTGGGTGATATGACGCATGATTCCTTGCTGTGGGACCTCTCTACTCTGTCTGGGTGCTGGGGCCAAAATAACTTAAAGTGACCTTCTACAGTGGTGGGTGATATGACGTCTTATTCCTTGCTGTCGGACCTCTCTCCTCTGTCTGGGTGCTGGGGCCTAAATAACTGAAAGTGGCCTTCTCAAGTGGTGGGTGATATGACGCATGATTCCTTGCTGTGGGACCTCTTACCTCTGTCTGGGTGCTGTTGCCTAAATAACTGAAAGTGGCCTTCTCCAGTGGTGGGTGACATGACGCATGATTCCTTGCTTTGTGGGACCTCTCTCCTCTGTCTAGGTGCTGGGGCCTAAATAACTGAAAGTGGCCTTCTCCAGTGGTGGGTGATATGACGCCTTATTCCTTGCTGTGGGACCTCTCTCCTCTGTCTGGGTGCTGGGGCCTAAATAACTGAAAGTGACCTTCTCCAGTGGTGGGTGATATGACGCATGATTCTCTTGCTGTTGGACCTCTCTCCTCTGTCTGGGTGCTGGGGCCTAAATAACTGAAAGTGGCCTTCTCCAGTGGTGGGTGATATGACGCATGATTCCTTGCTGTGGGACCTCTCTCCTCTGTCTGGGTGCTGGGGCCTACATAACTGAAAGTGGCCTTCTCCAGTGGTGGGTGATATGACGCCTTATTCCTTGCTGTGGGACCTCTCTCCTCTGTCTGGGTGCTGGGGCCTAAATAACTGAAAGTGGCCTTCTCCAGTGGTGGGTGATATGACGCCTTATTCCTTGCTGTGGGACCTCTCTCCTCTGTCTGGGTGCTGGGGCCTAAATAACTGAAAGTGGCCTTCTCCAGTGGTGGGTGATATGACGCCTGATTCCTTGCTGTTGGACCTCTCTCCTCTGTCTGGGTGCTGGGGCCTAAATAACTGAAAGTGACCGTCTCCAGTGGTGGGTGATATGACGCATGATTCCTTGCTGTCGGACCTCTCTCTCTGTCTGGGTGCTGGGGCCTACATAACTGAAAGTGGCCTTCTCCAGTGGTGGGTGATATGACGCCTTATTCCTTGCTGTGGGACCTCTCTCCTCTGTCTGGGTGCTGGGGCCTAAATAACTGAAAGTGGCCTTCTCCAGTGGTGGGTGATATGACGCCTTATTCCTTGCTGTTGGACCTCTCTCCTCTGTCTGGGTGCTGGGGCCTACATAACTGAAAGTGGCCTTCTCAGTGGTGGGTGATATGATGCCTTATTCCTTGCTGTGGGACCTCTCTCCTCTGTCTGGGTGCTGGGGCCTAAATAACTGAAAGTGGCCTTCTCCAGTGGTGGGTGATATGACGCATGATTCCTTGCTGTGGGACCTCTCTCCTCTGTCTGGGTGCTGGGGCCTAAATAACTCACATTGACCTTCTCCAGTGTTGATTGATATGACGCCTTATTCCTTGCTGTGGGACCTTTCTCCTCTGTCTGTGTGCTGGGGCCTAAATAACTGAAAGTGGCCTTCTCCAGTGGTGGGTGACATGACGCATGATTCCTTGCTGTGGGACCTCTCTCCTCTGTCTGGGTGCTGGGGCCTAAATAACTCAGTGACCTTCTCCAGTGGTGTGTGATATGACGCTTTATTCTTTGCTGTGGGACCTCTCTCCTCTGTCTGGGTGCTGGGGCCTACATAACTGAAAGTGGCCTTCTCCAGTGGTGGGTGACATGACACATGATTCCTTGCTGTGGGACCTCTCTCCTCTGTCTAGGTGCTGGGGCCTAAATAACTCAAAGTGACCTTCTCCAGTGGTGGGTGATATGACGCCTTATTCCTTGCTGTGGGACCTCTCTCCTCTGTCTGGGTGCTGTGGCCTAAATAACTCAAAGTGACCTTCTCCAGTGGTGGGTGATATGACGCCTTATTCCTTGCTGTGGGACCTCTATCCTCTGTCTAGGTGCTGGGGCCTAAATAACTGAAAGTGGCCTTCTCCAGTGGTGGGTGATATGACGTATGATTCCTTTCTGTGGACCTCTCTCCTCTGTATGGGTGCTGGGGCCTAAATAACTGAAAGTGGCCTTCTCCAGTGGTGGGTGATATGACGCCTTATTCCTTGCTGTGGGACCTCTTTCCTCTGTCTGGGTGCTGGGGCCTAAATAACTGAAAGTGGCCTTCCTAAGTTGTGGGTGATATGACGCCTGATTTCTTGCTGTGGGACCTCTCTTCTCTGTCTGGGTGCTGGGGCCTTAATAACTGAAAGTGGCCTTCTCCAGTCGTGGGTGATTTGACGCTTGATTCCTTGCTGTGGGACCTCTCTCCTCTGTCTGGGTGCTGGGGCCTAAATAACTGAAAGTGGCCTTCTCCAGTGGTGGGTGATATGACGCTTTATTCCTTGCTGTGGGACCTCTTTCCTCTGTCTGGGTGCTGGGGGCCGAAATAACAGAAAGTGACCTTCTCCATTGGTGGGTGACTTAAAACCTGATTCTATGCTATTGGACCTCTCTCCAATTGATATTGGTTAATTTTTATTTATTTTATGTATTTTCCTGCCTTTTGCAGCCCTCAAGCCCTTTCCTGGACTATTTTACAGCCTTTTAGTGCCTAAAAGTTCGGGTCCCTATTGACTTTAATGGGGTTCGGGTTCGGATGAAGTTCGGGTCGAGTTCGGATCCCGAACCCGAACATTTTCGGAAGTTCGGCCGAACTTCTCGAACCCGAACATCCAGGTGTTCGCTCAACTCTAATGAATACCCTTCACCATGTTAAAAAAGGGGAAACTAGTGTAGTCAAACATCGCTATATACAATGTACAGGGGGTCGAACATCACTATATACAGTATAAGGGGGTCTCACATCTCTGTATAAAGTGGGTCGCACATCACTACATACAGTATAAGAAGGTCTAACATCTTTGTATACAGTGGGTCACACATCACTACATACAGTATAAGGAGGTCTCACATCACTATATACAGTATAAGGGGTCACACTCACTACATACAGTATAAGGGGATCTCACATCACTATATACAGTATAAGGGGGTCTCACATCTCTGTATACAGTGTACAGGGGGTCACTGATCTCTATATAAAGTGTTGGTGGGGGTCACACAGTACTGTGTACAGTACATTTCTGTATAAGGGGGTCCCCACATATCATTGTATACAGGGGGGGGGGGGTCACACATCTCTATATAGAGTATGGTGGGGGTCACACATCACTATATACAGAGCACACTATACACACTATACACACTATATACAGGGCACACATTTACAGATGAGTCCAGTGACTGCTGCTATCACTGACCTCAGCCATACTGGCAGCTCAGAAGGGGTTAAAGCTCCTGAACTGTCGGTGTAGAGGAGCCAAAAACAGGACAGACACTTGGATTTCTCAGAGTTTGTGGACCTTAGCACTTCCCTGGCTTTACTACATCCTCACATACAGCAGGATCCTCTCAGTACAGGAGACAGAGGGGGCGGAGTCTGCAGTCAGTGCTGGCATCACAGCTTCTCCTCTGTCTCCCTTCCTCCTGCAGATTTCCTTTATTTCTGCTTTGAACAATCTTCCTGCTAAGCCGCTCTAGGCCTGCCCAGCCAGAAGAGGCAGAAGGAACATCAGATACAAGCAGGGTGCTTCTAGGACCCAGACAGCAGCACAGGCTTCAGGCACCCCCCGCCTTCCCAACTTTTTTATTTTTCCGTTCACATAGCCTTATGAGGGCTTATTTTTTTGTGGGACTAGTTGTACTTTCTAATGGCACCATTAACGGTTGCATACCATGTAGTGGGAAGCCTAATTTTTTTTCCAAATGGGGTAGAATTGGTAAAAAAAGCAATTTTGATAAAGTATTTTTTTAACACCGTACACTATGCAGTAAAATTGACCTGTTATCTTCATTCTACAGTCAGTATGGTTATAACTATACCACACTTGTATAATTTTTCTTGCGTTTTGACACTGAAAAGAAAAATGAAAACCTTTAAGAAAAAAATTATCATCATCATATTCAGAGCCTTATAACTTTTGTGTACAGGGCTGTGTGAGGGCTCATTTTTTTGTGGGGCGATCTGTACTTTTCAGTGATACCAATTTGAAGTGTGTGTGACTTTTTGATTTTGATTACTTTTTACAAAATAATTACAAAATATTTTTTTTCCTTTATGTCATTTGCCGTATCCCATTAATGTTATTATATTATAATTGTATGGACATTTTAACACGCGGCGATGACCATGATGTTTATATTTTTATTGTTTAATTATTTTCATTTTAAACTTTTGAACTTTTATATTTTTTATATTTATAAAAACTATTGTTTTACTTTTTTTTTTAAGTCACCCTCGGTGACTATAACTGGCAATAATTGGATTGCCCATTGTGTTCATTGATGGCAATATAGCCATCATTGAACACTTGATTTTCAATATAACAATACAGTGCTGTCACCTAGTGGCTGTATTGATTTATTCATCTAATAGACTCTGAAGCCTGATTGAGGCTTCTGTCTATTAGATTAATGTAACAGGTTACCCAATCTCAGCCGGGGAACACTGTTACTGGAGCGGAAGTGCGCGGCTTCCACTTCTGGACTGCTCAGATGCCGCAGTCACATTTGACCACGGCATCTGAAAGGGAAAATGTATGCGATCAGCCTTATGGCATACATAAAATAGCATAAACCCGGTGGCTATAGTGCCCACTGCACATGCCAGCGGATGCCATGTTTAGAGACCAGACTTCCGCCGTACATGTACAGCAGAGGTCCTCAAGGGTTTAAGGTTTAAAGAAGACCCGGCAGCTCCTGCAGTCTCCTGGCCCCACGGTCACATGACCACCTGGCCGGAACAGGTAGCGGCATAGTGCTTCCTTGCTATGTATACAGCGCTCCTTTAGTGCTGTGTATACAGCGAAATAGAAGACAGGGACACAGAGGAACAGGACATGTCTTCAATTAGTGTGCAGATGCAATAATATCTGAATGAAAGTTCCAGAACATCCATTCACAAATTAAGCCTGACCCCCAGGATGTTTGTAGTCAACTAGCAGAAGGACCTGGCTTCGCACAGGTATATTTCATCTATTTCATTTAATGATTGTGTGTGTCGTTAAAAGGTATCAACACTTTCCCCTACAACAGTGACATCTACAGTGCCCCGTCCCCTTAACAGTGACCTCCACAGCGGCCGCCCTTTTAGTAGTGACCTCCACAGTACCCCGTCTACTTAAATTAACAGTGATTTCCAGAATAACCTGCCCCCTTAACAGTGACCTCCACAGCAGCTGTCCTTTTAATAGTGACCTCCACAGTCACCCCTTAACAGTAACCGCCACAGCGCCCGTCCTTTTAACAGTGATCTCCACAGCGGCCAGCCCTTTAATTGTCACCTCCACAGTACCCCGTCTTGTTAACAGTAATTTCCACAATAATCCGCCCCTTAACAGTGACCTCCACAGAGCTCTGTTCCCTTAAAATGTGACCTCCACAACACCTCGCCCCTTTAACAATGACCTCTACATCACCCTGCCCCTTAACAATGACCTCCACAGTGGACCGATCCCTTAAAATGTGACCTCCACAACATCCAGTCCCCTTAACAGTGACCTCTACAGCACCCCACCCCTTAACACTGACCTCCATAGTGTACCGTCCCCTCAACTGCAATTTCCACCTTTCCCTGCCCCCTTAACAGAGACCTCCACAGTGCATGCTCCTTTAACAGTGAACTCCACAGCATCCCACCCCCTTAACAGTGACCTCCACAGCGGCCTGCCACATTAACAGTGACCTCCACAGTGGGCGTCCCTTTATTAGTGACCTCCACAGTACCCCATCTCCCAAACAGTGATTTCCACAACAGTCCGCCACTTTAATAGTGGCCTCTACAGCAATCCGCCCCTTAACACTGACCCCCATAGCAGACCATTTCTTTAACTGTTACCTCCACAGCAGCCTGCCCCCTTAACTGTGACCTCCACAGCACTCCGCTCCCTAAGCAGTGTCATCCACAGCGCCCTGCCCCTTTAAAGCTGACCTACAGCAGTGAAGAAAAATGGTTCGGTTGTTATGGAAACCTGCTGTAAAACTGTGTGTATGTGGAGACTAAGGGCCTGCGAGCTTCTATTGGATGATACGGGTCATGTGCGTATAGCAGTTGGGATATGAGGAGAAAGACCTGCAGGCTTCTATTGGCTAATGTAGGTCATATGATGGTGCCATATCTGCATTTTTTGCCAATATCTCAGGAACGGTATGTGCTAGAGTGCGGAGACCCATTTTAAAACCTTGCTGGACAACTGAGTTCCAAATTTCATGATTGTAAATGTGACGGTGCGGATTCCTTCAGTGGACTTACACACATACATACACTCAGCTTTATATATTAGATGAGCGGCCAGGAAGTGGTTAATGAAGTATCTTCTGTTTTGGTTATGGTATCAAATAATTCAACTGTAGGCAGCAGAAATCCTGAAATCCTCGGGGTTGACCAGTAGATTACAAGTTGATGGTTACAAAAATAAAAGGAATATTAGACAAAATATTTATTTTTAGAATTTCTTTGTTATTAAAGGGGTTGACCACTTTCTGATTACTGTGGATGAATGTGTTTGTGAGTTTACTATATGACCAGGCAAATTACTCAGTCTTCTCTATTTAAATACACTACACCTGCACTAAACTCTCAACATTGGAAGAGCAGATGGCAGATGTGGTGTATTTGGGTGGAAAAGGCTGAGTGATGTGTTTAGAGTTATTTTTGAATGATCACATGGTCCTCCATCAGCAGCCATTTTGTTTACAGGTCTCCTGTGTGGACAGCACAGAAGATTTGCCCTGCAAGGGGTCATGACATAAAATGTTGCAAATGGCACAGAATTGTCATGTAGTCATCTTACCTACACGTAGGTCAAAAGTGGCCACCCCCTTTAAAGAAACGCATTATGGGCAGATACTCTTAATGGAACAATTTCCATTATTATTGTATGCTATGTTTATGTTAATTTTACGATTTTATGTTTAATTATTAAAAGAGACCTTAGGCATCAGATGAAAGGAATTTTCCAGTATATAGAATCACAATTTCTGCAATTGTATAATTTGTTTGTATTTCTACTAAGATGCATTTTTTATTTGTAGACTTTTGCAATATAAAAAAAATAAAAATACTCACAGCTATAATATGTCAGACGAACTAACAAAAACTGTTAAATGTAAGTAAAGCTATGTACTGGCAAGCAGCATAAACAGGTGTGTTTGTAGAAGATGGCACAGGACAGTATGTGCTATAGAGGAAACTTTTCTCTGCTTCATGTGTCCCTGAATAAACTATTTATACTATGTAGTTTAAATTATATTATTATTTTTATTACTATATTATGTATGGTACATATACAGTAGATATACTGTTTACTATGTGCATAGATAAGGACAGGAATTCGTAAAGCCAATAATGATAATCCTGAGCTGAGGGCTTGTAGAATATATGAAATGTATTCAAGGCTGGAGGTGCGAAGAGCCAAAAAAATACTGGCAGGAGGGATCCTTACAAAAAGTCTTGGAAACGTAAGCAGAAAATTGCCTTATGTACAAAGGCGTATTAATCCTAATCTGTAATTAAGTGTAATGTAATTAACACTTACAATCCATTTGCAAACAGGGTTGTGTAGTGAGCATTGGGTCAAGTAGGAAATAACAAGAAATGCTGTTTGTTGGCAAGACCTGCATTCTAGAGAAATTACCTTGTTGAGGTTGTGTATTATTGAAAATAATGAAATGTAAATTGAAGAAATGATTGCCACATAGTAAATGTGATTAATTTGGACCAAGACAAATTTGGATTGATTGAGGAACCACGCTGAGTTAGGCTTATAATAAAAATAGTCGATAGCAGTAATAACATGTTTTCTTAAATAACCATGGCGTTACATAGATCAAAGTCGATCCGCTCAACCTAATTGATATATCATACAGTAGTAGCTTTGCATTATGCATGTCAAAATGTGTATAATGTTAAAGGAGAGGAAAAGACCTTTGATGCTTCCTGACCAAGATATCATATTTGTTAGATCATTTAAAGAGGTTGTCCGATTTCAGAGGTGAACCCGGACATACCTCCATTTTCACCCAGGCAGCCCTCTGACTTGAGCATCAGAGGAGTTCATGCTCCGATACTCTCCTTTGCCCTGCACTAAATAGCGCAGGGCCAAGGCATTTTCCAGAGTTCCGGTGTTGAACCGGGCTCTCCATGGGGCTGCCATGAAGCCCGGTGATGTTACTGGCACTGATGGGTGGGCTTTAGTGCTGCCCTAACCTGTAAAACTGCTAGAGCAGCACTAAAGCACACCCATCAGAGCCGGTGACGTCACCGAACACACTGCCGGAAGGAAACTTCCACCCGGCAGTGTGTTATTGCAAACAAAAGAGCCCTTGCCCTGCTCGATCTAGTGCAGGGCAAGGGAGTGCTTCGGAACATGAGATGCTCCGATGCTAACATCAGGGGGGCTGACTGGGTGAAATTATGGTATGTCCGGGCTCAGCTCTGAACTTGGACAACCCCTTTAAGGCTACTTTCACACTAATGGCATCCTTCTCTGAAAGGCGGCCGGAATAAAACTACGACATGTCGTAGTTTTATTTCGGCCGCCTCTCAGCATGTTTGCCGTGCTGCTGCTGGAGCTCTGGCCCGCCCCCATTATAGGGGGCACGCGTGAACTAGCGGTAGAACGGATCCAGCAGGGTGTTCACCCGTCGGAACAGCCTGCCGAAGAAGGCTTCTGCTAGTGTGAAAGTAGCCTAACATAAATTATATCCAGCTACAGGGTGCCTTTTTCTAATGCATAAATCATAAATTACTTTAGAAGAGGACGTGTAAACAATGGATCACACCAACACAATAAAGGCATTTGAAGGATGTATAATATAGGAAAACACTTCACAAACGTTTTAATTGTAATTCCCTGATTGTAATTTGTTATGCACAGAAGAAACATGTTGAATGATAGTATTAGTAGGGAACTATTGTCAGTGTTAATAAGGAGGGTGATTCCTTTGTTGTGTCAGGAATACATTATTAGTAGGGATGAGCAAATTTTTCAAAACTTCGATTCGCCGGTTCGCCAAGTTTTTTGGGGAAAATTCGGTTCTGTACAAATTTATTTGGCTATTTCCTGGCTACAGAGAGCCTTTATATTGGTGTAGAACACTGTGCCTTGCAGTAACACGCATAGGGAGTCTGCTCTGGTAGTGAAATAATACTGTGAGTCAGTATGACATGGAGATAACAGGCGTCGCTCTTAGAATCACTGCACATTTCACTTATTTGGGCAGTCACGGAGCCAAAACTGACCAAATAACTCAAGTATTAACTCAGCCTTACAGGTCAACGTTAGCGCGAAGAAGAAGCGCACTCCTTTTATACTGTCGTCAGCTGATTCTAGATGTCTACAGAACCTGTTCTATTAAACGTTTATACAAGTAGAGTCCCCCAACAGAGTGGAGAGGGTGTCAGCAGTAAGTTTGTGTTGACGTCACTGATTATTTTGCCTTTCCTCTGATCCGTCAGAACAATAACCCACAAAAAACAGATCCTGTCTGTTGAGCATCCACCTTCACTCGGTCAGCATTTGGTCAGTAATCTATCAGTATTGCTAATGCCCAAAAAAACATTTGTGGATCCAAAACAGAGATAACATGTGAATGGAATATTTGCATGTCTTCTGTATTTTGTACCCAATCCCGATTTTGACTACAAAATCACAAGCAAATTCTGATGGGAACATACAGGCCTTACAGCTGTTACACAGACAGGATCCGTTGTGCATCTCATTTTCCCTTCCTTTTGACAGATCAGAAAAAGGGTCAAATAAAGGATTATGTCAGCCAGGCCGAAAGGCAAAATAGTGGCCCAGTCATGAAGTGGGGAGGATGGGAACAGCATGAGAAGTCCACAGACGTCAATATAATTGACTTATCAAAGGACAATATGAAACAAACACTGTAAAGGATATATAATCAGCGACCGCATAATTTTAGCATTATGAACAGCAATGTCGGTACAGAATTATAATTATAAGATGATATAGTAACATAAGCATAAATACACTTAAAACCAACCACTATTCACTGGGGAAAAGAAACGAAAAAAGGACAAATAATTTAAGAGATTTACACATTATTTATGCCTTCCTCTCCATTTCCTTCCATCATAACTACAAAAACTAGTGCTGTTTAAAACTATATTTCTTATTATTTTTATACCATGAAGTTATACCTTATTCTTAGTTAACTTCTTCAAGTAAATCAATCCATCAGTATTCATGTAAAGCCTGCCAAATGTATAAATAACTAAATATATAGTACTTCCTCAAAAACAGTTTAAATTATTAATTTAAATCAATAAAGGATTTAATGTCATTCCATTTATAAACCAAAACTTATTGTATATTCAAAAAAGAAAAAAATTCAACCTCAAATGTATATTTCCCCATATTGGTACATTATGCACTGACCTCTTTATACCCTTGATGGTATTTACTATCTCCCACACTTCCTGTGCCAAACAAGAATATGGGGTGTTTCTTTTTTCCTACTGTATTGAATATTCCTATATCTAATAATAAAGCCACTATATCATAAGTTGCCTAAAAATGAGTATAATCTATTCCCTACTTTCTTTTTCAAATATAAATTTGATTTGAAAGACAATTAAGTAAACTTCCATAACCATAATATCCATACCACACTCCATTATAGGTATCTGCAGATGACAACCAAGACTTAATTTTTGGTTGTTTACCTCATCAAACCAAATCCCTAAAAAGACTTCCATTAATCTTAAACACTTTATCTGGTAGATTCTTGTTGCTTCTTAAACTATCTCAAAGACACTTCCTGATTGTTCAGCTCTGAAGGCAGCATGAAGTGTCTTGGACTACTAAATGGACAGTATGCATCAGGTATGCTGAGAAGTGGTGTGGCCATCTTGACTGACATAAGTGAAGCCCAGGAATCAGAAGATCTAGAGATGAAAAATGAAAAGAGGCCACCATGTAAGTCATCTGTTCATCCCCCACTAAGGCTTCATACACACAACCATAACCATTTTCCAGTCCACAAACCAAGTATCTGCAAAATACGTATACCTTTCATGTGCCATCTGCATTTTTTTGCAGTCCCATTAGTAGGACATGTTCTGTAATTTGCGGAACATATGTCATCTGTGTGCTGTCCACATGCGTATGTCCGGACAATTTATTTTAATTGTCATGAGATACCAGCTATGTTTTACCTTATTTGCGTAGAATACAGATGCATGTCTAGTATATGCCAGTTTAGAAGTTACCTTCATACCACAGTAACTTAATTTATGTTTCAGAGTATGATTTACTATGGCCACATTATTAGTACCCAAACTATTAAAAACTCACTGAAAATCAGCCAGAAAGCCTAAGTATATATTATCATTGCGTTGTGTGACAACTGCCTGAAAAAAGTCTCATATAAGAGTTCTTCTGGGAATGCTGAGTTTTTTGCAAGTGACTTCAGTCTGCCTCTCTAAACAGATGACTAATATTCACCCGCTGTTTCGGTCCTCCGCACTGCCTCCAGTATCTCTATGTTCTGGTCTCTGCAGTGTTGACATCCAGTACAACATGGGCATGGTCATATGCTCTGCTGCAGACAATGACTGGTTTTAGCAGTTACATGGCCACAAGCAGCGACCATGCCTATGCTACGCTGGATGTTAACATTGCTGGGGCTGAACATAGAGCAACTGGAGGCAGGAGCGGTGGGGAGCAGGTAAGTATGAATCTTAAGGTCGGCTGCATGCACTTGGTAAAAACTCAGTATTTACGGAGAACCCTCTTTAAAGACACTAAATGGAAAGTGAAGGTGACCTAAGTTGCATTTGTATAGAATTAGTAATAGATATTCATATATCTAACCATATTTGAGCAATGAGTCACAGACTCAGGCCAAAGACAACCATACATGGGAGTTGGAGAAGTTGTCACAGCCAAAAAGGATTCATGCCGGCCTGCAGTGTCACAGGCCTCATGCACAGACTCAGGCCCCTGGCACCCACAAATAGGAGAGTTCAAATCACGGCAAAACAGTATTGATTTCACCCAGTAGTGCCACTGGCAACAATCACTCATTCAGGCCCATGGCTCCTGCAAAGAGGAGAGCGGTCCCGTAACAGCAACACAGGCCTCAGGTCAACCTGCAATGGAACAGGCCATTATCATTTATGTAGGCCCTAGCACTCAGACAGAGGTGAACGGTCCCATAACAGCAAAACAGGCAGCATGTCACCCACCAATGCAGCAGGCGATTATCATTAATGTAGGCCCCTGGACTCAGACAGAGGAGAGAGGTCCCATAACAGCAAAACAGGCAGCATGTCACCCACCAATGCAGCAGGCGATTATCATTAATGTAGGCCCCTGGCACCCAGACAGAGGAGAGAGATCCCATAACAGCAAAACAGGCATCATGTCACCCACCATTGCAACAAGCGATTATCATTAATGTAGGCCCCTGGCACCCAGACAGAGGAGCGAGGTCCTATAACAGCAAAACAGGCTTCATGTCACCCACCAATGCAACAGGCCATTTTCAGAAATTTAGGCCCTAGCACCCAGGCAGAGTAGAGAGGTCCCATAACAGCAAAACAGGCAGCATGTCATCCACCAATGCAGCAGGCGATTATCATTAATGTAGGCCCCTGTCACCCAGACAGAGGAGAGAGGTCCCATAACAGCAAAACAGGCATCATGTCACCCACCAATGCAACAGGCCATTTTCAGAAATTTAGGCCCTAGCACCCAGACAGAGGAGAGAGGGTCTATAAGAGCAAAACAGGCAGCATGTCACCCACCATTGCAGAAGGCGATTATCATTAATGTAGGCCTGTCGAGATATTTATACTGTCTCCGATTAACAGTCTATATTATTTATGTAAATAAACTCAGAATCTATAATGAAGGAGATTCGGAATTTATTATCATAAATATTTGAGCAGAAACAAGCTTGTGATCTGCGCTGAATTGAAGACGAAAACTCAGTTGTATACAAAATATATATATATAGATTATTACTAACAATAATAATCAATCAAAAATATGGTACAATTAGTAATGATCAATCAATCTATAGCCAGGTCTAATACAATATAACCAATAAAAATTTAAACAATTACAACCTGATTTCTCTCAGTCAAGATAGGTGTTAAAATCCAAATCTGGTCTATTACAAATATATATCTAATTAACCATATAAGGCTAGAACCCAATTTTAGTTTCTAGGAGATTATATATTATATTATTAATATCTCTGAATCTCCTTAATTTTGGTATAAATTGTTAAGGATGATGCTGCAGGTACATTCTCTAAATTTATACCAAATATTCTACTTTATATAAAATATGGTTAATTAAATATATATGGATTGAAAAAATATAAAATAAAAATAGCCTATAACTTATAGGTAAAATTATACTATACCCAAATCTCAACTGGTAGAAATCAGCGCCCTTGGTTTAACGATAGAGACAGACCCATTGTTTAATGGTATTGGTCTCTTGAAGGAAGGCAAATGTTTTGTGTGTTCGTAGATTTTCAGGGTATCATCTCAAATAGAATAGTGGCCTAGACCTAAGTTCATATACCTCTTACAAAAAAAAATCCTGATTGCATTTTAGACATAATATCACATAACAATATTATTCGTAACAATTTTAAAATAGATCAACTAAAAACCCAAAACCTTATTCACCTAAGATTACTAAACATTATACCAAGTAATATAATTATATGGGTTCTATCTATTAAGAAACCCAAGTAAATTATGTGTTATTGTATTTGTCTGAAGTCTCTTCTCCAGCCAGTTGAGTAAATATCTAAGTTTAGTCACCCCAGGGCCATTGTTTCTGTTTAAACTCTTGGTAAATAATTCCTTAACTCAGTGATTTAGTCTCTGCTGTTAATTGGAATACAAAATGGAGTTTATACAGCTCATATGTCAGTTCATAGGGTAACCTGTATATCTGTATATTGACAAGATGGATTCCTTTCGATAACTCCTATAGGGGGCGGGGCCTGACTGCTCACTGAGCCGGACGCATGTGAGAGAGCTCCTCCACACATGACCCTGCAAACTGGTCAATTCTGCTTTTAAAACAGCTCCAGCATGGGAAAAATCGGTAGGAGCATACCTAGAGACAAGCAGGACACCCCCAAAGCTGATAAGGGATCTTCTGACATGGAGAAATTCCTGAACAAGAAGCACACAGCTCCTGTGCCCAGCGCTCCCAAGATGGCGCCGTCTGAGTCAGACGACTGTGAACACGAGGCAGAGAGCTCAAATGGAGCCGCAGCAGCCGGGAATGACATTCCACAGCAAGCTGCCTCGACACGCATCACTCGCCAGTATTTACAGCAGGCTCTCGCCTCCGCTCTCGACTCAGCTCTGGCCCCGGTCATCCATGACCTGTCTGAAATTAAATCAGACATCAAGCAAATGGGGCATCGAGTGGAAGACCTGGAACACGATCAGGCTGCCATACTGACATTTGCCAAGGCCATAGGAGACAACACTACCGCCTGCATGGCATCCTTGGATAATGCATATGCCCTCATAGAGGACCAGGAAAACCGCAGCAGGCGGAAAAATATCCGCATTCGTGGACTCCCTGAACAAGTGCCGCATGAGGATTTGCCGGACGCGGCGGTCGCCATCTTTACCAACTTACTTGGCACAGAAAGGGCAGACGGAATAGAGATTGAGCGAATCCATAGGTCACTTAGACCCAAACCTAAAGAAGACGAGCAGCCCAGGGACATCATATGTGGCCTCCTCAAGTACACAGACACTGCGGCCATTTTGAAAGAAGCCAGAGAGAGGAGGGAAGTGCTTTACGGAGACAACAAAATTCTTTTATTTCAGGATCTGGCCCCCTCAACATTGAACAAGAGAAGAGCTTTGCGCCCTCTCACAGATCATCTGAGGCAGATTAAAACGCCTTATAAATGGCTATTTCCTTTCGGCCTCACATTTGTGGTTGGAGGTAGAAGGTGCACCATCAGGCTCCCCAGGGATCTGCCTGCAGCCTGGGAGTTGCTTCCAGACGACCCCTTAGATATACCATCATGGCTTCCTTCTGCAGACTCCAGGGTGCCTCTTCCTGCTCTCCCTGACGCCCGTAGATGGCACAAAGTACCGCCAAGAAAGAAGATGGCTTCCAGACAAAGAGACACGTGAGCCAGTGATTCTTCACTAGATCTGAAAGTTTATGTATCCTTCTCTTATATAGTCGGCTATTGCTGCGGACTACCGAAGGAAGTCACTGAGCTTTAACTTATGCTGCCTAGTCTTAATTGCTCTTCTTGTTATTTTCTGTTGTGGCGCTGCCACTAAATGTTTGACCCCTATATGCTAAGTTCTCTGTCTACCTTACTAGGCCCTCCATTTTCACCTATGCGATTTATCTACCTCATGTCTAACACTGCGCCTTACACTTAATATATAAAGGGGGACTCCTACATTTCCCAGGCACACTGGACTAGAGTTAGGAAGTCATATGCTCCTTACAATGTTTACCAGATGTTTTATAAGTCATGCTCTCTCAGGTTATTTACTGTTTACTGTATTATTTGTTGCACCCCATTCTGTGACACCATGCCAGTTTGCAGGGTAACCCCTGCGATTAAGTGTGATCACACATGTTCACCCCCTCGACCTCCCACCAGGACTATTGCTGCGCAGACCTGGTGTGAGCGCTTGCGCTGGTTTTCCTGGCCTGCCATTCTGCCGCTTTACATAGTGGGAATGCCTATGGTCAGATAACCCAGCACCCCAGTTTGTTGGTTCATGTTGAACCTGTATTGCATATGTTATGTTTCTCTGTTCCCTACCTACCCCACTGGTTCGTCCATCGCTATAATGTTCTCATATGCTGTAGTGTGATACCCATTTGCAATGATGGCCCAGATTAAATGCACCTCATTTAATGTTCGAGGCTTCAATACCCCACAAAAAAGGTCACAGGTCCTGCGCCTTTTAAAGAAATCCCACACCGAGATCTGCTTCTTGCAGGAACTCCACTTCAAAAAAGCTAGAGTCCCTACTTTGCAGAGGTCATGCTTCCCCCACTGGTTCATTGCTAGCTATGATAAAGCACAGAGAGGAGTTGGCATTGCAATCGCCCGGAGTGTGCCTTTTCAGCTGGAGGCCACACAAACTGACCCAGAGGGGAGGTATGTCTTTGTAAAAGGTCTGATTGGCAACCAAAAGGTCACCCTAGCTAGCCTTTATGGCCCTAACAGGGGACAGAAAATGTGGCTGACTAACACGATTAGATCTCTGACCACTTTTGCAGATGGTATGTTAATTGTAGGTGGCGACCTCAATGTCAACCTTAACCCCTCGGTGGATGCATCTGACGGCCTGTCACAACTCACTCAATCAGCGATCGGTTGTATTAACAGCCGAATTGCTGAAGCTAACCTGATTGATGCATGGCGTCTGGTGCACCCAACCGACAAGGACTACACGTTCTTCTCAGCCCCCCACAACTCCCACAAACGACTAGATTATATACTGATCTCCTCCAACTTTATAGATGCAATTGAGCATGCTACCATAGACCCTGTCACAGTTTCAGACCACGCCCCGGTTTCAGTGACATTGAAGTTCCTGGATTTGCCAGCACGTCAACGCCAATGGCGATTAAATGAAACATTATTAGATAAGGATGAACACGTTCACTCAATTAAACAGAAATTGTCATGGTACTTCCAGGAAAATACTACCCCAGATGTATCGCACACAACGGTGTGGGAGGCACATAAATCAGTCATGAGAGGGGAATTTATAGCCTTAGGCACCAAAATAAAAAGGGACAGACAAGAAGCACTCCACTCTCTACTCACAAGAATAGCTCACCTAGAATCTATTCACAAGAGATCAAGAGCTCTTAAAGCACAGGCAGACTTGACTCTCCTACGCACTCAGCTGAAAGACCTCCTTAATGTGTGCCATGCAAAATCTTATCAATACTCCCAGTTCCGCTTTTATTCCCATGGGGATAAAGGGACTAAACTAATGTCATCCCTCCTCAAGCAACGTAAAGATTCTATGCACATCTCCCATATAAAATCAAAACAAGGAGTTAAACTCCATAAAACCTCTGACATTGCTAGGGAGTTTCAGCAATTCTACCAAGAGCTGTATGGCCTGCCAGAAACTGCGGACCACTCGTCTCTGGCGGATGCCTTTATAGACAAACTGTCTCTGCCTGTCCTTGAGGACAGTGCTAGGGCGTCATTGCTGACACCTGTCACTGACGAGGAGGTACGTCAAATACTGAAATCCATGCCCCTAGGCAAGAGTCCAGGCCCAGACGGCCTTCCAGTTGGATACTTTAGAAAATTCCTAGATACCCTCTTGCCATACTTGACTAAATGGTGTAATGAACTACTGACAGGATCTAAACTGCATAAACAGTCACTTGAAGCCATAGTCACAATCCTACCTAAACCAGGGAAGGACCCCGCTCTATGTGGCAGCTACCGGCCTATTTCGCTCCTTAATGTGGACGTGAAAATATGGGCGAAGCTATTAGCAACTCGCATAGGCGTGTTCCTACCCAAACTTATACACCCAGACCAAGCGGGGTTTGTCCGTGGTAGAGAGGGAAACCATAACTCCTGCCGAATAGTTACAGCGATGCAGTGGGCTGTCAAACACCGTTCACCACTTGTTATACTGAGCGTTGACGCGGAGAAGGCCTTCGACAGGGTCAATTGGAGTTTTATGATCCGAGTTCTGCAGAAATTCGGCATTCCACAACAGCTTCAAGAGGCAATCATGACACTATATGGCTCCCCTAGTGCCAGAATTAGAGTCAATGGCACATTGTCACCGTCGTTCCTGATCACCAATGGCACCCGTCAGGGATGCCCTTTATCTCCCACTCTATATGTTATGGTTATGGAGACTCTCCTGCAGGCCATTAGAATGGACCCGGATATTAGAGGGGTACGCGCTAAAAATGACTCCATAGAATATATTAATGCCGCATATGCTGACGACCTCTTAATCATGATCTCTAACCCTGTCGAGGCCTTCCCGCGTCTTCTTAAACTGTTTGAACAATATGGCTCAGTCTCCAACTATAAAGTTAATTATACTAAGTCAGAGGCGATGAATGTCTCGGCATCACAGAAGTCAATTGCTTTCCTAAAATCGGTGACTCCCTTTGTTTGGCAGACATCACATATCTCTTACCTAGGGGTGAACATCCCTGCTAAACTATCAGACTTATACCAACTAAACTACGCCTCTCTGCTCACAGATTTACAGAAACATCTGAATGAACTACGTATCCCATATGTATCGTGGATGGGCAGGAAAAATCTGCTGAAGGCCTTTGTGATGCCGAGAATTCTGTACATTATGCAGATGCTCCCCCTATTCCTCCCCTCCTCCTTCTTTACCCAATTGCGGAAACTATTCAGAACATTCCTTTGGAGTGGTAAGGGAGCCAGGATCCCTTATGACAGACTGATTCTACCAAAGAAACTGGGAGGCTTTGCATTACCTGACGCTCAACTTTATTACAGGGCCATCCACCTTAGCGCTGGCTGCAGATCCATGCCCCTCTTTCCACACATTAGGAACTGAATTGGAGCTGCTTCAATTAGACCCTGCACAGAAGGCAGCGCTATGGGGCCTCACACCCTCTACCCTTCACACACAGGCTTTGCTCAGAGGCACAAGCCTTGTAATGAAACAGCTCATTCAGAAGCACAACTTACTAAGCAACCCTCCTCTTCTTATGCCAGCAGACCTAACCCCGTTTGCAGTAAGATCAAACTTGTCACATTTAGCGCCGGTCTGGCTCAAATTGCGTAAATACACCACTAGTGATTTTTTGAAAGCAGCATCTAGCTCCTTACCTGACCAACACCCACTAAATGACATCCTGAGGTCCTCTAATTTCCTAGAAACGGTGGAGTTAAACGCGATTAGCAAAGTGTTACTTGATAAAAAGGTACTCAACTCAGAGATGACCTGGTTTGAAAGGTTTCTCCTCTTGCCATCCCCCACGCGGGCTAATCTCCCTGCTTTATTCAGCTCTGAACAGACCGCCGAATAATGAACTACCGCAGCATCTGAGGACATGGGAGGCTGACCTTCATACCACCTTCTCAGACACAGAGATACGTCGTATATACTCGGGCTCCCATGGCTTCTCACGTTGTGTCAGAGTTCAGGAGCATTCCTATAAAGTAATGACCCAGTGGTATCAAACGCCAAAGCAGCTTTATATAAAAGGGCTTAGCACCTCGGACACATGCTGGAGATGTGGCAAAGAGTCAGGGACACTGTTACACATCTTTTGGTCCTGTCCAGCTATAAAGCAATTTTGGTCTGACATCTCAGAGGCTATACATAAAATCACGAAAGTGAGAATTGTCCTGACCCCGAACTGGTACTCCTGTGGCTTCCCACACCCGAATTCTCACCTTCCAAAGAGATTTGGCAACACAACTGATTCAGGCCGCCAGACTCCTCATACCCCTTAAATGGCTTTCCAGAGACCCACCTTTGTACTCTCAGTGGGTTATGAAGGTGGATCATATTAGTAGAATGGAAGAGTTAGCTAGTTGGGAGGTCAGGAAACATGCCCAATACACTAAGACCTGGAACCCCTGGACAACCTTCCGAGACTCAGAGACCGTGCATTAAATATGGTCTGATACATATGCAAAGCCTCCCACCGAAACCTACATAGATGGTACTGCAAATGAGATGTAACCAGCACACACAGATCTAAGCCTATTACTTTGTATTCGTGATAATTGTGATGACGACCAGTTTCCTTTCCCAATGTTCCCCCACATTGAATTCTTGGATTTTGTTCACTATATTTATGTGACATGTGATTGCTACATTTTGTATTCATCTCTGCCCGCGACTCCTCTGCTGTGGCTGTCGAGGCAGTGTTGTACTTTTATTTAAACATGTCTTTAATAAAAAAGAAATTTGACAAAGATGGATTCCTTTCGTGTTTAAAAGTTCTGACAAATCCCCCCCCCCCCCCCTTTTTCCCGTTATTTCAGCTTAAGCTAGATATAACCGGGAAAAAGGCTGGAAGAATTTTATGTTCATCCATCTAGGTCTTTTGAAGTTCGATTTCCTGATAGAGGAGTTCAATATTTTCTCTCAGATTTCCAATTAACAGCTGAAGTTGTAGTAGCAACCACCATTCCTAATGTGGTGAAGACAATACTAGCAATTAAAAATCCAAGGAATCTCTTTGGCCGTTCATTCCTGGTTAGCGGTTGTATAATAAAAGGTTTCCGAGCATGTTCTAGAATATCTATTACTCTCATTTGGGCTTGCTTCACATGAATCTTGTACCACTCTTGCATTTCCTCCGGTTGAAATTGTGATACATTGTACTTTCTTTCAATAGATGTCTTTGGATCTAAGCTTACAAAAAGTTTCTGAGATAAAATTTTCTTTTCCACTAACAAGAACCCTGGAGCATCCTGTAGCATAATTCCAGATGATGGTCCCGCCTCAATAATAGGTTCCATCTGAAATTGGTCGCTGAAGATTAATATTATCCATATGATAGCCATAACCTTTGTAGTCACCATCCTCTTGTTGGATCAATGTCTCGATACAACCAGTCTTTTTCTATAAAAGAAATCAATAGTATAAATATATATGTTTATCTATGCTTACGTTATCTACCTTAGCTATGTAAAATTCTTTTGCATAGAAGACACAGAAATGGAACACCTATGAACTGAGAGAAATCAAGATAATTCTATCCTTATTCATTTTCTTCTTCATCACCACCTTCTATGATTCTCAATTGTGATTCAGGGTGACATATTCGCAATTGATTTACATGGACCCATTTTTCCAGAAAACCATCTTTTGTTTTAATTTTCACCTTATAGACCACAGGTGATATTTTATCAATAATGTTATATGGACCTTTCCATGATGGCAAAAATTTCTTTTCTTTTACCCGATCCCGGGCAAAATTGTAAAGATACACTTTATCACCGATTTCATATTCTTTCTTTGTTGTTTTTAAATCATAATAAGTTTTATTACTTACGACAGCTTTCTCAATGTTCTTCTGCGCGAAAGCAAACGCATGCTGAAGATACTTATGAAGATCTTCCACATACTGATGTGTCGTGGCTGCATTGATCAGGTTATGATCAGATGTGCGATACAACAGGTGTTGTGGAAGTATCATTCTTCTTCAGGTCATCAACTCGAATGGCGACATCTTAGTGGCTGTGCTTGGAGTTGCTCTAATAGCCATGAGTAGTGTTGAGCGAACAGTTCGAGCATAGTTCGGGTCCGTACCGAATTTTGGGGTGTTCGTGACACGGACCCGAACCCGAACTTTTTCGTAAAAGTTCGGGTTCGGGTTCGTCGTTCGGCATGTATTTTGGCGCATTTTGAAAGGCTGCAAAGCAGCCAATCAACATGCATCATACTACTTGCCCTAAGATGCCATCGCAGCCATGCCTACTATTGGCAAGGCTGTGATTGGCCAAGTGCAGCATGTGACTCAGCCTCTTTATAAGCTTGTGCGCACGTCGGGACGTGCTCACTCCCGATGTGAATAGAACAGGGATAGACGCAGCTGATGCTAGGGCGAGAATAGGCAGGGATAATTGAATAACTGGAAGCAAATTTCTCTCCTCCACCTGTGATTCATCTGAACAACTGCAGCTGAGCTGCTTTTTTGATAGGGATTGGCTATTTTTAGAGTGGCCAGAGTGATTTTTCCATCCACATGTACCTGGGCTGACCGCCGGCCGCCATTTTGCGACTTGTAGTGCTGCAGCAGAAGCTGCCACAGTGTGCATTCCAAAGCTCCAAACAAGTCAGACATCTACACCTGGGATTCAGACCAAAAGCGATTTAGCAGCACAGTCCAAGGCTATTTTTTTAAAGGTTGTGCAGACCATTTTGTGGCACATGTTACTGGGCTGATAGGCGGCGGCCATCTTGGGACTAGTGCTGCAGCACAATCTCTCCCAACGTCCATTAATCACTTGTAATAGTGGTCTGTGCCATAGAAATCCTACATCAGGGACTTGGGTGTGCTTGTGTCACCCCTACTAATACCAGTCCACCTGTAATCCATACAGTAAAAAGACTGAAAGTATTCCAGTGAGGGAATTTTTTTTTTATTTAAAAAGGCCAAGTTAGTTTATCTGGCGCTCAATATACTAGATACAGTTAGGCCTGCGTTTCATACATCTGGAATTAGCAAATTAATGTGCTGGGGTTGGGAAAACATATATGTACCCATACTAGAATCTGTCAAAGAAAGCGGTACTCACATATAACAGTCATTCCATCTGTAATCCATACAGTCAAAAGACTGAAAGTATTCCAGTGAGGGAATTTTTTTTTATTTAAAAAAGGCCAAGTTAGTTTATCTGGCGCTCAATATACTAGATACAGTTAGGCCTGCGTTTCATACATCTGGAATTAGCAAATTAATGTGCTGGGGTTGGGAAAACATATATGTACCCATACTAGAATCTGTCAAAGAAAGCGGTACTCACATATAACAGTCATTCCATCTGTAATCCATACAGTCAAAAGACTGAAAGTATTCCAGTGAGGGAATTTTTTTATTTAAAAAGGCCAAGTTAGTTTATCTGGCGCTCAATATACTAGATACAGTTAGGCCTGCGCTTTCATACATCTGGAATTAGCAAACTAATGTGCTGGGGTTGGGAAAACATATATGTACCCATACTAGAATCTGTCAAAGAAAGCGGTACTCACATATAACAGTCATTCCATCTGTAATCCATACAGTCAAAAGACTGAAAGTATTCCAGTGAGGGAATTTTTTTATTTAAAAAGGCCAAGTTAGTTTATCTGGCTTTCAATATACTAGATACAGTTAGGCTCATGCGTTTCATACATCTGGAATTAGCAAACTAATGTGCTAGGGTTGGGAAAACATATATGTACCCATACTAGAATCTGTCAAAGAAAGCGGTACTCACATATAACAGTCATTCCATCTGTAATCCATACAGTCAAAAGACTGAAAGTATTCCAGTGAGGGAATTTTTTTATTTAAAAAGGCCAAGTTAGTTTATCTGGCGTTCAATATACTAGATACAGTTAGGCCTACGCTTTCATACATCTGGAATTAGCAAACTAATGTGCTGGGGTTGGGAAAACATATATGTACCCATACTAGAATCTGTCAAAGAAAGCGGTACTCACATATAACAGTCATTCCATCTGTAATCCATACAGTCAAAAGACTGAAAGTATTCCAGTGAGGGAATTTTTTTATTTAAAAAGGCCAAGTTAGTTTATCTGGCGTTCAATATACTAGATACAGTTAGGCCTATGCTTTCATACATCTGGAATTAGCAAACTAATGTGCTGGGGTTGGGAAAACATATATGTACCCATACTAGAATCTGTCAAAGAAAGCGGTACTCACATATAACAGTCATTCCATCTGTAATCCATACAGTGAAAAGCCATGAAAGTATTCCAGTGAGGGAATTTTTTTATTTAAAAAGGCCAAGTTAGTTTATCTGATGCTCAATATACTAGATACAGTTAGGCCTGCGTTTCATACATCTGGAATTAGCAAACTAATGTGCTGGGGTTGGGAAAACATATATGTACCCATACTAGAATCTGTCAAAGAAAGCGGTACTCACATATAACAGTCATTCCATCTGTAATCCATACAGTCAAAAGACATGAAAGTATTCCAGTGAGGGAATTTTTTTTATTTAAAAAAGGCCAAGTTAGTTTATCTGGCGCTCAATATACTAGATACAGTTAGGCTCATGCGTTTCATACATCTGGAATTAGCAAACTAATGTGCTGGGGTTGGGAAAACATATATGTACCCATACTAGAATCTGTCAAAGAAAGCGGTACTCACATATAACAGTCATTCCATCTGTAATCCATACAGTCAAAAGACTGAAAGTATTCCAGTGAGGGAATTTTTTTATTTAAAAAGGCCAAGTTAGTTTATCTGGCGTTCAATATACTAGATACAGTTAGGCCTGCGTTTCATACATCTGGAATTAGCAAACTAATGTGCTGGGGTTGGGAAAACATATATGTACCCATACTAGAATCTGTCAAAGAAAGCGGTACTCACATATAACAGTCATTCCATCTGTAATCCATACAGTCAAAAGACTGAAAGTATTCCAGTGAGGGGATTTTGCTTATAAAAATAATATATTTCATTGTGGTGCGAGTTGAATCGCAACAATGAAGAAAAATACTATTAAGGGACGAGGACGCGGTCGTGGTGGTGTCCGTGGAGCCTCTGTTGCTGGTAGAGGACGTGGCCGTTCGGCCCCAGGCGCACACAGTAGGGAACGAACTCCCTCAACTAGCCGGCAGAATGTACCGCAATATCTCGTGGGGCCCAATGCCGCTCTTAGGATGGTAAGGCCTGAGCAGGTACAGGCATTAATCGATTGGGTGGCCGACAGTGCTTCCAGCACGTTCACAACATGGTCTTCCACCCAGTCTTCTGCGGAAAGCGCACAGGTGGCACCTGAAAACCAAGCCCATCAGTCTGTCACATCACCCCCAAGCATATCAGGGAAACGGTCTGAGCCACAAGTTATGCAGCAGTCTCTTCTTCTGTTTGAAGACTCTGCTTCCAGGGTTTCCCAGGGGCGTCCACCTAGCCCTTCCCCAGTGGAGGAAGACATACCATGCACTGACGCACAACCACTTATGTCTCCAGATGAAGAGGACATGGGAATACCACCACAGCAGAGTCACCGACTCTCTGATGATGACGAAACACAGGTGCCCACTGCCGCGTCTTTTGCAGTGTGCAGACTGAACAGGAGGAGGTCAGGGAGGGAGACTGGGTGGAAGACGATGCAGAGGACGATGAGGTCTTAGACCCCACATGGACTGAAGGTCGTGGCGATGACTTTCACAGTTCAGAGGAAGAGGTAGTGGTGAGACCGAGACAACAGCGAAGCCAAAGAGGGAGCAGGGGGCCAAAGCAGGCGAGCCGCCGCCCCCAGAGTTCGCCTGCTACTGGACATCGCCAACAGGGACCCAGCCCCACAAAGGCAGCTTCAAAGAGTTCCCTGGCATGGCACTTCTTTAAACAATGTCCTACCGTCAAGACCCGAGTGACTTGCACGCTCTGCCATCAGAGCCTGAGGCGAGGCATTAACGTTCTGAACCTCAGCACAACCTGCATGACCAGGCATCTACATGCAAAGCATGAACTGCAGTGGGGTACACACCTTAAAAACCAGGCACTCGCTGAGGCTCCCCCTGCTCCCTCTACCGCTGCTGCCTCGGCTTCCGCCTCGAGAGGAATGTTGCCACCTGCCGAGCAGCAAACAGAGGATGTGCCACCGACACCACCACCACCGCCACCGTCAACTAGCGTCTCCACTATATCACACAGCAGCATTCAGCTCTCAATATCTCAAACCTTAGAGAGGAAGCGCAAATTCCCCCCGAGTCACCCTCGAGCCTTTGGCCTGAACGCCAGCATTTCTAAACTGCTGGCCTTTGAAATGCTGTCATTCCGGCTGGTGGACACAGACAGCTTCAAACAGCTGATGGCCATGGCTGTCCCGCAGTATGTGGTTCCCAGCCGCCACTACTTCTCCAAGACAGCCGTGCCTTCCTGCACATGCAAGTGTCCGATAAAATCAAGTGTGCACTGCGCAACGCCATTTGTGGCAAGGTCCACCTAACCACAGATACGTGGACCAGTAAGCACGGCCAGGGACGCTATATCTCACTAACTGCACACTGGATGAATGTAGTGGCGGCTGGGCCCCGGCGGACAGTTCCTTGGCGCACGTCCTTCCGCCCCTAGGATCGCAGGGCATCATTCTCTGCCTCCTGTAGCCTCCTCCTCCTACTCGGCTTCCTCCTCCACTGCTTCCACCAGCTCATCCGGTCAGCCACACACCTTCACCACCAACTTCAGCACAGCCCGGGTAACGTCAGCAGGCCATTCTGAAACTCATATGTTTGGGGGACAGGCCCCACAGCGCAAAGGAGTTGTGGCGGGGTATTGAACAACAGACCGACGAGTGGTTTCTGCCGGTGGGCCTCAAGCCAGGCCTGGTGGTATGCGATAATGGGCGAAATCTCGTGGCAGCTCTGGGACTAGCCGGTTTGACGCACATCCCTTGCCTGGCGCATGTGCTGAACTTGGTGGTGCAGAGGTTCATTCACCACTACCCCAACATGTCAGAGCTGCTGCATAAAGTGCGGGCCGTCTGTGCGCGCTTCCGCCGCTCACATCCTGCCGCTGCTCGCCTGTCTGCGCTACAGCGGAACTTCGGCCTTCCCGCTCACCGCCTCATATGCGACGTGCCCACCCGGTGGAACTCCACCTTGCACATGCTGGAGAGACTGTGCGAGCAGCAGCAGGCCATAGTGGAGTTTCAGCTGCAGCACGCTCGCGTCAGTCGTACTGCCGAACAGCACCACTTCACCACCAATGATTGGGCCTCCATGCGAGACCTGTGTGCCCTGCTGCGCTGTTTCGAGTACTCCACCAACATGGCCAGTGGCGATGACACTGTTATCAGCGTTACAATACCACTTCTATGTCTCCTTGAGAAAACACTTAGGGCAATGATGTTAGAGGAGGTGGCCCAGGTGGAGGAGGAGGAGGATGAGGGCTCGTTTCTAACACTTTCGGGCCAGTCTGTTCGAAGTGGCTCAGAGGGAGGTTTGTTTAAGCAGCAGAGGACAGGTTCACAAGTCGCCAGCCAAGGCACTGTACTGGAGGACGAGGAGGATGAGGAGGAGGAGGTGGAGGGGGACGAGGATGGCGCAAGTTCACAGCGGGGTGGCAGCCCAGGCCCATCACTGGTGCGTGGCTGGGGGATACGGTGGACGATGACGATACGCCTCCCACAGAGGACAGCTTGTCCTTACCCATGGGTAGCCTGGCCCACATGAGCGAATATATGCTCCAATGCCTGCATAGCGACAGCAGAGTTGCCCACGTTTTACGTGTGCAGACTACTGGGTGGCCACCCTGCTGGATCCCCGGTATAAAGACAATGTGCCCACTTTAATTCCCTGAACTGGAGCGCGACCGTAAGATGCGCGAGTACAAGCGCTACGCTGATAGAGCGCTCTTGAGAGCATTCCCACATGTCACAGGGGAACAGGTGGAAGGTGAAGGCAGAGGAGTGGCAAGAGGTCGCCAACGCAGCTGTGTCACGGCCAGCTCATCTGAGGGCAGGGTTAGCATGGCAGAAATGTGGAAAGGTTTTGTCTCCACGCCACAGCTATCTGCACCGACACCTGATACGGAGCGTGTTAGCAGGAGGCAGCATTTCACTAACATGGTTGAACAGTATGTCTGCACACCCCTCCACATCCTGACGGATGGTTCGGCCCCATTCAACTACTGGGTTTCGAAATTGTCCACGTGGCCAGAGTTAGCATGTTATGCCTTGGAGGTGCTTTCCTGCCGGCGGCCAGCGTTTTATCTGAGCAGCGTATTCAGCACGGCAGGGGCGTCATTACTGACAAGCGCAGCCGCCTGTCCACAGCCAACGTGGACAAGCTGACCTTCATAAAGATGAACCAGGCATGGATCCCACAGGACCTGTCCCTCCCTTGTGCAGAGTAGTCCTTATTAACTGCCTAAAACATGTCTTGTTGTGCTACGGGCCACTTCTTTATTTGATACAAATTTTATGAAACCCACAGTTGAATGAAACTCTTCTCTGTCTGGGCGCCGGGGCCTAACCAGATGAAAGTGGCCGGTTAAACTAACGGGTGACATGAAGCCATAACCTCTGCCATGCTACCTCTGTCTTCTGTCTGGGTGCTGAGGCCTAAGTCAAATAAAGCGGTCTTCTGCTGTGCTGGGGATATGAAGCTAATCTCTGACCTCTCTCCTCTGTCTGGGTCCAAAGGCCTAAATCACTGAAAGAGGCCTTCTCCTGTGGTGTGTGATATGATGCCAGAATATGTGCTGTGGGGCCTCTCTCCTCTTCCTGGGTGCAGGGGTCAAATAAACTAAATTGTGGCCTACTCCTGTGGTGGTTGATATGATGCCTGATTCTCTGATGTGGAACCTCTCTCCTCTGTTTGGGTGAAGGGGTCAAAGTAACTAAATGGTGGCTTCTCCTGTGGTGGCTGATATGATGCCAGAATATGTGCTGTGGGGCCTCTCTCCTCTTCCTGGGTGCAGGGGTCAAAGTAACTCAATGGTGGCTTCTCCTGTGGTGGCTGATATGATGCCAGAATATGTGCTGTGGTGCCTCTCTCCTCTTCCTGGAGTGCGGGGGTCAAAGTAACTCAATGGTGGCTTCTCCTGTGGTGGCTGATATGATGCCAGAATATGTGCTGTGGTGCCTCTCTCCTCTTCCTGGGTGCGGGGGTCAAAGTAACTCAATGGTGGCTTCTCCTGTGGTGGCTGATATGATGCCAGAATATGTGCTGTGGGGCCTCTCTCCTCTTCCTGGGTGCAGGGGTCAAAGTAACTCAATGGTGGCTTCTCCTGTGGTGGTTAGTATGATGCCAGAATATGTGCTGTGGGGCCTCTCTCCTCTTCCTGGGTGCAGGGGTCAAAGTAACTCAATGGTGGCTTCTCCTGTGGTGGCTGATATGATGCCAGAATATGTGCTGTGGTGCCTCTCTCCTCTTCCTGGGTGCGGGGTCAAAGTAACTCAATGGTGGCTTCTCCTGTGGTGGCTGATATGATGCCAGAATATGTGCTGTGGGGCCTCTCTCCTCTTCCTGGGTGCAGGGGTCAAAGTAACTCAATGGTGGCTTCTCCTGTGGTGGTTAGTATGATGCCAGAATATGTGCTGTGGGGCCTCTCTCCTCTTCCTGGGTGCAGGGGTCAAAGTAACTCAATGGTGGCTTCTCCTGTGGTGGCTGATATGATGCCAGAATATGTGCTGTGGTGCCTCTCTCCTCTTCCTGGGTGCAGGGGTCAAAGTAACTAAATGGTGGCTTCTCCTGTGGTGGTTGATATGATGCCTGATTCTCTGCTGTGAAACCTCTCTCCTCCATCTGGGTGTAGGGTCAAAGTCTTTCAAAGTCGCCTTCTCCTGTGCTGATTGATATAAAGCTGATGGTTGTGCCATCTGACATGGTTGCCAGGGTCTGATTCAATGGGGCCTACTCCTGTGGTGGGTGATCTAAATGCCTGATTCTCTGCTGTGAAACCTCTCTCCTCCGTCTGGGTGTAGGGGTCAAAAGTCTTTCAAAGTCGCCTTCTCCTGTGCTGATTGATATGAAGCTGATGGTTGTGCCATCTGACATGGTTGCCAGGGTCCCATTAAATTGGGGCCTACTCCTGTGGTGGGTGATCTAAATGCCTGATTCTCTGCTTTGAAACCTCTCTCCTCCGTCCGGGTGTAGGGGTCAAAGTCTGTCAAAGTCGCCTTCTCCTGTGCTGATTGATATAAAGCTTATGCTTGTGCCATCTGACATGGTTGCCGGGGTCTGATTCAATGGTGGCCTACTCCTGTGGTGGGTGATCTAAATGCCTGATTCTCTGCTGTGTAACCTCTCTCCTCCGTCTGGGTGTAGGGGTCAAAGTAACTAAATGGTGGCCTACTCCTGTGGTGGGTGATATGATGCCTGGTTCTCTGCTGTGGGACCTCTCTCCTTTGTCTGGGTGCTGTGGTCAAAATAATAGTAAGTGACCTTCTCCATTGGTGGGTGACTTGAAGCCTGATTCTGTGCTATGGGACCTCACTCCAATTAATATTGTTTAATTTTTATTTATTTTATGTTAACTCATCATTTCCCTATCTACATTTGTTTGCAGGGGATTTAACTACATTTTGCTGCCTTTTGCAGCCCTCTAGCCCTTTCCGGGTGTGTTTTACAGCCTTTTTAGTGCCCAAAAGTTCGGGTCCCCATTGACTTCTATGGGGTTCGGGTTCGGGATGAAGTTCGGGTCGAGTTCGGATCCCGAACCCGAACATTTTTCGAAAGTTCGGCCGAACTCGTCGAACCCGAACATCCAGGTGTTCGCTCAACTCTAGCCATGAGCACTAACGGCAACCTTATATCCCAGTCTTTACCTGATTCCTTAACATACTTCTTAAGTATATTGACTATTGACTGGTTATATCGCTCTACGGATCCGCTAGATGCTGGACGATAGGCAATATGTAATCTTCTCTTCACCCCCAAGATCTTCCACATCTTGGTCATTACCTCACTTACAAAGTGTGATCCACGGTCTGAATCGATTCTTAATGGTAACCCAAATCTGGAAAATACATGATTGATTAACAAAGTGGCACATGTTTCAGCTGTGTTATTACGAGCCGGTAAACACTCTACCCATTTGGTAAACACACAAGTGACAGTCAACATGTATTTATTCCCTCGGGATGACCTGGTAACAGGACCAATAAAATCAATTTGTATATCGGACAATGTTAATGAAAAACCTTTCTTCTGAAGAGGAGCACAATGTTTAGGACCTTGAGGTTTAAACTGCGCACATACTAAACAACCTTGACAATAACTTTGGACATCCTTTAACATATGAGGCCAGTAAGCATAATCACGTAGTGACTCATATGTGATCTTTTCTCCACGATGACCAGCTGTAGGCGCATCATGGGCATGCTGTAACATTAAACCTCTAAATGAAGTAGGGACTACCCATTGTTGAATACCATTTTTAGATGTTCTCATCAATAACCCATCTTGAATACTAAATTGGGATTTGGTATTCATAAGTAATCGGAGATCTTCCTTTTGGACATACTCATCTTCCGATATGGGATTATTCTTAGGATCTTCAATATGTTTATAGAAGATTCCTAGTATAGGATCTTCCTTTTGACTTTTGATCAAGTCCTCACTGGTAGATTCTTGACTCCATTGAGCTATACTATTTTCATTTTGGGCCTTAGCCTGTTGTCTAGTGATAGCATCAACGGGGATCATTTCTAATAAATGATCTATCTCTACACGATCACCATTTATAGCTCCTTGTTTAGCCAATTTATCGGCTAAGTCATTACCCACCTTATCTATATCCTGGGTTTTGGAATGACCTTTGGTTTTCTTCCAATAAATGGTTAATCCATTCTCTTGGACTAATTCATTTATGGCACAAAACAATTTAGCATGTTTCACAGGTTTATTATTAAACCGTAACATATTATTCCTTTTCCATGTGGGCATGCATTCCAAAAAACTATTCCGGACATAATTTGAATCAGTCACTATAACAAATTCCCTGATATTATGCTCTATGGCAATTTGGACCGTTTGGTATACAGCAGTTAATTCCGCTACCTGGCTACTCTTCGCACCAATACTGTATCCTACAGAAATATTAGGACATTTATCTACCCAAGTGATACCAATTCCTGCCACTAATTTCCTTTCATCTTCTATCATGGTGTGGTATGCACAACCATCTAAATATACACAGGGGAGTAGAGAGCAATAATCTTCATCATATACTGTAAGAGGGCGCAGGTTCCTGGCCTCGGTGAGGTGAGAGCCGGGTTTTTATGTGTCAGCAGCAGCTAGTGCTGTTTGACATTGTTAGTTAGTTTGGCTGCAAAGCCAATCCGGGCCGGCTCTTACTGGGAGTAGGCAAAGAGTTGGGTGGGTGCCTACTCCCCACGGTCCAGGCCGGACTTTGCCGGGCCTTTATAAGACAGCCAGCACCAGCAGGTGATGATGATTGTCCTGGAGCTGATCACAGTGCTGTGGAGCTCTCTGACCTGGAGGAAGGAGCTCAGCAAAGTGGGGTTATTCCTGGAAGCCTGATGGTGGATTATCCTGCGGCTCGGCTGACAGCCAGGTGCGAACCCGCACCTTAAACCTCACAGGTGATTGGATCCTGCTTTGGACTCTTTTTTTTGCCTGATGACTTCTGATGCGTGTGTGAATTAACACCAAGAGACTGTTTATCATTTGTTTTGTGTCAGTGTGAATAAAACACTGTTTATTGCACGTTCTGGACTCCTTGTTTTGCCTCTGTACTGCGCCGCACCGCTATCTACCAGAGCGACTCCCCACAATACCTTATTAGGGTGAAGATTTTTGTTCCTCTAGAAAATCATCTACCAGCTCTTCTTTAGGAGAATGAGCGGTACAATCATGAAGCTCGGCCAGCCCTTGTGCTACGGGACACTTTTTATTTTGCTTATACCGAACCTCTAACGGCCATCCTTGTAAAGACAAGGTCCACGCAGTGATTCTGCTATTGGATAAATTACCATCCCTAATTTTGTCACTCTGCAAATATTGTAGGGGTTGATGTGCCGTCTCAATAATAATTTTCTCACCCTGTATAAAACTTCTAAAGTTTTGAAGTGCCCAGACTGTGGCTAATAAAGCTTTTTCACAGTCATTAAACTTTACTTCTACGGGTGACAGGGACTTACTGGCATAGGCTATAACCTTATGCAATTTATCTTGTTTTTGGCATAATACAGCACTGATACTAAGATCTGTAAAACCAGTTTCTAGATAAAAGGGTTTACCGCCTTCTGGATATGCAAGACATGGTGCTTGGATCAGTTTTCTTTTGAGTTCATTCATGGCATTTTCCTGATCCTCCCCCCATGTCCATGGTATACCTTTCTTTAACAATGTTAACAACGGTTTACTAATTTCAGCATAATTATCAATGAATTTGCGTGAGTAATTCATCATACCCAAAAATGACCTTAGTTCACTGACATTGGTAGGTGTCTTAGATTTCATTATAGCCTCCACCTTTTTCTTCTGAGGATTCAGGCCTTCAGAAGTTACCTCATGTCCAAGGAAATTGACCTTGGTCCGACACCACTGGGCTTTCTGTAAATAAATTTTTACACCTGCCTCCTTCAGCTGATTTAGTACATGTCTAATTTCCTGGATATGGTTGTCAAACGATGTACTTTTCATCAAAATGTCATCCACGTATGTTAAGTTTCCTCTTTCCGTGGCATCAGGCATAGCTTTATGCAGAAACACAGCAAATTCATGACCTGAGTTTATGTACCCAAATGGTAATCTGGTCCAGGCAAACTGTTCTTTACCAAATGTGAAGGCCAGTTTGTATTGGTCTTCAGGACTCACTTTGATGGTCCAATACCCCTGAGTGCAATCTAAGGTGGTAAAGATCCTAGCACCTTTCATTTGTACCAGGCATTGGTCTATATATGGCACAGGCCAGCCGGACATATATACACTCTTATTTAATTGGCGTAAATCTGCGCACAATCTCCATTGTCCATTTGGTTTCAAATTTCCAAGGATCGGATTGTTATAAGAACTGTGCACCGGTCTTATAATACCTCTCTCCTTGAGATTTCAAATTATTTCTGCTAGCGAGTCGTAACAAGCTAGTGGAAGGCGATATTGCTTGATATAAACGGGAGGCGCGTCAGGATCAGTCTGAATCCTGGCAACGTGTATGTCAGTCAGACCACAATCATAGGAATCTTTCGCAAAGATATCCTTGAATTCTAATAAAACTTCCTTTAATTGTTGGCGCTCTGAGTCATTGCAGCATCCATCAGCTAACGATAATTGTTGCTGGACCATTTCCATAAACCCTGGGAAAACTTCAGGTTGACCTATTTCATAAGCTTCCTCCAACCTGTCAGTGAGGTCATGATTTGACTTACCTGTCTTTTCAACAAACTCATGATATTCCTGGGCTTCCTGCTCATTAATTGTATGATCAAAGGTAAGGAGGATTCCTCAACCTTGCAGGTACCTTCTTCAAGATTAAAAGGATATACTGAACTGATTGTAAACAGTCCTTCAGGAGAAGAATGGAATGTTTGTACAACCAATTGTTCCTCTGTTAAATACGATTCAGGTATTAGGCCAATAATTACATTCTGCAACCCAAAAGTGTAATAATCTGAATCTAATGCCATACCAATGATAGTATCTTTAGACAAATGGACTTCATTTGGCATGCCATTATTCACGATTATTTGGGTTTTAAAGTTTTGTAAATTCACCATAGGGGTAGGATTTACTGAAATACCTAATTGTTGCATTCTGTTTGATAAACAGATGAATGCATCAGAATTCTTTAATTTTTGGCCTCTTGATACCTGAATGGGCAACAGGAAATTATTAGCACCTGGAGGTATGATTATATCTCGTGGTACTAATATTTTAACTGCATATGGCAGTGTCTGGGATGACTTGAGGGCTTCAAATTCATCAATAAAATCAACAGGATTTCCTTTTAATCTTGTCCACAATGTGGAATTTACAATATCCACATGGATGGCAAAACGATGTAATATATCGTTGCCAAAGTACATGGGATATCGGGGCTCATTCAGCACCAGGAATAAATTAGTTGCTGATTTACCTGCAATAGAAATGGTTAACATACATTTTGCAATAATGTTATGATCATCAGAGTCAGTATCCAAGTCATGTATCCAATTATCTTGGGGATTTGGATACCTGATTACTTTTGGATTGGCCAATTGATTTAGTAGATCTCTACTAATGTAGCTATTCTCATGGCGCAAATCCAATTTAGCCCTTTTAGTCCTTCCGAGGTCGTTAACTTGTACTGGGAAGAACACCTCATCGTCCACTTTTTCAATTCCCACTAGGAATTGTTCATGGCCACTAAACCCATTAGGGTCGGTAGACTCTGGGTGAAGGTGGATTGTGAGAATATCCCCTTCCAAACAAACATCTTTCACTCGTTCAGGGGACACACATATGGTGTTCTCCTCCTGTTCACCTATAGTGGACTTCGGGGTTGTTTGTAGGAAAGAGACATCAGGGACTTGGCTGTTTCTGAAATGGACCTCAATAGAGTCCGGCCTTTCCTCTATCACATGGCAGCTATGCCGACTGTGATGGGATTGTGATTGCTCATAATTGATGGGCATCCTCACTTGGGACCATATGACCTTGTTGACAAAATCTATAACAGGGCTTAATCTCTTAAGGAAATCAATGCCAATAATCAATCGATCAATTGGCATGTCCACAATCAAAGTGGGATGGCTGAGTATTTTATTTCCCACTTTCAGATCTAGCCAAGCCTTGCCAATAACCTTGAGGGCATTGCCTGAAACACTCACCAGGTTAGCATTAAAACTTTTTAACTTGTATCTCTCAGAAGATACCTCCTGCAATTGCTGGAAATACTTTTGAGATAACAAAGTTGCTTGGCTACCTTTATCCATCAATGCTAATATGGGAGGAAAGTTATCAAACAATTCCACTTTCATATAATATCGATGTTCTATTTCCTGTAAGGAACAAAGATATTTGGAATGATTAATGAAATTATTTTCCTGCTTGGCAGTCATACTTATCCTTGACTCCTCCTTCTTCTTTTTAGCAGGATTGCATGTCATCTGCACAGCTGGAGACTTTGTGGGCTGTAAGATAGAACAAACAAGTTTCCCCTTCCCCTTGCCATGTGGCTTTGGAAGAGTTAAATTCCTTTCAGGGGAAAAGACAATTGTATTAGCCTGCTCCATTTTACACACACTTAAATCAGCATTGGCAACATTTGACATACTTACCTGCCTCCCCCCATTTATAATTGGGGAGGACTTTCTACAGGAGGATTTGTCCCTAAAAAAAGGATTTTTAGGGTTAGCAGTGACTGCTTTGGACAGCTCTTCCATCCGTTGCATTAACATTCCAAATTGGTTTTGGATTTGATCCATGCGATCATATAGGTTACTTCTCTTTCTCCCGTAATCTCTTGGAGATTGATTTTGTGACCTATATGATTGGGATTTTCCTGAACCATCTGATTCAGAACCACTTTGAACCCTCTCAGGCCTACGTTGAAATCCCCTATAATAATTTCTTTGGTATTTTTGAAAAGGAGGGATCCGCCTATTTCTAAACTCATGATTTTCATTATTATTAGGGTTTTCAGTAGCTTTTGGGCCCTTATTCACATCGGCCTAGGTCGATTTTGTTTTGGCTGGGGAGGTCTAGAAGTTTGCACAACTTCTGCATAAGTCCTTTTGGGCTTTCAAATTTTCCCTGATCTCTTTTTATCTGATTGGCAGCTATTTCCTCACTAGCTCTTTTAGATTTCCTATCAGGAGACTCATCAGCATTTTGTAGAGCAGCATACAAAGTTGTGCTCTCTGTAAGCAACCAATCCAGATTTCTTCTGGAATGGTAATCCCTGGCCAAAATAAATTTTATTTTATTGGGCAATGCCTCATAAAATAACTGGATGAATTCATGGCCTTCAAAGTTGGGATCTTTTTCAGACAAACTGTATGCATTTTTAAGAACGGACAAAAACTCCCTGGGACTTTGATTAGGTCGGCATTTTAAAGTGAATAAGGCCCTCCTTGCAGCTGTAGCTGACTTATAGGGACCAAATTCAGTTTTGATTTCTGCTACTATTTCTGACCATGAATTCTTACCCATATCTCTGAGGGAATTAAAGAAGTACCTGTGTTTTGGCTCAAATACCCAGGTAATAAATTCGATTTTCTGTCTGTCCTGTTCTAACTGCAAAGTTCTCATGGCCTCCTCATAAGTTTCTAAATGACTTATTATGGAGGGTGATCCCTTTTTAGCAAATTGACCCACTGTTTCTTTAAGAAATTTAATTACTTTAGTGGTATCTATTATGGGCTGGGAAGCTCTCTTTGATGAGTTTTTAGAGGACCTAGGAGGTGAAATTGGTTTTAATTTATGAAGAGAATTTTCTCTCAGAAATATTAGCTCTTCTCCATTAAAGGGGTTGTCATATTTACTTTCTGCATCTAATTCCCCCCTGTAATATTTTACCTTCACTCTATTAGAATCATCAGGCTGTCTGAATTGTAAAGGGTCAAGATCCCTGTTATCTAACTCTGTTTGTAGTCTTCTATTTTCCTTATACAACCTTTTACATTTCTCATCTAGATCCACCATAGACAATTGACATTTAGACAGTTCATTAGTAGCTTGAATTAATTTCCATTCCAGAGTTCTTATCACCTCTTGCTGTTGATTGTCTCTGTCATTATATTCCGATAATTTAGCAGACCATTGTGCTAATTCACCAGAAACCGTGGCTGCCTTAATTTCCATTTCAGATAGGTCTTTTTGAAATTTATCAATTTCATATGCCTGTTCAACATTTTTATATTTTGCTTTTTCTAATTGCTTTGCCATTTCAACAACTAAATATACAAATTCAGGCCAAGATTGAAGGATTAATAAATCCGTATCTTTCTTATGTTTAGCTTGGGAAATGTGACAGAGATAATCAGCAAACCGGGATTTATCAGACCAGACATCATCTGCATATTCTACAGCTCTCTGTTCCAGTTCAACCCTCCAATTCTTTAACTCTCTCTTAATATCCAACCTATCATGCATATAACACATCACAATATGTTCAATTAATTCTTGAGTCTTTCTATCATGCATATCAGTCTTTACCACTGCAGCAGCAGCCTGCATGCCTTGGCTAGCCTCACTATTGGTCTCAGACATATTTTTACTTGTTGCACTACAAGTACCACAATAACTTTATTAAATATATATTTTGCACAACCAAATTTTTGTTTCAATTACCAGCAGATCTTGGTGGGACCTCCAGAATATGTCGGGATATTTATACTGTCTCCGATTAACAGTCTATATTATTTATGTAAATAAACTCAGAATCTATAAAGAAGGAGATTCGGAATTTATTATCATAAATATTTGAGCAGAAACAAGCTCGTGATCTGCGCTGAATTGAAGACGAAAACTCAGTTGTATACAAAATGTATATATATAGTTTATTACTAACAATAATAATCAATCTAAAATATGGTACAATTAGTAATGATCAATCAATCTATAGCGAGGTCTAATACAATATAACCAATAAAAATTTAAACAATTACAACCTGATTTCTCTCAGTCAAGATAGGTGTTAAAATCCAAATCTGGTCTATTACAAACATATATCTATCTAATTAACCATATAAGGCTAGAACCCAATTTTAGTTTCTAGGAGATTATATATTATATTATTAATATCTCTGAATCTCCTTAATTTTGGTATAAATTGTTAAGGATGATGCTGCAGGTACATTCTCTAAATTTATACCAAATATTCTACTTTATATAAAATATGGTTAATTAAATATATATGGATTGAAAAAATATAAAATAAAAATAGCCTATAACTTATAGGTAAAATTATACTATACCCAAATCTCAACTGGTAGAAATCAGCGCCCTTGGTTTAACGATGGCCGTGTCCAGTGTGGAAAAATTGGCTAAAATGGCTGATCAAAGATGCCCTGTAGGATATTGGACCTCGTCTGGTCTCTTCAGATGACCTCCTGTGTCTCTCCCAGGTGATATCAGGTGATCTCTGGTCCTGTCATTCTCCCTAGATCCACCTCCCTCTCTCTTTTTATATAGTTAAAAATGGGTTGGATCTAGTTTACTTATTCACTTATGACATCAGTTTATAACTCCACCCACCTATTTTGAAATTCATTCCCTAATTCTACTCCACCACTAGAGGGCATAGTAGACCCATGAATGAATTTCATCCATCTGGGAAAGAGTGAAAAACAAGTTTGACTTTTGACCTAGGAGATAACACTTCCAGACAATAGAAGCAAATACACTGGTTTACACTTCCATTCTCAAGAGCTTGTAGGCAAATGATCCTAATACACATGTCAATATAAATCTAGACCCATCTAATTAAGACAAATAGCACAAAGTCCCTCTTTCCATTCATAGAGACAGACCCATTGTTTAATGGTATTGGTCTCTTGAAGGAAGGCAAATACTTTGTGTGTTCGTAGATTTTCAGGGTATCATCTCAAATAGAATAGTGGCCTATACCTAAGTTCATTTACCTCTTAAAAAAAAAAATCCTGATTGCATTTTAGACATAATATCACATAACAATATTATTCGTAACAATTTTAAAATAGATCAACTAACAACCCAAAACCTTATTCACCTAAGATTACTAAACATTATACCAAGTAATATAATTATATGGGTTCTATCTATTAAGAAACCCAAGTAAATGATGTGTTATTGTATTTGTCTGAAGTCTCTTCTCCAGCCAGTTGTGTAAATATCTAAGTTTAGTCACCCCAGGGCCATTGTTTCTGTTTAAACTCTTGGTAAATAATTCCTTAACTCAGTGATTTAGTCTCTGCTGTTAATTGGAATACAAAATAAAGTTTATACAGCTCATATGTCAGTTCATAGGGTAACCTGTATATCTGTATATTGACAAGATGGATTCCTTTCGTGTTTAAAAGTTCTGACAGGCCCCTGGACTCAGACAGACGAGAGAGGTCCCATAACAGCAAAACAGGCATCATGTCACGCACCAATGCAGCAGGCGATTATCATTAATGTAGGCCCCTGGCACCCAGACAGAGGAGAGAGGTCCCATAACAGCAAAACAGGCATCATGCCACCCACCAATGCAACAGGCCACTTTCAGAAATTTAGGCCCTAGCACCCAGACAGAGGAGAGAGGGTCTATAAGAGCAAAACAGGCCTCAGGTCAACCTGCAACGGAACAGGCCATTATCATTTGTGTAGGCCCTGACACCCAGACAGAGTAGAGGTCATTTGTCAGCAAAAAGAGTTTAATGTCGCCCACCAATATGGCAGGCCATTAAATGAAATATAGGCCCCTGACACTCAGACTGGGGAGAAGTCATTTGACAGTAAAAAGAGGTTAATGTCACGCACCAATGCAGCAGGCGATAAAACAAAATATAGGCCCCTGACACCCAGAAAGAGGAGAGGTCATTTGTCAGCAAAAAGAGTTTAATGTCTCCACCAATACGGTAGGCAATTAAACGAAATATAGGTCTCTGACACCCAGACAGAGGAGAAGTCATTTGACAGTAAAAAGAGGTTAATGTCACACACCAAAGCAGCAGGCGATTAGCTGAAATGTAGGCCCCTGGCACCCAGACAGAGGAGAAGTTCATTTAACTTGGGGTTGCCCCCAAAATAATGGTACAATTAAAAAAAGAGGATGCAATAAAGAAGTGCCCTGGAGTAGAGTTGAGCGAACACCTGGATGTTCGGGTTCGAGAAGTTCGGCCGAGCTTCACGAAAATGTTCTGGTCCGGGATCCGGACTTCACCCCGAACCCCATTGAAGTCAATGGGGACCCGAACTTTTGGGCACTAAAAAGGCTGTAAAATAGCCCAGGAAAGGGCTAGAGAGCTGCAAAAGGCAGCAAAATGTAGGTAAATCCGCTGCAAGTAAATTTGGATAGGAAAATAAATTACAATAAAATAAATAAAAATTAACCAATATCAATTGGCAACTTGAGGAGGAGGAGGTGGAATAGGAGGTTGGGGTGGCGTCAGGTGGGAATGCTATGGGAGTTTAAGTTCTCATCACAGCCAAAAAGGATCCATGTCTGCCTGCAGTGCCACAGGCCTCATTCACAGACTCAGGGCCATGGCACCCGCAAAGAGGAGAGCGGTAGCAGCAACACAGGCCTCAGGTCAACCTGCAATGGAACAGGATATTATCATTTATGTAGGCTCCTGACACCCAGACAGAGGAGAGGTCATTTGACAGTAAAAAGAATTTAATGTCTCCCACCAAGACAGCAAGCAATTAAACGAAATATAGGCCACTGACACCCACAAAATGGGGCGGTCATTAGATAGTAAAAAGAGTTTAATATCTCCCATCAAGAGAACAAGTGATTAAATGAAATATAGGCCTCTAACGCCCACACAATGGGGCAGTCATTTTTACAGTAAAAAGAGTTAAATATCTTTCACCAAGACAGAAAGCAAGTAAACGAAATATAGGCCCCTGACACCCACACAATAGGGCGGTCATTTGACAGTAAAAAGAGTTAAATGTCTGCCACCAAGACAGCAAGCAAGTACGTGAAATTTAAGCCCCTGACACTCACACAATGGGGCAGTCATTAGACAGTAAAAAGAGTTAAATGTCTGCCACCAAGACAGAAAGCAAGTACGTGAAATTTAGGCCCCTGACACCCACACAATGGGGCGGTCATTTGACAGTAAAAAGAGTTAAATGTCTGCCACCAAGACAGCAAGCAAGTACGTGAAATTTAGGCCCCTGACACCCACACAATGGGGCGATCATTTGACAGTAAAAAGAGTTAAATGTCTGCCAACAAGACAGCAAGCAAGTACGTGAAATTTAGGCCCCTGACACCCACACAATGGGGCGGTCATTAGAAAGTAAAAAGAATTTAATATCTCCCACCAAGACAACAAATGATTAAACGACATATAGGCCCCTGACAACCAGACAATGGGGCGGTCATTAGACAATAAAAAGAGTTAAATGTCTGCCACCAAGACAGCAAGCAAGTATGTGAAAGTAAGGCCCCTGACACCCAGACAGAGGAGAGAGGTCCCATAGCAGCAAAAGAGGCATCATGTCACCCACCAACGGAGAAGGCCACTATTAGTTATTTAGGCAGCACCCAGACAGAGGAGAGGTTCATTCAACTTTGGGTTGCCCCGCAAAATAATGGTAAAATTAAAAAAAGAGGATTCAATAAAGAAGTGCCCTGGAGTACAAGAATATATGGTTAAGGGAAGGCAGTTATAAATGTCTATTATGCACAAGGGATGGACAGGTCCTGTGGGATCCATGCCTGGTTCATTTTTCTGAACGTCAGCTTGTCCACGTTGGCTGTGGACAGGCGGCTGCGTTTGTCTGTAATGACGCCACCTGCCCTGCTGAATACATGTTCAGAAAAAACGCTGGCCGCAGGGCAGACCAGCACCTCCAAGGCATAAAATGCTAGCTCTGGCCATGTGGACAATTTGGAGACCCAGAAGTTGAATGGGGCCAAACCATCAGTCAGTACGTGGAGGGGTGTGCACACGTACAGTTCCACCATGTTATTGAAATGCTGCCTCCTGCTAACATGTTCCCTATCAGGTGGTAGTGCAGTTAGCTGTGGCGTGGTGCAAAACTTTTTCACATCTCTGCCATGCAGGGTGGCAACCCAGTAGTCCGCACACGTTAAAATGTGGGAAACTCTGCTGTTGTTGCGCAGGCACTGCATCATGTAGTCGCTCATGTGTGCCAGGCTGCCCAGAGGTAAGGACAAGCTGTGGGAGGCGTATCGTCATCGTCCTCCGTTTTCCCCTCAGCCACGCACCAGTGATGGGCCCAAGCTGCGTTGGGTGCCACACCGCTGTGAACATGCTTCATCCTCATCCTCCTCCACTTCCTCCTCATCCTCGTCCTCCAAGAGTGGGCCCTGGCTGGCCAAATTTGTACCTGGCCTCTGCTGTTGCAAAAAAACTCCCTCTGAGCCACTTCTAAGAGACTGGCCTGCTAAAAATTACCCGTCTTCCTCCTCCTCCTGGGCCACATCCTCTTCCATCATCGCCCTAAGTGTTTTCTCAAGGAGACATAGAAGTGGTATTGTAACGCTGATAACGGCGTCATCGCCACTAGCCATGTTGGTGGAGTACTCGAAACAGCGCAACAGGGCACACAGGTCTTGCATGGAGGCCCAGTCATTGGTGGTGAAGTGGTGCTGTTCCGCAGTGCGACTCACCCGTGCGTGCTGCAGCTGAAACTCCACTATGGCCTGCTGCTGCTCGCACAGTCTCTCCAGCATGTGCAAGGTGGAGTTCCACTGGGTGGGCACATCGCATATGAGGCGGTGAGCGGGAAGGCCGAAGTTACGTTGTAGCGCAGACAGACGAGCAGCAACAGGATGTAAACGCCGGAAGCGCGCACAGACGGCACGCACTTTATGCAGCAGCTCTGACATGTCGGGGTAGTTGTGAATGAACTTCTGCACCACTAAATTCAGCACATGCGCCAGGCAAGGGATGTGAGTCAAACCGGCTAGTTCCAGAGCTGCAACGAGATTTCGCCCATTATCACACACCACCAGGATGGGCTTGAGGCTCACCGGCAGCAAATACTCATCGGTCTGTTGTTGTATACCCCGCCACAACTCCTGCACGGTGTTGGGCCTGTCCACCAAACATATGAGTTTCAGAATGGCCTGCTGACGTTTGCCCCGGGCTGTGCTGAAGTTGGTGGTGAAGGTGTGTGGCTGACTGGATGAGCAGGTGGAAGAAAAGGAGGAGGAAGCCAAGTAGGAGGAGGAGTCAACAGGAGGCAAAGAATGATGCACTGCGATCCTTGGCGACGGAAGGACGTGTGCCAAACAACTCTCCGCCTGGGGCCCAGCTGCCACTAAATTTACCCAGTGTGCAGTTAGGGAGATATAGCGTCCCTGGCCATACTTACTGATCCACGTATCTGTGGTTAGGTTGACCTTGCCACAAATGGCATTGCGCAGTGCACACTTGATTTTATAGGATATCGTTGTGCAGGGAAGGCATGGCTGTCTTGGAGAAGTAGTGGCGGTTGGGAACAACATACTGCGGGTCAGCCATCGCCATCAGCTGTTTGAAGCTGTCTGTGTCCACAAGCCTGAATGACAGCATTTCAAAGGCCAGTAGTTGAGAAATGCTGGCATTGCATTCAGGCCCAGAGCTCGAGGGTGGCTAGGTGGGGATTTATGCTTTCTCTCCAATGTTTGTGAGATGGAGAGCTGAACGCTGCCGTGTGACATGGTGGAGGTGCTTGGTGACGCAGGTGGTGGTGTTGGTGGCACATCCTCTGTTTGCTGGGCGGCAGGTGCCAACGTTCCTCCCGAGGTGGAGGAAGAGGCCGAGGCAGCAGCAGAAGAGGGAGCAGGGGGAGCATGAGTGAGTTCCTTGTTTTTAAGGTGTTTACGCCACTGCAGTTCATGCTTTGCATGGAGATGCCTGGTCATGCAGGTTGTGCTAAGGTTTAGAACGTTAATGCCTCGCTTCAGGCTCTGATGACACAGCATGCAAACCACTCGGGTATTGTCGTCAGCATATTGTTTGAAGAAGTGCCATGCCGGGGAACTCCTTGAAGCTGCCTTTGGGGTGCTCGGTCCCTGGTGGCGGTGGCCAGTAGCAGGCGAACTCTCTTGGGGGCGGCTGTTCTGCTTTTGGCCCCTGCTCCCTCTTATTCTACGCTGTTGGATAGGTCTCACCACTGCCTCTTTCTCTGAACTATGAAAGTCAGTGGCACGACCTTCATTCTATGTGGGGTCTAGGACCTCATCGTCCCCTGCATCGTCTTCCACACAGTCTTCCTCCCTGACCTCCTGTTCGGTCTGCACACTGCAAAAAGACGCAGCAGTTGGCACCTGTGTTTCACCATCATCAGAGACGTGCGGACTCTGATGTGGTGATATTCCTATGTCCTCATCATTAGGAAACATAAGTGGTTGTGCGACAGTGCATTCTATGTCTTCCACCGCTGGGGAAGGGCTAGGTGGATTCCCTTGGGAAACCCTGCCAGCAGAGTATTCAAACAGCATATGAGACTGCTGCATAACTTGAGGCTAAGACAGTTTCCCTGATATGCATGGGGGTGACAGACTAGTGACAGACTAATGGGCTTGGTTTTTAGGCTCCACCTGTGCGCTTTCTGCAGAAGACTGGGTGGGAGATAATGTTGTGCACGTGCTGGATCCACTGTCGGCCACCCAATTGACTAGCACCTGTACTTGCTCCGGGCTTACTATCCTTAGAACGGGATTGGGCCCCACCAAATATCGCTGTAAATTCTGGCGGGTACTGGGACCTGAGGTAGTTGGTTCACTAGTTTGTGTGGCTGTGGCAGAACGGCCACGTCCTCTCACAGCACCAGAGGGTCCACTAACACCACCACGACCATGTCCGGTTCCCTTACTAGATGTTTTCTTCATTGTTAACTTTCACCACAATAAGAAAAAAATTATTTGGCCCAATGTATTGAGTTCAAATTCAGGCCTTTTTTTTTATAGGCACCTAACACTATCCGGCTATCTATTTATGTACCGTATTACACTAATACAGGCACAGCAGTAACCACAGATTTAGGGGAATATCAATTGTAGGCCTAGTATTTAGGACGTGGACAGAATTACACTTGGACAGAATTACACTTGGAGATGCACAGTGGCGTGTGAAAAAATATAGCGGATTATGCTTTCAGCACTTGTATTTTAACACTTAGTGTAATATACCCTTTTATGGAAAGAAATACACTTGGAGATGCACAATAGTGTGTGCAAATGTAGAGAATCATGCTTTCAGCACTTGTAATTTAACACTTGGTGTAATATACCCTTTTACGGACAGATGTACACTTGCCCAGCTACAGCTGAAATCACTGATTTACGGTATTGCTATTTTGGCAATTGAATTTCACCCAAGAACAAAATCTATCCTTTGCCGGACACTATTAAACTTGGCAGCCACAGCTGTAACACTAGATTTAGGGGATTGCTATTTTAGTAATTGAATTTCAATCCCAGAACAAAATCTATCCTTTGCCGGACAGTGGACACTAGTAAACTTGGTCAGCCACAGCTGTAACACCAGATTTAGGGGATTGCTATTTTGGTAATTGAATTTCACCCCATAACAAAATCTATCCATTGCCGGACACTATTAAACTTGGCCAGCCACAGCTGGAACACCAGATTTAGGTGATTGCTATTTTGCCAATTGAATTTCAACACAGAACAAAATATATCTTTTGACGGACACTATTAAACTTGGCCAGCCACAGCTGAAACCACTGATCTACAGTATTGCTACAGTATTTTGGCAATTGAATTTCACCCCAGAACAAAATCTATCCTTTGCCGGACACTATTAAACTTGGCCAGCCACAGCTGGAACACCAGATTTACGATATTGCTATTTTGGCAATTGAATTTCAAACTAGAACAAAATCTATCCTTTGCCGGACACTATTAAACTTGGCCAGCCACAGCTGGAACACCAGATTTAGGGGATTGCTATTTTGCCAATTGAATTTCAACCCAGAACAAAATATATCTTTTCCGGACACTATTAAACTTGGCCAGCCACAGCTGGAACACCAGATTTAGGGGATTGCTATTTTGGCAATTGAATTTCATCCCAGAACAAAATATATCCTTTGCCGGACACTATTAAACTTGGCCAGCCACAGCTGGAACACCAGATTTAGGGGATTGCTATTTTGGCAATTGAATTTCACCCCAGAACAAAATCTATCCTTTGACGGACACTATTAAACTTGGCCAGCCACAGCTGAAACCACTGATCTACAGTATTGCTACAGTATTTTGGCAATTGAATTTCACCCCAGAACAAAATCTATCCTTTGCCGGACACTATTAAACTTGGCCAGCCACAGCTGGAACACCAGATTTACGATATTGCTATTTTGGCAATTGAATTTCAAACTAGAACAAAATCTATCCTTTGCCGGACACTATTAAACTTGGCCAGCCACAGCTGGAACACCAGATTTAGGGGATTGCTATTTTGCCAATTGAATTTCAACCCAGAACAAAATATATCTTTTCCGGACACTATTAAACTTGGACAGCCACAGCTGGAACACCAGATTTAGGGGATTGCTATTTTGGCAATTGAATTTCATCCGAGAACAAAATATATCCGTTGCCGTTCACTATTATACTTGGCCAGCCTCAGCTGGAACACCAGATTTAGGGGATTGCTATTTTGGCAATTGAATTTCACCCCAGAACAAAATCTATCCTTTGCCGGACACTATTAAACTTGGCCAGCCACAGCTGGAACTCCAGATTTAGGGGACTGCTATTTTGGCAATTGAATTTAACCCCAGAACAAAATCTATCCGTTGCCATTCACTTTTAAACTTAGCCTGCCACTGCTGGGACACCATATTTAGGTAATTGCTATTTTGACACTTTAATTTCATACCAGAATAAAATCTATCCTTTGCCGGACACTATTAAACTTGGCCAGTCACAGCTGAAACACCAGATTTAGGGGATTGCTATTTTGTCAAATGAATTTCACCCCAGAAAAAAATCGATCCTTTGCCGGACACTATTAAACTTGGCCAGCCACAGCTGAAACCACTGATCTACAGTATTGCTACAGTATTTTGGCAATTGAATTTCACCCCAGAACAAAATCTATCCTTTGCCGGACACTATTAAACTTGGCCAGTCACAGCTGGAACACCAGATTTATGATATTGCTATTTTGGCAATTGAATTTCAACCCAGAACAAAATATATCCTTTGCCGGACACTATTAAACTTGGCCAGCCACAGCTGGAACACCAGATTTAGGGGATTGCTATTTTGGCAATTGAATTTCACCCCAGAACAAAATATATCCTTTGCCGGACACTATTAAACTTGGCCAGCCTTAGCTGTGAACACCAGATTTAGGGGATTGCTATTTTGGCAATTAAATTTCACCCCAGAACAAAATATATCCTTTGACAGACACTATTAAACTTGGCCAGCCACACATGGAACACCACATTTAGGGGATTGCTATTTTGGCAATTGAATTTCACCCTGGAAAAAAATCTATCCTTTGCCGGACACTATTAAACTTGACCAGCCACAGCAGAAACCACTGATTTACGGTATTGCTATTTTGGCAATTGAATTTCACCCCAGAAAAATATCTATCCTTTGCCGGACAGTAATAAACTTAGCCAGCCATAGCTGGAACACCAGATATATGAGATTGCTATTTTGGCGATTGAATTTCACCCTAGAAAAAAATCTATCCTTTGCCGGACAGTATTAAACTTAGCCAGCCATAGCTGGAAAACCAGATTTAGGGGATTGCTATTTTGGCAATTGAATCTCACCCCTCAATAAAATATAGAAATTTATATCCTGAGTTTCTGGGGGTGACAATAAGCACAGCCAAGCGCCTGATGTAGGAAATAGCAAAAAAAAAAACGTACTATTGAAGGATTGATGGACTTGGTGGCAGCTTGTGCTGGTGCACCACAAGACACAAAATGGCCGCCGATCACCCCAGAAAAAAAGTGACAGAAAAACGCTCTGGGCAGCTTAAAAAACTGTGAGAAATTAACTAGCAGAAGTTGAATGATTCACAGCTGTAGATCGATCACTTCATTAGGTGTTTTTGCTGACTTTTCCCTGCCTAAACCCTCGCAGCAGCTGCATTCTATCCCTACACTAATCAGAGCAGAGTGACGTGCGGCGCTACTTGACTCCAGCTTAAATAGAGGCTGGGTCACATGCTGCACTTGGCCAATCACAGCCATACCATTAGTAGGCATGGCTGGGATGGCTTCTTAGGGCAAGAACTAAAACGCTAGCTGATTGGCTGCTGTGCAGCTCTTCAGAAAGCAGGAAGAAATCGCTGAACAACTGACCCGAATACGAACTTTTTTTAAAATGTTCGGGTCCGGGTCCGTGTCCCGAACACCCCAAAATGTATGGTTGAGGGCGAGTCAGTTATAAATATCTATTCTGCACAAGGTACGGACAAGTCCTGTGGGATCCATGCCTGGTTCATTTCAATGAACTTGATCTTGTCCAAGTTGGCTGCGGACAGGCGGCTGCGTTTGTCTGTAATGACGTCCCCTGCCGTGCTAAATACACGTTCAGACAATACACTGGCTGCAGGGTAGGCCAGCATCTCCAAGGCATAAAGGGCAAGCTGTGGACATGTGGACAATTTGGAGACCCAGAAGTTGAATGGGGCAGAACCATCAGTCAGTACATGGAGGCATGTGCACACGTCTGTTCCACCATGTTGTTGAAATGCTGCCTCCTGCTAACATGCTCCCTATCAGCTGGTGTTGCAGTTTGCTGTAGTGCAGTGATAAAACTTTTCCATAGCTTGGCCATGCTAACCCTGCTGTCTGAGGAGCTTGCCGTGACACAGCTGCGTTGGCCACCTCTTACTCCTCCACCTCCGCCTGTGCCTTTGTCTTGTGCTTCCACTTGTCCCCTTGTCAGTTGGGAATGCCCTCAGGAGTGCGTCTACCAGCATGCGCTAGTAGTCGCGTATCTTCCTATCACGCACCAGTGTGGGAATTAAGGTGGGCACGTTGTCCTTGTTCCGGGGATCCAGCAGGGTGGCAACCCAGTAGTCAGCACAAGTTAAAATGTGGGCAACTCTGCTGTCGTTGTGCAGGCACTGGAGCATGTAGTTGCTCATGTATGCCAGGCTGCCCAGACATAACGATAAGCTGTCCTCTGTAGGTGGTGTATCGTCTGTGTCCTCCGTATCCCCCCAGCCACGCTCCAGTGATGGCTCTGAGCTGTGTAGGGTGCAACCCTGCAGTGAAACCGGTTCCTCCTCTTCCTCTACCTCACCTTCCTCCTCCTCGTCCTCCAGAAGTGTGCACTTGCTGTCCACATGTGTACCTGGCATCTACTGGTGCAGAAATCCACCCTCTGAGCCACTTCTGTATGACCTGCCTGAAACCCTTTGAAATGCCCCTCTTCCTCCTCCTCCTGTGCCGCATCCTCTTCCATCTTCACCGTAATATTTTTTTCCAGGAGACATAGAAAGGGTATTGTAATGCTAACAATGGCGTCATCAGCACTGGCCATGTTGGTTGAGTACTCCAAAGACCGCAACAAGGTACACAGGTCTTGCATGCAGGCCCAGTCACTGTTGGTGAAGTGGTGCTGATCCGCAGAGCGACTGACCCGTGCATACTGTATCTGAAACTCCACTATCGCCCGCTGCTGTTCGCACAGTCTCTCCAGCAAATGGAGTGGAGTTAAACCTGGTGGGCATGTCAAATATGAGGCGGTGAGCAGGAAGGCCGAAGTTACACTGCAGCGCAGACAGCCGAGCAGCAGCAGGGTGAGAACGCCGAAAGCGCGCACATACGGACCGCACATTCAGCAGCAGCTCCGACATGTCTGGGTAGTTTTTAAGAAACTTCTGCACCATCAGATTCCGCACGTGCGCCAGGCAAGGGATGTGCGTCAAACCAGCTAGTCTCAGAGCTGCAACGAGATTTCGCCCATTATCGCACACAACCAGGCCGGGTTTGAGGCTCACCGGTAGCAACCACTCATCAGTCTGCTGTTCTATGCCCCTCCAAAGCTCCTGTGCGGTGTGGGGTTTGTCACCCAAACACGAGTTTTAAAATAGCGTGCTGATGTTTACCGAGGGCTGTGCTGAAGTTGGGGGTGAGGTTCTTTCGATGACCAGATGTGGGGGTGGTAGAAGAGTAGTGGGAGAAGGAGGGGGATGATGAGGAGTAGGAGGAGGAAGAAACAGGAGGCAACAAATAATGCCCTGCGATCCTCGGTGGTGGAAAGACATGCGCCAAACCGCTATCCACCTCGGGCCCGGCCGCCACTACGTTTACCCAGTGTGCAATAAGGTATAGCAACCCTGGTCATGCTTACTGGTCCATGTATCTGTGGTTATGTGGACCTTGCCACTTGATTTTATCCTCCATTTGGTTGTGTAGGGAAGGGACGGCTCACCTGGAAAAGTAGTGGCGGCTGGGAACAGCGTACTGGGGGACAGCCACCGCCATCAGCTGTTTGAAGCAATTTCAATAAATAGCAATGGTCTCTGTAAAGGATATTAGTCCCCTTGAACGATGTGGGTAAAAAAGTCCTCGAATACAAATAATAAAAATAGGATTGCGCTACAAGAGAAGATTCTTTTCTTTTCTGTTTATTTTCTTTCTCTAGTGTTCGTAAAATTCTTCATTTAAAACGGACCACATACACTCAATGACTTCCAAATTAAGGCATGGAAACCTGAAATATAGTAATAAAACGCACTTGACGCAGGACTCGAAGGTGGGTAGATGGGTATTTCCTAGGCCCTCACTCTTGATAAAAGGTGGGTAGATGGGTATTTTACTAGGTCCTCACTCTTGATAAAAACTGAGACACTTGCCACAGAATGAATAGGTTAGCATAGGAACCCGCCTGAAATGAGACCACCTTGTCGCCGGTAGGTGGGCTTAGATGTATTTTGATCAAAATGTATTGACCAAGTGTCTCAGTTTTTATCAAGAGTGAGGGCCTAGTCCATATGTTATGCTTGCATCTAATTTTATAGTGCATTATTTTCTGTTATTTTGTAAGTGCAGCCATATACATCCGCACATTTAATACCATATCGTGCAGGATGGTTTATATATAGTTTTTTCTGTGATTTGTTTGATTTGTCTTGAAGAAGTCGCACCTTCATGTGTGAATACGCTCCTACACTGGGAGTAATATTCAAGTGCATCTAATAGGTGAACTTGATTAAGGTGGTACATATAGGTGTGTGTGTCTCCCCTCCCACCGGTTGCTGAGGCACATGGAGGTTACAAGGGGCAGCACACCATATGTGCGGGGACTGTGCTCCTGAAAAATGCGCCACAGCATGAATAGGTTAGCATAGGAAGCCGCCTGAAATAAGACCACCTTGTTGCCGGTAGGTGGGCTTAGATGTATTTTGATCAAAATGTATTGACCAAGTGTCTCAGTTTTTATCAAGAGTGAGGGCCTAGTCCATATCTTATGCTTGCATCTAATTTTATAGTGCATTATTTTCTGTCATTTAAGGTCTTCCTCTTTTGGGGCAGGACTAGGTGGATGGGCCGGGGAAACCCTGCCAACAGAGTCATCAAAAAGCATGAGACTTTCCTGCATGATTTGGGGCTATGACTGCTTGGCTGATTTGCAAGGGGGTGAGGTGGAAGACTAATGGGCATGGGCTGCAGGTGCCAACTCTGAGCTTTCTGCAGAGGATTGGGTGTTAGATACTGTGAAGGAACTGGATTTATTTGTCAAAAAAATACACTTATGCTGTATTTCACAGCAGAAATGTAAAATGGGTGGTTGGAATGGGTATTTCAAACTGTTTGGTGGACCTTGAATAAGGTTTTTTTTCTATAAAAAGCAAAGCACTATTTCCCTGCAGAAATATAAAATATGTCGTTAGACGGTGTATGTAGAACTGTTTTGTGGACAACGAATATGGGTTTTCCCCCAAAATTACACGGATTCTCTATTTCACCACAAAAATGTAAAATATATATTTTGGCGCTATAAAAAAGGCTTGGTGGATCAGGATTACCACTTTTAAGTAAAATACACTGATGCACTATTTCATAGCTGAAATGGAATATACTGTTTAGTGCATTGTATACACAAGTGCTCTGTGGCACCACAGATCCCAGACTAGACAAATAGACTATGTCACCCCTTAAACATACAAAAGGGAATATAGGGGACTTGAGCAGCCAGAAAAAAAATGTTTTTTTCCTTCACTGAGCTACAAAATAGGATTAGGCTGATGTTCCTGGCTGGCAAGCACACATGCAGTGGCTAAAATGGCCGACGAGCACCACCACAAGAAAAGATTTCCCTGGCAGAAGCTGGGTACAGAAATGTTGGATTGCTGAAGCTCCCTCCCTCTCTATTTGCTGTATCTTTCGGATTAAAGTAGCACAGGTTCTTCTGATTTCTGCACACAATCACAGAGTGTCATATAGTAGTGTGGAAAGCTATCACCAAAAATATCACAGAATTTAAAGCTATCCAGCTTATAATTTAACTTTTACTAGGCAATAATTAAAAGAGAAAAATTCCAAAAATTAATGATATTGTAACAAAAGCCAGACTAAAGGTCAGTCAAGACCCACCGTTAGCATCTAGGCAGAGGGTCACTTGTCGATATATAGGTAAGAGATATGGCACTTACAGTTTGATGATTCACTTATACAGATAGATATACTTCAGGTGAGGTCGGGAGGAGATACTATCCCTGATGATACCCTAGGGTGTCTACCCCTGCCTACAGGGGGGGTGTTACCATGGAGTTGGCGCCAACAATCCTCGCTATTTAAACTCTGCCTTAACAGATAGAGGGTGCACATCTTCAGCCACTATCATTGCCAGCATATAGCCACCATCTTTCGGCTATGGGAATCTGAACATCAGAAAGGTCCCCTGATGAACCAAAGATCTCTACTTGGGGAAACGCGTCGGGACATTTACGATCATCTAGGACATTGTTTCATTGTCCACAAACAAAAAAACGGGGAGTCAAGCAGCCTAACTGTGAGAAAGCATCTTAGGGTCACGTAAGGGTAAGTAAAGGGTTCAGCCACCGAGAGGTGGGGTCGCCCCTTTCGGGGCGGGTGCTCTGCCTGTAGGCAGGGGTAGACACCCTAGGGTATCATCAGGGATAGTATCTCCTCCCGACCTCACTTGAAGTATATCTATCTGTATAAGTGAATCATCAAACTGTAAATGCCATATCTCTTACCTATATATCGACAAGTGACCCTCTGCCTAGATGCTAACGGTGGGTCTTGACTGACCTTTAGTCTGGCTTTTGTTACAATATCATTAATTTTTGGAATTTTTCTCTTTTAATTATTACCTAGTAAAAGTTAAATTTTAAGCTGGATAGCTTTAAATTCTGTGATATTTTATTTTATTTTTTTCTTCTGATTTCTGCCCTATTCTGACCCTGATCGCAGCACTAGCATCCTCTCCATAAACTCAAATCAGCAGAGGGACGTGCGGCAGTACGTGACTCCAGCTTATTAAGAGGCTGGGTCACATGCTGCACTCAGCCAATCACAGCCATGCCATTAGTAGGCATGGCTGTGATAGATTCTTAGGGCAAGAAGTAAAACGCTTGCTGATTGGTTGCTGTGCACCCCTTCAGAAAGTGGGAGGAAATCGCCGAACAACAGACCCGATCACAAACTTTTTTGAAAATGTTCGTGTTCGGGTCTGCGTCCCGAACACCCCAAAATTCAGTACGAACCCGAACTATACAGTTTGGGTTCGCTCAACTCTAATTATAAAATATAGAGATAGAATATTAGTTTAGGTTATTGTTTAGGGCTAGTAATTTCTCAGTTTAGCTTAGTCTACATAGTGCTAGGTTAGTCAGGGATTTAGGGTCTGATTCTTGTGTCTGTCTGTCTGTGTTAGTTTCTCTCAAAATTATTTGTGTTTAGTGTTGATTAATCTGTCTTGTCTTGGCGTCTGATTGTCTGTGTCTTAGTGTTAGTGTAAAAAAAAAAAAGTTTATATTAAGTGTTTTCTGTTTAGGTTTATCTGTCTTGTCTGCATCTTACTGTCTGCTTATTTCCGTGTTAGTTTAATTTTATTCTAAAAAAATATATATATATTTGGTTTGCTTTTTTGTTTAGTGTAGGGTTTTTTGCCTAGTTTGAGCATCTGTTTGTCTTAGTGCTTTAGTGTTAGTTTATAAAAAGCAGGTTTATCTGTCTTGCCTTTCGTCTGATTGTCTTTGTCTTTTTTTGTTAGTTTTAGTTTAACAAACCCCCCCCCAAAAAAAAAAAAACTTGTGATTTAGTGTTTTCCGTGTTAGGATTATCTGTCTTGTTTGCGTTTGATTGTCTGTGTCTTTTGGTGTTTGTCTCAGTCTCTAGTTATTAAAAAAAAAAGTTTTTTATTTTTTTGTTACATTACAGTATGTTTTCTAATTTAGTGGGTTTCTTTATGTTACGGTATTTAATGTGATTTATTTTCCTGCACATCGTCCCCACAACTTTTATTTTTTAATTAAATTTTTTTATTTACTGTTTATTTTAGATAAACTCTTTAAGTATGGTTATATCTAAAATGAGTGGCACAGGCCGTCCAGGCAGCCGCAGTAGGGCCAATAGAGGAGTCGGTTTTGGCACTGGACCGCTGCCAGCATGGGGCTGCTCCTCCAGTCACGGACAGGGGAGCGCAGGAGGCAGTGGCGTCCGCCTGATCCGTGACTTTTTTAGTTTGGGCAGTCGTCCCAGGGCCATCACGTCCCAGGACGCTGAGGCTGTGGTGGCTCTTGTGGCTGACTCTAGTGCCACATCCTCAGCCCCAGTTCACAGCAGCAGATTTACGCCTCCTGTTGAAGCAACCCCCACTCCCTCAGAATTGTCCCCGGTCAAGTTCGAACATGGGGACAGTGAGCAGGACATTCTGAGGGAGGGTTTGCAGAAGGCAGAGTTAGAGTTGAGCCCACCAGATGGGCAGGACTTGTTGGAAAGGATGGGGGATAATGAGGAGGAGGGGTAACGCCATTACATACCTCTTCAAAATCCCTTTCAACAGGTGCGGGTGGTGTAGGCCACAAAACCCCCGCATCTAGTCAGACCCAGGTGTCTTCGAGGGGGCAGCAGATCCTTGTCAGGGGCTTCATGTTAGCTGTTCCCCTCAGTCCACCACTTTTTGACACTGGGTCTGACATAGAAGAGGAGAGTGCTGCCGAATGGGTGCCACCTACTTTCGCAGGTCAGAGCAGCACTGAAGAAGGTAGGCACCCGAGGCAAACGGTGCGCCTGGTCACTAGGGAGCCCACTGGCAGGGGCTCTACTGGTGACAGCTGCAGCCACCACAGCAGCAGACAGCTCCACCTGTGCGCACCAAGCACCAATAAGCGCAAGCCAGGATCAACCCATCGGACAGGAGGTTGGTGCGGAAGTCGTCTGTTTGGGCTTTCTTCACCCTGGCAGCAGATGATGTTCCAGTTGCCATTTGTAACCTCTGCCATGCCAGGGTGAGGAGAGGGAGATCAGTGGCTCGGCTGGGTACCACAGCCCTCACCCAGCACATACGACTGAACCACTGGCAGGAATGGGATCAGATCAAGGGTGGTCGTTGCAGCAACACCACCAGCAGTGTGCAGGGGACAGCAGCTCCTGCCACTGTACAGCTTCCAACACATCCTCTGGTAGCACCTGAGTCCCATTCCCCAGCTCCCTCCAGTAGAGGTACTGGGACCAGCAGTCACACCTCTGCAACCAGTGCACCATCCTCAATTTCTTCCTCCTCTTCTTCTGCTGTCCAGTGCCAGCAGCCATTAGTGGCTAATGCATTCACTCAATAGGCTCCTGGCAAGGGTTATTGCCTACCATCTGCTGCCTTACAATCTTGTTGACAGCAACCGATTTAGGGTCCATTCACACGTCCGCGTGCGTTTTGCTGATCCGTGAATCCGCGGATCCGCAAAACACGGACATCGGCGATGTGCTTTTCGCAATTTGCGGGCCGCACATCGCCGACACTACATAGAGAATGTCTTGGACATGTTCTATTTTTTTCAGGAACGCGATTGCGGACCCGAAAGTGCGGACCCGGGCAGGACATCGTCTGTCCCCATTGAAATTAATGGGTCCGCAATTCCGTTCCGCAAAATGCGGAACAGAATTGCGGACGTGTGAATGGACCCTTCGGCAGATGTTGGAGCAGTGACAACCCAGATGGCGTGTCCTCAGCCGCCATTACTTTACCAGGACTGGCGTCCCTGCCCTACACCAGCACCTTGTGCAGAATGTATGCCTGTCGCTGGATCATGCTGTCAGCGACAGGGTGCATCTCACAATGGATGCTTGGACCAGTAGGCAAGGGCAGGGAAGATACATTAGCTTCACAGCCCATTAGGTTTCTCTCTGAGGCGCCGGGGAGGGATCAGCAGCATCTGAGTTTGTGGTGCCACCTCGGGGTGTCCAGGGGAGAAGTGCTGCTCTCCCTCAAGCCACTGTCTCCACTGCTGGTGATCCCCCCAGCAAGCGTCTCCGTAGCTGCACAAGTGTGGGGCACGTCCGCTGCCAGGCCATGCTCCAGCTTGTGAGCTTAGGAGACCGGAGACACACTGGACCTGATGTTCTGGCTGCACTACAGGATCAGGTCTAGAAGTGGCTGACACCCCAAAGGCTCCAGGCAGGTATGGTTGTCTGGTCCCAGGCAGTCATGAGGAGTCACAGCGGGCTGTGCTCTTCCCCATGACTGTCCATATGTTGAGATGCCTCAGGAGGGACCCCCGGATAAGAAAAATTAGGGAGAGGGACTGTAAGGGGAAACTGGAGCAGTTCATCCCAGCCAGCCGGAGGCAGGCCCGTATTGTAAAATTGCGGGCCTGTCTGATCCACCAGCTAGAGAAGGCAAACCCTCGGCCTCTAGCTCCAGTTCTCCCTGCCCATCTCACCCACCAGGCGCTCTCGCACCAGCAGCACCAGCAGCACCAGCAGAGCAGGTGAACTCTGGATGAGATGAGGCTCTTCTACCAGTCTGCGCGACCCAGTACCACCAGCAGCAGCTGCATCAGTCACTACCAGCGGCTGGCCCGCATGGTGGATGACTACATGGGGTCGGTCGGTGCTTCCGACAGCATGAGCACAGACGACCCCATGGAGTACTGGGTTAACAGGCTGGATACCTGCTGCAAGCTCGCTCAGTACGCACTGGAGCTACTGTCTTTCCCCCCCTCCAGTGTACTGTCTGAGTGGGCATTCAGTGCAACAGGTGGGGTGGTCACGGACAAGCAGACCAGACTGTCCACAGACTCAGTGGACAGACTCACATTTATTAAAATGAATGAGTCCTGGATCGGCAGTGACTTTCTGGTCCCCGATGTCGGTTCAGGGAGCTGAAGGGTCCCTTGTCCATCCCTCCCCTTAGCTCTCTCTTCGAAAATCCGTTGTTTTTTAAACCTTTTATGTGTTTTTTTAAGGCACTTTTAATTATTTATTTATTTATGACAGCCATACTAGTGCCGTAGCTGCCGCACTCCCCACGTGTGTGGAACGCTACCCTGATTTCTGCCTTATGATTTCCAGCACTTATCACTCCCAATATCGCTCCTGATGACCGGACAGCCACCACAGGGTCCCTGAAACGCGTTGAGCCAGGGATAGAAAACCACAGGCAGGGACAGCAGCCTTATTATGCAATTGTGGAGCCCACTAAGAGGTGTTTGGTGAAATACAATAGTCACCATCCCCCCCCTGTTGTTTATTGGTGGTAGAGCTCACACAGTTATGCTTTTTCTCTCTTGGTAGTGCACTCACCAGGTGTTGTGGCTAACAAAAAGTCACCCAGTACACGGGTGCCACAACAAAAACATTACCTGAGTGTGCCACCTTAGGTCTTGGTGTTGCTGCACTATAGTGAAACACATTATCATTCATTGAGTTCCCTATTACTGTGCCACTTCACTCAGTTTCTTCGCTCAGGGAGGGTTCCTGAGTACCTTCTTATAGGATTTCCAGATTTATATATAATATTTTCATTGATAATCTAATAAAGTTTATAGTTAGTGTTGAGCGAACAGTTCGAGCATAGTTCGGGTTCGTACCGAATTTTGGGGTGTTCGGGACACGGACCCGGACCCGAACATTTTCAAAAAAGTTCAGGTTCGGGTTCGTTGTTCGGCGATTTCTTCCCGCTTTCTGAAAGGCTGCACAGCAGCCAATCAACTATTGTTTTACTTCTTGCCCTAAGAGCCCATCACAGCCATGCCTATTAATGGCATGGCTGTGATTGGCCAAGTGCAGCATGTGACCCAGCCTCTATTTAAGCTGGAGTCACGTAGCGCCGCACGTCACACTGCTCTGATTAGTGTAGGGAGAGGACGCAGCTTCTGTGAGGGCGAGATTAGGCAGGGAAAAGTCTGCAAAAGCACTTAATGAAGTGATCGATCTACAGCTGTGAATGATTGAACTTCTGCTAGTTACTTGCTCACTGGTTTTTAGGCTGCACAGAGCGTTTTTTGTGACTTGTGGTGCAGCAGAACAAGCTGCCACCAAGTCCATCAATCCATCAATACTAGATTTTTTTTGCTATATCCTACATCAGGGGCTTGGCTGTGCTAATTGTCACCCCTAGAAACTCAGGATAGCAATTTCTCTATTTTATTAAGGGGTTAAATACAATTGCCAAAATAGCAATACCATAAATCAATGGTTTCAGCTCTGGCTGGCAAACTATAATAGTGTCCACCAAAACATATATTTTGTTCTGGGGTGAAATTCAATGCCAAAATAGCAATACCATAAATCAGTGGTTTCAGCTGTGGCTGGCCAAGTTTCATAGTGTCCTGCAAAGGATATATTTTGGATATATTTTGTTCTGGGGTGAAATTCAATTGCCAAAATAGCAATACCCTGAATCTGGTGTTCCAGCTGTTGCAGGCCTAGTTTAAATTTGTCCATAAAAGGATACCTTTAATCCAGGGCCTAAATACTAGCTCTAAAAGAGATATTCCCCTAAATCAGTGGTTACTGCTGTGCCTGGATTAGTGTAATATGGTACATAAATAAGGCAGATAGTGTTAGGTGCCTATAAAAAAAAGGCCAGAATTTGAAATCAATACATTGGGCCAAATATTTTTTTTCTTATTGTGGTGCTTGGTGAACGGTAATAATGAAGAAAACATCTAGTAAGGGACGCGGACGCGGTCGTGGTGGTGTTAGTGTACCCTCTGGTGCTGGGAGAGGACGTGGCCATTCTGCCACAGCCACACGTCCTAGTGAACCAACTACCTCAGGTGCCAGTACCCGCCAGAATTTACAGCGATATTCGGTGGGGCCCAATGCCGTTCTAAGGATGGTAAGGCCTGAGCAGGTACAGGCGCTAGTCAATTGGGTGGCCGACAGTGGATCCAGCACGTTCAAAACATTATCTCCCACCCAGTCTTCTGCAGAAAGCGCACAGGTGGCGCCTGAAAACCAAGCCCATCAGTCTGTCACATCACCCCCATGCATATCAGGGAAACTGTCTGAGCCTCAAGTTATGCAGCAGTCTCTTATGCTGTTTGAAGACTCTGCTGGCAGGGTTTCCCAAGGGAATCCACCTAGCCCTTCCCCAGTGGTGGAATACATAGAATGCACTGATGCACAACCACTGATGTTTCCTGATGATGAGGACATGGTAATACCATCTCATCGCAGTCCGCAAGTTTCTGATGATGACGAAACACAAGTGCGAACTGCTGCATCTTTCTGCAGTGTGCAGACCGAACAGGAGGTCAGGGAGGAAGACTGTGTGGAAGACGATGCAGGGGACGATGAGGTCCTAGACCCCACATGGAATGAAGGTCGTGCCACTGACTTTCATAGTTCAGAGGAAGAGGCAGTGGTGAGACCGAGCCAACAGCGTAGCAAAAGAGGGAGCAGGGGCCAAAAGCAGAACAGCTACCTCCAAGAGAGTTCGTCTGCTACTGGCCACTGCCACCAGGGACCGAGCACCCCAAAGGAAGCTTCAAAGAGTTCCCTGGCATGGCACTTTTTTAAACAATGTGCTGACAACAAGACCCGAGTGGTTTGCACGCTGTGCCATCAGATCCTGAAGCGAGGCATTAACGTTCTGAACCTTAGCACAACCTGCATGACCTGGCATCTACATGCAAAGCATGAACTGCAGTGGAGTAAACACCTTAAAAGCAAGGAACTCACTCTGGCTCCCCCTGCTCCCTCTTCTGCTGCTGCCTCGGCCTCTTCCTCCGCCTCGGGAGGAATGTTGGCACCTGCCGCCCACCAAACAGAGGATGTGCCACCGACAACACCACCTGCGTCACCAAGGATCTCCACCATGTCACACGGCAGCGTTCAGCTCTCCATCTCACAAACCTTGGAGAGAAAGCGTAAATTCCCACCTAGCCACCCTCGAGCCCTGGGCCTGAATGCCAGCATTTCTAAACTACTGGCCTTTGAAATGCTGTCATTCAGGCTGGTGGACACAGACAGCTGGACCAGTAAGCACGGCCAGGGACGCTATATCTCCCTAACTGCACACTGGGTAAATGTAGTGGTGACTGGGCCGCAGGCGGAGAGTTCCTTGGCGCACGTCCTTCCGCCGCCAAGGATCGCAGGGCATCATTCGTTGCCTCCTGTAGCCTCCTCCTCCTACTCGGCTTCCTCCTCCTCTGCTTCCACCAGCTCATCCAGTCAGCCACACACCTTCACCACCAACTTCAGCACAGCCCGGGGTAAACATCAGGAGGCCATTCTGAAACTCATATGTTTGGGGGACAGGCCCCACACTGCACAGGAGTTGTGACGGGGTATTGAACAACAGACCGACGAGTGGTTTCTGCCGGTGGGCCTCAAGCCCGGCCTGGTGGTGTGCGATAAAGGGTGAAATCTCGTCGCAGCTCTGGGACTAGCCGGTTTGACGCATATCCCTTGCCTGCGCATGTGCTAAATTTGGTGGTGCAGAAGTTCATTCACAACTACCCCGACATGTCAGAGCTGCTGCATAAAGTGAGGGCGCTCTGTGCGCGCTTCTGGCGTTCACATCCTGCCGCTGCTCGCCTGTCTACGCTACAGCGGAACTTCTGCATTCCCGCTCACCGCCTCATATGCGACGTGCCCACCAGGTGGAACTGTGCAAGCAGCAGCAGGCCATAGTGGAGTTTCAGCTGCAGCACGCACGCGTCAGTCGCACTGCGGAACAGCACCACTTCACCAACAATGATTGGGCCTCCATGCGAGACCTGTGTGCCCTGTTGCTCTGTTTTGAGTACTCCACCAACATGGCCAGTGGCGATGACACCGTTATCAGCGTTACAATACCACTTCTATGTCTCCTTGAGAAAACGCCTAGGGCGATGATGGAAGAGGAGGTGTCCCAAGAGGAGGACGAGGAGGAGGATGAGGGGTCATTTTTAGCACTTTCAGGCCAGTCTGTTGGAAGCGGCTCAGAGGGAGGTTTTTTGCAACAGCAGAGGCCAGGTACAAATGTGGCCAGCCAGGGCCCACTACTGGAGGATGAGGAGGATGAGGAGGAGGTGGAGGAGGCTGAGGATGAAGCAGGTTCACAGCGGGGTGGCACCCGACACAGCTCAGGCCCATCACGGGTGCGTGGCTGGGGGGATACGGAGGACGATGACGCTACGCCTCCCACAGAGGACAGCTTGTCCTTACCTCTGGGGAGCCTGGCACACATGAGCGACTACATGCTGCAGTGCCTGCGCAACGACAGCAGAGTTGCCACATTTTAACGTGTGCGGACTACTGGGTTGCCACCCTGCTGGATCCCCGGTACAAAGACAATGTGCCCACCTTACTTCCTGCACTGGAGTGTGATAGGAAGATGCGCGAGTACAAGCGCACGCTGGTAGACGCGCTCCTGAGAGCATTCCCAAATGTCACAGGGGAACAGGTGGAAGCCCAAGGCGAAGGCAGAGGAGGAGCAAGAGGTCGCCAATGCAGCTGTGTCACGGCCAGCTCCTCTCAGGGCAGGGTTAGCATGGCAGAAATGTGGAAAAGTTTTGTCTCCACGCCACAGCTAACTGCCCCACCACCTGATACGGAACGTGTTAGCAGGAGGCAGCATTTCACTAACATCGTTGAACAGTACGTCTGCACACCCCTCCACGTACTGACTGATGGTTCGGCCCCATTCAACTTCTGGGTCTCCAAATTGTCTACGTGGCCAGAGTTAGCATTTTATGACTTGGAGGTGCTGGCCTGCCCGGCAACCAGCGTTTTGTCTGAACGTGTATTCCGCACGGCAGGGGGCGTCATTACTGACAAACGCAGCCGCCTGTCCACAACCAACGTTCACAAGCTGACGTTCATAATAATGAACCAGGCATGGATCCCATAGGACCTGTCCCTCCCTTGTGCAGAATAGACATTTATAACTGCCTCCCCCTCAACCATGTATTCTTGTACTCCAGGGCACTTCTTTATTGAATCCTCATTTTTTTAACTTTACCATGATCTTGCGGTGCAACCCAGAGTTGAATGAACCTCTCCTCTGTCTGGGTGGTGTGGCCGTATTAACTGAAAGTGGCCTTCTCCAGTGGTGGGTCATATGACGCATGATTCCTTGCTGTGGGACCTCTCTCCTCTGTCTGGGTGCTGGGTCCGAAATAACTGAAAGTGGCCTTCTCCAGTGGTGGGTGATATGACGCATGATTCCTTGCTGTGGGTCCTCTCTCCTCTGTCTGGGTGCTGGGTCTGAAATAACTGAAAGTGGCCTTCTACAGTGGTGGGTGATATGACGCATGATTCCTTGCTGTGGGACCTCTCTCCTCTGTCTGGGTGCAGGGGCCGAAATAACTGAAAGTGGCCTTCTTCAGTGGTGGGTGATATGACGCATGATTCCATGCTGTGGGACTTGTATCCTCCGTCTAGGTCCTGGGCCGAAATAACTGAAAGTGGCCTTCTCTAGTGGTGGGTGATATGATGCATGATTCCTTGCTGTGGGACCTGTATCCTCGGTCTGGGTGCTGGGGCCGAAATAACTTAAAGTGGCCTTCTCCGGTGGTGGGTGATATGATGCATGATTCCTTGCAGTGGGACCTGTATCCTCGGTCTGGTTGCTGGGCCGAAATAACTGAAAGTAGCCTTCTCCAGTGGTAGTTGATATGACGCATGATTCCTTGCAGTGGGACCTGTATCCTCGGTCTGGGTGCTGGGCCGAAATAACTGAAAGTGGCCTTCTCCAGTGGTGGGTGATATGACGCATGATTCCTTGCTGTGGGACCTCTATCCTCTGTCTGGGTGCTGGGGCCGAAATAACTGAAAGTGGCCTTCTCCAGTGGTGGGTGATATGACGCATGATTCCTTGCTGTGGGACCTCTCTCCTCTGTCTGGGTTCTGGGGCCGAAATAACTGAAAGTGGCCTTCTTCAGTGTTGGGTTATATGACGCATGATTCCTTGCTGTGGGACTTGTATCCTCCGTCTAGGTCCTGGGCCGAAATAACTGAAAGTGGCCTTCTCCAGTGGTGGGTGATATGATACATGATTCCTTGCTGTGGGACCCCTCTCCTCTTTCTGGGTGCTGGGTCCGAAATAACTGAAAGTGGCCTTCTCCAGTGGTGGGTGATATGACGCATGATTCCTTGCTGTGGGACCTCTATCCTCTGTCTGGGTGCTGGGCCGAAATAACTGAAAGTGGCCTTCTCCAGTGGTGGGTGATATGACGCATGATTCCTTGCTGTGGGACCGCTCTCCTCTGTCTGGGTGCTGGGTCCGAAATAACTGAAAGTGGCCTTCTCCAGTGGTGGGTGATATGACGCATGATTCCTTGCTGTGGGACCTGTATCCTCGGTCTGGGTGCTGGGCCGAAATAACTGAAAGTGGCCTTCTCCAGTGGTGGGTGATATGACGCATGATTCCTTGCTGTGGGACCTCTCTCCTCTGTCTGGGTGCTGGGGCCGAAATAACTGAAAGTGGCCTTCTCCAGTGGTGGGTGATATGACGCATGATTCCTTGCTGTGGGACCTCTCTCCTCTGTCTGGGTGCTGGGGCCGAAATAACTGAAAGTGGCCTTCTTCAGTGGTGGGTGATATGACGCATGATTCCTTGCTGTGGGACTTGTATCCTCCGTCTAGGTCCTGGGCCGAAATAACTGAAAGTGGCCTTCTCCAGTGGTGGGTGATATGATACATGATTCCTTACTGTGGGACCGCTCTCCTCTTTCTGGGTGCTGGGTCCGAAATAACTGAAAGTGGCCTTCTCCAGTGGTGGGTGATATGACGCATGATTCCTTGCTGTGGGACCTCTCTCCTCTGTCTGGGTGCTGGGGCCGAAATAACTGAAAGTGGCCTTCTTCAGTGGTGGGTGATATGACGCATGATTCCTTGCTGTGGGACTTGTATCCTCCGTCTAGGTCCTGGGCCGAAATAACTGAAAGTGGCCTTCTCCAGTGCTGGGTGATATGATACATGATTCCTTACTGTGGGACCGCTCTCCTCTTTCTGGGTGCTGGGTCCGAAATAACTGAAAGTGGCCTTCTCCAGTGGTGGGTGATATGACGCATGATTCCTTGCTGTGGGACCTGTCTCCTCTGTCTGGGTGCTGGGGCCGAAATAACTGAAAGTGGCCTTCTCCAGTGGTGGGTGATATGACGCATGATTCCTTGCTGTGGGACCTCTCTCCTCTGTCTGGGTGCTGGGGCCGAAATAACTGAAAGTGGCCTTCTTCAGTGGTGGGTGATATGACGCATGATTCCTTGCTGTGGGACTTGTATCCTCCGTCTAGGTCCTGGGCCAGAAATAACTGAAAGTGGCCTTCTCCAGTGGTGGGTGATATGATACATGATTCCTTGCTGTGGGACCGCTCTCCTCTTTCTGGGTGCTGGGTCCGAAATAACTGAAAGTGGCCTTCTCCAGTGGTGGGTGATATGACGCATGATTCCTTGCTGTGGAACCTCTCTCCTCTGTCTGGGTGCTGGGGCCGAAATAACTGAAAGTGGCCTTCTCCAGTGGTGGGTGATATGACGCATGATTCCTTGCTGTGGGACCTGTATCCTCGGTCTGGGTGCTTGGCCGAAATAACTGAAAGTGGCCTTCTCCAGTGGTAGGTGATATGACGCATGATTCCTTGCTGTGGGACTTGTATCCTCGGTCTGGGTGCTGGGCCGAAATAACTGAAAGTGGCCTTCTCCAGTGGTGGGTGATATGACGCATAATTCCTTGCTGTTGGACTTCTCTCCTCTGTCTGGGTGCTGGGGCCGAAATAACTGAAAATGGCCTTCTCCGGTGGTGGGTGATATGACGCATGATTCCTTGCTGTGGGACCCCTCTCCTCTGTCTTGGTGGTGGGGCATAAATAACTGAAAGTGGCCTATTCCAGTGGTGGGTGAAATGACCCATGATTCCTTGCTGTGGGACCGCTCTCCTCTGTCTGGGTGCTGGGTCCGAAATAACTGAAAGTGGTCTTCTACAGTGGTGTATGATATGACGCATGATTCCTTGCTGTGGGACCTCTCTCCTCTGTCTGGGTGCAGGGGCCGAAATAACTGAAAGTGGCCTTCTTCAGTGGTGGGTGATATGACGCATGATTCCTTGCTGTGGGACCTCTCTCCTCTGTCTGGGTGCTGGGGCCGAAATAACTGAAAGTGGCCTTCTCTAGTGGTGGGTGATATGACGCATGATTCCTTGCTGTGGTACCTCTCTCCTCTGTCTGGGTGCTGGGGCCGAAATAACTGAAAGTGGCCTTCTCTAGTGGTGGGTGATATGACGCATGATTCCTTGCAGTGGGACCTGTATCCTCGTTCTGGGTGCTGGGCCGAAATAACTGAAAGTGGCCTTCTCCAGTGGTGGGTGATATGACGCATGATTCCTTGCTGTGGGACCTCTCTCCTCTGTCTGGGTGCTGGGGCCGAAATAACTGAAAGTGGCCTTCTCCGGTGGTGGGTGATATGACGCATGATTCCTTGCTGTGGGACCTCTCTCCTCTGTCTTGGTGGTGGGGCATAAATAACTGAAAGTGGCCTATTCCAGTGGTGGGTGAAATGACCCATGATTCCTTGCTGTGGGACCGCTCTCCTCTGTCTGGGTGCTGGGGCCGAAATAACTGAAAGTGGCCTTTTCCAGTGGTGGGTGATATGACGCATGATTCCTTGCTGTGGGACCTCTCTCCTCTGTCTGGGTGCTGGGGCCGAAATAACTGAAAGTGGCCTTCTTCAGTGGTGGGTGATATGACGCATGATTCCTTGCTGTGGGACTTGTATCCTCCGTCTGGGTCCTGGGCCGAAATAACTGAAAGTGGCCTTCTCCAGTGGTGGGTGATATGATACATGATTCCTTACTGTGGGACCGCTCTCCTCTTTCTGGGTGCTGGGTCCGAAATAACTGAAAGTGGCCTTCTCCAGTGGTGGGTGATATGACGCATGATTCCTTGCTGTGGGACCTCTCTCCTCTGTCTGGGTGCTGGGGCCGAAATAACTGAAAGTGGCCTTCTCCAGTGGTGGGTGATATGACGCATGATTCCTTGCTGTGGGACCGCTCTCCTCTGTCTGGGTGCTGGGTCAGAAATAACTGAAAGTGGCCTTCTCCAGTGGTGGGTGATATGACGCATGATTCCTTGCTGTGGGACCTGCTCTCCTCTGTCTGGGTGCTGGGGCCGAAATAACTGAAAGTGGCCTTCTCCAGTGGTGGGTGATATGACGCATGATTCCTTGCTGTGGGACCTGTCTCCTCTGTCTGGGTGCTGGGTCGAAATAACTGAAAGTGGCCTTCTCCAGTGGTGGGTGATATGACGCATGATTCCTTGCTGTGGGACCTCTCTCCTCTGTCTGGGTGCTGGGGCCGAAATAACTGAAAGTGGCCTTCTCCAGTGGTGGGTGATATGACGCATGATTCCTTGCTGTGGGACCTCTCTCCTCTGTCTGGGTGCTGGGGCCGAAATAACTGAAAGTGGCCTTCTCAAGTGGTGGGTGATATGACGCATAATTCCTTGCTGTGGGACTTGTATCCTCCGTCTGGGTCCTGGGCCGAAATAACTGAAAGTGGCCTTATCCAGTGGTGGGTGATATGATACATGATTCCTTGCTGTGGGACCGCTCTCCTCTTTCTGGGTGCTGGGTCCGAAATAACTGAAAGTGGCCTTCTCCAGTGGTGGGTGATATGACGCATGATTCCTTGCTGTGGGACCTCTCTCCTCTGTCTGGATGGTGGGGTATAAATAACTGAAAGTGGCCTTCTCCAGTGGTGGGTGATATGACGCATGATTCCTTGCTGTGGGACCTCTCTCCTCTGTCTGGATGGTGGGGTATAAATAACTGAAAGTGGCCTTCTCCAGTGGTGGGTGATATGACGCATGATTCCTTGCTGTGGGACCTCTCTCCTCTGTCTGGGTGCTTGGGCCGAAATAACTGAAAGTGGCCTTCTCAAGTGGTGGGTGATATGACGCATGATTCCTTGCTGTGGGATCTCTCTCCTCTGTCTGGGTGCTGGGGCTGAAATAACAGAAAGTGGCCTTCTCCAGTGGTGGGTGATATGACGCATGATTCCTTGCTGTGGGACCTGTATCCTCGGTCTGGGTGCTGGGCCGAAATAACTGAAAGTGGCCTTCTCCAGTGGTGGGTGAAATGACGCATGATTCCTTGCTGTGGGACCGCTCTCCTCTGTCTGGGTGCTGGGTCCGAAATAACTGAAAGTGGCCTTCGACAATGGTGGGTGATATCACGCATGATTCCTTGCTGTGGGTCCTCTCTCCTCTCTCTGGGTGCTGGGGCTGAAATAACTGAATGTGGCCTTCTCCAGTGGTGGGTGATATGACGCATGATTCCTTGCAGTGGGACCTCTCTCCTCTGTCTGGGTGCTGGGTCCAAAATAACTGAAAGTGGTCTTCTCTAGTGTTGGGTGATATGACGCATGATTCCTTGCAATGGGACCTCTCTTCAATTGATATTGGTTAAATGTTATTTATTTTATTTTATTTTAATTAATTTCCCTACAGGGGATTTGCCTACATTTTGCTGCCTTTGGCAGCCCTCTAGCCCGTTCCTGGACTATTTTACAGCCTTTTTAGTGCCTAAAAGTTCGGGTCCCCATTGACTTCAATGGGGTTCGGGATAAAGTTCGGGTCGAGTTCGGATCCCGAACCCGAACATTTTCGGGAAGTTCGGCTTCCAGGTGTTCGCTCATCTCTAGTTATAATTTGATATAAGGGGTTTATTAATAAATAATCACTCTGCTGCAAAGTTTTTACCTGCTGTGTTAGGGTACTTTCACACTAGCGTTAGTGTGATCCGGCAGGCAGTTCTGGTCGGTGCTGCCAGCCGGATCCGCTGATCAGTGTGACAACTGACAGCATTTGTAGACAGATCCGGGTGTGGATCCATCTACAAATGCATTGCAAGAACGGATCCATCCCTCCGCTTGTCATGCGGATGGACGGATCCGTCTTGCAGTCTTTTTCACAGTTTTCCCGGTCTGAGCATGCGCAGACCGTAAGGACGGATCCGTCCTTCAGTTGTTTCACAATGCTGGATCCGGCACTAATGCAAGTCAATGGGAATTAGTGCTGGGTCGGCATTACGGTGACTGATCAGGCATTTTGGACGGACATAATACCGCAGCATGCTGCGGTATTATGTCCGGCCAAAACGCCTGACTGTGCCTGAACGGATTTCTATCCATTCAGAATGCATTGGGAAATGCCTGATCAGTTCTTTTCCGGCATAGAGCCCTTTTGACGGAACGCTATGCCGGAAAAGAATAACGCAAGTGTGAAAGTACCCTTATGCGTCATATTATTGTAATTGAGTCCTTGCCACTGTTTGTTGGTGTTGAATATTCTGGGAACATTCAACTTCAGCTTTATTCTGCAGCTACAGCTACAGATGCTGTTGCTGCTGTGTGTTATCATGTTCGTTTACCTTTGGCCCTTTTTTTTATATCCAAATCTTGCTACTGCTATTGTTGTTCCTGCTTGTAATGACCCTGTTGAGTTACATTTGGCGCTTATAGCATTACATCTACTGCTGCTGATTTGGGGACACGATCATGTGGCCCTCATACTACACCTCTTATGACTTTCTGCTGCTGCTAGTTATGACCATTTTGAGTTACATTTGGCCCTATTACATTACATCTACTTCTGCTGCTGCTGAATTGAAGCAAGTGCAATACGGCCCTCATACTACACCTCTTATGAATTCCTTCTGCTAATTGTTATGACCATTTTCAGGGGCGTAGCTAGAAATGACTGGGCCCCATAGCAAAAAATTGTATGCCCCCCGCAATTGTGGACAAGAATAGGACATGTTCTATTTTTTCGGGAACGCAATTGCGGACCTAGAAGTGCTGATCCGCAATTGCGGATGTGGGCAGGAAATAATGTGTCCCCATAGAAATGAATGGGTCCGCAATTCCATTCTGAAAAATGCGGAACAGAATTTCGGACGTGTGAATAGACCCTTACCCCTACACCATGCAGTACAGAATGCATTATAAAATCCATACACCATGCCATACAATATACACAATAACCCCACAGTGTAGGTGTTATACTGTATATTGTATGGCATGGTGTATGGATTATTCTGTATATTGTACCGCATGGTGCAGGGATTATACTGTATACTGTAGTCATCTATAGTGCCAGGTGCGGACACAGACAGCAGAGGGCCCCTGTGCAAAAAATGTGCCTGGGTCCCCACCCCCATGCCAAATTCTCAACCTAACCTATTCTATTCTAACATTGCATACAACAATACAAAACATACAGGGTAAGGCTATTTTCACACCTGTGGCAGTACGATCCGGCCACCTAATCCAGCAGAAAATGCAAGGAATCGACTTGACACAAACCACAGCATACAGTGGTTTATGTCCAGCTGATTCTCTGCATTTTTGCCAGATTGTACCCCATTATAGTTAATGGGGCTGGCGGCATTCTGTCTGCATCCAGCAGTGCCGGATCCAGTGAATTCTCAGCTGGAACAGCCTGCCAGGATCCCTAACGCAGATGTGAAAGTAGCCTCATACAGCGCCACATACCTCTTATACGTCTCCTTTGATGTACAGTAGTGTTGAGCGCGAATATTCGAAAAGCGAATTTTTTTAGCAAATATCGGCACTTCGCTAATTCGCGAATATTTCGAATATAGCGCTATAAATTCGCTATTTCGAATATTCGTTTTTTTTTTTTTTTTTTTTTTTTTTTAGTTATATTTTTTTCTTTCCTACTTCCCAAAAGTAGTTCTTACCTGTCCTGAGGATTCCTGGCTTCCTGGCTGCTCTAGTCAGTGCCCGTTGCCGCTTCTGCCGACTTCCGTGCTCATGTGGAGCGTCCCCATCCATGGGAGAATCTCCATATACTAAAATGTACTGTCGGATTTGAGGAATTACGTTGAAATCGCAATGCGATTAATTCAAGTTATATTAATCGCATTGCGATTACAACTTAGCACTGCTATCTTACATAGGCTAGAATTAACGAATATGGAGTATAGCTAATGCTATGCACTAGCAGTGCTAAGTTGAAATCGCAATGCGAATACTTTAAGTTAAATTAATCGCATTGCGATTTCAACTTAGCACTGCTGCTATATTCCATATTCGTTAACTTCGTTAATTCTAGCAAGCTGACCCATTATAAACCCAGCTCTAAGTTGAAATCGCAATGCGATTAATATAACTTGAATTAATCGCATTGCGATTTCAACGTAATTCCTCAAATCCGACAGTACATTTTAGTATATGGAGACGTTCCCATGGTGATGGGAGACGCTCCATGAGCACAGAAGTTATGGTTGGCTTGGTAGAATTAGCGAATAGCGAATATGACGAATGTATTCGTCATATTCCTCAAAACGAAGATAACGAGTATTCTACATCTTCGTTTTAGCTACCTATTCGTCTCGTCATCGTCAACTTCGCTATTCGCTAATTCTAGCAATCAAATAGGAAGGTTGACTTACCAGACAGCTGTGTTAAGTTCGCTATGCGATTTTTTTTTTTAATACAATAATTATATTACTTGATAAAATTATTATAAGTATTCTATTTATTTAAAAAAAAAAAAAAATCGCGAATTTAACACAGCTGTCTCTATAGTCAACCTTCCTATTTGATTGCTAGAATTAGCGAAGTTGACGAATAGGTAGCTAAAACGAAGATGTAGAATACTTCGTTATCTTCGTTTTGAGGAATAGACGAATACATTCGTCATATTCGTCATCCTCGCTAATTCTAGATATGAAACCAATAGGAAAGTAGCCTTAAGTACAAATCGCAATATGCGATTATTTAAATCGCATGTTAATCGCGATAACTAGAAAAAATGACGAATATTCGATTTCGACGAATATGAAACGAATATTCATTCGAATATTCGCGAATTTCGTCGAAATCGAATATGGCACCTGCCGCTCATCACTAATGTACAGTAGATGTTCTCTTTCTTCATCTTCTCCATTCAGACCAGACCACCGTGATAATTTCTTTCAGCCATCTCATGTCTCTCCAGAGTTTGACAGACATCTTAGTTTCCTACTTTTCCATCATCCTCCAATTAACATCCCATCATGCACCCCCAATATTGAGAAGTTGTGCTCCCCAAAACTATACTGCAAAAAGAACTGTGCTAAGCTGATGCTGTGCCAGGGTGCCCCCACAGTAATGGTGCTCCCAAAGTCCCAACAATAGTAATTATTTATTTGCCAGAGTGCATTTAGTAGTAATAGTGCTCCTACAGTGCCCCCAACAGAAATTGTGTCCCACAAGTAATAATGCTCCCATAGTCCCCCAGTTATAATAAAGCCTACCATAATGCCCCGATAGTAATAATGTGTGACAGTAGAACCCCCCCCCTTTATAATGTGCACCAGTACAAAAAATGCCCCGTTGTGTGGCAGTAAAAAAATAAATACCTCCTCTTAGTGCCCCCAGTAGAGTCAATGTCCCCAGAGTGCCCTCATGTGTTCCAATGACCCGTACTGTGTGCCACTACAAAAAACACTTAGTGCCACCAGTTGAGCTTAGGTGCCCATAGTGACCTTATAATTTGTGCCAGTATAAAATACTCCTATATAGTGGATGCCCCCATAGTGCTCCTTCCCCGTCTCCATAGTGCCCTCCATAATGTGGCACTATAAAATGCCCCTATAGACTGCCCCACATAGATGCCCCCATAATGCTCCTTTCCTCTCTTCCCCATAGTGGCACCAAAATGGGTGCCAGTAGTAAATGCCCCTATATAATGCCCTCATGGTGCTCTTGTCCCCCACTTCTCCATAGTGCCCCCCTATTAGGCGTGCCAGTATATAGGGCGCCCAGTAGATGCTCCCATAGTGCTCCTTCCCCTCTTCTCCATAGTGCCCCCCCATGTTGTGCCAGTATATAAGGCCACCATAGTGCTTCCACTCTTCTTCTTAGTGCCCCCATGTTGTGCCAGTATATAGGGTCCCCAGAGAGCTTCCCCTCTTTTCCATAGTGCCCCCGTATTGTGCCAGTATATAGGGCCTCATAGTGCTTCTCCTTTTCTCCATAGTGCCCCCCCATATTGTGCCAGTATATATGGCCCCATAGTGCTTCCCCCTTCTCCTTAGTGCCCACCCCCCATATTGTGCCAGTATATAGGGCCCCATAGTGCCCCCCATATTGTGCCAGTATAAAAGGCCCCATAGTGCCCCCCATATTGTGCCAGTATATATGGCCCAATAGTGCTTCCCCTCTTCTCTATAGTGCCGACCCCCCCCCCCCCTTATTGTGCCTACGCCATTGTCCCTACGCCACTGACCATGTTGACTTACATTTTGCCCTTTTAACATTAATACTAATACTGCTGCACCTCTGATGAATTCCTTCATTCAAAAGTTATTAACTTGTTGAGTTACATTTGGCTCCAAATAACATTACATCTACTGCTGCTGCTGATTTGGGGACAACATCTTGAGTCCCTCATACTACATCTCTTATAACTTTTTGCTGCTGCTAGTTATGACCATTTTGAATTACATTTGGCCCTTATTACATTACATCTACTGTTGCTGCTGCTGAGTTGGGGCTACCTCCATGCGGCCCTCATGCTACACCTCTTATGAATTCATGCTGTCAATGGTTATGACCCTGTTGAGTTACATTTGTTCTTTCTAACATTACATCTACTACTGCTGCTACTTTGGGGACACCATCTTGTGCCACTCATACTACACCTCATATGAATTCCTGCTCTCAATAGTTATGACCCTGTTGAGCTACATTTAGCCTTTATGACATGACATCTACTGCTGCTGCTGCTGATTTGGGGACAACATCTTGTGGCCCTCATACTACACCTTTTACTGCTAATAGTTATGACCGTTTTGTGTTAAGATTTTTCCCTTAGTACATTACATCGACTGCTGCTGCTCATGAATTGTGGCTACCTCCATATGGCCCTCATATTACACCTCTTATAAATTACTGCTGCTAATTGTTATTAGAAGGTTGAGTTAGCTTTGGCCCTTAGAACATTACTTTTACTGCTACTGCTTCTCATGTGGCCCTCATACTACCCCTCTTAAGAATTTCAGATGCAAATAGTTATGACCATGTTGAATTACATTTTGGGCTTATAACAGTACTAATAATGCTGATCCTGCTGAATTGGGGGTACCTCCATGTTTCCCTAATACTGCACCTTTTATTACTTCCTGCTGCTTATAGTTTTGAAAATTTTGAGTAACATTTGGCCTTTATTACATTAAATCTACTGCTGCAGCTGCTGCTTAAATGAGGGTAATGAACACGTTGTCCTAATAATAATCCTCTAAAGAATTTATGCTGCTGCCAATTATGATCTTGTTGAGTTAAATTTGACCCTATCGACATTACAAATGCTGCTGCTGCTGATGCTACCTGTGCTGCTGATTTGGGGCTATCTACACAAGGTCCTCATACTACTCCTCTTAAGAAATCCTGCCGCTGCTGATTACGATCATGTTGAGTTATATTTGGGCCTATCCACATTACAAATGCTGCTGCTTCCTGTGATGCTGATTTGGGGCTATCTACACAAGGTCCTCATACTACTCCTCTTAAGAAATCGGGCCTAATAACTTTACTAATTCTGCAGCCTGTGCAGCTGATTTGGGGCGATGAACACGTCGTCCTCATACAACTACTCCTAGGAAATCCTGCTGCTACCGATTAGGCTCATGTTGATTTTTATTAGGGCCTATTGACATTATAAATGCTCTGCCTGCTGCAGCTTGTGCTGCTGAATTTGGGCTATCAGCACGTGGCCCTCATACTACAACAGTAATCAAATCCTGCTGGTGCTGCCTGTTTTGATCTAGTAGAGTTACATTTGGCCCTTTTGACATTACAACAACTGATGCTACTGCTGCACTTGGCTGTGCAATTGAATTCTGTTAAGCTCCATGGGCCCCCGAGTAGACCACTGTAGAAATATTGATGTTCGTGCTGTGGCCTATCATGATCATGCTGCGGAATCTATGTTAATTTTCATGCAACATTATATTACATGCTTGGATTTGTTTATCAAATTCATGGTCTTTCCCTATATCTTTAAACTTACAATGTTGAAGTGTGACAGCATACTTGCTTGGTCGGGCTATTGCGTTTCTGATTGAAAAATTGCTGTTTCAATACCCTTACTTTTGCCTAAATGTTACAAAATCACCACTTAATGTGAATAAGATATCAGTTACAATTCAACTTTTGGAGACTTAATAAAGAAAGACAATTTTTGTTTTTAATTTTTTTGGTAGTGTAAAGTAAAAGAAACAAATAAACACCAAGACAATCATATGCAAAGACTATAGACAAGTAACTCTGAATTCCAAAATTAGAACATAGAAAATGTTTCAAATTTCTTAATTTATTTTTTTTATCAGCACAGCAGTCTTCATACTTTACGGTTCATGTGTGTCGTAATTCTATCCGAGTTAGTAATGTGACATTATGAATCGTCATTCTGACCTGCTGCTGTTGTCTGGCCGAATTCTGTGGAGTTAACCAGCATGGATCTTGTTTTCTCCCTTTAACATTATCTACTTGGTATTCATGTGTTTTATTCTAGCATGTGCGATGCTAATTTTTTATTACCAATATTTTGATATTTAACTATGTTTACGTAAAAATGGTAAAAATTTTAATATTGTCATTCATACTTCGGCTTCATTCACAAAATCCCATTTTTTAATTTATTTTCTTCTATTTGTTTTTATTTTTTAAAAAGTGTGGTTTGGGACATGCCTGTTGTGGTACATGCCCTAGCAAGGTGTGAACTGCATATGGGCTTCCCTTTTTCAAACGGTCTGCTACAGTTAACACTGTACAGGACTGATTGATGAACCTGCTTAATTTTATTTTGGTTTATTTTATTTATTTATATTTAGTTTAAATACAGATTTAGGTTTAAACACGGTGTCGTCTGTTGTCCTGGGAGGAATGGCTGACTTCCGTGTTCACCTCTCTACATGGTTAGCTGTAACTAGTGTTATACTGATCAGTGTGGAAATCCGGTTTTGTGAATGGAGCCTTATTATAACCTCTAAATATGCCTAGATACTTTTGTAGTTTTTTTAAATTATTGGCGATAATGTAATGAGAATTTGCATATGCATGAAATATTTAACCAATGTATTTAAAAGTTGAACATAAAATTTTGACTATAACATGTTCCCGAGGACATGTGACCAAATAGAAAATTCATATACGCAGAGTAATGTCTTTCCATATTTCTGGTTAAAAGGCAGAAGCAATTTAACTTTATTCGATGTAGAAAAAAATTATATTATATTTAAGATCCATACTGGTTTGTTCCTTACCTCTATCGGTATAATTATTGCACAAAGTTAATTTTTTTTGTTTTGTGTGTGTTTAATAAAATGTTTTATTGTTGTTTTTGTTATTTAATACTAAATGTTCCTATGTTTCACCATTTATTTAAGTAAAGATAGTTTTACGGTGGTTTGTACATTAGTAGACTTCATTATTATTATGGTGTATTTTGGGGTTTGGGTGTTATTAGTCTGTTCCACTTTATTTTTTTTTATGGTGTGGGTTTTAAATGTACTGTCGGGGCAAATGTGTAACCCAAAACTTATCTATGATGTATGACCTTTTTTATTTTATTTTAATAAATAAACACAAGAGACAAATTCAAATGTAAACAATAAATACTTTATAAATGAAGTAATAATAAAAATATTATAAACTGTTTAACATAAAAATATTCCCTTTAAGTTTGAGGGAGTGTCCCCGCTCTGTAAACGAAACATCAGAGCCGTTGGTTCACACCCTCCCTCTCGCTTTCGTCTCACAGCATCGGCTCCAGTAAGGGATCGCGCATGCGCGATCCTTACCAGAACCGTGCTGACATATTCAGCCGCACAGTCTTACAGCCTTTAGTGCCCGCCCCTTCTCTCTCTCTTATGACACAGCACGGCTCTAGTAAGGATCACGCATGCGCGATCCCTTACTGGAGCCGATGCTGTGAGACGAAAGCGAGAGGGGGCGTGAACCAACGGCTCTGATGTTTCGTTTACAGAGCGGGGCCACTCCCTCAAGCAGGGAGCAGCCTGTAAACAAGATGTCACCGCCGGAGCAGGGTGGATGACGTCAGAGATAACAACACACTAATCTGCAGACGATAAACCGGGCATCTTTAATAATGTAAGTGAATTACAAAGTTGTTTAATATATAAATATAATGCACATTAGCCTAAATTTATATAAGTCGGATAACCCCTTTAATGATAGGGCTCGTGTTATTTTTGTTCATTTAAATTGCGACGGAAACAAGAATACTGAGACATGGTTCAATGAGAGTAATGACTGGGATATAACAATACCTGGGTTCTCTCTATATAGGTAAGACAGAGAAGGCAAGAAAGGGGGTGGAATGGCCCTATATGTGAAAGATAGCATAAAATCTAATCTAATACAAGTCAGCGAGACCAATTTAGAGTCAGTTTGGGTTACGTTGCAGCTTGGTAATCATAAGGTAACTCTTGTAGGTGTCATGTATAGACCATCTAGCCAAGTCAAAGAATTAGATGATCTACTAGTTGAGGAAATGCCTAAAATGACATTGAAAGGGGAAGTTGTCATTATGGGAGACTTTAATATTCCTGATATAAACTGGAAAACCAAAATAACTAGTTCTGCCAGGAGTACAGACATTCTAAATTCCCTACTGGGATTATCTCTACAGCAAGTAGTTGAGGAGCCAACCCGGATGGAGGCCATTTTAGATTTAGTATTTACAAATGGCAATTTGGTATCTGATATTACTGTAGGGAAAAGTTTAGGATCTAGTGATCACCAGTCAGTGTGGTTTACTATAAGTACAGTGACTGAGTCACTCCACACAAAAACAAAGTTTTAGATTTTCTACAAACAGACTTTTCTAAAATTAGATCAGTGGTATACAAGTCACTATCAGACTGGAACAATTTCAATGGAGTCCAAGAGAAATGGGACTACTTAAAAGTGGCACTATTGAAGGCCACAGAAAAATTAGGCTTGTCAGTAAAAGCAAAAAAAAAGGAAGAGACCACTGTGGTACTCAGCAGAAGTGGCCAAAATCATTAAAAACAAAAAGATGGCATTTAGTAAGTATATAGATTACAGGAAAATCTATAAGATTTGGCAGAGAGAGGCCAAGCAAGTTATAAGAGCTTCTAAAGCTTAGGCAGAAGAGAAATGAGCTCAGTCAGTGAAAAAAGGTGATAAGACATTCTTCAGATACATAAATGAAAAAAATTTAAAATTAAAGCAAGGAATTACCAAATTAAAAACAAAATAAGGAATGTATATGGAAGAGGATAAAGAACTAGCTGACTGCCTCAATGAATACTTCTGTTCAGTTTTTACAAAGGAAAATGAAGGAGAAGGACCTCAGTTAGGGAGGAAGACTAATGAATCCTTTGATGCATGTGTCTTTACAGAGGAAGAGGTTCTAAGTCAGCTGTCTAAAAATAATACAAATAAATCACAGGGGCCTGATGGGATACACCCAAAGCTATTAAAAGAGCTTAGAGGCGTACTAGCAAAACTATTAACAGATTTATTTAACCAATCACTGGTAACAATAGTCGTCCCAGAAGATTGGAAATTAGCAAGCAGTGTGTCAATTCACAAGAAAAGTAGTAGAGAGGAATCGGGCAACTATAGGCCAGTAAGCCTGACATCAATAGTGGGGAAATTAATGGAAACCATACTAAAGGAGAGAATTTTGGAACATCTAAAAACCCATGGGTTGATTGATAAAAAACAGCATGGATTTACTTCAGGGAAAACATGTCAAACTAATCTTATTGACTTTTTTGATTGGGTGACTAAAATAATAGATTGCGGAGGTGCAGTAGACATCGCTTATCTGGACTTTAGTAAGGCTTTTGATACTGTCCCACATAGAAGGCTTATCAATAAACTGCAGTCTTTGAGCTTGGACACACATATTGTTGAATGGATTAGGCAGTGGCTGAAGGACAGAAAACAGAGGGTTTTAGTCAATGAAGTATATTCAGACCATGGTATTGTTACCAGTGGGATACCTCAGGGATCTGTTCTGGGACCCATATTGTTTAATATCTTTATCAGAGAAATTGCAGAAGGCCTCAATGGTAAGTTGTGTCTCTTTGCTGATGACACAAAGATTTGTAACAGGGTTGATGTTCCTGGAGGGATACACCAAATAGAAAAGGATTTGGGAAAACTAGAGGAATGGTCAAATATCTGGCAACTAAAATTTAATGTCGATAAGTGCAAGATAATGCACCTCGGGCGTAAAAACCCAAGAGCAGAATATAAAATCAGTGATACAGTACTAACCTCAGTATCTGAGGAAAGGGATTTAGGGGTCATTATATGAGACGACCTAAAGGTGGGCAGACAATGTCATAGAGCAGTAGGTAATGCCAGCAGAATGCTTGGGTGTATAGGGAGAGGCATTAACAGTAGAAAGAGGGAGGTGCTCGTGCCGCTCTACAGAGCACTAGTGAGACCTCATTTGGAGTATTGTGTGCAGTACTGGAGACCATAACTGCAGAAGGATATTGAAACTTTGGAGAGAGTTCAGAGAAGAGCTACTAAACTAGTACATGGATTGCAGGACAAAACTTACCAGGAAAGGTTAAAGGACCTTAACATGTATAGCTTGGAAGTAAGAAGAGACAGAGGGGATATGATAGAAACTTTTAAATACATAAAGGGAATCAACACAGTAAAAGAAGAGAGAATATTCAAAAGAAGAAAAACTTTTAAATTAGAGGGGCAAAGGTTTAAAAGTAATATCAGGAAGTATTACTTTGCTGAGAGAGTAGTGTAAGCATGGAATAGCCTTCCTGCAGAAGTGGTAAATGCAAATACAGTGAAGGAGTTTAAGCATGCATGGGATAGGCATAAGGCCATCCTTCATATAAGATAGGGCCAGGGGCTATTCATAGTATTCAGTATATTGGGCAGACTAGATGGGCCAAATGGTTCTTATCTGCCGACACATTCTATGTTTCTATGTTTCCATGTTTCAATAGAAACTAAATAATTAATCTAGAACATAACCGTTAAATTTACACAAAAGGATAGGAACTGTCGACAACCTGATCAATTATTTCAAAACAAACAACTAACTGTATAGGAAGTGTTTTCATGGCAAAATTATTCAATCGTATTCAGGAACACCACCCAATCTTAAGGGTAACCATCAAAAGTGCTTACAGTCGATTCGGATACAGAAGTCAATACTATATAGTACTCGAGCACTGTATTGCTACGGTGGCATAGGTTGGGTGGCTGGTTGTCACATTTGTGTTGCTGTTTTGATTTGATGTTAAACTTGTTAATTAATTATACCTCGATAGTTCAGATATTGTTTTAGGCTGTTTTGATTTACTCTTTTACCTATTAATTTGTTATACTGTGATAGTAATTTTTTGGTTTTTAGCTGTTTTGAGTTAATGTTGTAATTGTTAGATTGTTATACCTAGTACATAGTTCGCATTTTTTTTTTTTTATAAATTTTATTTTTAAAATTTGGAAAATTTAATTTGAGGAGAAAAATAAGAAAAATATTTTTAACCAAACGGTGTGCTTTTGAAGTAAGGTGGTCTGTGCATGACAGTATTATGGGGGATCTGTGGATGGCACTGTTATGTGGGGGAGATGTGGATGGCACTGTTATGGGGGGGATCTGTGGATGACACTGTGATGGGGGATCTGTGGATAGCACTGTGATGGGGAGATCTGTGGATAGCACTGTGATGGGGGATCTGTGGATAGCACTGTGATGGGGGATCTGTGGATAGCACTGTGATGGGGGATCTGTGGATAGCACTGTGATGGGGGATCTGTGGATAGCACTGTGATGGGGGATCTGTGGATAGCACTGTGATGGAGAGCATTTATGAATGACACTGTAGTGGATTGATCTGTGGATGACACATATATAGCATCTTATGCCATATGTGTCATCCACAGATCACCCCCATCACATTACAGCCATCCAAAGATATACTATTTATAATCTTTAATCATGTCCTCTTATTCCTATAAGCCCAGTACAGTAGCTGTGCTAACCTGCTATACCGATCTCTAGCAGGCAGAGTGCAGCGGCAGGCTGCTGTGTAACATCCTCACTGACGTCATCTGCCTGCTCCTCCTGCTTCATTCTCAAAGTGAAAGGAGCAGGCAGATGACGCCAGTGAGGACGTTACACAGCAGCCTGCCGTCGCACCGCTCTGCCTGCTAGAGGATCGGTATAGCAGGTTAGCATACAGCTACTGTACTGGGATTATAGGGAATAAGGGGACATGAATAAAGATTAAAAATAGTATAAAAGCAGTCACGCTGTGAGCGGCGGGCCGCCCGCCGCGTGTTGACAGGCTCCGCCCCCTCCTCCTTCCATGCTGATACATCGCACAGCCTGCGATGTATCAGCTTTAACTATAGGAAAATGGTAGTATTCGCCATATAAGACGCACTGCCATTTTCCCCCCACTTTTGGGGGAAAAAAAGTGCGTCTTATATGGCGAAAAATACGGTAAATAATTAATCTAGAACATAACCGTTAAATTTACACAAAAGGATAGGAACTGTCGACAACCTGATCAATTATTTCAGAACAAACAACTAACTGTATAGGAAGTGTTTTCATGGCAAAATTATTCAATCGTATTCAGGAACACCACCCAATCTTAAGGGTAACCATCAAAAGTGCTTACAGTCGATTCGGATACAGAAGTCAATACTATATAGTACTCGAGCACTGTATTGCTACGGTGGCATAGGTTGGGTGGCTGGTTGTCACATTTGTGTTGCTGTTTTGATTTGATGTTAAACTTGTTAATTAATTATACCTCGATAGTTCGTATTGTTTTAGGCTGTTTTGATTTACTCTTTTACCTATTAATTTGTTATACTGTGATAGTAATTTTTTTGGTTTTTAGCTGTTTTGAGTTAATGTTGTAATTGTTAGATTGTTATACCTAGTACATAGTTCGCATTTTTTTTTTTTTTAATAAATTTTATTTTTAAAATTTGGAAAATTTAATTTGATATGAGGAGAGATTACTTTAAAAGCGTTAAAATGCTTATTGGGGTCGGGTCTAAGAGAGTATGCCTTTGATGAAAACGAAACTATTGTGTGTGTGTACTTTTGTGTGTGGGAACAGTGAATGATTTTATGCAGCCATAGTACATATTTACCCTCATGTGGGGTGGTGACTAGCTCCGCCTCGTCGTCATCGTCCTCAGACTCTTGGGGGGGGGGGTTATCTGGTAGGGGTGAGGGTCCACCCTCAGGTCCCTCCATGGACTCGACCTCCTACTGGGGGATAGGGGCAGGTGGCTGACCGGAGGGCTCAGCCTGCTCTTCCTCTTCATCCGAGACCTGCCACACCTCAGTTGGTTATGGCCAGAAGGTGAGAAAGGCGCTCATAGGGTGAGACTGTTTAAAAAAAAAACTATCTCCAAAAACAGGTGGAGTTCATATACTCACCTGTGCCGGTTGCACCAGAGTTGGGTGCAACTGTGTCGGAGGGAGGTTGTGGGGAATATACAGGTGGCGGGTTGGTGCTGCCAGATACATCCGAATGTCCTTGGGGCAATGGCCTAATTCGCCGCTTGGGAGACTGGTAAAACTAGTAGTTGAGCTTGTCACTGTATAGTGATCTTGTCAGTGGACGATCACAAGGCGCATAACCACAACCCGGTACAGGATTCAACAAAGTTTATTAAAGAGACAACGCGTTTCGGGGTCTTAACGACCCCTTTATCAAGTCTGAGGCGTCCCGATCAAGGTGTGGGGGGACATCCGCTGCCTGGCTCCTTATGTAAGCTGTTGGTGCCTTTGTGCAGAGATGGTGTCTGTATCATCTGGCTGGAGCGGTATTGCTCTGGTGTTGCACATGGCGGTAAAGGCTCGCAGGCATCAGCACCAGAGCAATACTGGTAGGGAGGCCTACGCCTCATCGACGGAAGAGGTATATCTAAAATAAAAAAGAGAATAAGTTTTGAAAGTAAAATGCTAACAAAAATGTACATATGCTTCACATTACTTTTGTATCTCTCACCAACACTCTGTTATCATTATACCTTGACATTGTGGGTCCCGAATTTCTCTGATCCTCGAGGCATGCCTCCTCTTCAGATCAGACCACTTCTTCAGTATGGCCAGCCACTTATGCCAGCCATCGTGCTTCTGCCACAACTCATAGGCCTAACAATCCACCTCTTCTCATGTGAGCGGGTGTTATCATACCCCCGCTGAAGCATACGCTGTTGTATAAAAAAAAAAAATATGATCAGATGTTATAACATTAACCTTATATCTAATATTCCACTGCAACATCGATGTAGTTCAAGAAAACAAACATATAATCCGATCTTCTAACGGTGACATTAAATATAATATTTCCCTTTCAAAGACTAATAATTTTTGTATTTTTTTATTGATATGATGTGGAAATGTTGGTGGCTATAGCAAAGTGATGGCAGCAAAACGGAGGCGCATGGCGAGAGGTTCCCCTGAAATAAACAACGACATGCAGAACTTTTAATTAAACTGTCTCTCACCGTGTGCTGCCTTGCTGCTGCCGTAAACCCGCCACCGCCAAAATTATGGTCAATAGGGACAAAGCGTCATTCTGGGGGCTAAGGTGAAATAGCGGCAGTACGGATCCGACAGGCTGTTCACTTCCCTGGAATAGTCAGACGTACTCCCCATAAACTAATGTACACATCGCCTAATTTTGTGTTTTAAAAATATATGGGATTGTATTCAAAATGTATGTGTTTGGAATATAAACTATTGGCAACGGGCCATCTGAGGAGAGGTGTACCTGTCTAGTGAAGTGACGGGACATCATGGGGTGTAAAACTGGTTCGCCTCCCCGTGGTGCACCCTGGGTAACGCTAAATGAACCAGCAAATACAGAATGTCAAACATTACTTCTGACCTCAAGGGCAGTTGTTAGAATGTATGGACTAGGCATCATCACAATGTGTCCCTCCAGCAAACTGAGGCCCTCCAGCTGTTGCAAACATAAAACGCCCATCATTCTATCATAGGCTACAGCGATCATCTTTATCCAAGAATTGTATGAAAATATAGCAAATATACGAATATTACGAATTCTCGAATATTTGACGAATATACGGCAAAATATTCGTCAAATATCGTGAATATGAATATGGGTCCTTCCGCTCATCACTGCTCACCACCCTGTCATTGGACCACTCTGTGGTCTCCACATGCTGCTGCTGCCTCACCACTCTAAAACACTACCCAAAATGAGTGCAATGACACCTTCTTAATAAATTAAAAATACACTTTATTGTAAACATAATTAAAATATAATAATCACAAAATAAATAATTAGCAAAGGGAAAACATTTGCACAGCGCCACTATGAGCACTTTTATACTGAAATTTACATTGTAATTAGAGTTGAGCGAACACCTGGAAGTTTGGGTTCACCTGGTTCGGCCAAACTTCGCATGACTTGAAGTCAATAGGGACCCGAACTTTTGGGCACTAAAATGGTTCTAAAAATGTCATGGAAAGGGCTAGAGGGCTGCAAAAGGCAGCAAAATGTGCTTAAGAGCATGGCAAGTGCTCTGCAAACAAATGTGGATAGGGAAATAACTTAAAATAAAGTAAATAAAAATTTAAAATAACAATCTTGAACTAGGAGGAGGAGGTGGATGTGGAGTAGGGGGTTGAGGAGGCGGTGAACGTGGTTGTGGAGGTGGAGGTGGAGGAGGTAGCCAACACTGTTTTTTTTTGTGTGTGTTTTGTTTTTTTAATTGGGGTAGCCTCCAAAATATTGGGACATATAAATAAAATAAAACAAACAATAAGTGCTGTTGAGTACAAGAATGGATGGTTTAGGCCGGTATAAATGTCTATTCTGCACAAGGTACAGACAAGTACTGTGGGATCCATGCCTGGTTCATTTTAATGAACGTGAGCCTGTCCACATTAGCATTGGGCAGGCGGATGCGCTTGTCTGTGATAACACTCCCTGCCATGCTAAATACATGTTCAGACAATAAACTGGCTGCAGGCCAGGCCAGCACCTCCAAGCCGTAAAGGGCAAGCTCAGGCCATGTGCCCAATTTGGAGAAGTTGAATGGGGCAGACCCATCAGTCAGTACTTGTAGGCGTGTGCACACATACTGCTCCACCATGTTGCTGAAATGCTGCCTCCTGCTAAGATGTTGCATATCAGCTGGTGGTGCTGGTTCTTGCGGTGTGGTCACAAAGCTTTTCCACATTTGGGCCATGCTAACCCTGCCTTCTGAGGTGCTGGTGGTCCCCCGGCTGCATTGGCGACCTCCTTGTGCTTGTGCTTCCACTGAGGCCCTGGTGTCAGGTGGGAATGCCATCAGCAGTGCGTCTACCAGCGTGCGTTTGTACTCGCGCATCTTACGATAACGCTCCAGTGAAGGAATTAAGGATGGCACGTTGTCCTTGTAAAGGGGATCCAGCAGGGTGGCCACCCAGTAATCAGCACAAATTAGAATGTGGGGAACTCGGTGGTCGTTGCACAGGCACTGCAGCATGTAGTCGCTCATTTGTGCCAGGCTGCCAAGAGGCAATGACAAGCTGTCCTCTGTGGAAGGTGTATTGTCTGTGTCCTCAGTATCCCCCCAGTCATGCTGCAGTAATGGCCCTAAGCTTCTTTGGGTGCCACCCTGCTGTGAACACGGTTACTTCTCATCCTCCCCTTCCTCCTCATCCTTCTCATCCTCCAGAACTGTGCCCTGGCTGGGCAATTGTGTACCTGGCCTATGTTGGTGCAGGAACTAACCCTCTGAGCCACTTGTGAATGAGTGGCTTGATAACCATAGAAATGATCCCTTTTCCTCCTCTTCTTCCTCCTGTGCCACATCCTCTTCCATCATCGCCCGAAGCTTTTTTCAAGGAGACATAGAAGTGGGATGGTAACGTTGAGAACGGCGTCACCGGCACTGGTCATGTTGGTGGAGTAGTCGAAACAGCGCAACAAGGCACACAGGTCTCACATGGAGGCCCACTCAGTGGCGGTGAAGTGGTGCTGTTCGGGTGCTGTGGGGTGGGCACGTCGCATATGAGGCGGTGAGCAGGAAGGCCGAAGTTACGCTGCAGTGCAGACAGGTGAGCAACAGCAGGGTGAGAATACTGAAAGAGTGCACAGACGCGCCGCACTTTCTGCTGCAGCTCTGACATATCAGTGTAGTTTTTCAGGAATTTCTGCACCACCAAATTCAGCACATGCGCTAGGCAAGGGATGTGCATCAAACCGGCAAGGGCCAGAGCTGCAACGAGATTTCGCCCATTATCGCACACCACCAGGCCGGGCTTGGGGCTCAGTGGCACCAACCACTCTTCGGTCTGTTCTTCCATGCCCGTCCACAGTTCCTGGGTAGGGGTATACTTCGTCTTTCGCTCCAATGTTTGGAAGATGGACAGCTGAACCTTACCATGGGAAATTGTGGTGCTGCTTGTTAAAGGTGACGGACATGGTTGCTTTGCTGACACATACTTTTTTTGCGGGGTGGCCGGTGCCACTGTCATTCCAGAGGTGGAGGAAGAGGCTGAGACTGCAGCAAAAGAGGGAGCAGGAGGAGCCTGAGACCTTTCTTGGTTTTGGAGGAGTTTACTCCACTGCAGCTCGTGCTTTGCACTTAGATGCCTGGTCATACAGGTTGTGCTCAGGTTTAGAACGTTTATGCCTCTCTTCAGTCTCTGATTGCACAGCGTGCAGACCACTTTTGTCTTGTCATCTGCACATTGTCTGAAGAACTGCCACGCCAGGGAACTCATTGAAGCTGGCTTTGTTGTGCTTGGTCCCTGGGTGCGGTGGGCAGTAGCAGGCGTACTATTTAGGGGAGGGATGCTCTGCTTTTGCACCCTGCTCCCTCTTTTGCTGTGCTGGTGGCTATGTGCGACCACCAAACTGCACACGTCACTTGCATGACCTTGATTTCATGTGGGGTCTAGGACCTCATTGTCCTCCACATCATCTTCCACCCAGTCTTCACCCCTGCCCTCCTTGTTTGTTTGCACACTGCAGAAAGCAGCAGCAGTTGGCACCTATGTTACGTCATCATCAGAGATAGGCTGCGGTGGTCTTTCCATGTCCTCATCCTCAAAAATAAGTGGTTGGGCATCGGTGCACTCAATCTCTTCCACTTCTGGGGCAGAGCTAGGTGGATGGCCCTGGAAAACCGTGCCAGCAGAGTCATCAAAAAGCATAAGAGACTGCAGCGTGACTTGGGGCTCAGACTGCTTGGCTGATTTGCAAGGGGGTGAGGTGCTAGATAGATACCCATGGCCTGCAGGTGCAAACTCAGACCGTTCAACAGCGAAACCGTGTGGGAGACAATGTGAAGGTACTGGAGGCACTGTCAGCCACCCAATCCATTATTGCCTGTACTTGTTCTGGCCTCACCATGCGAAGAGCGGCATTCGGGCCTACTAAATAACTCTGAAGGCTCTGTCGTGTACGTACACCTAAAGAAGGTGTTTCATTTGGGCGTGTAGCTGGCACAGATGGACCACATCCTCTCCCTGCAACAGGAGCTCCACCAACACCAGCAGCACCACAACCAGGAGCCACGTCCCTTATTTGACGCTCTCCTCATTTTTTGCGGTCACCCACCGAGGTAACAGACATTTTTAGTAAATTTAGTTCCCTGTCACCTATGCAGAGCAGGGGTTTGTATACGGCAACACTGGCAAAATGTCACCCAATAATGTAACAGAGGATATTTACAAATTTATATCCCTGTCACCTATGCAGAGCAGGGGTATGTATAAGGGTGAGATTATTTTAGTCACCTACCACGGTGAGAAAAGCAATAACAGTGCCAATCATAACAATGATGAGGGCTAGTGTAATTAATCGAATAAAGTGCACATACCTAATAAAGATGGAGGGGGTTGTGATGCTGGCACTCTTCATCGCGCATTTGGCGTGTATGGCTTCCTCAGGAGGAGTCACCACTCTGTGGTCTCCTCATGCTGCTGCCACCTCACTACTATGTCACTGGGCCACTCTGTGGTCTCTTCATGCTGCTGCCAACTCAACACTATGTCACTAGGCCATTCTGTGGTCTCCTCATGCTGCTGCCACCTCACAACTATGTCACTGGGCCACTCTGTGGTCTCCTCATGCTGCTGCCACCTCACAACTATGTCACTGGGCCACTCTGTAGTCTACTCATGCTGCTGCCACCTTACCACTCTGTCACTGGGGCACTCTGTCGTCTCCTCATGCTGCTTCCACCTCACCACTCTGTAGTCTCTTCATGCTGCCGCCATCTCACTACTCTGTGGTCTCCTCATGCTGCTGCTACCTCAACACTCTGTCATTGGGCCTCTCTGTGGTCTCCTCATGCTGCTGCCATCTCACCACTCTGTGGTCTCTTCATGCTGCTGCTACCTCATCACTCTGTGGTCACCTCATGCTGCTGCAAAATTTTTGTGTCTCTGTTTTCTGAAAGCCTTTTTTTTATGCCGATCGTGTTGTGCAGTTGCTAGTTTTTTGCAGGAAGAGTTGATATTTTCATTGGTACAATTTTTTGGGTACATGTGTTTTTTTGATCATTCATTATTACTATTGATGGGGCAAGGTGACCAAAAATTTTTAATTTTGGCACAGTTTTTATTTATTTATTTTTCCAGCGTTCACCTGAGGGGATAGATCATTTGATATTTTTATAGAGGAGATCATTATGGACGTGACAATACCTAATATGTGTACTTTTTATAATTTATTTAAGTTTTACACAATAATAGCATTTTTGAAATAAAAAAAATGATGTTTTAGTGTCTCCATGTTCTGAGAGCTATAGTTTTTTTTCCATTTTTTTAGAGATTTTCTTATGTAGGGACTTTTTTGCGTGATGAGGTGACGGTTTTATTGATATCATTTCGTGGGACATAAGCCTTTTTGATTGCTCCTGCACCCGCTCGATCAGCGTGCCGTAATACTACGGCGCTGGGTTGCAATTCACGTCCCGCTGTGCCGTACTATTATGGCGCTGGTCGTGAAGGGGTTAATGAGATTTGACACAAATAAATTTGGATAGAATTTAATCTTTTTGGAAAATTCGGCGAACCGACGGAATTGAATTTTTGAGATATTCGCTCATCTCTAGTAGTGATCATAGCTTTATTAGCTATTTCCCAAACATACTTTGATCATAGTTATATTCATGCTGAACCCAATGTCTTTGAAATACTCATTAAAATCTATACTGTACAGTATGTCTTGTAAATCAGCAATTTTTTCAAAATTGTATAAATAATTTACCTTGATTGAATGTTTAGTTTGTCCAAACTGCACTCAATATTTAAGCTGAGGAGGGTTGTCACATCAATGAGCTAAACTCAAGTGCCGCCCCTTTAAAAAGGCACATGTTTAGTAGCTATTCTAGATCTATTAATTTGTACACCACTCTTAGTTTGGAATTTCCCTTTTTTCAATGCTGTTTCTAATATTAATTTAATAGTGAATTTGTAAGTTCATATATATGCCCCAATGCCCACAGGCTTATTAAAGATTATGAATTAGGTATATATAAACGCAGACCAAAATGATCGAAGAAAGCTTTGAATACCTTTTGGAAGAATTTCAGATATTGATTGCAGAGAAACCAGATAGTCTTTTGGATATTTGTATGTTCATATACAGCATGTTATATTTTATGTTCCTCCCTTTGTCTGCTCATATTCATATGCATTAGATAGGTTCCCAATTGAACTTTCCCCTCCACCATACATATGCATGCCTGACTGGGCATACATGTGTTCTGAAGACGAGAGATTTCCTGTGAACGTTCACAGTGCCGTGCGTCTCAGGAGGTAAACTACAGCCTGCCAGCGATGATCCATCGCTGGCAGGCTGTAGATGCGAATTAAATCGCATCAAACAGGTATATCAGACGCTGTTTTGTTAACAGAGTCTGATATACCTGCTACCTGGTCCTCTGGTGGTCCCATTTACTGGGATTGACCACCAGAGGACCAGGTAGCTATGTAAAGTTGCACCAAACACTACACCAACCCCCCCCCCACCCCCCTCACTTATTAACCCCTTGTTAACCCCTTGATCACCCCATCTAGACCCCCTGATCACCCCCCTGTCATTGATCACACCCCTTGTAAGGCTCCATTCAGACGTCCATATGTGTTTTGCGGATCCGCAGATCCGCAGATCCTCAAAACACGGACACCGGCAATGTGCTTTCCGCATTTTGCAGATCCGCACATTGCCAGAACTATATAGAAAATGCCTTTTCTTGTCCGCAATTGCGGACAAGAATAGGACATGTTCTATATTTTTGCGGAACAGAAGTGCAGACCCAGAAGCGCGGATCCGTAATTCCAGATCCGAGCGGGACAAAGTCTGTCCCCATAGAAATGAATGGGTCCGCAATTCCGTTCCGCAAACAGAATTGCGGACGTGTGAATGGGACATAAGGGTCCCTTATCACCGCCAGTTAATTAGCTACTTGTTAGGTAGTTAGCGCCCAGCCCACCGCACCGCAGTCACTGATTTTGGCAGAGATTTTTTCATCCACATTGATCGATGCGAATGAAAAAATCTGTGCCGTTCATTTTTTTTTTTCAGCCCAGAGGCTGAACGGAAAAAAAATAATCTCATTACCCGTATGCTCAATATAAGGAGAATCGCAGAAACTCCTAATGCTGGCCATACGTGTAATGATTGCGGAGACCCCAAAAATGCCAGGGCAGTACAAAAACCTCACATGTGACCCCATTTTAGAAAGAAGACACCCCAAGGTATTCCGTGAGGGGTATGGTGAGTTCATGTAAAATTTTATTTTTGTCACAAGTTAGTGGAATATGAGACTGTAAAAAAAAATATATATATCAATTTCCGCTAACTTGTGCCAAAAAATTTTTTTTCTGTGAACTCGCCATGCCCCTCACAAAATACCTTGGGGTGTCTTCTTTCCACAATGGGGTCACTTGTGGGGTATTTATACTGCACTGGCATTTTAGGGGCCCTAAAGCGTGAGAATCCAAATGCATAAAAATGCCCTGTGAAATCCTAAAGGTACTCATTGGAATTAGGGCCCCTTTGCGCATCTTGGCTGCAAAAAAGTGGCACACATGTGGTATCGCCGTACTCAGGAGAAGTAGGGCAATGTGTTTTGGGGTGTATTTTTATATATACCCATACTTTGTGTGATAAATATCTCTGTAAACGACAACTTTTTAAATTTTTTTATACAAAGTTGTCAGTTTACAGAGATATTTCTCTCACCCAACATGGGTATATGTAAAAATACATCCCAAAACACATTGCCCTACTTCTCCTGTCCTGAGTACGGCGATACCACATGAGTGACACTTTTTTGCAGCCTGGGTGCGCAAAGGGGCCCAAATTCCAACGAGTACCTTTAGGTTTTACATGGCTGCTCACAATTTAGCCCCGCCCAAAATGCCAGAACAGTAAACACACCCCACAAACGACCCCATTTCGGAAAGTAGACACCCCAAGGTATTCATTGAGGGGCATAGTGAGTCCGTCTGAGATTTTTTTTTTTTGCCAGAAGTTAGCAGAAATGGAAACTTTATTATATATTTTTTTTCCTCAGAAAGTGTAATTTTCGGCTAACTTGTAAAAAAAAATTAAATGATACATGAACTCACCATGCCCCTCCGCGAATACTTTGGGGTGTCTTTTTTCTAAAATGGTATCATTTGGGGGGTATTTATACTATCCTGGCATTCTAGCACCTGAAGAAACATGACAGGTGCTCAGAAAGTCAGAGCTGCTTCAAAATGCCGAAATTCACTTTTTTTGCACCATAGTTTGTAAATGCTATAACTTTTACCCAAACCAATAAATATACACTTATTGGATTTTTTTTTATCAAAGACATGTAGAACAATAAATTTAGAGAAAAATTTATATAGAAATGTAGTTTTTTTAAAAAAAATTTACAACAGAAAGCGAAAAATGTCATTTTTTGGCAAAAATGTCGTAAAATTTTTATTAATAGCAAAAAAAGTAAAAATGTCAGCAACAATGAAATACCACCAAATGAAAGCTCTATTAGTGAGAAGAAAAGGAGACAAAATTAATTTGGGTGGTAAGTTGCATGACAGAGCAATAAACGGTGAAAGTAGCGTGGTGCAGAATTGTAAAAAGTGGCCTGGTCATTAAGGGTGTTTAAGCTAGGGGGTCTGAGGTGGTTAAGCCACTCCCAGACACTTCTGATGAAGTTTTATCTTCCATGGGCAAGTATTGGGCACGCTGAAATCCAATAGCATGATGCTTCTTTCCCCCAGCATCTGCTATTGGGGGAACGTTGGAACACCCCCATACACCTTAGATGGTTGATCAGTCTTACTGAAATCAGTGGGCTTAACTAATTTTAATTTAATATGCAAGGCAAGCCCAGGAATCATTCTTAGTGATTTACAAAGCCAACACATCACATAATAATGGTCAAATTATGAATTTCTAAAAATTATTGAAATGGAACCATTTTGTGGAAATATTTGCCTAGGATGGCTATTTGATTACATACAGCAATTGTATCAAAAATTACTTGTAATTCTGATGGCTGTGCAGAGCTGGGATCCTATATTTGAATCTGACCAAAAACAACATTTGCATGGAGTTTGTATGTTCTCATCGTGTTTGTATGGGTTTCCTCAATACTGTAAAGACATACCGATCTGATAGGGAACTTAAAATGTGAGCCCCACAAGGGGCAGAGTGATGATAATGTCTGTAAAGCGCTGTGGAATATGTCAGTGCTATATGCTTGAGTAAAATAAAAAAAATGGACCTTTAATGGACCTCTAAAAGGTAGCTTTGCATTTACTTGAGCTGTTTGAATAATTTAAATCCTTCCAATGTCTAATTTAAATATTATTTACATAGTTACATTTGGAAAAATATTAAATGTCAAAACAGCCACAGAATGCTGGTATAGTTGCCAAATCAGTGCAATGTATGTTGTGCCATGAATAGATTACAAAGGTTATCTTCTCTGATAAAATCACACATTGATCTGTCGGCAGAAAACCATCACAAGAAGTCCTAAAGCAAAATATGGGATCATCCATCAAGATGATAGGACATTTATTTAGACTGATGTAGTAGTATTCTTGAAGTTTGCTCATTCAGTTGCACTTTGTGGATCCCTAGTCCATATATAAACAGTTGGAAGTGATAGCATTTAGAATATGCTGTTTGGAAACGTATTCTTTCAGCATAAGTACACATGCACACAAGCACATCAAGGCTTAGCTTTAATAATGTGTCTGCACTAGTGATGAGCGAGCTCCAAAAAGGCCGAGCATCTGAGTATAATGGAAGTCAAAGGTAGACAACCATGCACCCCCTTCTCTGAAGAGGGGAGAGTGCCTGGTCCATTGGAAAAGGTCAAAAAGTGACAGAAACACCACTGAAATGGATTGGGAACAGCATCGGGCCGATGTCTGGATGCATCTTGGATTCCCAGGCAGCTGCTGGGAACCATGTTGTCTGTGTTGTACGCCACTTTGACAAAAATGCGCACAAATCTCCCCCAAAAAAATCAATTTCACAGGAAAAATTGTTAGGAAACATTCTTTCCTGTATATTCAATTGTATATAAAGTGCAAGTGCTGCCAAAAATTACAAGCAAGAGGCACTCTGAAACAGCCTGTATATCCCTTAAAGAATGGTGGTACAATTGTTCAGGTAGTGGGACTCCTACACTCATAAAGCCTATGCACTAAGTGAATGGGCTGCCAAAAATTACAAGGAACAGGCACTACAATACACCCTTTATTATACATAAAAGAGGGCATCATACACACCCTTGAAAAATTATGATTGGTTGCCTGCTGGTGACCCTCAAAAACATTTGGAACAAGGGTCTGCTGGTGACCATCTAAAACATTAGGGGAGAGGGCCTGCTGCTGAGCTGACCCTCTAAAAACATTAAGGGAGAGGGCCTGCTAGTGAGCTGACACTCCAAAACATTATATGCGAGTGCCTGCTGGTGAGCTGACACTCTAAAACATTATATGCTAGTGCATGCAGGTGAGCTGATGCTCTAAAACATTATATGCGAGTGCCTGCAGGTGAGCTGGTGCTCTAAAACATTCTGTTCAGCTGTTCAGCTGACCCTATAAAAAAAAATTTAGTTGAGTGCCTGCAGTTGAGCTGACCCTATAAAAAAATTAGAGGTGGGGGGAATATATACAATCTGGATGAGGAAAAGGAGGAGGAGGAGAAAACAAGATTCAACCATATATTTTTTTTGGGTGGTGGAAAAGGTGCATGGGATTACACTACAGTAGATTGAGTACATTATAAATGATAGATTGAAAATGCCTTTATGTTCATCATCAACTCTTATCTGTTATAATGCCACCAGCAGCACTAAATACACACTCAGACAAAACGCTGGCGGCAGGGCAGGCCAGCACCTCCAAGGCGTAGAGCACAAGTTTGTGCCACGTGTCCAGCTTGGACACCCAGTAGTTGTAAGGCACTGAGGGATCATTTAGGACGATGACACGGTCTGCTATGTATTTCTTCACCATCTTCCAAAACTTTTCCCTCCTTGTAGCACTAGGCCGCGCTCAGGGTGAGGTTGCTGGTGGGGTGTCAAGAAAGTGTCCCATGCCTTGGAGAGTATTGCCCTGCCTTTGTTGGAACTGGTTAGTGTTCCCCTTGTCTCCCTTCCTTGGTTGCCTAAGGAAGTACGGACTCTGCCGACCGTGTTGTCAGATGGAAAATTTGGGAGCAATCTCTCAACTTACTCTCAATTTTACTTGTCCTCTCCACCACAGGAATGAGAGATGAAAAGTTCTCTTTGTAGCAGGGGTGGAGAAGGGTGAACACAAAGTAATCCGTGTTATCTAAAATGTGTATAACGCCAGGGTCGCGGGAAAGGCAGCCTAACATGAAGTCAGCCATGTGTGCCAGAGTACCAACAGGCAAGACGTCGATGTCGACATCAGGATTACTCTCCATCTCCTCCTCTTCTGCCCATCCAAGCTGAACAAATGGAATTAAAGTTCCATGCGTACTAACCTCTGTAGCAGAGTCAACTGTCTCCAGCTCCTCCTCCTCCTTTTCATGGTCCAATTTGCGCTGAGAAGTCGAACTGTGGATGGTCTGGCTATCACCCTGTGTAATGTCTTCCCTTATTTCCTCGTCTGCCACATTCAGAGCATCCTCCGTAATTGTGAGCAGCGATCGTTTGAGTAGACACATCAGTGGAATGGTTACACTGATAATAGCGTTATCGCCACTAACCATTTGTGTGGATTCATCAAAGTTTTTTAAAACCCTCACAGAGGTCTGACATCAATGCCCACTCCTCGCATGTGAATAGTGGAAGTTGACTCAAAAGGCGATGACCATGTTGCAGCTGGTATTCCACAACTGCCCTCTGCTGCTCACAAAGCCTGGCCAACATGTAAAACGTAGAGTTCCAGCGCATACTCACGTCGCAGCGCTGCTGCAGCGTTGACAGACCAGCTGAAGCTGTGGATGACTTGCGGAAATGGGCATACACACGGCACGCCTTCACTAGTAGCTGTTGCAAATTGGGGTAGGTTTTGATAAACCATTGAACCACTAAGTTTAAGAATGTTTAAAGTTTAAGTGATGGGATGTGTGTCAGGTTGCCGAGCTCCAAAGCCGCCACCAAGTTATGGCCATTGTCAGACACAACCATGCCTGGTTGTAGGTTGAGTGGCAAGAGCCCTGCCATAGCTCTGAGGCGGTGTGTGGTTTGTCCCCTAAGCAGATCAGCTTTAGCACGGCCTGTTGACGCTTACCCACAGCAGTGCACCACTGCTTCCAGCTAGTGAATGAGGGCTGACTGCTGCTGGAGGTGGAAGTGGAGGAGGAGGCGGAGAAGTGTGGGTTGGAGCCAGTAACATAGCTGCTGGCGGAGACCCTGACGGACGTAGGACCCGCAATCCTGGGTGTGGGTAGCACCTGTGCCATCCCAGGGTACGACTTACTCCCAGCCTCCACAACATTTACCCAGTGTGCGGTAAGGGAAATGTAGAGTCCCTGGCCACCAGCACTTGTCCATGTGTCCGTGGTGAAGTAGACCTTCCCAGTAAGTGCATTGGTCAGGGCAGGGTGATGTTCTGGGACACATGCTGGTGTAAGGAGGGCACGGCACACTGTAAAAAATAGTGGCGACTGCATACCGAGGGACGGCTACCGACATCAGGCTGCGGAAGGCCTTAGTGTCCACAAGCCTAAATGGCATCATTTCAAGTGCTATAGCCAATTTAGTGCTATAGCCTGTGGGTGGGTGGGTTGGTGGCTGGCCATTTGCCCTTGCGTTCAAATGCCAGTGTTATCGACATTTGGATGCTGCACTGGGACAGGGAAGTGGATGTTGTTGCTGATGGTTCATGATACGGTCCAGGTGCAGGGCGAGGGGCCTTCGACAGAGGATTGACCAGCAGTGCGTAACACAGGGGAAGAGGAGGCAGTAGTGTGACCCGCAGACCCAGATTGTGGATCCAGGCATTCAGCCAACTTATTAGGGTGCTTGGATGCCATGTGGCAGATCATGCTGGTGGTGGTGAGGTTGCTAGTGTTCACACCCCGGCTCATTTTGGTATGGCACAGGTTGCAAACTGCCACTCTTTTGTCGTCTGCAGTTTCCTCAAAAAAGCGTCATACTGTGGAACACCTACCCCTAAGCAAGGTAGATTTATGCATGGGGGTGCTCGGTGTAACAGTTGCTGGCATGTTTGGTGTAGGACTGCTTCTTCCTTTTGCAACCCCACTGCCTCTTCCAGATTGTTGCGGGGCTGCGGTTCCCTCCCCCTCTGTAGTGCTGTCTTTGCTCGGCTTTTCACATTCCCATTTTGGGTTAGTGACCTCAACGTCCACCACCTCCTCTTCCACTTCCTCACTTTGCTCACCCTCCTGACTTGACCCTAACTACAACCTCAGTGATTGACAACTGTGTCTCATCATCATCCACCTCGTGAACAAATGATTGCCATTCACCACCGTCATCTTCTTGAGACTGTGAAGGCCCAGGATTTTGGGAATCATGGCACAATATCACAGGTACCTCTTCAAGCATGCTGGGCGCGAGGGCCAAATATAATAGGGGCGCTGGAAAGAGGTCCTCAGAATATCCGAGTGTGGGATCACTCATTTGGCAAGCCTCTCCATGGTGGGAGGAAGGATGATCAGAGTTAGGATTTGGTTGACCAGACTCCTGGCTACAGAGACTGGGCGAGAGGGTGGTGCTTAACCGACTGGAGGCATTATCTTCAGCAATCTAACCGACCAACTGTTCTGACTTGGACAGTGTTGTCCTGCTCCGCCCAGCTAAATTGTACATGAAGCTGGGTATGGTGGATGTATTTTTTATTTTTTTTTATGCACTGGCAGCAGGCACAGTATAATTGCACCCAGGGCCACGGCCTCTGTGTGCACCATCAGCATAACGCCCACTTCCCCGTCCCTTAGTGCTCATCTGTGGTGTTCTGTTTGCAGAACACCACAGATTATAGAGACTAGATGTGGCCCAGATTATTGGAATTTGTAATACAGAAACTGTTTGCAGATGTTCTACAGTATTGGTTAAAGAACACCTTGTGCTTGCTTCGGCAGCACATATACTAAAATTGGAACGAAAAAAACAACACGACAGATTATGGACACTAGATGGGGCCCAGATTATTGGAATTTGTAATACAGAAACTGTTTGCAGATGTTCTACAGTATTGGTTACAGAACACCACAGATTATGGACACTAGATGTGGCCCTGATTATTAGAATTTGTAATACAGAAACTGTTTGCAGATGTTCTACAGTATTGGTTGCAGAACACCACAGATTATGGACACTAGATGTGGTCCAGATTATTGGAATTTGTAATACAGAAACTGTTTGCAGATGTTCTACAGTATTGGTTAAAGAACACCACAGATTATGGACACTAGATATGGCCCAGATTATTGAAATTTGTAATACAGAAACTGTTTGCAGATGTTCTACAGTATTGGTTACAGAACACCACAGATTATGAACACTAGATGTGGCCCAGATTATTAAAGACACAGTCTGCGGATGATACACGGTATATGTCACTACTAGGTATAAAATAAAAATATCTTGCTGCTATCAAACACACACAGTAGTCCTTAAAATGACTTTGGGGTCGTTGAAAAGCTTTTGGTAGTAAAAACAGCAAATGTCTCTCCCTCCACTATCTGTCCCTTCCGAAGCACTGTCCCTGAGACTGCAGGAGGTAAATAGATTGCTGCTCTAAAACACACACACACAGTAGTACTTAAAAGGACTTTGGGTCTTGGAAAAGCTTTCCCTGAATATAAACCGTGAAAATCGCTCCCTACACTGTCTTTCACTTCATATACTCTGCTCTCCCTGTCTACATCTGAGCCAAACATGCGTCATTGGGTGCTATATAGCACCCGATGACGCGTTCCGACAAGCCTATCACTGTAATGCCAGCAGCAAACATGGCTACTGGCATTACAGTGAGGGCTGTACTTACCTGAACCTTTATTGGCTGCTTAATACCCGTGAAACATGCAGGGCGGAGACTCGAGCATTTCGCTCGAGCACATGCGGTACTCGGCAGATATTCGCCGAGTACAGATATTCGGCCGAGCATGCTCGCTTACAGTTGTGTTCAAAATTATTCAACCCCCACTGAAATTGAGTGTTTTGGCCAGTTTGACATTGATTTTGATAATTTCAGTCATCTTGTTTACAATTAAATCAAAGAGGCACTTGTAAGTCAGACAAATATAACATAACATTTATAATGAAATAACCACAAATGTCTTTTCTGTGCTCACTTCATTATCAGTTTTATTCAACCCCCAAGTGACATTCAATCTTAGTACTTAGTACAACATCCTTTTCCAGTTATAACAGCTTTTAAACGTGAAGCATAGCCTTGACACAAGTGTCTTGCAGCGATCTACGGGTATCTTCGCCCATTCTTCATGGGCAAAAGCCTCCAGTTCAGTCACATTCTTAGGCTTGCGTGCTGCAACTCTTCTTATTCTTTGGAGACAGCAAGGGGGTGCGCCTGGGAGTTCTGGCATGGAGGCCTTCATTACGCAGTGTGCGCATTATTGTCTGAGCTGAAACTTCAGTACTCGCATCTGACAAATCTTTTTTCAGTTCCTTACCAGTCACACTGGGACTTTTCTCCACTTTGCGCTTCAGGTAGCGCACAGCAGTCGAAGTCAGCATCTTCTTTCTGCCACGACCAGGTAGCGTTTCAACAGTGCCCTTTGCCTTGAATTTGCGAATGATGCTTCATGTGGTGTCTCTTGGTATGTTTAATATCTTTGCAATCTTCTTATAGCCATTGCCCTTCCTGTGAAGAGAAATCACTTCTTCTCTTGTCTTCCTGGACCATTCTCTTGACTTCACCATGTTTGTAAACACACCAGTAAATGTCTAGAAGGAGCTGAGTATCACAGTCATTTTACATCTGCCTAATCGGTGCTTATTATGCTTGATTGCTGCTCCTTGACATCCACAGGTTTTTTTCAATACCTGATCGAAAACACTTGAATGAACCTCTGTTATTAAGAGTGGTAGTCTTTAAGGGGTTGAATAATTGTGTCAATGAAGAAATCACGAAAAAAACATTTAATACTATATTACAAAAACAATTGATGTCATTTTAGTTGCATTTGGTTCTTTAAAAAGTCTTTGTAAGATTTCATTCTGAACACAATTACAAATGTACACTAAATTCCCTAAAACCCTTTAAAGCATTGAGGGTTGAATGATTTGGAACACAACTGTATTACTAGTCTGTACCAAAAGTCTGTCTAAAAAGTTACAAAAATTGGTGTATCTAGGGTTTCACACTTTTTTCCCAACATGTTTGACAAAGGAGCAAGGTTTAGCAAGGAACGGGTTTGGCCTAAGATGTGCCATTTTTGCAAAAATTGCACCACAATTTTGACATAACAATCTGAAAGTAAGCTAACCAATAATTGGTATAGAGTCAGAGACAAGTTTCTATCTCTACACCAGATTTATCATCAGCCTGAGCCCCTGTGATAAATCTGGTACAGGTCTGGACAGCCGGTCTAAGTTTATGCCATCTATAGGGTTAGTAAATTTACAACCTTGTTGTACATAGCCATTTTATGACAACCATTGCAGTCTATGAGACCTACTTTGTTTCAATGGGCCTCCAAGTTCATACATAAGCACACAGACATTTTATCTGTTGGGTACTTTGTGGATCCAAGTCAAAACAAATTGTGGCTGCTCCATTTGGTGTATTACTGAAAATCTTTTACCCTTTAAGCATTTCTCTTAGGGAACCATCACGTAGCTGCACACAGACATCCTTTGACTACATAATGTGGAGCCACAGGGAATCTTCATATCTCCGTACATGATGTATTATGCGCGTAAGGCCCAACAGGTAGCTGTCTTGGCATATATGGTGCTTTGTGTTTAATCGTGGTAGAGCATTATTTATCTCTAGCTCATTAAATGTTATGTGAAATCTTTGATAGTGTTTCCAATTTACAGAGAATACACTTGCTTTCAATAGAGGACATTATTTGACGTAACCAAAAAGTCATGCTAGATAAGTATTTTACTGTATTATATTTTTTCTATTTCAATCAAACAGAATTTACTATAATTGCAAACTTTAAAAACTGCTGAGAGCAGGCTCCTCCTGAGAAAGCTTTTGACTGTAATAAAATGATTCAGTTCAACTCCCCAGTTAACACAGATGTTCTACTTTTAAATATTAAAACCTATGTCTAGAGAGACACACACTTCAACTAAATGGACCTGTTACTTTCCAGGTATCATAGATAATGGATAGAGGAAATACTTAACTTGGCATGACATTTAACAAAATTCTCAGCATCTGAAAGAGAAAGTTATGATTTAGCAGCTCACACATCAAATAAGCTGTCCCAGATAAAACAAGATGACTGCATGACTTCAGCTTGTAGATTTCATAGCAGTTGATGCACATGGAATAGTATGTCTCTTGCTGAATAACTGCAAGGAATATCCTTATGCAAGCAATACAATCGATAACCATTGAACACAGGATATGATAGATACTAGACCAAGGTCAAGAGCAACAGATAAGACTGGAACTCACAGTAGGCCCTCCATCAAATCTCCAAGGTTTACACATCCCATCACATAGACAGGTATTTCACATATAGTTGTTTATCAAGTAAGATTTCAATCTTCTGGCCTAGCTGGATATGTCACAGTTCAGAATAAACAATGGTGGAAGAATACAGCCATCATACACAATACTTTTCTGACCATTAGAAAAACTGACTGATGTGAAGAACATTGTAATCTTTCTTTCATTCCCTGTGAAAGTAAGTAAGTTATGGAGGTGTGAAGAACATTGTAATCTTTCTTTAATTTCCTGTGAAAGTAAGTAAGTTCTGGAGGTCTACGTTGTTGGCACACAGAACTAGGAATCCATGAAATCTGTTATTCCATGCCATCTGTGGCCAGCTATGGCCAATGGGCTCACATAATATACCTTTTTAATAATTTCTGTGTCAATTCTATTGGAATTACTTTGGCCAAGAAAATGGGGCACTCATTTCACTATTCAGTCAATAGCACATACTGTGTAATGATGCCAATAGCAGGAAAGTAAATGGGATATTAGTTTATTCCCTACTCTGCCATTGAATCTTTATGGATGTTAATGATTTATATCTTCAAGTGGCATCAGAGGAATATTTTAATATTTCATTTTAAGTAATTATCTAGAATACAAGCAAACTGTGTGATTTACATTGCTGAATAGTCATTTGTTTTATGTTTGTTGATTTTCTACTTTATTATTATGTAACAAAACAAAGACTCCTTTGACACAACTGGTGGACTGATAATAACTTTGTTTCAATTATGTGTTCATTTATTTGATGTCATGTAATTTTACTTGGTTTTAACTTACCCAGTTTTAAAGCACTGTGAAGTTTGTTGGTTTTATCCAAAATTATGGAGAAGATAAGTTATAAAGGTATGTAGCAGTTATGTAAAAGTTCATACAATGATGCGTTCAGATAGCACAAAATCTTATGTTGCTATTTTCTTTGGTAGACAATGAAACAAAGTATTGCAATTGTGAAAACTTCAGGGGCAAAGCAATCCAAATTCCACAGTACATCTACTACATACAGTACAGTACATTGTTACAAGAAAGCTATTCAAGGTGAAGTAAAGCCAGGGCCCTGCATTCCTGTACAATAAAGGCTGATTTCCCTGGTCCTGAAGTCACCTCATAGTCCACTGAGGTCTCCTAACAGCTCATAACACTCATTTAAGGGTACTTTCACATTAGAAGCAGGGGAGTCCGTCAGACTGTTCTGGAGGGTGAACAGCCTGTCGGATCCATCCTGCCGCTAGTTCACGTGTGCCCCCGGACTGCCACTCCGTCCCCATTGACTATAATGGGGCGGAGTTCCGGTGGCAGCACAGCAGCGCACGGTGAGAGGCAGCCGGACTAAAAGTACGACATTCAGTACTTTTAGTCCGGCTGCCTCTCGCCGTGCGCTGCCTCTCGCTTTGCATAAATCAAGTGACCATAAGAAACTTTGCAAGATATTTTATCAGAGAGAAAGGTCTAGTTCTTATGTCATCAGCTATTTATCCCCCTTTGCCATGCTTACTAAATACTTTTATCTTTGTAATTTTTCTTCAAACCACCTACGACAGACCAGCTCACTGAAGGATTAGATTACACATGTTAATACAAGTCTTTGGAAAGGGAATGTGTGGAGTGAGCAAGAACTCAGAGACAGGAGAGGCACACACAGCCTCAGCCGAACAAGGCATGTGGAAAACTGCCCTATCATGTTGAGGAGACAGAAATGGCTGCTGCGGCTCCTGCTGCTCATGACGGCATGAGAGGGGGGACTCTGCGGGGGGTCCCCCCTTTTAGACTGCTGGCAGTAGGCATATGCTCGCTGTAAGCTGAAGCAAACTGCGTACAGTGTTTCCTAATAGTAATGTAATTTGTCCTCCTTTTCTGCCAGAGGAAAACATTCTCCTGTTTTTCCTTGGTGGCGAGGGTCTAAAAACATGGCTATCCAGTAATGATCAGACTGCTTGATATCAAACTGCCTGTCACTGTGTAAGCAAGCGAGTCTACAGGTCACTATTCTGACCAGTGTGCCCAAAGAGCCAGTTCTTTTCACTTCCGTTCCCCACTGAGAGTATTTGGTATTGTGGCCGTTGTCACCCTCATCATGCTCTGTTTCCTACAACTTTGGCTCCTCTTCCTCAAGTGGCAGCACCTCCTCCCCCATGGGAGTTTCTCATAGTGGGTCCCCAACAACTACAGGGAAACCTGTTGCATCAGCGTCTGAGGAACAACTGCAACATGGATGGCATTAGATACCACTGCCCAACCTGGAAACAACAGATTCTCCCTGCTGAGGCCAAGTCACTCATGGCTTTCCACTGCTTGTAAAGATACTCGAGCATGTGTACTGTTGAATTCCAGAGAGTTGTAAAATCACAGATAAAGCACTACACGCTCCATACCATTCTGGGGCTGCAAGTCCAGGAGAGCATTCCTCACCATTTGAGAATGGCTGAAAAGAGGGAAAGTCTCCTGGACATTGTCATCACCTTGTGCAAGCCAGTGAATTTTTTTTAAAGGGCCATGCAGAAGCATGTGTTATTTTCCCCAGGTTCAGGGCAACCATGATGTTGTGCCCATTGTCACTGACCACCTTGCCTAGTTGGAGTTGGCAAAGTGATAGCCAGCTTAATGTTTGCTGCTTGATGTACTTGAGCAACTACTCGCCGGTAGTGTTGTGTAAATTGGGTTTGGACTGCTCTATCTGAACCTGATTTGTTTTGAAACTTTGTTTATAATACCGTACCACCAAAAAATGTATGGGCTTTGCTGAGGCCTTCTTCTTCTAGCCACAAGTAACGCAAGACTTGCTAATTCTCATGCCTGTGACGTTACAGTTCGGTACTGCATATACATTACTGTTTCAAAATCCAAAGACAAACTTGGATTTCTGCCTCAATAACAAAGCCGAGTTCAGCTTCGGATTTTGAAACAGTAATGTATGCGCTGAACCGAACCGTAATGTCACAGGCACTAGACTAAGCAAGTCTCACATTAATTTTGGCTAGAAGAAGAAGGCCACAGCAGGGCCTATATATTGTATTTTTCTGATGAATGGAGGGCATCATAAAAGACATTTTGAAATGAATCTGTTTCAGATTCGAACTCAATGAATCTGTTTCAGATCCGAACTCAATTCGCTCAAAAATACTTGCTGGTGTCTCTCCCAGGCCAATCAGCTCCAAGACGGCATGGCAACGCTTGACTTGACACATAGTGTTGATCACGAATTTTCGAATTGCGAATTTTAATCGCGAATATCAGCACTTCGAGAATTCGCAAATATTTAGAATATCGCAAAATATATTCGCAATCGCGAATATTCGCTTTATGCGAATTTTTTATATGCAAATTTTCGCATGCTAGAAAATAATGGCATAATTTTCTTGTTTGCGATAATCAGCATAAAAATTCGCATAAATTAGCGTAAAAATTCGCATAAATTAGCATAAAATTCGCATAAGCTGGTATTTAAAAGGTATCTTAAATGCCAGTTTATGCGAATTTTTATGTTAATTTATGCGAATTTTTATGCTAATTTATGCGAATTTTCGCAAACAAGAAAATAATGGCTGGAGATTACGAATTTGCGAATTTTCGAATATATGGCGAATATTCGCCCAAATATTCGCGAAATATCGCGAATTCGAATATTGCCCCTGCCGCTCATCACTATTGACACATGGGATAGAAAGGATGAGTAGTGTGAACGACGCTGCCCAGCTGCTGTTGGGGACAGGACCGTATCCATGGAGGAGGAGGTAGAGGAGGCAGGTAAGTGCCTGCTGTGGGAGCCAGACCCATGGTATGGTGGGAGGGGTCAAAAGGACCTGGTATGTGGTGCTGCCCCTTCACTGCCGCAAAAAAAGCACTAACCCAGTAGGCTGTGAAAGGCATGTACTGTCCCTATTCATAAAAACTGTTCCAGGTTTCCACCGTGGAGTGCAGCCTGATGCACAACGAGAATCACAAGGAGAGGCCCACATTCTCTGCCATTTGAGAGTACCAAGGATCTACTACAATAGTACTATAGTGACTGCATGGCCAGCAATGTGGCCAGGTGAGGGTTCAGCTTGTAAACGAGCTAATTGCTGGTGGAGAAAACATTTTTTATGGCCAAACATTCAGTTATAGATGTCTAATGATGGAGCCAAGGAAAAGTAGGAGTCATAGCAGGAGAAGAAGGTAATAATTATGATGATGATGATGAAAAAGATTCTGTATTGCTTGGGTATGTGGGTTGTCTGCCTCAAAGAAGACCAGGAGAAGAGGGACATACTTGTTCTGATTGGAAATGCTGGCCACTTGTATTTTCCCAAAGGGTCCGATGATGTCGCCTCATGTGGTGCAATAGAACTCTAGTACCTCTAATTGTGTTTAAATGGCCACAGTTTATTTTAATCTTGGAGATTTTGCACATTTCTGTGGTTTTCTGTGCCCGCCTTGTGGAGGAAAAGCGCCATATGGGAGTTGCTACCGGCTGCCAAGCTGGGCTTAGCTCTGACATGTTTTGGGCTGAACCCACCCACAGCATCAGTGAAATTACCAGATCCCAAAGCAGACGTGGCTCTGGCTTTCCTTTGGGAGGTACATGGCCTCTGCTCTTTATTGCTGCCGCCACTGGCCTTCTGCACTAATGTTGCCCCCTTCTCAGCACTATATATATCTATATATATATCTATATATATATATATATATATATTTGTGGTCATGGCTACTGCCAAGGAATGAGAAACCAATACAATGTCCCAATCGTTCAAGCAACCCACACATGCAAATGCAAACAACACCAATAAAGCTGTATGGGTCATACCATAACAATAACTACAAACAAGGGTTATATATAGTAGTATCACAATATTTTATTAAACAAAAAATGACATGGAGTACATGATTGACATAGCACAGGACTCACATGATTAAAAACATTTAAGTTATACTGTACTGGTGATATAGGGTAGCGCACAAATTCATATTAATAAATAAAGTGCAAAGTGCAAAAGATGACCATAATATTCGGTAGTATAGGTAAGCAGGTCAAATATCCAAAGTTTTTAAAGGACTATTAGGTAGAAAACCATGTACATGTAAAGCATGGTATCTATTATTTCTAAGTCACAGAAATGAGTATAATATTAAATAATGAAGAGACGCATACTAACCACACCAAAGGGTGCCAACCAATACCACCAGCACAGAAGCCCTGACGCGCGTTTCACGTTAGCTTTCTCAAAGGGTAATGAGAAAGCTAACGCAAACGCGCTGTGGCCTTGTGCTGGTGGCATATTGGCTGGCGCTCTTTGGTGTGGTTAGTATGCGTCTCTTCATTATTTAATATTATACTCATTTCTGTGACTTAGAAATAATAGATACCATGCTTTACATGTACATGGTTTTCTACCTAATAGTCCTTTAAAAAACTTTTGGATATTTGACCTGCTTACCTCTATACTACCGAATATTATGGTCATCTTTTTGCACTTTGCACTTTATTTATTAATATGAATTTGTGCGCCTACCCTATATCACCAGTACAGTATAAATTTTAAATGTTTTTAATCATGTGAGTCCTGTGCTATGTCAATCATGTACTCCATGTCATTTTTTGTTTAATAAAATATTGTGATACTACTATATATAACCCTTGTTTGGAGTTATTGTTATGGTATGACCCATACAGCTTTATTGGTGTTGTTTACTGCCAAGGAATGCCTGGAAACCCTAGGGAGATAACACAAAGACTAAACTAACCCAACTGGACATGGCTGAGTTGTGCTCTTTGCCATTGCCGTGGGTAGGCCTATAAGGGGGCATACCACATGGAAATAAAAATGAAAAAGGGAGGGAGGGTGGGGCACCTGAGAACGCATGCCTGTGGGTTAGGCCGTGCCTCGTTTATGAAGGCCTCCGCCCCTCCCACAAATACAGGCTGACTCATCAGCCCTAACTACTTGTGGTCATGGCTACGGCCACGGAATGCCAGGAAACCCTAGAGAGATAACACCAAGACTAACCTAACCCAAAAGGACATGTCTTAGTTGACCTGACTGAATGGCTGAGTTGTGCCCTTTGCCATTGCCGTGGGTAGGCCTATAAGGGGGCAAAAACCGAGCCATGTAGTGTAGAAAAGAACTTAATTGGCAGTACAACCAAATCACAAAGCCAAACTGCAAAAAGCAACAGAATTCTCTGCATGTGGGTTCGGAATGCATCGGTCAAAATAAGAAAAGGCCGCTGTCCTATCTTGCTGATGACATGATGCTTTAACGTTGCTGATGCAACCTCAATGTGAAATGGCATTGGGGGTCTATGCCTGGTGTAGCCGCTAGGGAAGGGGAGTTGAGATGAGGTGATGGCTCGGGCTTTGAACAGAAGTAGTGGGCTATCCGGGGTGGAGTCACCCAGGACCCACAAAAATCTATTGAAAAACCTTAACTGGGTACCAATCATAAACCGACTAGAAGTGCTTGGCTTCCACTGGTGAACTGACCTGCGATGTTTTGAAGGACCGGAGATACAGTGTGAAACGGTCTTTGCACCATACTACCTGACCCTTGGTTACGCTTTAGGTTCTATCAGAAGAACTAGTAAATTCCCCTGGCCTCAGGAAACCGAAGAAACCGAGATACATGGCTGCCTTTATAACTATGCTAGAATGGGGCCCAAAAGGATTACTATCTAGGGAGGAAGAGGGATTCCTGAATAGTTCCCCTGATATTGGTTGTCTCCTTGAGACAGTCTTTTCACTGTTCTTCTGTATGCCCCTGAGGGTTACTTTCATCGCTTGAGACGTCCAGACCAACCTACTAATGGGATTTTCTACCGTGAAGAAATGCTGGACCTCGGCCAAATACAATTTAATTGTATTAGCAATAAGCTAAAGAGACCATAATATAGTAGGTCCTGTCGATGTCCTTCCGTGGGGAAAGAAGTGCAAATTTGCTATAAACGCTCCAGGCAGTTTTGTAATTTCTAGCCGTATTAACAGACCAAGAGACTTGGCTGAAGAGATGTATGCCTTTAGACCGTGATCAGAAACTGAAATGCTGGAGAGGAAGGCTCTACTTATCCCGCCAACTGCATGACCTGAAAGAAATCATGAGAAATTAAAATAATACAAAACATCTGCTAAAAAAATTTTTTGTTTGTTTTTTTAACCCTGAATGGAAGGGGTGGCCGGGACATTGAGTTCTGAACACTTGAAGCAGGGAAGCGGCAAACATTAGCGATTTACCATGTAAGCCTGAAACGTAACAGGCGACAGACACTAGTAGTTATTAAACGTGGGCCTGAAACGTAACAGTTGAGTTTTAATTAGTTATTTATTTGAAAAAAATATATATATATTTTTTTAAGGAGACTATACACACATGGACTGCCAGACTGCTGCCCCTGGAAGTTGCAAAACAATGCTATTGAGCTCTTCCGCCTCCTGAAACTTGACGGACTGCGAACTAAGATACCTGTCATTTCTGCTGGCCAGAGGATGATGGTCACTAGCTGGACTGGAGCGGTAACTGGAGGAGCGACGAAGCTGGTTGCCCCTGCAGCCCTTGTATCGGAAAGGGGCCCCAGGGGTGCGGCGCCGGCCCGAGTACTGATGATGTTGGAACGAGGAGCGGTGGATCTGGAATGGCAGATTCTGGAGAGAGAGTTCCGGGTGTGGAGCAGGAGCGACTGGGACTGGGGTGGGATTGGCTACGTCTCTCGGAGAAGTGGCCATGGCGGGGGTGGCTTGGGGAAGTTTCAAGGATGGAGAACAGTTAGCAGGAACTGATAAATAATGACAGACTGGCTTCATCCCAAACTAAGGAAAATATAGGAGGGCCCTATAAATCCCTAAGAACTCTCCCTAACTGCTATGTACATGTACAGGTCCCGGTGGTAGACAAATACATGCCCTCGTACATATAACTGAGTGACACCTGAATTCCCTATAGTTGTGAGGGGAATGGCCACCGGCTCCCTGCACAGAATACGGAGGGAGTCAGGGTCACCTAAAATCAAGCCAGCAAACAAAACACAAAGTAAACGGAATGCACTTATCTTAGAGCAAAACAACTGCAGCCTCCAGCAGCACACACTTCATCCAGGAAGTAATATAAACCGTAAGGAGAAGCAGTTTGGGGGGGGGGGGGGAATATAAAGCAAGCCAATTAATCAAGATAAGAGGCAGCTGAGGGAGAGAAAGGAACTGGGCAAAGTGAAACCAAAACAAAGAACGTCATACACAAGACAGGGAGGAACCTCTGACCGACTGTCTCCCAGAACCAGCGGTGACAGTACCCCCCCTTCTACGGGTGGACTCCGGACACTCAGGACTGACCTTCTCAGGATGAGACCGATGGAAAGCCCTGATGAGACAAGTGGCCTAAATGTCCGCCAGTGGGATCCACATCCTCTCCTCAGGACCATAACCCTCCCAATGAACGATGTACTGAAGAGAACCGCGGATAAAGCGGGAATCCACAATCCTGGAGACCTGAAATTCAAGATTACCATCAACTAAAATCGGGGGAGGAGGCAAAGAGGAAGGAACAGTAGGTTGGACATAAGGTTTCAATAGGGACTTGTGAAAAACATTATGGCTCTTCCAAGTCTGAGGAAGATCAAGACGGAAAGCAACGGGATTGATGACGGATAAGATCTTGTAAGGCCCAATAAACCTAGGACCCAACTTCCAGGAGGGAACCTTCAGTTTAATATTCTTTGTAGACAACCACACCAGATCACCCACATTCAGGTCCGGACCAGGCACACGTCTCTTATCTGCCACATGCCTATATCTCTCACTCATTTTGTAATGCAAGGCACCAACAAACAGACCAGTGATGAAAGCAAAAAGGTGTTTATTCACCAGAAACATAAACGTCCAGAACACTTGCTGGTAACAAGAAATAATAACAAAAACCAGGCAAGGAGATTCCAGGAATAGTCCCAACTAGTGTTGAGCGAACAGTTCGAGAATAGTTCGGGTTTGTACCGAATTTTGGGGTGTCCGTGACACAGACCCGAACCCGGACATTTTCAAAAAAGTTCGGGTTCGAGTTCGGAGTTCGGCATGTTCTCTCGGCGCATTTTGAAAGTACTATATAGCAGAATAGTACAGGCTTAAAGCTGAAATCGCATTGCGATTACAACTTTGAGCTACCGATCACCATGGGCACGCCTCCTCCAGTAGAATGTACTGTCGGATGTTTGAATTACGTTGAAATCGCAATGCGATTCTTATATATTTGCGTAATCGCATTGCCGTTTCGCAATGCGATTAAGCAAATATATAAGAATCGCATTGCGATTTCAACTTAATTCTCACATCCGACAGTACATTCTACTGGAGGAGGCGTTCCCATGGTGATCGTTAGCTCAAAGTTGTAATCGCAATGCGTTTATTGCGGTATATTATCCCTCTGGGTGTCTTTTACAGCCTTTTTAGTGCCCAAAAGTTCGGGTCCCCATTGACTTCTATGGGGTTCGGGTTCAGGATGAAGTTCGGGTTGAGTTCGGATCACGAACCCGGACATTTTCCGGAAGTTCGGCCGAACCTCTCGAACCCGAACATCCAGGTGTTCGCTCATCTCTAGTCCCAACCAGTGCTAAATGATTCTGTGCACTTGGCAGTCGAGTCACTCCAGATCTTGGGTCCGCTGCAAAGGACAAAGTTCCTGGCAGTCTTCAGTCACTAGCAGTTGTGACCTATACCTGGTTGAGGGAAAATAACAGTGGGCACTGATCACCCTGAGAGACCTCCTTTTAAAAGCCTGCTGACCAATCCCAGGGTGCCAAGTGTCCACTTCCATAGGTGAACAAATTGCCCTGCACCTGAGTACATGGCCTAAGGCAATCACAAGTTGATTAACCCATGGCTGGCTCCCTAATCTACTTTGCTCTTGTGAGTCAGTATATTATGCGCTACTGGTCGACGAAGTGCATAAGAAGCGCGTACTCGCGACCGTGTATCCCTTTGCGAACCTGCCCTCGTGCGTACGCACGGACGCATGATTGACTCAGCGCGAGTATGCGAGCGTGTGGACCCAGATGCGGAAACGGAAGTCGCAGGAGACACCGGAGACAACCCTGGCCGCGGCGTCTTGTCACTTGCCTGGCCACTCTGTCCCCGGGACTCCGACGGTCCTCCCCTCCGATGTCCACACGAACGCATCCCCGCACTGGTTCGCAAAGGGGTCAGCGCTGGTGCATCAGAGACACGCATAACCTGTCCCACAACTCCACGAGGACCCCTCTTGGTTCCCCTGGAGTGCAAACCAGGTGAGGATCTTACATTACCCCCCCCCCCTCGAGGAGGCGGCTCTGAAGACTCCAAGCAAGCTTTCCCCGGATTATCCCGGTGAAAAGCTGCCACCAACTGATCCGCATGCACCTGGCGATCCAACATCTCTCCTCTGGACCAAAACCCTTCCAGTCCACCAAGTATTGGAGAGACCCTTGGACAAAACGAGAGTCCAAAATTCTGTTCACCTCGAACTCCGGTACCCCTTGGACCTCCAGCGGGGATGGGGTCTGAATGAAGGGAGCGGAGTCGGCTGCCGATTTGAGAGGTGAAACATGAAAGGTGTTCACTCCTCGGATCGACGGTGGAAGAGCAACCTTATACGTAACTCGGTTGATCTTCTGTGTCACCGGGTATGGGCCAATGAATCGAGGACCCAACTTGGAAGATGGCTGACGCAGCGGAATGTTCCGGGTGGAGACCCACACCTGATCTCCCACCTTAAACTTTTGCTCTACAGTGCGATGATGATCAGCAAATTTCTTCTGTTGCGCAACCGCACTGCGGAGATTCCGCTGGGCCGACGACCAAATGGGACGTCTATCCTTGAACCATTGATCCACCACCGGTGAGTCAGTGGAGGGTCCGGCCAAAGAAGAGAGTCTTGGATCCCTGCCCCCCACGCACCTAAACGGAGACATCTTAGTGGAAGCATGCTCAGAGTTGTTATAAGCCACCTCCGCTAAGGGTAGATAAGCTGCCCATTCCTCCTGGCAGTCTGACACGAAGCACCGTAGATAGTGCTCTAGGGTCTGGTTAGTCCTTTCCGTCTGACCGTTGGTCTCTGGGTGAAAACTAGAAGAGAAAGACAAATTAATACCCAATCGGGAGCAGAAAGAACGCCAGAAGCGAGAGATGAATTGCACTCCTCTGTCTGAAACAATGTCATCCGGCGCTCCGTGTAATCGAAAGACATAATTCAAGAACAGATCAGCCAATTCTCTGGCCGAGGGTAATCCAGGGAGTGGGATAAAATGGGCCATTTTACTAAAACGGTCCACCACTACCCAGATTACCGTACTTCCAGAGGACCTTGGCAAATCTGTGATGAAATCCATGGAAATGTGAGTCCATGGAGCCTGGGGAATGGGCAGTGGGAGTAAAGTCCCAGAAGGGGCAGACCGGGACGGTTTACATCTGGCACAAACAGTACATGCCTGGATATAGGCCTTAACATCCACGGACATGTTGGGCCACCACACGTGACGTTTAACAAGGGCAAGTGTTTTCTTAACACCCAAATGCCCGGCAGACTTTGAGTCATGAAGCTGTTGGATGACCTTCAATCGAAGGTTAATGGGTACAAACCATCGACCCTGGGGTTTGTCAGGTGGACTCTCTGCCTGTGAAGGCTCAAGAAGAGAGGACAAGTCCTCCATTACTTCTGCGGCCCCTAGGCCAGCAAGAAAACATTTAGTTGGGAGAATGGTTTCTGGCTCAGAGTCCAGGACGGAAGCAGCCTCAGGGAAGCAGCGGGACAGGGCATCTGCCTTCACGTTTTTGGAACCTGGCTTATAAGTGAGGTGGAAATTGAAGCGGGTGAAAAACAATGCCCACCGGGCTTGTCGGGAGTTGAGTCTTTTGGCACTCTCTAGATACTCCAAATTTTTGTGGTCAGTGTGAACCGTGATGGGATGTTCTGCACCCTCTAGCCAATGTCTCCACTCTTGAAAAGCCAATTTTACTCCCAGAAGCTCTCTATTGCCGATATCATAATTACACTCGGCTGGAGAGAGCTTCCGAGAGAAGAAGGCACAGGGATGTAACCTCTCGGGGTCCCCAGAATACTGTGAGAGAACTGCCCCTACAACGACCTCTGAGGCATCGACCTCGAGAACAAAGGGTCTGGAGGTGTCTGAATGAGTAAGGATTGGTGCCGTGCAAAAGGCCTGTTTCAGCGTCTCAAAGGCTCTGACTGCCTCTCTCGTCCACTTGGAAGGATTAGCTCCCTTCTTAGTGAGGTTGGTGAGAGGTACTACTATCGCAGCAAAATTCTTAATAAACTTGCGGTAGAAGTTGGCAAAGCCTAAGAAACGCTGCAACCCCTTAAGATCCTTAGGCTGAGGCCAATCCAAGACAGCAGAAAGTTTGGATGGGTCCATAGCCAATCCCTTTTCTGAGATAATGTACCCCCAGGAAAGGCAATTCCTTCACCTCAAACAGACACTTCTCAAGTTTGGCATAGAGGCGGTTCTCCCTCAGCTTCTGGAAAACCTGACACACGTGTCTCCGATGAGAGACCAGATCTGAAGAGTAGATTAGTATGTCATCTAGATAGACAACAACACATCTACCTAAGAAATCTCTGAGAACATCGTTGATGAACTCCTGGAAGACCGCGGGAGCATTACAGAGACCGAAAGGCATCACGAGATACTCGTAATGCCCGTCTCTGGTAATAAATGCGGTCTTCCATTCGTCACCCTCTCTAATGCGAACTAAATTATAAGCACCCCTTAAATCGAGTTTGGTGAAGACTCGGGCCCCTGCCACCTGAGAAAACAAATCATCAATCAGAGGCAGTGGATAACGATTCTTCACCGTAATCCGATTAAGGGCACGATAATCGATGCAAGGTCTCAAGCCTCCATCCTTCTTCTCCACAAAGAAGAATCCAGCTCCAGCAGGGGAAGTGGATGGACGAATGAAATTCTTCTCAAGGTTCTCTTTAATATACTCCCGCTGAGCCTGAACCTCAGGCCCAGTGAGATTATACAGATGCCCTCGTGGTGGCATGGTACCTGGCAACAGGTCTATAGGACAATCATATGACCTGTGGGAGGTAACACATCAGCCCCTGAGGACTGAACACATCTCGGAAATTATGATACTGCTGTGGAAAAGTACTTAATACTTCCATGGAGGCTAGTGACAGGTCGGGACGAATGCACTTAGTAAGGCATTCCGTACTCCACTGACAAATAAGACCCGAGCGCCAGTCCACTACTGGATTATGGAGCCTCAACCAAGGCAGACCCAAAATCACGGGAGTGGATGGCATGTCAAGGACAAAAAGGCTTAAGGTCTCCCGATGATCAGCCCCCACCGTTACCTGTATTCCCGGAGTCATCCACACTGCACGACCATCTTGAAGAGGGGATCCATCAATCGCGGTCACTGACATGGTGGTTTTTGGCTGGATCAACGGGATGCCAAGTCGACGAACCAAGGTTGAGTCCACAAAATTCCCAGCGGCCCCATAATCGATTAGTGCCGAAAACTCATGGACCTTGTCTTGCCACCGTAGGGATATGGATACCATCACCCGGCTTGGAGGAGGGATAATAGCGCCTAGGGGGTTCTCCTCTATGCCCCCTAGGTTCATTCGTTTCCCGCCGGCAGGAGGGGACAGGTTTTAACGAGGTGTCCAGACTTTCCGCAAAATAGGCACAGGCCTTTCTGCTGGCGACGAGCTCGTTCTGCCTGTGTGAGATGGGAGGATCCAACCTCCATTGGCTCTTCGGCCGATATAAGAGGCCCTGGATGTGGTCGAGAGGATGAAAACCGAGACGACCGTTCCACTCGCCTCTCACGGATTCGCCTGTCGGCATCGATTGCCTGAGAGATAGCCATTTCCAATGAGAAGGGGGTAGGCAAGGCCAAAAGAAGATCCCGGACCGCATCCGAAAGTCCCAAACGAAAGCGATGGCGTAGGGCTGCGTCGCCCCAGGTGGTGAAAGCTGCCCATCGCCTGAATTCTGCAGCGTATTCTTCAGCTGGGCGGCGGCCTTGTTGAATATGCTCAAGATTGGTCTCTGCGTTGCAAGTACGATCCGGGTCATCGTAAATCACAGCCATAGCCTCGAAGAAGGCGTCCACTGACAAAAAAGCTGTATGGTCTTGAGGCAAATTAAATGCCCAACGTTGGGGGTCTCCACGTAGCAGTGACATTACAATCCCAATTCTCTGCCTGAGAGTGCCAGAAGCCATCGGGCGCAACTGGAAAAAAAAGGAGACAGGAGTCCCTGAAGTTTAAGAACTCCTGTCGCTCTCCAGTGAAGGAGTCAGGCAGAGGGATCTTTGGTTCTGTTTGATGCCTTGGGATAATGACGGGTAGTGCTGAGGCTCCCTGGATCAGCTGCTGAACCTCCTCCATCACAGTTGTCAGTTGCTCTTGGATTTGCGCTGCAGCGGCTGCTGGTATATTTGGGCGTCGTTGGAACAGCAGGTTAACGGCTCCCGTTAATTCACTCAGCTGCTGCTGGATATTGTCCATGGCAACTGTTAGTTGGGCCCACTGTTCTGTAATGCAAGGCACCAACAAACAGACCAGTGATGAAAGCAAAAAGGTGTTTATTCACCAGAAACATAAACGTCCAGAACACTTGCTGGTAACAAGAAATAATAACAAAAACCAGGCAAGGAGATTCCAGGAATAGTCCCAACCAGTGCTGAATGATGCTGTGCACTTGGCAGTCGAGTCACTCCAGATCTTGGGTCCGCTGCAAAGGACAAAGTTCCTGGCAGTCTTCAGTCACTAGCAGTTGTGACCTATACCTGGTTGAGGGAAAATAACAGTGGGCACTGATCACCCTGAGAGACCTCCTTTTAAAAGCCTGCTGACCAATCCCAGGGTGCCAAGTGTCCACTTCCATAGGTGAACAAATTGCCCTGCACCTGAGTACATGGCCTAAGGCAATCACAAGTTAATTAACCCATGGCTGGCTCCCTAATCTACTTTGCTCTTGTGAGTCAGTATATTATGCGCTACTGGTCGACGAAGCGCATAAGAAGCGCGTACTCGCGACCGTGTATCCCTTTGCGAACCTGCCCTCGTGCGTACATGATTGACTCAGCGCGAGTATGCGAGCGTGTGGACCCAGATGCGGAAACGGAAGTCGCAGGAGACACCGGAGACAACCCTGGCCGCGGCGTCTTGTCACTTGCCTGGCCACTCTGTCCCCGGGACTCCGACGGTCCTCCCCTCCGATGTCCACACGAACCCATCCCCGCACTGGTTCGCAAAGGGGTCAGCGCTGGTGCATCAGAGACACGCATAACCTGTCCCGCAACTCCACGAGGACCCCTCTTGGTTCCCCTGGAGTGCAAACCAGGTGAGGATCTTACACATTTTCTTTAGATTACCCTGAATCTTTTGACAAATAAGTGACAAACACGAGGAAAATCTCTTCAGGTAAACCAGAAGACCCCTCTCCAGAGAATGTCCCAAACTGCGGATGAAACCCATATGTACCAAAAAATGGTGACTTATCAGAAGAGTCCTGACGACGGTTATTTAACCCCTTAAGGACCGGGCTCATTTTCACCTTAGGACCAGGCCATTTTTTCAAAATCTGACCACTGTCACTTTAAGTGTGAATAACTTTAAAACGCTTTTACTTACCTAGGCCGTTCTGAGATTGTTTTTTCGTCACATATTGTACTTCATGACACTACTAAAATTGGGTCAAAAAAGTTTATTTTTTTGCATAAAAAATACAAATTTTACCCAATAATTTGCAAAATTTAGCAAATTTTAAAGTTTCAGTTTCTACACTTCTATGATACATAGTAATACCCCCCAAAAAAGTGATGACTTTACATTCCCCATATGTCTACTTCAGGTTTGGAGTATTTGGGAAATGCTATTTTATTTTTTGGGGATGTTACATACCTTAGAAGTTTGGAAGCAAATTTTGAAATTTTTAAGAAATTTTCCAAATCCCACTTTTTATGGACCAGTCCAGGTTTGAGGTCACTTTGTGAGGCTTACATAATAGAAACCACCCAAAAATGACGCCATTTTAGAAACTACACCCCTCAAGGTATTCAAAACTGATTGTACAAACTGTGTTAATCCTTTTGGTGTTTCACAACAATGTGAAATTTCTGAATTTTGATTTTTTGGAAAATTTTCCATTATAATCCATTTTTCCCAGTAATAAAGTAAGGGTTACCTGTCAAACAAAACTCAATGTGGGTTGCCCTGTTTCTCTATTTTGCAGAAACACCCCATATGTGGTCCTAAACCACTGTTTGGCCAAACGGGAGGACATTGAAGGAGGGGAACGCCATATGGGTTTTGAATGGCAGATTTTGCGGGACTGGTTTTTTTAACACCATGTCCTATTGCAAGCCCCCCTGATGCACCCTAGCATAGAAATTCCAAAAAAGTGACTCCATCTAAGAAAGTACACCCCTCAAGGTATTCAAAGCTGGGTTTACAAATTCTGTTAACCCTTTATGTGTTCCACAACAGTTCATGGAAGATGGAGAAACAATTTTGGAATTTAGAATTTTTGGAAAAATTTCCATTATAATCCATTTTTTCCAGTAATAAAGTATGGGTTACCTGCCAAACAAAACTCAATGTGGGTTGCCCTGTTTCTCTAGTTTGCAGAAACACCCCATATGTGGTCCTAAACTACTGTTTGGCCAAACGGGAGGACATTGAAGGAGGGGAACGCCATATGGGTTTTGAATGGCAGATTTTGCGGGACTGGTTTTTTTTAACACCATGTCCTATTGCAAGCCCCCCTGATGCACCCTAGCATAGAAATTCCCAAAAAGTGACTCCATCTAAGAAAGTACACCCCTCAAGGTATTCAAAGCTGGGTTTACAAACTCTGTTAACCCTTTAGGTGTTCCACAACAGTTCATGGAAGATGGAGAAACAATTTTGGAATTTAGAATTTTTGGAAAATTTTCCATTATAATCATTTTTTTCCAGTAATAAAGTAAGGGTTACCTGCCAAACAAAACTCAATGTGGGTTGCCCTGTTTCTCTAGTTTGCAGAAACACCCCATATGTGGTCCTAAACCACTGTTTGGCCAAACGGGAGGACATTGAAGGAGGGGAACGCCATATGGGTTTTAATGGCAGATTTTGCGGGACTGGTTTTTTTAACACCATGTCCTATTGCAAGCCCCCCTGATGCACTCCTAGCATAGAAATTCCCAAAAAGTGACTCCATCTAAGAAAGTACACCCCTCAAGGTATTCAAAGCTGGGTTTACAAACTCTGTTAACCCTTTAGGTGTTCCACAACAGTTCATGGAAGATGGAGAAACAATTTTGGAATTTAGAATTTTTGGAAAAATTTCCATTATAATCCATTTTTTCCAGTAATAAAGTATGGGTTACCTGCCAAATAAAACTCAATGTGGGTTGCCCTGTTTCTCTAGTTTGCAGAAACACCCCATATGTGGTCCTAAACCACTGTTTGGCCAAACGGGAGGACATTGAAGGAGGGGAACGCCATATGGGTTTTGAATGGCAGATTTTGCGGGACTGGTTTTTTTTAACACCATGTCCTATTGCAAGCCCCCCTGATGCACCCTAGCATAGAAATTCCCAAAAAGTGACTCCATCTAAGAAAGTACACCCCTCAAGGTATTCAAAGCTGGGTTTACAAACTCTGTTAACCCTTTAGGTGTTCCACAACAGTTCATGGAAGATGGAGAAACAATTTTGGAATTTAGAATTTTTGGAAAATTTTCCATTATAATCATTTTTTTCCAGTAATTAAGTAAGGGTTACCTGCCAAACAAAACTCAATGTGGGTTGCCCTGTTTCTCTAGTTTGCAGAAACACCCCATATGTGGTCCTAAACTACTGTTTGGCCAAACGGGAGGACATTGAAGGAGGGGAACGCCATATGGGTTTTGAATGGCAGATTTTGCGGGACTGGTTTTTTAACACCATGTCCTATTGCAAGCCCCCTGATGCACTCCTAGCATAGAAATTCCAAAAAAGTGACTCCATCTAAGAAAGTACATCCCTCAAGGTATTCAAAGCTGGGTTTACAAACTCTGTTAACCCTTTAGGTGTTCCACAACAGTTCATGGAATATGGAGAAACAATTTTGGAATTTAGAATTTTTGGAAAATTTTCCATTTTAACCCTTACTTTATTACTGGAAATAAAGGGTTAACAGTCAATATGGATTGCCCTGATTCTGTAGTTTGCAGAAACACCCCATATGTGGTCCTAAACTACTATTTGGCTAAACGGGAGGACATTGAAGAAGGGGAACGCCATATGGTTTTTGGAAGGCAGATTTTGCTGGACTGGTTTATTTACACCATGTCCCATTTCAAGCCCCCTGCTGCACCCCTTGAGTAGAAACTCCATAAAAGTGACCCCATATAGGAAACTACAGGATATGGTGGTTGTTGTTTTGGGACTATTTTAGGGTAAATATGATTTTTGGTTGCTCTATATTACACTTTTTTGAGGCAAGATAACAAAAATGGAAATTCTAAAATTATTTCTAAATTCGCCATTAAGTTTTGTGGAACACCTAAAGGGTTAACAAAGTTGGTAAAGTAATTTTTGAATACCTTGAGGGGTGTAGTTTTTAGATGGGGTCACTTTTTTGGAGTTTCTAGTCTAGGCTACATCAGGGGGCTTCTAATGGGACATGGTATAAAAATAAAAATCTGCCTTCCAGAAACCATGTGGCGTTCCCTTCGTTTCTATGCCCTGCCTTGTGGCTATACAGCAGTTTACGACCACATAAGGGGTGTTTCTGAAAACTACAGAATCAGGGCAATAACTATTTAGTTTTGTTTGACTGTTAACCCTTGCTTTATTACCGGAAAATATGGATTAAAACGGAAATTTGCCAAAACATGGTTGTTTTGGCACAGTTTTTATTTTATTTTTTAACGCCGTTCATCCGAGAGGCTGGGTCTAATGTTATTTTTGTAGGGCAGAGTATTACGGACGCGTCGATACCTAATATGTCTACTTTTTTGATGTATTTAGATTTTACACTATTTTATCATTTTAGGAAGAAAAATAAATAATTTTACTATCTCCATAGCCTGGGATCTAATTTTTTTGTTGTTGGGGTAACTATCTAATGTAGGGGCTCATTTTTTGCATGATGAGATGGCGGTTTTATTGGCACTATTTTGGGGGCATATGACTTTTTGATCGCACACTATTACACTTTTTATGATGTAAGGTAACAAAAAATGGCTTTTTTAACTTTTTTTTTTTTTTGACAGCGTTTATTTGAGGGGTTAGGTCAAATGTTATTTTTATAGAGCACATTATTACGGACGTGGCAATACCTAATATGACTACTTTTATAAAAGTTGGCTTCAGCATGACATCATTAACCAACTTTGGAAAAAAAAAAATTGTACCTCCACATACTGGAAGCCAAAATTTAAATTTTTTTTTGGGGCGACTGTCTTATCTAGGGGCTCATTTTTTGCGGGATGAGATGGCGGTTTGATTGGCTCTATTTGGGGGGGGCATTTGATTTTTTTTATGACGTGCTATTATAATTTCTGGGATCTAAGGTGACAAATTTTTTTTTTTTAACATGGTTTTTAATTTATTTTTAAAAGGTTGTTTATCTGAGGGGTTAGGTAATATTTTATTATTATACATAAGATTGTTACGGACGCGACGATGCCCAATATGTATGGGCTCCCAGACTTTGGATACACTAAAACAACATTTTTTAAAAACTTATATACAATAAAATAATTTATGGAAAAAAAAAGTTGTTTCCGTGTTTCCAAAGTCTGAGAGCCATAATGTTATGTTTTTCTAGGGACTGTAGGGAATTATAATAATTTAGTACTCCATGGAAGTGTGATACTCCCTGAAGCAACCGTCAATGCAGAGGCCCGGATGATCGGGGCAAGTGTCACATTGAGTAGTGGTGTCCTTCCGTATCCCCTCTTGCGACACACTCTGCACTTTTTTGGGTTCGTCCCTCTTTCCAGTATGGGGGACCACACCTGGAAAATGTTGGCCAGGATCGACCCGGGCGCCTCCAATTCCCGAGGTACTCCGACCTGCTCTTTCCCGGTCTGAAAAGATCAGGTCCTTGAGGACTGCCTCATAGAAATGGAGGAAAGTCTCTGTGCTGCCAGCGCATCGGGATAGTACAAAAGCGTTGTACATGGCAACCTGTACCAAGTAGACCGCAACTTTTTTGTACCGAGCCCGGGTTTTGCGCATGGCATTATATGGTGTGAGGACTTGATCAGATAGATCAACTCCTCCCATATACCGATTGTAGTCGACGATACAATCGGGTTTGAGGACCGTTGCCGCGGTTCCTCGCACAGAGACTGGGGTGATGCCATTACCATGGATTGTGGTCAGCATAAGGACATCCCTCTTGTCCTTATATCTGACCAGCAACAGGTTGTCGCTGGTAAGGGCACGGGTCTCACCCCTGGGGATAGGTACCTGGAGGGGGTGGGTAGGGAGGCCGCGATGATTTTTCCGCACGGTCCCACAAGCGAACGTGGATCTGGCGGAGAGGGCCTGGAACAAGGGAATACTGGTATAAAAGTTATCCACGTACAGGTGGTAACCCTTATCCAGCAGTGGGTGCACAAGGTCCCACACAAGTTTCCCGGGGGTTTGGTTGCACCCCTGGGGGGGTCTAGGGTCACACAACTAAGTGCTGTGGACCCCAGACACCCAGGTGCACTTACTTTATTAGATTCTGCTGCTGGGGCTGGAACACTGGATGGCTGGGGCTGTGGATCGCTGGGGCTGTCAGTGGCTGTGTGAGCTGCTGGGGCTGATCAGGGGTCTGCTGGGTGGGATGGGGTCCTTCTGGGGTCTTCCTGGTGGGATGGGGTCCGATGGGGTCCGATGGGGTCCAATGGGGCGTCTTGATCCTCCGGCGGCACGACAGGCAGTGTGCAGGGGGGAGAAGCTACGGCGGTTAGCTTCTGCCGCCGCCTCCCTGCACAGCCAATCAGGACAATTTGTGGACAACGGTAAGGATGGTGATTGGTGGTGTAATATAGCACCACTGATCACCATCCTGTTCCGGGTTATCGGGTCACCTGAGACCCGAATGACCCGGAACCGCAGAAAACCGCAGGTCTGAATTGACCTGCGGTTTTCTGCGATCGCCGACATGGGGGGGTCACAGGACCCCCCTGGGCATTGTGCCAAGATGCCTGCTGATTGATTTCAGCAGGCATCTTGTTCCGATTACCGCCACGTGCGCAGCGGTGATCGGAAATTCACAGGGCGTACATGTACGCCCTTGGTCCTTAAGTACCAGGACGCAAGGGCGTACATGTACGCCCTTCGTCCTTAAGGGGTTAAAGCAAACTCAGCAAGGGACAAAAAAGAACACCAATTCTCCTGGTTCTCCACAACAAAACAGCGCAGATATGTCTCCAGATTCTGATTGACACGTTCGGTCTGACCATTCGAAAGCGGGTGAAAAGCAGAAGAAAACGACAACCGAAGCCCCAAGCGAGAACAGAAGGCCTTCTAGAATCTGGAAACAAATTGCGTGCCCCTATCAGAAACGATGTCAGAAGGAATGACATGTAATTTAACAATATGATCAACAAACGCTTGCGCCAGTGTCTTAGCATTGAGTAACCCAGGAAAAGAAATAAAATGCGCCATTTTGCTAAAACGGTCCACTACCACCAGAATCACAGTCTTCCCCGAGGACCGAAGCAAGTCGTCCGTAATGAAGTCCATGGACAGATGCGTCCAAGGACGGGAAGGTATGGGTAAGGGGAGGAGAGATCCCGATGGCCGTGAATGAGGGACCTTGGCACGAGCGCAGGTCTCGCAGGCTGCCACAAACCCCTCAAAGGTCTTACAAACAGCTGGCCACCAGAATCTGCGAGCAAAGAGATCCACTGTAGCGGTACTCCCTGGGTGCCCAGCAAGAACACTGTCATGGTGCTCCTTAAAAACTTTGTGTCGCAAAGCGAGCGGCACAAATAACCTCCCAGGAGGACAAAGATCAGGTGCCTCTGCCTGGGCTGCCTGAACCTCTGCCTCCAAATCAGGATAAAGAGCAGAGACGACCACCCCATCAGCCAAAATGGGACCTGGGTCCTCAAAGTTCCCCCCTCCCGGAAAACAACGTGACAGGGCATCCGCCTTCACATTTTTAACCCCAGGGCGTAACGTAACAACAAAATTAAACTTAGAAAAGAACAAGGACCATCTGGCCTGTCTCGGGTTCAGACTCTTGGCTGATTCCAAATAGGCCAGATTCTTATGGTCGGTAAATAGGGTAATTGGGTGTCTGGCTTCCTCCAACCAATGACTCCATTCCTCAAAGGCCAATTTGATGGCCAACAATTCCCTATTTCCCACATCGTATTTTCTCTCTGCGGCGGAGAGCTTTTTTGAGAAAAAGGCACACGGTCGCCATTTAGCAGGAGAGGGACCCTGAGATAAGATCGCGCCCACCCCCACCTCAGAGGCATCCACCTCAACAATAAAAGGTACAGTAGAGAGACTTCAGGTTGTACCAAAATGGGAGCGGAAGCAAAACGCTCTTTAATACTAGAAAAGGCTTGAAGCGCCTCTTCCGACCATGAGGAAAAATCCACCCCCTTTTTAGTCATATCAGTGAGTGGCTTAACAACAGAAGAATAATTCAAAATTAACTTTCTGTAATAATTAGCAAAACCCAAAAACCGCATCAGCGCCTTCTGATTTTCAGGAAGCTCCCAATCAAGCACGGCGCGGACCTTCTCCGGGTCCATCCGAAAACCAGAAGCGGAGAGAAGAAAACCAAGAAAACTAATCTCTGGAACCGCAAACACACATTTTTCCAGTTTAGCGTACAATTTATTCTCCCGCAAAATCAGCAGGACCTGACATTAGTGTTGAGCGAACAGTTCGAGTTTTTCAAAAAAGTTCGGGTTCGGGTTCGTTGTTCGTCGATTACTTCCCGCTTTCTGAAGGGCTGCACAGCAGCCAATCAGCTAGCGTTTTACTTCTTGCCCTAAGAGCCCATCACAGCCATGCCTACTAATGGCATGGCTGTGATTGGCCAAGTGCAACATGTGACCCAGCCTCTATTTAAGCTGGAGTCACGTAGCGCCGCACGTCACACTGCTCTGATTAGTGTAGGGAGAGGACGCAGCTTCTCTCAGGGCGAGATTAGGCAGGGTAAAGTCAGCAACAGCACCTAATGAATGGATCGATCTACAGCTGTGAATGATTGAACTTCTGCTAGTTACTTGCTCACTGGTTTTTAGGCTGCACAGAGCGTTTTTCTGTCACTTATTTTCTGGGTTGATCGGCGGCCATTTTGTGACTTGTGGTGCACCAGAACAAGCTGCCACCAAGTCCATCAATCCATCAATACTAGTTTTTTTTTGCTATATCCTACATCAGGGGCTTGGCTGTGCTAATTGTCACCCCTAGAAACTCAGGATAGCAATTTCTATATTTAATTAAGGGGTTAAATACAATTGCCCAAATACCAATCCCCTAAATCTGGTGTTCCAGCTTTGGCTAGACAAGTATAATACTGTCTGCTGTCTGGCAAAGGATAGATTATTTTCTGTAGTGAAATTCAAATGCCAAAATAGCAATACCCTGAATCTGGTGTCCCAGCTGTTGCAGGCAAAGTTTCATAGTGTCCGCCAAAACATATATTTTGTTCTGGAGTGAAATTAATTTGCCAAAATAGCAATACCCTGAATCTGGTGTCCCAGCTGTTGCAGGCCAGGTTTCATAGTGTCCGCCAAAACATATATTTTGTTCTGGGGAGAAATTGATTTGCCAAAATAGCAATACCCTGAATCTGGTGTCCCAGCTGTTGCAGGCCAGGTTTCATAGTGTCCGCCAAAACATATATTTTGTTCTGGGGTGAAATTAATCTGCCAAAATAGCAATACCCTGAATCTGGTGTCCCAGCTGTTGCAGGCCAGGTTTCATAGTGTCCGGCAATACATATATTTTGTTCTGGGGTGTAATTCACTTGCCAAAATAGCAATACCCTTAATCTATGTCCCAGCTGTTGCAGGCCAGGTTTTATAGTGTCCGCCAAAACATATATTTTGTTCTGGGGTGAAATTAATTTGCCAAAATAGAAATACCCTGAATCTGGTGTCCCAGCTGTTGCAGGACAAGTGTAAATCTGTCCATAAAAGGATGCCTTTCATCCAGGGCCTAAATACTAGCCCTAAAAGAGATATTCCCCTAAATCAGTGGTTACTGCTGTGCCTGGATTAGTGTAATATGCTACATAAACAAATAGGCAGATAGTGTTAGGTGCCTGTAAAAAAAGGCCTGAATTTGAAATCAATACATTGGGCCAAATATTTTTTTCCTTATTGTGGTGCTTGGTGAACGGTAACAATGAGGAAAACATCTAGTAAGGGACGCGGTCGTGGTGGTGTTAGTGTAACCTCTGGTGCTGGGAGAGGACGTGGCCATTCTGCCACAGCCACACGTCCTAGTGAACCAACTACCTCACGTTCCAGTACCCGCCAGAATTTTCAGTGATATTTGGTGGGGCCCAATGTCGTTCTAAGGATGGTAAGGCCTGAGCAGGTACAGGGGCTAGTCAATTGGGTGGCCGACAGTGGATCCAGCATGTTCACAACATTATCTAACACCCAGTCTTCTGCAGAAAGCGCACAGGTGGCACCTGAAAACCAAGCCCATCAGTCTGTCACATCACCCCCATGCATATCAGGGAAACTGTCAGAGCCTCAAGTTATGCAGCAGTCTCTTATGCTGTTTGAAGACTCTGCTGGCAGAGTTTCCCCAGGGAATCCACCTAGCCCTTCCCTAGTGGTGGAAGACATAGAATGCACTGATGCACAACCACTGATGTTTTCTGATGATGAGAACATGGGAATACCACCTCATCGGAGTCTGCACGTCTCTGATGATGACGAAACACAGGTGCCAACTGCTGCGTCTTTCTGCAGTGTGCAGACCGAACAGGAGGTCAGGGAGGAAGACTGTGTGGAAGACGATGCAGGGGACGATGAGGTCCTAGACCCCACATAGAATGAAGGTCGTGCCACTGACTTTCATAGTTCAGAGGAAGAGGCAGTGGTGAGACCGAGCCAACAGCGTAGCAAAAGAGGGAGCAGGGGGCAAAAGCAGACCAGCCGCTGCCAAGAGAGTTCGCCTGCTACTGGCCACCGCCACCAGGGACCGAGCACCCCAAAGGCAGCTTCAAGGAGTTCCCAGGCATGGCACTTCTTTAAACAATGTGCTGACGACAAGACCCGAGTGGTTTGCACGCTGTGCCATCAGAGCCTGAAGCGAGGCATTAACATTCTGAACCTTAGCACAACCTGCATGACCAGGCATCTACATGCAAAGCATGAACTGCAGTGGAGTAAACACCTTAAAAGCAAGGAACTCACTCTTGCTCCCCCTGCTCCCTCTTCTGCTGCTGCCTCGGCCTCTTCCTCCGCCTCGGGAGGAATGTTGGCACCTGCCGCCCACCAAACAGAGGATGTGCCACCTACACCACCACCTGCGTCACCAAGCATCTCCACCATGTCACACGGCAGCGTTCAGCTCTCCATCTCACAAAACTTGGAGAGAAAGCATAAATTCCCACATAGCCACCCTCGAGCCCTGGGCCTGAATGCCAGCATTTCTAAACTACTGGCCTTTGAAATGCTGTCATTCAGGCTGGTGGACACAGACAGCTTCAAACAGCTGATGTCCATGGCTGTCCCACAGTATGTTGTTCCCAGCCGCCACTACTTCTCCAAGACAGCCGTGCCTTCCCTGCACAATCAAGTATCCGATAAAATCAAGTGTGCACTGCACAACGCCATCTGTGGCAAGGTCCACCTAAACACAGATACGTGGAACAGTAAGCACGGCCAGGGACGCTATATCTCCCTAACTGCACACTGGGTAAATGTAGTGACGGCTGGGCCGCAGGCGGAGAGTTCCTTGGCGCACGTCCTTTCGCCGCCAAGGATCGCAGGGCATCATTCTTTGCCTCCTGTAGCCTCCTCCTCCTACTCGGCCTCCTCCTCCTCTGCTTCCACCAGCTCATCCAGTCAGCCACACACCTTCACCACCAACTTCAGCACAGCATGGGGTAAACGTCAGCAGGCCATTCTGAAACTCAATTGTTTGGGGGACAGGCCCCACACCGTGCAGGAGTTGTGGCGGGGTATTGAACAACAGACCGACGAGTGGTTTCTGCCGGTGGGCCTCAAGCCCGGCGCCTGGTGGTGTGCGATAATGGGCGAAATCTCGTCGCAGCTCTGGGACTAGCCGGTTTGACGCACATCCCCTGCCTGGCGCATGTGCTGAATTTAGTGGTGCAGAAGTTCATTCACAACTACCCCAACATGTCAGAGCTGCTGGATAAAGTGAGGGCCGTCTGTGCACGCTTCCGGCGTTCACATCCTGCCGCTGGTCGCCTGGCTGCACTACAGCGGAACTTCGGCCTTCCCGCTGACTGCCTCATATGCGACGTGCCCACCAGGTGGAACTCCACCTTGAACATGCTGGAGAGACTGTGCGAGAAGCAGCATGCCATAGTGGAGTTTCAGCTGCAGCACGCACGCGTCAGTCGCACTGCGGAACAGCACCACTTCACCACCAATGATTGGGCCTCCATGCGAGACCTGTGTGCCCTGTTGCGCTGTTTCGAGTACTCCACCAACATGACCAGTGGCGATGACACCGTTATCAGCGTTACAATACCACTTCTATGTCTCCTTGAGAAAACGCTTAGGGCGATGATGGAAGAGGAGGTGGCCCAGGAGGAGGAGGAGGAGGATGAGGGGTCATTTTTAGCACTTTCAGGCCAGTCTGTTAGAAGTGGCTCAGAGGGAGGTTTTTTGCAACAGCAGAGGCCAGGTACAAATGTGGCCAGCAAAGGCCCACTACTGGAGGACGAGGAGGATGAGGAGGAGGTGGAGGAGGATGAAGCAGGTTCACAGCGGGTTGGCACCCGACACAGCTCAGGCCCATCACTGGTGCGTGGCTGGGGGGATACGGAGGACGATGACGATACGCCTCCCACAGAGGACAGCTTGTCCTTACCTCTGGGGAGCCTGGCACACATGAGCGACTACATGCTGCAGTGCCTGCGCAACGACAGCAGAGCCCACATTTTAACCAGTGCGGACTACTGGGTTGCCTTGCTGCTGGATCCCCGGTACAAAGACAATGTGCCCACCTTACTTCCTGCACTGGAGCGTGATAGGAAGATGCGCGAGAACAAGCGCACGCTGGTAGACGCGCTCCTGAGAGCATTCCCAAATGTCACAGGGGAACAGGTGGAAGCCCATGGCGAAGGCAGAGGAGGAGCAAGAGGTCGCCAACGCAGCTGTGTCACGGCCAGCTCCTCTGAGGGCAGGGTTAGCATGGCAGAAATGTGGAAAAGTTTTGTCTCCAAGCCACAGCTAACTGCACCACCACCTGATACGGAACGTGTTAGCAGGAGGCAGCATTTAACTAACATGGTTGAACAGTATGTCTGCACACCCCTCCACGTACTGACTGATGGTTCGACCCCATTCATCTTCTGGGTCTCCAAATTGTCCACGTGGCCAGAGTTAGCATTTTATGCCTTGGAGGTGCTGGCCTGCCCGGCGGCCAGCGTTTTGTCTGAACGTGTATTCAGCACGGCAGGGGGCGTCATTACTGACAAACGCAGCCGCCTGTCCACAGCCAACGTGGACAAGCTGACGTTCATAAAAATGAACCAGGCATGGATCCCACAGGACCTGTGCCTCCCTTGTGCAGAATAGACATTTATAAATGCCTCCCCCTCAACCATGTATTCTTGTACTCCGGGGCACTTCTTTATTGAATCCTCATTTTTTTAACTTTACCATGATCTTGCTGTGCAACCCAAAGTTGAATCAACCTCTCCTCTGTCTGGGTGGTGGGGCCGAAATAACTGAGAGTGGCCTTCTCCGGTGGTGGTTGATATGACGCATGATTCCCTGCTGTGGGACCTCTCTCTCCTCTGTCTGGGTGCTGGGCCAAAATAACTGAGAGCGGCCTTCTCCGGTGGTGGTTGATATGACGCATGATTCCTTGCTGTGGGACCTCTCTCCTCTGTCTGGGTGCTGGGCCGAAATAACTGAGAGTGGCCTTCTCCGGTGGTGGTTGATATGACGCATGATTCCTTGCTGTGGGACCTCTCTCCTCTGTCTGGGTGATGGGCCGAAATAACTGAGAGTGGCCTTCTCCAGTGGTGGGTGATATGATGCATGATTCCTTGCTGTGGGACCTCTCTCCTCTGTCTGGGTGGTTGGGCCGAAATAACTGAGAGTGGCCTTCTCCAGTGGTGGTTGATATGACGCATGATTCCTTGCTGTGGGACCTCTCTCCTCTGTCTGGGTGCTGGGCCGAAATAACTGAGAGTGGCCTTCTCCGGTGGTGGTTGATATGACGCATGATTCCTTGCTGTGGGACCTCTCTCCTCTGTCTGGGTGCTTGGCCGAAATAACTGAAAGTGGCCTTCTCCAGTGTTGAGTGATATGACGCATGATTCCTTGCAGTGAGACCTCTCTCCAATTGATATTGTTTAAATTGTATTTATTTTATTTTATTTTAATTCATTTCCCTATCCACATTTGTTTGCATGGGATTTACATACATTTTGCTGCCTTTGGCAGCCCTCTAGCCCGTCCCTGGACTATTTTACAGCCTTTTTAGTGCCTAAAAGTGTTCACGAACCCGAACATTTTTGGGAAGTTCGGCCGAACTTCTTGAACCCGAACATCCAGGTGTTCGCTCATCTCTACCTGACATGGGTGGTCCCGATGAGTCTTGAAATCAGGAGAAAAAATCTAAATGTCATCTAGATACACCAGAACAAATTTCCTCATTAAATGATAGAAAATTCTGTTCACAAAATGTTGGAAGACGGCCGGAGCATTCATCAAACCAAAGGGCATAACCAAGTTCTCAAAATGACCCTCCGGGGTATTGAAGGCCGTCTTCCATTCGTCCCCCTTCCTGACCCTGACAAGGTTGTATGGCTCTCTTAAATCCAACTTAGAAAAAACTTTAGCCCCCACAATCTGGTTAAACAAATCCAGGATCATGAAGCGGATAGGGGTCACGAATCGTAATACGGTTAAGCTCCCTGAACAACAAAGAAAAAACCAGCGGCAAGAGGTCATTTTGAGTTTCTGATATGTCCCTATCTCAGGCTCTCAGAGATATAAGTACGCATGGCGACTAGAGATGAGCGAACTTTAAAAAAAAGTTCGGCGTTCGGCGTTCGGGTTGTGGTAACTCGCGCATCCCGTTATGGATTCCACTATCGCTGCATATGGAATCCATAAGGGGCGGCTTCCACCAACCCGAACTGTTGAACAGCCGAAGGACCTGGGATGACGTCACCGTCATGTGATCAGTGCAGGGGGCGTGGCTCATCACTGGAACCTCTGACCGACCGTCTCCCAGAACCAGCGGTGACAGTACCCCCCCTTCTACGGGTGGACTCCGGACACTCAGGACCGACCTTCTCAGGATGAGACCGATGGAGAGCCCTGATGAGACAAGTGGCCTAAATGTCTGCCAGTGGGATCCACATCCTCTCCTCAGGGCCATAACCCTCCCAATGAACGATGTACTGAAGAGAACCGCGGATAATGCGGGAATCCACAATCCTGGAGACCTGAAATTCAAGATTACCATCAACTAAAATCGGGGGAGGAGGCAAAGAGGAAGGAACAGTAGGTTGGACATAAGGTTTCAGTAGGGACTTGTGAAAAACATTCTGGATCTTCCAAGTCTGAGGAAGATCAAGACGGAAAGCAACGGGATTGATGACGGATAAGACCTTGTAAGGCCCAATAAACCCAGGACCCAACTTCCAAGAGGGAACCTTTGTAGACAACCACACCAGATCACCCCCATTCATGTCTGGACCAGGCACACGTCTCTTATCTGCCACACGCCTATATCTCTCACTCATTTTCTTTAGATTACCCTGAATCTTTTGCCAAATAAGTGACAAGCACGAGGAAAATCTCTTCAGGTAAACCAGAAGACCCCTCTCCAGAGAATGTCCCAAACTGCGCATGAAACCCATATGCACCAAAAAATGGTGACTTATCAGAGGAGTCCTGATGACTGGTTATTTAAAGCAAACTCAGCAAGGGACGAGGACGCAGGAGCGACTGGGACTGGGGTGGGAGTGGGATTGGCTGCGTCTCTCGGAGAAGTGGCCATGGCGGGGATGGCTTGGGGAAGTGTCAAGGATGGAGAACAGTTAGCAGGAACTGATAAATAATGACAGACTGGCTTCATCCCAAACTAAGGAAAATATAGGAGGGCCCTATAAATCCCTAAGAACTCTCCCTAACTGCTATGTACATGTACAGGTCCCGGTGGTAGACAAATACATGCCCTCGTACCTATAACTGAGTGACACCTGAATTCCCTATAGTTGTCACCTAGAATCAAGCCAGCAAACAAAACACAAAGTAAACGGAATGCACTTATCTTAGAGCAAAACAACTGCAGCCTCCAGCAGCACACACTTCATCCAGGAAGTAATATAATCCGCAAGGAGAAGCAGTATGGGGGGGAATATAAAGCAAGCCAATTAATCAAGATAAGAGGCAGCTGAGGGAGAAAAAGGAACTGAGCAAAGTGAAACCAAAACAAAGAACGTCATACACAAGACAGGGAGGAACCTCTGACCAACCGTCTCCCAGAACCAGCAGTGATAGAAAGCGGCTGCATCTGCCTGGAGAACGGCCGCGACTGGAACAACCCCTGGAGAGGCAAAACTTGAGAAACGTGAAAAATGAGACCACAGGGTCAGCTTCCTGGGAGAATAGGTCTATAAGGCAAGGACGGACAAGAGAAAAAGTAACCACGGGGAGCGAGGGGAAGCAAGAATCTAGAGAGGGTATGTGGGAGAAAGTGCAAACCTGGGAGAAGGTGATGTCCGAAAAGGCAGGCTTGGGATGACTTCTTTTAAAGAAAAACAATGAAGACCCAACAACCTAGAAAATAATTGTCAGAGAAAAATGATAAGCGAGTGAGGCTCTAATGGCAAAAGCCATGCGTGCGAGCCTCCACAAGAAAAATTGTATTAGCGAGCCAAAGATGACCGAGCGATGCGAGCGGGCCTGCAGGCAGAAAAAGACATGGAACCTACTTGTGGTGGGACCATGCAGCCGACCACGAATGGCGGAGTCATGTGTGTAAGACTCTAATGGCGGAGAAGCCACGCGTGCGAGACTCTAATGGTGAAGAAGCCACTTGCGCGAGACTCTAATGGCGGAGAAGCCACTCGCGCGAGACTCTAATGGTGGAGAAGCCACGCGTGCTAGACTCTAATGGCGAAGAAGCCATGCGTGTGAGACACTTTCTGCAGCACCATGCATGCAAGACTCTTATGGCGGAACCATGCATTTTTTTTTTTTTTTTGTAAATGACTGTACTAACTAAAATCCAGATGCAGATAGAATACAAATTTCATTTTTCTAATCATAACCCTTCATCAAGACATACAAAGCAAAAAGTAAAAACTAATTCTTTTTTTTTATACATAGTAGGAACGTTTGCCTTATTGGCCTCAGCTGAAGTAAATCAAGCAGATTGTTTTGGCTAGCTAATGCAAGGAGACCAATCTTCGTGAATACAAATCAGAGGAGAGGAGACTAATCTGAATGAATGTGAACCGAGGCATGAATACAAAGCAGTAACACAAAATCCAGTTTACATTTTTATTTTTAATAACAGAACCGCTCTCCAGTAAAATAGCTATGTTTTACTAGAATTGTTGCTATCCTTCAATTATTCCTCCTGGCAATGTTGGTATAATATGGCAGCTGGGTGCTAGACAGACGGATTTAAGGGAGCATGGTTAGTAGGGCAGAAAATGCTGGAGGCAGACACCCCATAACTGCGACACTAGAGGCGACGAACGAAAGACCAGAATGGCGAAACCAGCAGGGACAGACAAAAACAGCCACCTTGCGAGACCGTGAGCGTGCCGCACGTCCAAGTAAGCCAACGGCGTGGTCATGGGTGCAGGTAAGGGAAAGCTCAAGGCGGGGAGGGAGATCAAGGATGATCCGTGTGCATGAAGCTGTTTGAGCCCTACCTGACCTGCAAGCCTGGCCAAAAGCAAACCCAGAGCAGCGGTGTACCCTGAGCCCGAGTTGTCCTTACCGTAAGAAGCTTTGGCCAGCTCAGGGCACCGCGGCCCATACATACTTACGAGTCGAGTGCACTTTAGCATAGCAGCTGCTGGTGTAAGCTGCTTGGGTCAGGGATAAAGACACGCCCATCAGCACCTGAGAACGCTTGCCTGTGGGTGATGCCGTGCCTTGTTTATAAACGCCTCCGTCCCTCCCACAAATACAGGCTGACTCATCAGCCTTAACTATATATATATATATATATATATATATATATATATGTATTTACTGTGGATATAAAAAGTCTACACACCCCTGTTAAAATGTCAGGTTTCTGTTCTGTAAAAAATTTTGACCTATAAACTGTACCACTCAATTGAAAAACAAACTGAAATCTTTAAGGTAGAGGGAAGAAAAAATATTAAACATTATATTTTATTATATTATATTTAAAATAATATGGTTGCATAAGTGTAAACTAATACTTTGTTGAAGCATCTTTTGATTTTATTACAGTACTCAGTCTTTTTGGGTATGAGTCTATCAGCATGGCACATTTTGACTTGGCAAGATTTGCCCACTCTTCTATGCAAAAACACTCCAAATCTGTCAGATTGCGAGGGCATCTCCTGTGCACAGCCCTCTTCAGATCACCCCACAGATTTTCAATCGGATTCAGGTCTGGGCTCTGGCTGGGCCATACCAAAACTTTAATCCTCTTCTGGTGAAGCCATTCCTTTGTTGATTTGGATGTATGCTTTGGGTCGTTGTCATGCTGAAAGTTCCTCTTCATTTTCAGCTTTCTAGCAGAGGCCTGAAGGTTTTGTGCCAAAATTGACTGGTATTTGGAACTGTTCATAATTCCCTCGATCTTAACTAAGGCCCCAGTTCCAGCTGAAGAAAAACGGCCCCAAAGTATGATGCTGCCACCACCATGCTTCACTGTGGGTATGGTGATCTTTTGGTAATGTGCAGTGTTGTTTTTGCGCCAAACATGTCTTTTGGAATTATGGCCAAAAAGTTCAATTTTGGTTTCATCAGACCATAACACCTTTTCCCACATGCTTTTGGGAGACTTCAGATGTGTTTTTGCAAAATGTAGCCTGGATTGGATGTTTTTCTTCGTAAGAAAAGGCATTCGTCTTGCCACCGTATCCCATAGCCCAGACATATGAAGAATACGGGAGCTTGTTGTCACATGGACCACATAGACAGTACTTGCCAGATATTCCTGCAGCTCCTTTAATGTTGCAGTAGGCATCTTGGTAGCCTCCCAGACCAGTTTTCCTCTTGGCTTTTCATCAATTGTGGAGGGACATCCAGTTCTTGGTAATGTCATTGTTGTGCCATATTTTCTCCACTTGATGATGGCTGTCTTCACTGTGTTCCATGGTATATCTAATGCCTTGGAGATTCTTTTGTACCTTTCTCCTGACTGACACCTTTAAACAACGAGATCCCTCTGATGCTTTAGAAGCTCTCTGTGGACCATGGCTTTTGGGAAAGACCAACTAGAGCAGCTGAACTTTATTTGAGGTTAATCAGAGGCACTGCCATTTTCACAGCGGTGTGTAGACTTTTATCTCCACGAGTATATATATATATATATATATATATATATACTGCTTAATTATATTTTGAACCCCACAAAAAAAAGGATTTCTTTGAATATGGGGAAACAAAAAAAAAGTATTTTTCTGCAGGTAGCTGCTTTTAAGGTGCACCTACACCTCTGATAGCAGGCATAGCCACAGGTCCTGTCACCTCTCTCTCCCTGTCTGTCTGCTGCCATGCTTCTCTCGATTGTGCACAACACACACACACACAATTCTTCTTTGCAATCCTAGACTTTCTCTTCACTTTTCCGGTCAATAAGCTCCATTGATTGATTTCTGACTGTACCTGATTGATTTTTCACTCTCCCTGACTCCCTAAGATAGTTTTCCTGGCAGACACTTTAAGACCCAACCACCCTCTTTCACAGCACAGCACAGAATGGGGTTCTGCTCATTCTGTTAGGGCATCTCCTTGTCTGCTGCAGCACTGATTGGCTCTGCCAGTCTGTCAGCCTGGGAGGAAATCAGGGCAAGCCCCCCCGACCCTCCCACTTCCTCTCAGGGACATATGAGAACCCTCCTTCTTCCTCCCTAGTAGTGCTGAGCGAATCAAAGTGAAAGGAATTGACTATGATCCAAATTTCAGAAAAAATTTGATTTGCCACAAAGCTGAATTTCCTCACGCTTCGTGGTAACAAGTCTATATTTCCTAAAATAGCGGTAACAAAAAAAATACATACTCACCTCTTCCTTTTGCTCATGGAAAGGCCGTCGTGGCCATCTTGATTGAAGAAACTGCTCAAAATCTCACTCACTGTGATGTGTGATGTCACCACATCAGAGCGCTGGCTTGGCGCGATGACATTATCAAGATGGCAGCAACGGCCTCTCCGCGTGCAAATTGATAAGGTATGTATTTTTTTAACCATGAGTAACCCATGAAACGCCTCAATTTTAATAGATGCCGCTATTTCTATGAGGTAATACATAACGAATAAAATTTCTTTGTGAAATTTGGTGAAGCAGCCAATTTTTTATAACTTTGCTCATCTGCCGACATGCACTAAAATGGCGCTACAAGCCGTTTTACTGGATTTGTCTGAAATTAACCAGGTAAGATTCGACTTTGTCTGCCTTGTGAAAAATAGCAAAGTTCGGACCAAATGGGAAATTCTGTTTCATTACAAATAACGGCTGTATTGTTCTCTATTTACATTAGAGTCATGCATTTCAAATCCTGTCAAATCCAAATAGGTCCTATTTAAAGGTTTGTAGAGGATTACAAAACATATCTACTTTCTTTAAGAATCAGAGCCAGAAACAGCATCACCCATGTGTATGCTTGGTGTCAGCCCATTGAGATGCATGAAGTGGAGCTGAAATACTATACACAACCTGCGGAGAGGTGTGGCAGCATTTATTGATGAAAGCAATTATGTTTTCTAATCGTGTACAACCTTCTTAGCTTACAATGAGTCAGACAGGATTTCATCGTGTTTCCAGTGTTTTTAGTGATCAGAATATTGCAGATGATAGTATTTGTGACTAGAGTTGAGCGAACACCTGGATGTTCGGGTTCGAGAATTTCGGCCGAACTTCACGAAAATGTTCAGGTTCAGGATCCGAACTCGACCCGAACTTCACCCCGAACCCGAACCCCATTGAAGTCAACGGGGATCCGAACTTTTGGGCACTTAAATAGCTGCAAAAATAGCCCAGGAAAGGGCTAGAGGGCTGCAAAAGGCAGCAAAATGTAGGTAAATACCCTGCAAAAATATGTGAATAGGGAAATGACTTAAAATAAAATACATAAAAATAATAAATAAACATTCTAAACTTGAGCCTAAGTGAGTGACAGTGGCACCTGTCACCCAGCAAACAGAGGATGTGTCAGCAACGCCACCACATCTGTCATTGTCACCAAGCATCTCCACCAAATCCCATGGAAGTGTTCAACACTGGAGAGAAAAAGAAATAGAAAGAGGAAGTACCCCCCTACCCATGGCTCTGAATGCCTTTTTCAAACTTCCTGGTCCTTTGAAATGCTGTCATTCTGTCTGGTGGACAGTTTTAAAAACCTTATGGTGGTGGCTATCCCACAGTACGTGTATCCCAGCCGCCGTTACTTTTGCAGACGAGCCATCCCTTCCTTGCACAACCAAGTGGCGGACAAAATCAAGTGTGCACTGCGCAACGCTATCTGTGGCAATATCCACATAACCAACAACACAGTGGGTAAATGTAGCGGCTGGCCCAAAGGCGGATAGCATTTTTGCGAATGTACTTACGCCCCCGAAGATTGCTGGGCATTTCTCTTTGTATCCTGTTACCTCCTCCTCCACCTCCTACTCGGCTTCCTCCTCCTCTACCTCCTCATCATCCACTCAGCGTAACACCTTCACCACCCACAGCAGCACAGCCAGGAGGAAACGACAGCAGGTTGTTTTAAAACTTGTGTGTTTGTGGGACAAACCCTGCACCGCGCAGGAGCTGTGGACAGGCATGGAACAACAGACCGACCATTGGTTGGTGCCACTGAGCCTCCAGCCCGGCCTGGTGTTGTGCGCTAATGGGCAAAATATACTAGCAGGTCTGGGCCTAGCCGGTTTGACACACATCCCCTGCCTGCCACATGTGCTGAATTTGGGGTGCAGAAATTCCTAAACACCAGACAGTGAAAATCAATTCAGTTAATCGAACACACACAACACCCCCCCCCCCTTTTACTCAAACCATTAACAAACTATTTACAAATTTTCTTTAAAACATATTAAAATAACCATAATGCAGCTAAACTTACTATATAAGCAAACAAAACTATATACACGCCTTATCCTTAACTTAAGGCCAGTGACATCCAAGTGGCTCGAAGGGAGGGTTCCTGCACCAACATAGTCCCTGGCCTGGAACACAATTGTCCAGCCAGGGCACAGTTCTGGAGGATGAGGAGGATAAGTAGGATGAGGAGGATGAGGAGGAACTGTGTTCTCAGCAGGGTGGCACCCAAGCCAGCTCACGGGCAGCTGGGTCACCATCAGCACCTCCGAAGGCTGGGTTAGCATTGGCAAAATGTGGGAAAGCTTTGTCATCACGCCACAATAACCTGCACCACCAGCAGATCTGGAACGTCATAGCATGAGGCAGCATTTCAGCAACATGGTAGAAGAGTACACGTACTGACTGATGGGTTTGCCCAGGGGCGTAGCTACAGGGAATGGTGGGAAAAACACTGTTTTGGGTCCCTGACCTAGAAGGGGCCCATCCAGGAGGAGGAGGAGGACTAAAAGACTTTGTCAGGGCTCCCTCAATAGTATTATACAATAAAATTAGATACAGTGGCAGTATAGACAGCGTAGAAAGTGGATGGAAAATAAACCCAAAAAGCCTCACACCCTACACACTCAACCCCCCCCCCCCACCCTCTTTTACTCAGACCATTAATAAACTATTTACAAATTTACTTAAAAACATATTAAAATAACTATAAGGCAGCTAAACTAACCATATAAAGAAACAAAACTATATACACGCCTTATCCTTAACTTAAGGCCAACCAAATACAAGTGGCTCGGAGGGTGGGTATCTGCACCAACATAGGCCCTGGCCTGGAACACAATTGTCCAGCCAGGGCACAGTTCTGGAGGATGGGGAAGAGGAGTAGGAGGAACGCTGGGGGATACAGAGGACACAGAAGATATACCTCCCTCAAAGAGGATAGCTTGTCCTTGCCTCTGGGTAGCCTGGCAGACATGAGTGACTACATGCTGCAGTGCCTGCGCAACGACCGCCCAGTTACTGCCACATTCTAACTTTTGCTGATTACTGGGTGGCCACCATGCGGCATCCCCGTTACAAGGACAACGTGCCGTCCTTAATTCCCTCAGTGGAGTGTAATAGGAAGATGAGCCCGCTAGTTGACACGCTGCTGATGGCATTCACACCTGACACCGGGGAAGCACAATGTGAAGGCAGAGGAGGAGAAGAAAGAATTTGCCAATGCAGCTGGGTCACCAGCAACACCTCAGAAGGCAGGGTTAGCATGGGCAAAATCGGAAAAGCTTTGTCATCACGCCACAACAACCTGCACCACCAGCAGATCTGGAACATCTTAGCAGGAGGCAGCATTTCAACAACATGGTGGAATAGTACACGTACTGACTGATGGGTCTGCCTAGGGGAATAGCTACAGGGGAAGCAGGGGTAGCAACTGCTTTGGGGCCGTGACCTAGAAAGGACCCATCCAGGAGGAGGAGGAGGACAAACAGTATTATACAATTAAATTATATACAGTGGCAGTATAGACAGTGTAGAAAGCGAATCAAACAGCTGCTGGGCCTGGTCTGAGAGAGCGATCTTTAGTAGCCACAGGAATGGCGGCATGAAAGGAAGGGGTTTGCGCAAAAATTACTGGGGGAGGGGGGCCCCATTCAAAAATTTGCTGTGGTGCCCAATCATTTCAAGCTACACCACTGGGTCTGCACCATACAACTTCTGGGTCATCAAATTGGGCACATGTCCTGAGGTTGCCCTTTACGCCTTGGAGGTGCTGACCTACCCTGCAGCCACTGTATTGTCTGAACGTGTGTTTAGCATGGCTGGTGGCATTATCACAGACAAGCGCAGCCGCCTGTCCGCAGACAATGTGGGCAAGCTTTCGTTTATTAAAAAGAACCAGACTTCCGGTTCCGGCGCTGGTATGTGAGGACATGTGGAAGCCAGCTCCTCACCGCATGGCTAAAATCTGCTGACATCGGCCTGCTCTGAAGTCCTCTCCCCTTCTAAAAGGAAAGAGACCTGCCTACAAAGCAGTAACAAAAGTACATGGAGCGGTATTTGCTCCGGAGCAGGCATAAAAAAGTCTCCATAGGGCGCGATTACCTGGAACCAGCACGCGCGTCTCCCAAGATTGCGCTGTCCCCTAAAGCAGCGGCACACCAACATGAGGGAACAGACCAGGAGGACACTTTATCTTGCACTTAGGTGGACATGTTCGATTCGGCAGGGGGGCTGGTGGACTTAAAAAGCATTGGCTGTGGAGGAAGCAAAGCAGTTGGCGCCAGACATCATCGCTTCCTTGTCCTCCACAGTCCAAGCCACGCTAATCAAGCTGCAGGAAGAGCTGCTAATACATGACCACAGATTTGAGGAATTAGAACAAAGATTGTCCTGCATGGAAGAAGACGTAACCGATGCCTCAGCAAAATATAATGACCTGCTTAAGCTGGCTAACCAGTTATCAGAAAAAGTGGATGATCTGGAAAATACAGTAGATCCAGATGGAGCAACCTATCATAGGTGTACCAGAATCTGTGTCACAACAAGACTAGCTCCACCATCTTTTTGAACTGGACCTACCTCAAGCTCTGGGTTTAACTGGGAAAAAGAAAGTTGAAAGAGCGCATCGTATTGGCCCTCTAAAAGAAACCCCGCCAAATGTGTCGCCGCGTCAGCCTCAGAGACCGCGCCAAGCCATTTGTAAATAACTAGACTACTCAGACAAGGAAGAGATCCTTTCAGGCTTATAGAAAATGCAATGGGCCACTGTTCCTGAAGGGACATAAAGTTCTGCTATTCGCAGATTATTCAGCAGAGGTCCAGAGGAAACGCAGAGCTTTCAGCAACATCTGTTCAGGACTCTACCAAAAAGGAATAAAATTCCAGCTTATGTTTCCCGCTACCCTTAAATTCCAAGATGGAGAAGGAACTACCCATCAATTCTCTGATCCTAAAGTAGCAGAAGAATTCATCGGTAATATGTATATCATGGACGATGAAGCAGGCAGCTCTCGCAAGCAGCAAAGGCCTCAGGACAAACCATCACGGCAACAGGATTGGAACCGGGTGCCTCCTGGACTGACCTCCAGATTCTCCACATCTCCAAAAGAGCAAAGAATGGCAAGTCGTCATCTCCCTACTGTCGCCAGAGTTCGAATAGGTTATATCTTCTCTTCTACAGGAGACATTGGTATTTTAGGTGCCCCATTATGGGGCTAATATAGCTGGCGGTGAGGAGTAGTGGTTTAAGGGATATTACCAGAAAAAAGGAAAGTCTACAATTCAGTGAATATGTTGATGTTATTTTTTGTTTACTTGGTTCATTATTATTGTGTTCTACCAGTTGCTCTTATTGTTAATGGGATCTGCACTCTCCAACTTCTTATATGGGATTTAATTGCTGAGGGGGTGGCTCGGGCTGAGAGGCGACCCCCTGTATATGAAGGGTTTTCTCACAAGAGATCCCTTGTATTGGTCATCACTCGGGAAGACGGCTCTTCCTGCAGCTCACTATAATGAGATTAATCTCGTGGAACGTTAAAGGGTTGCGCTCCCCAAATAAGCGCATGAAAGTTTTACGCCATTTGAAGCGCCTAAAGGCAGACGTGGTGTTGCTGCAGGAGACCCATCTACTGGAGGACGATTTTTGTAGGATGCAGAAGATGTGGGTGGGATCGGTATTTGGCTCAACAGCCGTGGGGAGGAAAGCTGGCGTTTTGATTCTGTTAAGCCGCCATCTTTCTCATGTAGTGCACTCAGTAGAATCTGATGACAGTGGAAGAATGGTGCATATTCATGTGTCAGGTCCCTGGGGAGACCTCAGGATATATAATGTATATGCTCCTAACCAGGACCAAAAGGGTTTTTTAGATTCGTACAACACACTATTCATTGTGACCCTCGCCCATGTAAAATAGTGGGAGGAGATTTCAATCTTGTGATGAATGCCCATTAGGATAAAAAATACAAACGGAATAACAGACCTACTGATATGTTGCTGAAATTTACAGACTCTACAGGTCTCAAGGACACTTGGAGACTCCATCACCCCCAAGACAGGGAATTCACACACTATTCCCATGCCCATGACAATTGGTCCAGGATAGACTACATATTCATGTCATCAGAGGCTCTCCAGAGGTTGGCGAACGTCTCAATAGTTGACATGGTGAACTCCCCAATTTTGCTAGACTTGATTGACAAGTTCCCTAGGGGCGTTGACTACATCTGGAGATTCCCTAATTTCCTGATTAATGATGATAACTTTGTAAATTTGTTAAAAGGGTGGTAGATGGAGTTTTACTCTGATAATCAAGCTCATATACAGTCGCCACTAATGTTTTGGGAAACGGGTAAAGCTGTCTTACGAGGACGTTTGATAGCATATGTAACAGCCATTAAAAGACTGGCTAAAACGCGCTGCAAATCAGGCAGCAAGTGAAGTGCTACGGAAGGCATATGGGGACTTCCTTCAGGCTCAGACCCCTACTAACAAGGAGAAATGGGTCTCGGCCGGAAGGGACTTTGACATATGGGCTGACAAACAAGAGAGTTTTAGGAAAACTAAACTAGATGTAGAATTACATAAATTTGGCAATAAATCAGGCAAACTGCTGGCCTCTTTGGCTAAAGGAAAGCAGTTGAGAACCAACATCCACAGTTTGAGGAGGGGGGACGGGACTAGGGAGCACAGACCAAAACAGATAACAGACATGTTAGGGCACTATTTTGCCCAGTTCTAACAGGATGAAAGAGGTGGGATTTCCTTTCTACAGAGCTTGTCACTTCCGACACTTACAGAAGAACAAGTCATGACTCTTAATGCCCCTATAACAGCTGCTGAGCCACGCCCCCTGCACTGATCACATGACGGTGACGTCACCCCAGGTCCTTCGGCTGTTCAACAGTTCGGGTTGGTGGAAGTCGCCCCTTATGGATTCCATATGCCGCGATAGTCCGCGGTAGTGGAATCCATAATGGGATGTGGCGATTACCACAACCCGATCGCCGAACGCCAAACTTTTTTTTAAAGTTCGCTCATCTCTATTTATGGCCAATCCGAGGCGTGACATCCCAGCAGTTACACAGGCATTAAGACTATTTGGATCTTATTCGGGGCTCCAGGTGAATTATACTAAACGTGAGATTTTATTTTTGCGCACTCCCTTAAGTCGAGATCGAGACCAAGTTTTAGGAAACATACCGATAGCGGGCTCCCACATTACTTATTTAGGTGTTAAAATAGGCCGAATGATGGAGTCGATATATAGACTTAACTATACCCCATTAATAACTAAAATTATTGCAGAATTACACACTTGGCATAGTCTCCCACTGTCCTTGATGGGACGTAACCATTTACTTAAAATGATGTCCATGTCCAAATTACTATATCCTTTGCAAACGATTCCTCTACTGAAACACACTGATTATGAATAAGCTGAAAAAAGCTTTTATCAACTTTCTGTGGAAGGGTAAACAACCCAGAATCAGCTGCCAGAAGCTAATAGCTAATAGCACCTAGGGAGTTGTGTGGTATAGCCTCCCCGGATGTGAGAGGATATAACCTGGCTTGTATGGCTAGACACATTGCAGACTGGATAAACAAAACACCAGCTTTTATTCAGATTTCTCCTTGGAAAGTGAGTTCTGTGCTCCCTGGTCCCCGGCGGCCTTATTACATGCAAGGTTGTCCAGTGTTCCTACCGCCCTTAAAGGTTCTATACTTATTAAGGATACTATAGTGTCCTGACGACTGCTAAGGAAAAAATATTGGCTGTCTTATTGTATATCCAAGCACCTTCCCTTGTGGGGAAATCCAGAGTTTCCACAGGGTCAAACTAATAGTTTGTTTGCTGAGTGGCGCTCGAAGGGTGTAACGCGAATCCAACATCTTTTACATAATACTGAGCCACAGTGGCTAACTATCAATGAAATTATAGAAAAATTTGCCTTGCATCCTTTTCAGACGCTGCAATTCACCCAAATAAGGGCTGCTTTTAATTCCAACTTGTTATTGGTACATAAAGAGATAAGAAGGAATGTATTGGACAAAATTTTAGATCTGGGGGGCGGGAGAACTTCGGTCTATTGGATATATCATGGATTCCGCAAGGAAGATACACTTAACCATAGTGCAGTCAGCTTTCTAAAGTGGGAAGAACAATTGGATATATCAAATGTTACTCCAATGATAACTAAAGGGTGGTTACGGGTAAGGAAACACATTGTGAATGAGGTGTGGAGGGATACGCAATTCAGAATTATACATAGGGCTATATATGGATTTAATATTCCTCCCCACCCACTTAAACCAAACCGGTTAACTAAGTGTCCCAAATGCAATATGGAATCTACAGATCTATTCCATGGCTTATGGTCTTGCCCACATTGCTCATCGCCATGGGCTGAGGTAGAAGAAATGATATTCAAAATTTGGGGGAGGAGGGTTAAACTGACTCCGTTACTCTGCGTCTTCCATTGTGAGGGGGAAGGTGAGGAGGGGATACACCTTCCACACTTATTCCACTCTCTTTGTATGGTAGTCAAACGCACCATTCTTCAACATTCTTCTTTCATTTGGAAAGATTGTCCATACTTAACTCAAAAGAGAAACATGCTAAGACATTGTTCAAAAAATGGAAATCTTTTATTATACATTACATGTCTGATGTAGAAATACAGTTTATAATGCAGCCTTTCACTTTAACTGAATGGTATTTATTAGAGCAATTAAAAGGCAGTCTGGGAAAACTGGAGATACGGGTGACATCTGCTAGATGATTCTCTATTTGAGTTAGTATGTTCTCAAATGTTGGAGATGGAATGGAGGGTGCAAGGGCACTGGCTGACTGACCTATGGCTCGAGGAGTGCGCCCCTACTGATACATGCAGCACAACAGATGTATTCAGTATTTGGTCCGGAGGTTGGAGATGTGATCCCAAATACTTGGAAATGTTATGTATTGGTTCCTGTTGGATTATGGGCACTGTCTTATGTTCATAATTAAGAGGGTCTGCGTACTCTCATATATGTGTCCTTGTTTTACACTATGTTTGGGAAAATTCCCAATTGTTGTCAAAATTGAATGAAAATTAATAAAAGTGATTTAAAAAGAAAAGAAAAGAACCAGGCATGGATCCCAGAGGACTTGTTTGTACCTTATGCAGAATAGACATGTATACCGGCCTCACCCAACCACTGTTTTACTACCGTGCACTTACACTTTGTTTTATTTTTTATATTTTCCAAATGTTTTGGGGTCTACACTAATTTATTTAAAAAAATAAAAAACAAAAAAACAGTTATTGGCGACTACCTTTGGCTTCACAGCCCAAAAAGGCTTTATTTCATGCAAGAATGTAACCGCCAATTGTAAGTTCCCTGTCAGTTATGCAGTGCAGGGGTTTGTACCTGGCAAAAATGGTAATATTTCACCCAAAAATTTTAAATCTATCCTTTGCCGGGCAGTATTAAACTTGGCCAGCCACAGCTGAAACCACTGATTAACGGTATTGCTATTTTGGCAATTGAATTTCAGGCCGGAACAAAATGTATCATTTGCTGGACACTATTAAACTTGGCCAGCCACTGTTGGGACACCAGATTTAGGGGATTGCTATTTTGGCAATATAATTTCACCCCAGAACAAAATCTATCCTTTGCCGGACACTATTACACTTGGCCAGCCACAGCTGAAACCACTGACTTACAGTATTGCTATTTTGGCAATTGAATTTAACCCCAGAAAAAAATATATCCTTTGACGGACACTATGAAACTTGTTCAGTCACAGCTGGAACACCAGATTTACGGTATAGCTATTTTGGTAATTGAATTTAACTTCAGAACAAAAGCTATCCTTTGACGGACACTATAAAACTTGTCCTGCCACAGCAGAAACCACTGTTTTAGGGTATTGCTATTTTGGCAATTGAATTTCACCCCAGAAAATAATATATCCTTTGACGGACACTATGAAACTCGTCCAGTCACAGCTGGAACACCAGATTTACGGTATTTCTATTTTTGCAACTGAATTTCACCCCAGAAAATAATATATCCTTTGACAGACACTATGAAACTTGTCCAGTCACAGCTGGAAAACCAGATTTACAGTATTTCTATTTTTGCAACTGAATTTCACCCCAGAAAATAATATATCCTTTGACAGACACTATGAAACTTTTCCAGTCACAGCTGGAACACCAGATTTACCGTATTTCTATTTTTGCAACTGAATTTCACCCCAGAAAATAATATATCCTTTGACGGACACTATGAAACTTGTCCAGTCACAGCTGGAAAACCAGATTTACGGTATTTCTATTTTTGCAACTGAATTTCACCCCAGAAAATAATATATCCTTTGACAGACACTATGAAACTTTTCCAGTCACAGCTGGAACACCAGATTTACCGTATTTCTATTTTTGCAACTGAATTTCACCCCAGAAAATAATATATCCTTTGCCGGACACTATGAAACTTGTCCAGTCACAGCTGGAACACCAGATTTACGGTATTTCTATTTTTGCAACTGAATTTCACCCCAGAAAATAATATATCCTTTGACAGACACTATAAAAACTTGTCCAGTCACAGCTGGAACACCAGATTTACGATATTTCTATTTTTTCAACTGAATTTCACCCCAGAAAAAAATATATCCTTTGCCGGACACTATTAAACTTGGCCAGCCACTGCTGGGACTCCAGATTTAGGAGATTGCTATTTTGGCAAGTGAATTTCACCCTAGAACAAAATATATCCTTTGCCGGACACTATTAAACCTGGCCAGCCACTACTGGGACACCAGATTTAGGGGATTGCTATTTTGGCAATTGAATTTCACAGCAGAAAATTATCTATCCTTTGCCGGACACTATTATACTTGGCCAGCCACTGCTGGGACACCAGATTTAGGGGATTGCTATTTTGGCAATTGAATTTCACCCCAGAAAAAAATATATCCTTTGCCGGACACTATTAAACTTGGTCAGCCACTGCTGGGACACCAGATTTAGGGGATTGCTATTTTGGCAAATAAATTTCACCCCAGAACAAAATATATCCTTTGCCGGACACTATTAAACTTGGCCATCCACTGCTGGGACTCCAGATTTAGGGGATTGCTATTTTGGCAATTGAATTTCACCCCAGAACAAAATATATCCTTTGCTGGACACTATTAAACTTGGCCAGCCACTGCTGGTATACCAGATTTAGGGGATTGCTATTTTGACAATTGAATTTCACCCCAGAAAATTATCTATCCTTTGCCGGACACTATTAAACTTGGCCAGCCACTGCTGGGACCCCAGATTTAGGGGATTCCTATTTTGGCAATTGAATTTCACCACAGAAAAAAATCTATCCTTTGCCAGACAGCAGACAGTATAACACTTGGCTAGCCACAGCTGGAACACCAGATTTGCTATTTTGGCAATTGAATTTAACCCCTCAATAAAATATAAAAATCTCTATCCTGAGTTTCTTGGGTTGACAATAAGCACAGTCAAGCCCCTGATGTAGAATATAGCAAAAAAAAAAAACTAGTATTGATGGATTAATGGACTTGGTGGCAGCTTGTGCTGGTGCACCACAAGACACAAAATGGCCACCGATCACCCCAGAAAAAAGTGACAGAAAAACGCTCTGTGCAGGCTAAAAACCAGTGAGCAATTAACTAACAAAAGTCGAATGATTCACAGCTGCAGATCAATCTGCATCCTATCCCTACACTAATCAGAGCAGAGTGACATGCGGCGCTTCGTGACTCCAGCTTAAATCTGACTGGGTCACATGCTGCACTTGGCCAATCACAGCCATGCCATTAGTAGACATGGCTGTGATGGCTTCTTAGGGCAAGAAGTAAAACGCTAGCTGATTGGCTGCTGGGCAGACCTTCAGAAAGCGGGAAGAAATCAACGAACAACGGACCCGAACCCAAACTTTTTTTGAAAATGTTTGGGTTCGTGTCCCGAACACCCCAAAATTCGGTACGAACCCAAACTATACAGTTCGGGTTCGCTCAACTCTATTTGTGACATAACAAAATGCTGAATCCTCTGACGAACAGCAAGTAAACACAAATGTATATTTATCCCAGTAGCCACTCTGTTTTCCAACCATTTTCATTATGCTGTATTTGGAATCTTCATCTGTTGTCCAATATATTTAAAACAGAGCTTCATCACTGTCCTTTAAATAACGACTGAATCAATTTTCCTATAAAAGTAATATTATGGAAATGATCAATGGGAAAAATGTCAGAAGATATGGATTTGCTTTATCGTTTCAAATCTGTAATGTTACATGGCATTACTGACATAATTAAATATGCAAATGACTCGCTTTCATAGGACATCAGTCTAATTATGTCACTCTTGATTTGAATGCATCCATTTCTTCAGGATATGCACAGTTTACAGATTTTTGCTCTTGTTTCTATGCCATATTGTTGTCACTGGTAAAGAGTAAGAGTGGGATTTGAGCTTTTATGCTTGTAAAACCATTTTTTTCGACAAGTTTTTGTCTCTCTTTAGTAAACCATAAAATTCAAATAGCATCTTTTATCATGGGTCTTGTCATTCTTTAGATATGAGCCGGCAACAAGTCATCTGGTAACGCCTCTGCTGCAGAGCTGCACTGAGTCCCCTTTTCAGTTTGAAGCCAGCTGTCATCAGACAGTTTCCCGGAGATGAACAAGGGGAACTCATTAGCTAACGAAACCCTCTGCAGACTTTCTGCTACCAGTCCTTCAAGCTTGTTAAGATTTTCAGATTCCCTCACATGCTCCTTTCCTCTGGGATCTGATATTATCAACCATTTATCAGAACAAGATTCCTAGCTCCCTCCACCCCTATCGTCTTTTTTTTTTTTTTTTTTGACAGTCATATCCTTGAGCTGTGGCCTGTAATCGAGAGCTTGAATAATTTTAGAGGAGCTGGGTTACAGCAGCTTTTGTGCCAAGAAATCAGTGTCATTCCTTCTGCTGTCCCCAGCAGAATAGGTATCAAGGATTCATTGCTTACACCGGCACACATCTATCCAGGCGCTGGAAGACATAGTGCACGTAGATTATGGAGTGTGTGCAGCATGACTCATGATGAATGAATAATGGATACTATCCATGTATTGTTACACATGTGTTATCTGCTGATAAGGTGAAATTACCAGTGACCCAGCTGTCCTCTACTGAACCTTGAAATTACCTGGAGTTGATGTGATGTTTTCACTGGAAAGAGTAAGGACCTTGTGTTTACTTAAAGATTATTTGCCCATTTCATCAGTCCAATGAAAATTCTGTCAACCCTTTTTCCTGCTGCTGCCTCCTTTCATCTTCCATAGATTCCCTGGCCAGAGGTGATAATCTGTGAACATGAAGACAGTAATCAAGATCTATCTGAATCATTGGTCAGTGACCTTGGTCTTCCCGAGAGAAGTATGAAGCCTGACTTCAAAATCTCCTTGAAATGGCAACTTTGTCCCTATGCAATGGAAAGGGGTCGAAAATAGATGGTTAATTCTGATTAAACTTGTGGTTGCTTTCCAGCTGCACTGACCGTTCAGACCCTGTATTTAGCATGATTAACTGTCTCAATGCTGTAATTAATGTGTCTGCAATTCTCTGATGAAGCAACAATGAAAATAATTGCAGCGACAAGGAAAATCACTTGTGACATTAATAACTATGACAGCCACAGTTTTCCTAACATCCACACTGAAAATATTTGACTGTGCTTATGTTCCTGGATTGCATCTCACCTCCATAGCTTTATGGCAACCCCAATATGATAGATGTGTATTTTCACATTCTTGGATGTTAGGATTCACATCTGTTACCACTATGGCAGCTTCATCAATATAACTGTCCAGAGGTGGTAAACCTCTGCAGAATATATGTCTTTGGCTCCCGTTCTCTGCTAACAAACGTTATGGCATGGCTGTTGTCTGAGTTCTTCTTTGACTTTAGCAACAGAAGAATAGCCTGCATATAGGTACACAGGGGGAGATTTATGAAGCATTTTGTAACAATTTTCTGGTGGAAAAAAAAGTCTAACATTTTGGCGCACACCCGTTTTCACAAAAAAATAAGAATTTTCCTTATTTGTACAAAAAGGGAAGTGGGAGAGCCTACTGCTCAAAAGATTTTGTATAATTTACATGAGAATCTGGCAAAAACAATGCTGGATGGAATATACTGTATACACAAACTGAGGCATTAAGATGAATTTTATCATCATGGGTGAAATTCCTGTTCAGAATTTTGGCTTTTAAAAGTTGCAAAATAGAGGTTTGGACCTTTTTCGACTTATGTGCACAAACGATTACCACATTTAGCATTTTTGCACCACACAGTCAAGCTTTGAAAAGTGGACGGGAAAGTGTGCATGGTTATCCTTTCGATCTGATTTAAGTCAAATTTATCCATTATGGGGACATTTATCAAGACTTATCTTTTTTATCACTGGTCTTGATTCCCTCTACGCAGCCGGAGGGTGCACTAAATTTATGTTAAGGTGCAGTTCTTTCAGATTTGGTGCAACTGTCACGGACATTTCCGCAACAGGTGGCAGGAGATCGGTGAGACTGACAACACGTGGTTTGGTCTGACATGTTTTCTGTTTTGATCAAATGACATCTGTGTTGTTTCTGGTGGTTGCCACACCTTCTTTCCCCATTATGGTCATTTAACCTTCTCTATTTATTGTTTTTCCCACTATGCTATGCGGTTTATAGCTTCAGTTTGAGTTGTGGATAGCTGATTTGTGAATCTCAGCTGAGTTCCTGGTGCTGCCATAGCCACTTGAAGTTAAGTGTTTTCTTTCCCTTTTGCATTTTGTTTGGGTTATTTTGTGTGTTGCATTTCTCTGTCATTTGTATTAAGGCCTGGGGGAGACTCCTGTTCGTCCTTCCTTTTGGAGGAACAGGTTGTCTCAGTCCTGACATTAGTACCAGGGTCCTAAAGGGTGAGTTAGGACATTAGGTATTTCTGTGTATGAACTCCCCTACCTCTGGGGTCTGTTCATACTGGTCAGGACTTTGATTAGGGTTTTACTAGGAGGTGTCCATCTCTTTCTCTAGTTGCCAGGACTTCCCTCACCTGTTTCCCTCCTATGTTCGGTGTGGTGTTTCCCTCCCACACCCGAACTTGACAGCATCCTCCAACTTGACATGCAACAGATTAAAGGGGTTTCAGTATAGGTCATCAGTATCTGATCAGTGGGGGTCCGACACACACAACATCCACCAATCAGCTGTTATCAAACACAGCACCGTACATTGTATAGCAGCTGTGCTTGGTATCACGCTTAGCCCCATTCACTTCACAGGAGAGCTTGTGCCTTCTAAAACAGATAATCGGCAGAGGTCCCAGGTGTTGGACCCCACCCAATCAGATACTGATGGCCTATCCTGAGGATCCTGGAAAATCCCTTTAAGATCTATGGCAGCCTCCGAGCTACTGTAGATTTCTGTTTTACTTTACACCAAAAAACTGATATTAATTCAGATAAATGTGCCAGGCCTGCTGACCATGCTTCCTGAAATTTGAGACTTTGTATCAGGCAACAGAAGTACTGAACACAGAAACTAATATGTATTAAGAAATTAATTTGCATAGGATTTTGGACCTATTGAAATAAAAACCAAATTAGGTTCAAGAGTAGTCATTCATGTCATTTACAAGTTATATCTTGATTGTACAAAACTACGTTGACATTTGAACAATATTTCCATGTAATAAACAGGTGTGATAGATGCACAGGAAAGGAATGAGCATAAACTTTTATGTTTATATGACAATCTCCTATCTAATACCAACCTTATAATTTAACATTTGAATTCTTTATTTTGCATTTCAAAGCAGTAATAATGGGGTAGTAGCACAGTAAGGCTGAGTTCACATCACCGTTTAGCTTTTAGTTCTTCTGATCCGTGAGAAGAAGAGACAGAGAAAAAAACAGGATCCTGTTGCATCAGTTGGCATTGGTTTTAGCCATTTCCGTGTGAGATCTGTTTTTTTAGATGGGGAAAAAAAAAGTACTGCAGGACTTTTTTCTCTATCTAAAAATGGATCTCAGATGGAAATGGCTTAAAGGGAACCTGTCACTGGGATTTTGTGTACAGAGCTGAGGACATGGGTTGCTAGATGGCCGCTAGCACATCCGCAATATCCAGTCCCCATAGCTCTGTGTGCTTTTATTGTGTAAAAAAACTGATTTGATACATATGCAAATTAACCTGAGATGAGTCCTGTCCGTGACTCATCCCAGGGACAGGACTCATCTCAGGTTAATTTGCATATGTATCAAATCCTCAGGTTAATTTGCATATGTATCAAATCAGTTTTTTTACACAATAAAAGCACACAGAGCTATGGAGACTGGATATTGCTGATGTGCTAGCGGTCATCTAGCAACCCATGTCCTCAGCTCTGTACACAAAATCCCGGTGACAAGTTCCCTTTAAACAGATGCCAACTGATGAAACAGGATCTGTTTTTTAGAGGATCCTGTTTTTTTCCTCTCTATCTTCTCTCTGTCTTCTTATTAAACTTTATTGATGATATGGGGGTTGGGCCTCAAGAATAATTTCCTCTGGTGGATTCAAGCAACTCTAGTCCAACACTGACTGAGTCCACGGCATATATTGTATAGTTAAAAAAATAGTTAAAAATCTGCGATAGTTACATACATTTGGTACGATGTGATAAACAAAGACCACATGGAAAAAATGGAGGAGTGAATTGGTGCTGCTGGAGACACATCCAGCATACATCCCTGCATGTAACTAGCAGACAGGCCCTCTTTTACCATGATGAGAATCTCACCTCAGGGGTTGCTAGTACTGTCTTTGAGGGGGCATCATTGGCGCAGCAGTTGACAAACACTGGCTCACTGATGCCTCCTCATCTGTGCCTGCTCCCTACCTTCAAGGGCCAAATGCGGCAGGGCAGGATAGGTTTTTCTAACTATCTGCCCTCCTTCACAGACCACAGCACTGACTATCAGCACACCTTATCTCTGATTCAATCTGACTGGTGCCACTGAGGAAGGGGTCATATAATACCCCGAAACGCATTTGGTGCGCCCAGCGAAGAAAGAAACATCACCAGCCAAGAGTAACCAGTTATATTGAAATATAAAGATAATCTGGAAGTGGACCGCGATAACCCCATACAAGAATACTCCGTCTGCCGCGCGAATAACGGCCCTCCTGAGATATCAATACCACGTGGAGACGCCCGGCGTGGCAAACTCAGACAACACGGAATCGGGGAACAAGCGGTGATACCACTACTCGATTGGACTGGTAAGATCGTGGCCATTTCCGATTTTACATATTCGAATAAACAGCGGGACGCCGCTCTGTACTATTGAAAGTATTGTGCTTGCTTATGGATGTCGATTTTATATATTTCAGAGAGACATTGATATAGAAAGGATTGTATCCGAACGAAAGGAACTTTGGCTTGAATTTATTTTCACTATTGCACCTTATTAGGGGTTATTATTATAGAAGGTTTATAGTGCCAATTTCAAGGACATATACATTCGATTTATTTGCTGCTATATTTATTCATCTGGTTCGATTTTTCTACAACAACTCCATTGTATACTATTAGTGGACAATACAGAGCTGCACTTTTATTGCTGCTACCGCATAACATTTGTTGCCCTATTGCTGCTATTTGATTTATAATATACGGTTGGTTTTACTTATGGTATTGTATAGTATATATCTGCGTGATTTTAGATTGTATTTTACTAAAAAATATCCCAGGTATTAGAGAGTGCCCAGTCTTTCTTATATATATTTTTATTTATGTAGAGCTGGTGGATCTATTGACTGAGGAGCACCTCTATTCCATGTACTGACTGATCTGGTGCGACTCTGCACTTTACTAAGTGCGAAACAGATCGATTAAGGAAACACAAGAGACCTTTGCCAGCAAGTACCCAGGAAAAAACCACCAGCTAAACCTTGTATTCAGAGTCTGGTTCAGAAATGGCATTAAACTGGCTCTGTTGCAAACATAAGGAAACCAAGGCCTCCATCGATCAGGACAGTTGAAGTTGTGCATAAAATTATGCAGCCGATTGCAAGTAGCCCCCAAAAATCAACTCAAAGACTGTCTCAGCAAGTTGGTGTATCAAGAACAACGTGTCAGCGAGTGTTGAAATCTCTGAACCTGAAACCGTACTGAAAAACATGTGAAGGAAATGAAAGAGTCTGAAAAAGCAAAACGCGTAAATTACTGCACTTGGTTGCTAACTATGATTGCTGACAGACATTTGGAGCCATTTCTGTACTTCATGACAAACGAAGTTTGGTTTCATTTAACAGGTCACGTAAATTCCCAAAATACGAGGCACTGGTCCACTAAAAATCCCTATTTGACACACGAAATACCACTACATGACCAGAAAATTGGTGTTTGGTGTGCAGTGTCTGGAACACGAACAGTGGGCCCAATTTTCTTCAAATGAACTGTGAATATGGTAACTTACCTGGACATCTTTGAACAGTTGTACAACCAACTTACACCATAAGAAAAAATGTCCTGCTTTTTTCAACACGATAGGGCAACATGCAACATCTCATGGAACTCACTGGCACGGATTCATGAACCGTTTACGGAGGAGCAAACTGTGAGCAAGGGGTTATGGCCACCACCTTCTTCAGACTTGTCCACATGCGATTTTTATCTGTCAGGAAATTTAAAATGGAAAGTGTACGCTAAGAATTCACATACCCTGGATGAACTCAAGGAAAACATCACATACACTATCCACAGCATCACTGCTGAAGACCTGCAAGCAGTATCAGCCAGCATAATCCGACATTCCCAAAGATGCATAGACGTGACCACTTTCAGCATCTTTTGTGACTTGTGGGTAATTAAAAAAAAAACAATCCACTCACTCGTTCATCTTGTTATACTATCGCTGGAGGCGGGCTACCTTTTACGTAGGCCACCCTGTACATATGCACACTAGAGGGGGGAGTATTATACATACTGGCATTACAGGGTGGCATAATATAAGAAGAACTACAGGGGGCAATACATACTGGCACTACAGGGAAAAGTATAACACAGGGGGCACTAAAGGCAAGTTATAACTGCACAAGGGCGTTATAAATACTGGAGGCACTATGGTGGCATTATCACTACTGGGAGTACTGTTGGGAGATTATTATGTGGCACAATATGGAGGGCATTGTTACTAATGAGAGCACTCTGGAAGAGATGTATTACTATTGGTAGGACTTTGGGGAGCATAATTACTATGTGGGGGACTATCTGTATGGTACTATTGCTGCAGTATAGCGCCACAGCACAGTATTGAGGTAGCAATGGGTTGACAATGTTGGGGTACCAGGAGGAGGAGAATGACCAAAAAGTGAAGAATCCAAGATATCTGCGTGGCAAACTCTGCAAAGACGAGACAAGGATGGAATAACTCATAATAGCGGTCTGCTCCCAGTGGAGAAGATGAGAAAAGAGAGTGTCTACATCAGAGGAGATGGAAGTGAGGTAGTGTCCATCCAAATATGTTTTTACCAGTACGGCTGGGGGGGGGGGGGGGTTACATTATAAGTTTTGCCTCAGGCAGCAGAAAATCTAGAATTGTCCCTGCTAGCAGAGGTGGTTTATACTGTAAATAGTGTAATTAGCAGTACAATACTTCACAAACTACCTAAGAGTTGGAGCCAGAGCTGAAGGATGGAAGCAAGCTGTCTAGTCTGTGCACCCTGGAAGCAGCTAAAGCCTGTATCTGTAACAGAGACCAGCCAGCCTGTCACCAAACATAGTGCAATACTGGGTGACATGGTAAGAGATACAATAACTGAGAGTAGTGTGCACACTGGTTGTGAAGTCAGAGTTACCACAACCAAGAAGCGCCTGATAGAGACTTTGTGGTATTGAACCTCATGGAAAGTAAGCCTTCATGATAAAAGCAAGTACAGCCCCATTTCATTGCCACCCCTCTGAGGAGACCAAAACCAGAGTGTCGATGCCTGGGTACAACACCATTCAGAGGGAGAGTAAGTTGTTACCTCTTAAAGGGACTGTGGCGTTTCGAAATGTCAGCCTTATACAAATCGTGCAACTGTGAGGTGACTTGTTGAATCAGACATCCTCCACTTACAGTTTACGCATCAGACACCCAGGAGTTAATCAAGTAGTCTTTTAATCTGGAGATTGTATTACAAGATATGCAGGGAATCCAGATCCAGGTAAAAGAATTATGCCACTAATATTCTCCTTGATAAGAACATGAGATACACAGATTCACCTCATAATCTCCTCAGAATTAGAGCACACAAAACAGCAATGCATGACAGGGTAAACAGGAAGTGGCTAGACTGAACCAACTAGAAGCAGAAACAGAGGAGGGAGGAGAAGAGAGGAGCATACCAATGCACAATGCAAGATACTGAAACAGAACAGGGACAGAGTCATATTTGTCTGATGCCACTTATAAAAGCAATGAATCTAATTAATATTCTGTCACCTCTAACTAAGCCTGTGCCCTCATCAGGGGCGTAGATAAGGGGGGGGATAGGGGGGTTCAAACCCCCCCCAGAGTCGTTGGCACTTTTTTTTTTTCCTAATGCGGCGTGTACGCAACGCGCCGGCGCCCTGCCGCAGTGCCGCCCAGGCTCAGCTGCTGCTGCCGCTCTGTGTCAGGCGACTCAGGCCGGGCCCGTGCGGCGCAGTAATCCAGCAGTGAGTGAGCAGTCACCTGGTGCGGGCGGCGCGCACAGGCAGTCTTTCCAGACGAGCAGAGAAGAAGAGCTGCCACCTGCAGTGCGTGCGCCCGCCCCACGCTCCAGGCCAGTGCTGAGTGTGTCAGAGCCGGCTGACACTGCACCACCCACATTGCCCGCCTGCCCGGATCTTAGTAAGTGCTCAGTGAGTCAGAGGACATTCACACACAGAGTCTGTGTGTGTGTGTGTGACAGTGCTGTGTAGGTGAGACTGACTGATCTGAATCATGCACCGGCGCTCCAGGCCATACCATAACCATATGAGGGCCATTTGGAACTTAGAGATCAATTCAAGACTGTTATTTATTTTATTGGGATGCATTGATGGAATGGATGATTTCAGCTCATCTGCAAATTAATGCATGTCAGTGCTGCTATATTGCTCCTCTGTCTGCCACAATTCCAGGCTAGGCTGCTAGCTGCAGCGCAGCCTGCCCTGCGGCTGCAGCACATCTTCTTGTGTGTCTGTGCTACTTCTTCCACACACTGCCTGCCTGTGCCTGCCCTGCTGCCATCATGGAGGCCGGTATACTGGCGGGAAAAATGCACCACAGATAGTAGAGGGGACGGGGAGGAGATGTGCTGCCTGCAAACCCAGGCCCATGAGGGGAAAAATGTGCCCAGCACCCCTGCTTCAGAATCATGCCTTTATGGCCCAGCACTCCTGCTTGTTGGCTACTTGCTGTCACTGCCATCATGGAGGCTGGTATTGGCATAGTAGTAATGACTGCCATCATGGAGGGGGTAGTGGCGGTAAAATCGTACCGTGGGGGTGAGGGGGGGTGAGATGTTGTGCTGCCAGCCCAGCCCCACAGAGGTGGAAAATGTGCCCCTGCTTGATGCCTATATGCCTAACATAGGCTGACAACAGAACATCTCCCCCCCTCCCCCGCCCATGGTACGTTTTTTCCCGCCACTACTCCCACTAGCTGTGGCAGACAGACGCAGCATTGGCACTCACTGACTCAGTAATACATAAGGATAGGCTGTCCAAATATATTACTGAGTAATTTGAGAAAGCTGAACCCCCCCCAGGAAAAAAAATTATCTACGGCACTGGCCCTCATTGAGATATTGTAATCACTAAGCCTGTTGACTATTGTAACCATAGGCCTGTAACCCCATGCAGGTCAAGTAAAGACCTCCTTGTTCAAGTTACAACTGTGTCCCCCTCAAGCCTTCAGCGATTGTAGATTTGAGAGTCACACATACCATTCAGGCCTAAAAAGATCCGCTCTGTAAAGGTCTTATCACCCCTTACATGCACTGTATAATGAAATGCAAGTGATGTTAAACATTTGAATATAAAGATGACAAATCTGACAGAAAAGTACATGCATAGGCCCAAATCTCATATTATTTCCCCAAAAATTGCTAAACACATGAGAAATGATTATGAAGATAGAGAGGAAGGGGGAAACAATGTATAGTATAAATAGCAGTATGGGATTATTAAACTGTATCATGTGCAGGAACCTGCATCGGAGGAAGATAAATAAAAAATAAAAATAGAAACAACACTATTCCTATGTGTTATTTTCCTTCCACCATTTTAACCATAGATTACATCTTTTGAAGAAGGATGGGTGGGTATGTGATATCCAGCTTGAGAGCTCATCTAACCTGCAGATCTGATTTTGCATGGAAGGATTCTGTGATTAAATATTTAGATATCTAGCACACTAGATGCATTATGCAATTATATAACATAAGATATACAGTAATTATAGCCCTCTGTTATGAAAACCTACAATTATCCTACAATATCCAGGGCAGGATGGAACAACATTTTAAAAGATACAGTATATTCTACCCACAATACTTGTCATGTCCATGGTCCCCATCAATCGTCCCCTGCCTTTCTACAGCTTGCAGAAGACCCTTCCATTTTTTTTTTTTCATCATTGCAGTGCAGTAATATCTTATTATTTCTTTTAGCACAGACGTTCAGTCCTGCTGTATACAGCTGCTATTTTTCTTCATCCCATGTCATGTAGGCTAGCACACTAGACAATTTCTGCATTTTACCACTAGACTGGGTCAGGAAGGTCACTCACAATAACATGAACTTCAAGCTTACATACTCTGACAATGGATTAAAAAGTAAACGGAGGTTGATCTTTGTGACGGTGGCTTGAACTCATGAGGATAAGCTTACAGTTATGAATCTTTCCTAGCAGTGCTGTGGTCTGAGCCAAAAATAACTTTTATTTTTTCACATAAGGAGTGCATCAGACAAGAGGATTATAGAAAGAATGGAAAAAAGCATTTCAGAGACAAATATAAAAATATCTGGGAGACAAATATGCACATATTCCATATACTCGTATATAATTAGGGAGTCATACAGAAAAGTGACTGATCCAACCAGGTAATTTGAAACCATAGTACGTGACCTCATTTTATAGAAGTGAGCGGATATGATTTTTGGGTAATTTATTTTCCATTTAGACTAAAAACTATTGAACATGGTGTACAGCATTAGGGAAGAACATGTACCAGTTAAGCTGACCTAAAGCAGTTCAGATATTTACCAGCAGCAATTGTGTTTACCCCATAAGAGACCCAGCTGTGAAGGATCAGAGAGTGTATGACGCTTAGATTGCTTAGTTGCTGATCATCGCCAGAAGTATTATTGGGGATATATAAAGCAGAATTTTTCATCAGATGTTAGACACTCCGCAGTTTGAATAGACACCCCCTGAGAGATCTGGGCATGATTACCAATAATACCAGCCAGAATTTTTGTTGTGTTGGAAAAGACACAAGAAGGTCCTCAAGGTGAGAAGAGACTGAATGTCAGGCACCGAACAGTAGGAGCTAATAGCAGACGAACAAAAACAGAAACTAACAAAAAAGGATTTTAAAGAATATTGATACATTTACCCTTTTCTAACTATCATAAAGAGGAAAATCACATGCAATATGCTTTAACTGTCACTGTAAAATTCAAAAAGAGCTAAATGGCTTTAGTGTTATTCAGAAATTCACCATTTCCTGAAATATAAAATGATAATTACGATTATAATAACCTGCACAAGCTTCTCCAGCTATTTTTTATTGAAGACAGTGGGAAGATTTACTGATCCTGTCAAATAATCACACAGCATGGGAGTAATTTATCAATCCATTTGCACTAGAATTTGGACTCATAATGTCGCAAATTTAAATGCAGGCTATATTCGTGCAAATATTTTCTGTTTTATACTGCACTTTGCCACTTTTCAGAAGAGGGTGGGAAAGTGGGCATGGTTAGCTTTGTTAATTAGTTTGGTATTTGGTTTTGTTGCAGAACCAAATGCAGCGACCGGGCCACAGGGGCAGTATGTGAGCTACTGTAGCACTCCCTGGGCTGGCGTGCAGTAAATGGAAGGACAGCACCAGTTTCTTTGGAGCACACTCTGGTGTACAGGGATCACCTGCCAGATGGCGGTTGAGGTGCCCTAGGTGGTAGGGGATTTTTAGGTGGTCAGGGTCCCTGGTGTTCGTGATGCCAGCACCGTAAGGTGCAAAGGAAGGTGGTAGAAAGGATGAGGAGTCAATACTTGTAAACAACAGAACTTTTACTTAATCAATTGCCTTGAGGTAGTTAGTGCAGTTCATTTACATGGCAAGGGTAAAAACCCATTTGACGCATTCACAACTGGTTTAGCTGTAATCCTGGTAACAGGCTTGACAATAGGTGCATTGAGATTTTTCTATGAGAGAGTTCCTTTCTAATTGTCACCAGATACTGGATATAATAATGACTCTTACTTGTGTTTGGCAACCAACAGGGCAGGGTCCCTAATGGCAGGCATCAATCCTCTGCTCCATTGTTTGCACTGGTTGCTTTCAGAAACAGAACAACTTTACGTCAAGTTGTCCGGCTGTGTGCAGGTGCTTTTAGGCTTCTCCCGGTCACTGGTGCTGTGGAGTCCATAAGCTAATGTTGCTCCTATCTCCACTAGACTTTCTCTATATCCGCAGTTTACTCTAGTCTGTGCTAGGTAGCTCCCTCAGCTTGGCCAGGTCCAAGGGGCTAAAATGGCAGCTACATATTGGGATTCTCCTCACACATCACTACCTCTCTCCTTAGTTCTCAGCTAACTTCCTAGTACCCAGAACTGACACACCTTAAGATATATATGTACATTTGGTGCCAGCGCCACCTAGGGGTGAATGAATGTAATGACATGCACATCTAAAACAGCCTGTTATAAGGAATTACAGCTATATACAGAAATACATAAATATGCATACTACAAAATTATACAGGGCCTCACGACCATCACAGAGTGGGACACTGCACAAACACCACAGTGTAGCACAATATACTGCCCCAGCAGAAGCAAATACCACAGTGCAGAACAATATACTGCCCCAACAGAACCAAAAACCACAGGGCAGCATAATATACTGCCCTAGCAGAACCAAAAGCCACAGTGCAACACAATATAATTCTGCTATGATAGTATATTGTGTTGCACTGTGGTATTAGGTTATTTTGCTGGGTCAGTATATTGTTCTATACTGTGGTATTTGATTCTGCTGGGGCAGTAAATTGTGTTGCTCTTTGGTATTTGGTTCTGCTGGGACAGTATATTGTGCTGCACTGTGGTATTTAGTTCTGCTGGGGTAGTATTTTGTGCTACGTTGTGGTGTTTGGTTTTACTGGGGTAATACTTTGTGCTGAAGTGCAGTATGTGGTTATGCTGTTGCAGTATAATGTGTTGTACTTGGTTTTTGGTATTTGATTTTGCAGCAGAACTAAATAGCAAAGGGCAGCACACTGTACTGCCCATCTATGGTATTGCTCGCCCTATCTACTTGACCCTCTAGTTGACCCTCCCTGCTGGTGTTGGCCCCATCTCCTGTCAATTTGAGCCCGTCTACACCATGGGGCCACCGTAAGTTTTTTTTCAAGGGCCACTTTAAATTCCCAGTCCTCTCCTAATCATGGGTTTGGTTGGATACAGCAGCAGGAAGGGCTACATACAGGATGGAAACCAGATTGAATTTAAATGAAGTAAACAGGTCAAGAGAGTCCAAAACTATAAAGAAAAGTATTGGGTAGATTTGCATGAGGTAAGCAGCTACATGATCATATCTGTTAAAACCATGGTAACTAGTGTTGAGCGAACAGTTCGAGCATAGTTCATAGTTCCCGACATTTTCAAAAAAGTTCGGGTTCGGGTTCGTTGTTCGGCGATTACTTCCCGCTTTCTGAAGGGCTGCACAGCAGCCAATCAGCTAGCGTTTTACTTCTTGCCCTAAGAGCCCTTCACAGCCATGCCTACTAATGGCATGGCTGTGATTGGCCAAGTGCAGCATGTGACCCAGCCTCTATTTAAGCTGGAGTCACGTAGCGCCGCACGTCACACTGCTCTGATTAGTGTAGGGAGAGGATGCAGCTTCTGTGAGGGCAAGATTAGGCTGGGAAAAGTCAGCAACAGCACCTAATGAACTGATCGATCTACAGCTGTGAATGATTGAACTTCTGCTAGTTACTTGCTCACTGGTTTTTAGGCTGCACAGAGCGTTTTTCTGTCACGTATTTTCTGGGGTGATCGGCGGCCATTTTGTGACTTGTGGTGCACCAGAACAAGCTGCCACCAAGTCCATCAATCCATCTATACTAGTTTTTTTTTTGCTATATCCTACATCAGGGGCTTGGCTGTGCTAATTGCCACCCCTAGAAACTCAGGATAGCAATTTCTATATTTTATTAAGGGGTTAAATACAATTGCCCAAATACCAATCCCCTAAATCTGGTGTTCCAGCTTTGGCTAGACAAGTATAATACTGTCTGCTGTCTGGCAAAGGATAGATTATTTTATGTGGTGAAATTCAATTGCCAAAATAGCAATACCATAAATCAGTGGTTTCAGCTGTGGCTGGCAAAGTATAATAGTGTCCGTCAAAACATATATTTTGTTCTGGGGTGAAATTCAATTGCCAAAATAGCAATAACCTGAATCTGGAGTCCCAGCTGTTGCAAGCCAAGATTCATAGTGTCCGCAAAAACATATATTTTGTTCTGGGGTGAAATTCAATTGTCAAAATAGCAATACCATAAATCTGTGGTTTCAGCTGTGGCTGGCAAAATATAGTAGTGTCCGCCAAAACATATATTTTGTTCTGGGGTGAAATTCAATTGCCAAAATAGCAATACCCTGAATCTGATGTCCCAGCTGTTGCAGGCCAAGATTCATAGTGTCCGCCAAAACATATATTTTATTCTGGGGTGAAATTCAATTGCCAAAATAGCAATACAATAAATCAGTGGTTTCAGCTGTGGCTGGCAAAGTATAATAGTGTCCGCCAAAACATATATTTTGTTCTGGGTTGAAATTCAATTGCCAAAAAAGCAATACCCTGAATCTGGTGTCCCAGCTGTTGCAGGCCAAGATTCATTGTGTCCGCCAAAACATATATTTTGTTCTGGGGTGAAATTCAATTGCCAAAATAGCAATACCATAAATCAGTGGTTTCAGCTGTGGCTGGCAAAATATAATAGTGTCCGCCAAAACAAATATTTTGTTCTGGGGTGAAATTCAATTGCCAAAATAGCAATACCCTGAATCTGGTGTCCCAGCTGTTGCAGGCAAAGATTCATAGTGTCCGCCAAAACATATATTTTGTTCTGGGGTAAAATTCAATTGCCAAAATAGCAATACCCTGAATCTGGTGTCCCAACTGTTGCAGGCCAAGATTCATAGTGTCCGCCAAAACATATATTTTGTTCTGGGGTGAAATTCAATTGCCAAAATAGCAATACCATAAATCAGTGGTTTCAGCTGTGGCTGGCAAAATATAATTGTGTCCGCCAAAACATATATTTTGTTCTGGGGTAAAATTCAATTGCCAAAATAGCAATACCATAAATCAGTGGTTTCAGCTGTGGCTGGCAAAGTATAATAGTGTCCGCCAAAACATATATTTTGTTCTGGGGTGAAATTCAATTGCCAAAATAGCAATACCCTGAATCTGGTGTTCGAGCTGTTGCAGGCCAATTGTAAATCTGTCCATAAAAGGATACCTTTCATCCAGGGCCTAAATACTAGCCCTAAAAAAGATATTCCCCTAAATCAGTGGTTACTGCTGTGCCTGGATTAGTGTAATACGCTACATAAATAAATAGGCAGATAGTGTTAGGTGCCTGTAAAAAAAGGCCTGAATTTGAAATCAATACATTGGGCCAAATATTTTTTTTCTTATTGTGGTGCTTGGTGAACGGTAACAATGAGGAACACATCTAGTAAGGGATGCAGACGCGGTCGTGGTGGTGTTAGTGTACCCTCTTGTGCTGCGAGAGGACGTGGCCATTCTGCCCCAGCCACACGTCCTAGTGAACCAACTACCTCAGGTTCCAGTACCCACCAGAATTTACAGCAATATTTGGTGGGGCCCAATGCCGTTCTAAGGTACAGGCGCTAGTCAATTGGGTGGCCGACAGTGGATCCAGCATGTTCACAACATTCAAGTGAAAAGGTTATGGCGGCTCACTTGGATGATTAGATGGAGGTGGGGTGCTCAATCCGAAAAAAGCGTACCCAGCGCTAGTATAGGGTGAGTAAAAATAGTAATAAAGGGATGGCACACTGATCATATGGTATGTAAAATCAATGATATTTATTAGTATTTGATAAAATGTAATCCTCTACTTAGGGATATTTAGGTACAGGGTGGCCGTTTGTATTAGTTTTCATAGGTATTAGTACATAAATAAATCGCAATAATTCATAGTAGCTAATAAAATTCATAAAAAGTATTCTTAAAAACAATAGAAAAAACTCATGAAATCGATGAAAAAATGTGGAAAAAATGATGAAAAAAATGAGTGGAGATAAATGAAGGTCTTAAGTGATTGATATAAAGTCCAGTATCCTTCTAATGTCTTCTTCTAATCGAAGCATGCGGCTGTAGAAAATATGTGACTATAAAAATGAAACAGTAGATGCAGCTGGAAAAATATATGTAGCTGAAAAAATAGTCCGGTGGTTATAACAATCTGCAATGGTGATTATGCTATAATATATGTGTCCAAGGAGGACTGTACATTACCGCTCCTGCAGCTGTGTTGCTGATGCTGTCTGTTAGCGGCGTCCTCGTGCTGTTTGCCGTGCGTGTGGTTCGGCTCCCTGGGATATCGGGACGTCACTACTGGTGACGTACTTCCGGTTGCCCCGGATACTTGGCGTCCGCGTGTTCTTCACGTAATTGTTGGCGGGAATGTTTTTAGAGATGTTATTTTTGCGGTAATTTTCACAGTTATTTGGTAGTTGGATTTTCTTCTTCAGCTAGCTGAACTTGGTATCGGCGTGCTCTATCCGCCAAGCGCGTTTCGGAGCTCACTGCTCCTTCTTCAGTGGGTGTGAGCCGCCCTCTTTTTGGCACGCTTATATGGGGTGTATCCTTATTTGCATAATCACCATCATTGACATAATTGGCAACATTTGCATAATCACCACTGTTGTATCTTCATTGAGGCAGTGATTTAGATGTCTCATCTAGTCCTTCAATCTAAGGTGATAAATGGTTCATTATAAGCATTTGATTATTTAATTATTTGCTCTGAGATCGACTTGCCATATCTTCTAAAATCAACTTGTCATGTCTTCCGGAATCAGAAAGGGAAGAAAATCATTTGTTCTGCTAGATTGTGGTGTTATTATTTTTATTTTTATATTTATATTTCTACGTAGATTCCAGGTACAGATTACTAATTATAATATAAAGGTCTCATTCTACATAACTTGGATGGTAAAATTTCCTGTTTTCAAGAAGTGGGAGGAGTCCAGTTTTTCATTGTCTGCGCTTGTTTCCATATTGGAAATATATGATAGATATATTCTATGTCCATATAAATACAGAAATATATAATATAAAAAGTATAAGAGGTATATATAATAAGAGAGGTATGTATAATATGAGAATGTGAAAGTTGTCAAAATGTGTGATTTGTGTTAGCTGAAAATCAAATATATGATAGTTTATGGTACTCAATTCAAACTTATTTGTTCTGAGAATTATGTACCTGCAAAATATTCCACTATGAAGATGTGTATCTTCCAAATGGCGAATTATAGGGGTCGGTGTATCTTGGGATATGAGTTGATCATAGAATATGAATGAATCTTGGTATATAAGGAGGTCATAGGATATAACTAGAGTGTAAGTAGAGTGTAAGTAGAGTGTAAGTAGAATAGGGAAGGGGCCCCTAGGGAGGGTCGCAGTGCTGGTAAGCAGCCTGACTGCGAACTCCCGATCCCCTTAGGGGCACCAACCCAGTGATGTGATGTCATACCAGGAAGCCGAAAATCTCCATTTCTGCATTAAGTCCTTTAGGGATCATTGTGTCAAATTCGAAAATTCTCCTGGATTCAATTCTAGACATATTGGCTATATGGTTGCCACCCTTCCAATGACGATGTATCCTTTCTAGTGCCACATATTTTAATGTTAGCCAATTGGGGTTTATTCCAATTCCGAAAAAACCCATTGGAATAAACCCCAATTGGCTAACATTAAAAGGCTTCTATAGATGTGGCAAGTGCAACAACTGCAAAATCACCAAATTCCCTAAAAAGACTGATATGGTACAAGCAAGTAATAACCCACATAAACACCATATCCGTGAACATCTATCATGTAATACAACGAATGTCATTTACATCTTACAATGTCCCTGCCAAAAACAATATGTAGGACGAACAAAGAGACCCCTGAAGAAGAGAATATCTGAACATATACAAAATATCAAAAAAGGATACCTATTACATTCAGTCTCCAAACACTATAAAGAATGCCATAACAGCGATCCATCATCTCTTACATATGTGGCACTAGAAAGGATACATCGTCATTGGAAGGGTGGCAACCATATAGCCAATATGTCTAGAATTGAATCCAGGAGAATTTTCGAATTTGACACAATGATCCCTAAAGGACTTAATGCAGAAATGGAGATTTTCGGCTTCCTGGTATGACATCACATCAACTGGGTTGGGTGCCCCTAAGGGGATCGGGAGTCGCAGTCAGGCTGCTTACCAGCACTGCGACCCCCCCTCCCTAGGGGGCCCCCTTCCCCTATTCTACTTACACTCTACTTACACTCTACTTACACTCTAGTTATATCCTATGACCTCCTTATATACCAAGATTCATTCATATTCTATGATCAACTCATATCCCAAGATACACCGACCCCTATAATTCGCCATTTGGAAGATACACATCTTCATAGTGGAATATTTTGCAGGTACATAATTCTCAGAACAAATAAGTTTGAATTGAGTACCATAAACTATCATATATTTGATTTTCAGCTAACACAAATCACACATTTTGACAACTTTCACATTCTCATATTATACATACCTCTCTTATTATATATACCTCTTATACTTTTTATATTATATATTTCTGTATTTATATGGACATAGAATATATCTATCATATATTTCCAATATGGAAACAAGCGCAGACAATGAAAAACTGGACTCCTCCCACTTCTTGAAAACAGGAAATTTTACCATCCAAGTTATGTAGAATGAGACCTTTTATTATAATTAGTAATCTGTACCTGGAATCTACGTAGAAATATAAATATAAAAATAAAAATAATAACACCACAATCTAGCAGAACAAATGATTTTCTTCCCTTTCTGATTCCGGAAGACATGACAAGTTGATTTTAGAAGATATGGCAAGTCGTTCTCAGAGCAAATAATTAAATAATCAAATGCTTATAATGAACCATTTATCACCTTAGATTGAAGGACTAGATGAGACATCTAAATCACTGCCTCAATGAAGATACAACAGTGGTGATTATGCAAATGTTGCCAATTATGTCAATGATGGTGATTATGCAAATAAGGATACACCCCATATAAGCGTGCCAAAAAGAGGGCGGCTCACACCCACTGAAGAAGGAGCAGTGAGCTCCGAAACGCGTTTGGGGGATAGAGCACGCCGATACCAAGTTCAGCTAGCTGAAGAAGAAAATCCAACTACCAAATAACTGTGAAAATTACCGCAAAAATAACATCTCTAAAAACATTCCCGCCAACAATTACGTGAAGAACACGCGGACGCCAAGTATCCCGGGCAACCGGAAGTACGTCACCAGTAGTGACGTCCCGATATCCCAGGGAGCCGAACCACACGCACGGCAAATAGCACGAGGACGCCGCTAACAGACAGCATCACCAACACAGCTGCAGGAGCGGTAATGTACAGTCCTCCTTGGACACATATATTATAGCATAATCACCATTGCAGATTGTTATAACCACCGGACTATTTTTTCAGCTACATATATTTTTCCAGCTGCATCTACTGTTTCATTTTTATAGTCACATATTTTCTACAGCCACATGCTTCGATTAGAAGAAGATATTAGAAGGATACTGGACTTTATATCAATCACTTAAGACCTTCATTTATCTCCACTCATTTTTTTCATCATTTTTTTCCACATTTTTTCATCGATTTCATGAGTTTTTTCTATTGTTTTTAAGAATACTTTTTATGAATTTTATTAGCTACTATGAATTATTGCGATTTATTTATGTACTAATACCTATGAAAACTAATACAAACGGCCACCCTGTACCTAAATATCCCTAAGTAGAGGATTACATTTTATCAAATACTAATAAATATCATTGATTTTACATACCATATGATCAGTGTGCCATCCCTTTATTACTATTTTTATATTCACAACATTATCTCCCACCCAGTCTTCTGCAGAAAGCGCACAGGTGGCACCTGAAAACCAAGCCCATAAGTCTGTCACATCACCCCCATGCATATCAGGGAAACTGTCTGAGCCTCAAGTTATGCAGCAGTCTCTTATGCTGTTTGAAGACTCTGCTGGCAAGGTTTCCCAAGGGAATCCACCTAGCCCTTCCCCAGTGGTGGAATACATAGAATGCACTGATGCACAACCACTGATGTTTCCTGATGATGAGGACATGGGAATACCACCTCATCGGAGTCCGCACGTCTCTGATGATGACGAAACACAGGTGACAACTGCTGCGTCTTTCTGCAGTGTGCAGACCGAACAGGAGGTCAGGGAGGAAGACTGTGTGGAAGACGATGCAGGGGACGATGAGGTCCTAGATCCCACATGGAATGAAGGTCGTGCCACTGATTTTCACAGTTCAGAGGAAGAGGCAGTGGTGAGACCGAGCCAACAGCGTAGCAAAAGAGAGAGCAGGGGGCAAAAGAAGAACAGCCGCCTCCAAGAGAGTTCACCTGCTACTGGCCACCGCCACCAGGGACCGAGCACCCCAAAGGCAGCTTCAAGGAGTTCCCTGGCATGGCACTTCTTTAAACAATGTGCTGACGACAAGACCCGAGTGGTTTGCACGCTGTGCCATCAGAGCCTGATGCGAGGCATTACCGTTCTGAACCTTAGCACAACCTGCATGACCAGGCATCTACATGCAAAGCATGAACTGCAGTAGAGTAAACACCTTAAAAGCAAGGAACTCACTCTGGCTCCCCTGCTCCCTCTTCTGCTGCTGCCTCGCCTCTTCCTCCGCCTCGGGAGGAATGTTGGCATCTGCCGCCCACCAAACAGAGGATGTGCCAACGACAACACCACCTGCGTCACTAAGCATCTCCACCATGTCACACGGCAGCGTTCAGCTCTCCATCTCACAAACCTTGGAGAGAAAGCATAAATTCCCACATAGCCACCCTCGAGCCCTGGGCCTGAATGCCAGCATTTCTAAACTACTGGCCTTTGAAATGCTGTCATTCAGGCTGGTGGACACAGACAGCTTCAAACAGCTGATGTCCATGGCTGTCCCACAGTATGTTGTTCCCAGCCGCCACTACTTCTCCAAGACAGCCGTGCCTTCCCTGCACAACCAAGTATCTGATAAAATCAAGTGTGCACTGCGCAACGCCATCTGTGGCAAGGTCCACCTAACCACAGATACATGGACCAGTAAGCACGGCCAGGGACGCTATATCTCCCTAACTGCACACTGGGTAAATGTAGTGACGGCTGGGCCGCAGGCAGAGAGTTCCTTGGCGCACGTCCTTCCGCCGCCAAGGATCGCAGGGCATCTTTCTTTGCCTCCTGTAGCCTCCTCCTCCTACTCGGCTTTCTCCTCCTCTGCTTCCACCAGCTCATCCACACCAACTTCAGCACAGCCCGGGGTAAACGTCAGCAGGCCATTCTGAAACTCATATGTTTGGGGGACAGGCCCCACACCGCGCAGGAGTTGTGGTGGGGTATTGAACAATAGACCGACGAGTGGTTTCTGCCGGTGGGCCTCAAGCCCGGCCTGGTGGTGTGCGATGATGGGCGAAATCTCGTCGCAGCTCTGGGACTAGCCGGTATGACACACATACCTTGCCTGGCGCATGTGCTGAATTTGGTGGTGCAGAAGTTCATTCACAACTACCCCGACATGTTAGAGCTGCTGCATAAAGTGAGGGCAGTCTGTTTCACATCCTGCCGCTGCTCGCCTGGCTGCGCTACAGCGGAACTTCGGCCTTCCCGCTCACCGCCTCATATGCGACGTGCCCTCCAGGTGGAACTCCACCTTACACATGCTGGAGAGACTGTGCGAGCAGCAGCAGGCCATAGTGGAGTTTCAGCTGCAGCGTCAGTCGCACTGCGGAACAGCACCACTTCACCACCAATGATTGGGCCTCCATGCGAGACCTGTGTGCCCTGTTGCGCTGTTTCGAGTACTCCACCAACATGGCCAGTGGTGATGACACCGTTATCAGCGTTACAATACCACTTCTATGTCTCCTTGAGAAAACGCTTAGGGTGATGATGGAAGAGGAGGTGGCCCAGGAGGAGGAGGAGGATAAGGGGTTATTTTTAGCAATTTCAGGCCAGTCTGTTAGAAGTGGCTCAGAGGGAGGTTTTTTGCAACAGCAGAGGCCAGGTACAAATATGGCCAGCCAGGGCCCACTACTGGAGGACGAGGAGGATGAGGTGGAGGAGGATGAGGATGAAGCAGGTTCAAAGCGGGGTGGCACCCGACACAGCTCAGGCCCATCACTGGTGCGTGGCTGGGGGGATATGGAGGACGAGGACAATACGCCTCCCACAGAGGACAGCTTGTCCTTACCTCTGGGGAGCCTGGCACACATGAGCGACTACATGCTGCAGTGCCTGCGCAACGACAGCAGAATTGGCCACAATTTAACGTGTGCGGACTACTGGGTTGCCACCCTGCTGGATCCCCGGTACAAAGACAATGTGCCCACCTTACTTCCTGCACTGGAGCATGATAGGAAGATGCGCGAGTACAAGCGCACGCTGGTAGACGCGCTCCTGAGAGCATTCCCAAATGTCACAGGGGAACAGGAGGAAGCCCAAGGCGAAGGCAGAGGAGGAGCAAGAGGTCGCCAACGCAGCTGTGTCACGGCCTGCTCCTCTGAGGGCAGGGTTAGCATGGCAGAAATGTGGAAAAGTTTTGTCTCCACGCCACAGCTAACTGCACCACCACCTGATACGGAACGTGTTAGCAGGAGGCAGCATTTCACTAACATGGTTGAACAGTACGTCTGCACACCCCTCCACGTACTGACTGATGGTTCGGCCCCATTCAACTTCTGGGTCTCCAAATCGTCCACGTGGCCAGAGTTAGCATTTTATGCCTTGGAGGTGCTCGCCTGCCCGGCGGCCAGCGTTTTGTCTGAACGTGTATTCAGCACGGCAGGGGGCGTCATTACTGACATACCTAGCTGCCTGTCCACAGCCAACGTGGACAAGCTGACTTTCATAAAAATGAACCAGGCATGGATCCCACAGGACCTGTGCCTCCCTTGTGCAGAATAAACATTTATAACTGCCTCCCCCTCAACCATGTATTCTTGTACTCCGGGGCACTTCTCCGGTGGTGGTTGATATGACGCATGATTCCTTGCTGTGGGACCTCTCTCCTCTGTCTGGGTGCTGGGGCCAAAATAACTGAGTGGCCTTCTCCAGTGGTGGGTGATATGACGCATGATTCCTTGATGTGGGACCTGTATCCTCGTTCTGGGTGCTGGGCTGAAATAACTGAAAGTGGCCTTCTCCAGTGGTGGGTGATATGACGCATGATTCCTTGCTGTGGGACCTCTCTCCTCTGTCTGGGTGCTGGGGCCAAAATAACTGAAAGTGGCCTTCTCCAGTGTTGGGTGATATGACGCATGATTCCTTTATGTGGGACCTGTATCCTCGGTCTGGTTGCTGGGCCTGAAATAACTGAAAGTGGCCTTCTCCAGTGGTGGGTGATATGACGCATGATTCCTTGCAGTGGGACCTCTCTCCAATTGATATTGGTTAAATTTTATTTATTTTATTTTATTTTAATTAATTTCCCTATCCACATTTGTTTGCAGGGGATTTACCTACATGTTGCTGCCTTTGGCAGTCCTCTAGCCCATTCCTGGACTATTTTACAGCCTTTTTAGTGCCTAAAAGTTCGGGTCCCCATTGACTTCAATGGGGTTCGGGTTCGGGATAAAGTTCGGGTCTAGTTCGGATCCCGAACCCGAACATTTTCGGGAAGTTCGGCCGAACTTCCCGAACCCGAACTTCCAGGTGTTCGCTCATCTCTAATGGTAACCCCTTTTAAAGATGCGCTAAATTTATCAATGTATGATGTTTGATAAATTTGGCACAAAGAATATCAATGTACACACATGCACAACTGACTTCAAATATTCCTCTAATGATAGATTCTCCCCTGTATATAGTGTTGAGCAAAGAGAAGCATATGAAGTGGAATTTGATCTGAAGTTAAGGAAAAATTAGATTTGAATTTCCGTGCACTTCCTGGACCTGCATTTAGCATGAAGATGTCACCATGTGATCACACTGGCAACGCATCACGCTCGCCACAGGTCCTTTGGCTGATTTTCTGTAATCAAGAAGGGAGGAGATGACCTCTCCATAAGCAAGTGGATGAGGTAAGTATAATATATATTTTTTACCCTGGATTAAGCACCTGAGCATCTGAATGTGAGCCCCTCCGCATCATTGCACCCTATCAATTCAACAAAAAGCGATTTGTGACAAAGTAATTTGTAACAATTCAAATTTCTTGATGAAGTTCGGGGACACTGCCAAATAGAATTTTTCAAAATGTTCGCTCATCTCTACCTGTAGACTTATACTGGCCAAACTAAAGAGGCCCCAAACTTATTAAAGTGGTTTATGTTTTTGTCTAATTTTAAACAACCTATTGGTTGACGCACTTTGTGCCAAACCTATAAGATGTGCAATGTGTGGCAAAATTGCCACCCGATTTTGGTACAACTTCCACATCTTAAGCCATGTCCTGTCTGTGAAACCATAGCCCTTTCCTGTTAGGCTTCTGCCATTATTCAAATGAAGCAAGAAAAGTATTTAACCCCTTAAGCACATCCGCTATACAGTTGTGTTCAAAATTATTCAACCCCCACTGAAATTGAGTGTTTTGGCCAGTTTGACATTGGTTTTGATCATTTCAGTCATCTTGTTTACAATTAAATCAAAGAGGCACTTGTAAGTCAGAAAAATATAACATAACATTTATAATGAAATAACCACAAATGTCTTTTCTGTGCTCACATCATTATCAGTTTTATTCAACCCCCAAGTGACATTCAATCTTAGTACTTAGTACAACATCCTTTTCCAGTTATAACAGCTTTTAAGGTATAACTGTCAATTTTTTTTTTTTTTATATTGGATTTTAGTGATTAATATCACCTTGTTGGCCCTGTTTTAATTTCTGATTATTTAATAAATAACCCCTAAAAGCCACCTAAAATTCCCCAGTATTGGCTATTGTTACCTGAGATAAAATCAGGTTGCTATGCTCCTTCTGTCTACCAGATGAGGACGGAGCACGCTGCGTGCACTGGGAACTGATAGTGAGTCAACATTGTAAGGGAATGCATAAAAAGCCAGGTTCTTCCTGACAGGAGATAACAGTGCTGGGCTGAGTGTGTGAACTTCTCCACATGCCTGTGCTTGGCAGACACTCCCTTAGCAGTTCTGGAGAATGTACATATGCCGGCTGCTCAGTGTATAAATGACAGCCTTATCTGATAAGAGGAGAGCTTGTAGAAGGACTACAGGCTTCAGCCAGACCTGGGAACTTCACTGCAAGACCCCCCTATACAGAGCTGGTCTTCACTAACTTCACTGCAGGTGTCCTATGGATTAGCCCCAGGGGGTAAGGGCGGCCATCTTAACAATAGTGAAATTGCAGTTTTATGCAGACTGGTTGCTAAGGGCTGAATCTTATTAAATAAGGGGTAAGTAAGTCTAATAGTTATTGATTCAGGAATATTATCATATTTGGGTCTAAATGTGACAGTTATCCTTTAAACGTGAAGCATAACTTGACACAAGTGTCTTGCAGCGATCTACGGGTATCTTCGTCCATTCTTCATGGGCAAAAGCCTCCAGTTCAGTCACATTCTTAGGCTTGTGCGCTGCAACTGCTTTCTTTAAGTCCCACCAGAGGTTCTCAATCGGATTTAAGTCTGGTGACTGCGATGGCCACTTCAAAATGTTCCAGCCTTTAATCTGCAACTATGCTCTAGTGGACTTGGAGGTATGCTTGGGATCATTGTCCTGTTGAAAGGTCCAACGTCTCCCAAGCCTCAGGTTTGTGATGGACTGCCTCACATTTTCATCCGATATCTCCTGGTACTGAAGAGAATTCATGGTACCTTGCACACGCTGAAGCTTCCCTGTACCTGTAGAAGCAAAACAGCCCCAAAGCATGATTGACCCCCTGCCATGCTTCACAGTAGTCAAGGTGTTCTTTTCTTTATAGGCCTTGTTCTTCCTCCTCCAAACATAGCGTTGATCCATGGGCCCAAACAATTCTAATTTTGTTTCATCAGTCCACAGAACACTATCCCAAAACTTTTGTGGTTTGTCCACATGACTTTTTGCATACTGCAGTCGACTCTTCTTATTCTTTGGAGTCAGCAAGGGGGTGCGCCTGGGAGTTCTGGCATGGAGGCCTTCATTACGCAGTGTGCGCCTTATTGTCTGAGCTGAAACTTCAGTACCCGCATCTGACAAATCTTTTTTCAGTTCCTCAGCAGTCACACGGGGACTTTTCTCTACTTTGTGCTTCAGGTAGCGCACAGCAGTCGAAGTCAGCATCTTCTTTCTGCCACGACCAGGTAGTGTTTCAACAGTGCCCTTTGCCTTGAATTTGTGAATGATGCTTCCTATGGTGTCTCTTGGTATATTTAACATCTTTGCAATCTTCTTATAGCCATTGCCCTTCCTGTGAAGAGAAATCACCTCTTCTCTTGTCTTCCTGGACCATTCTCTTGACTTCACCATGTTTGTAAACACACCAGTAAATGTCTAGAAGGAGCTGAGTATCACAGTCATTTTACATCTGCCTCATTGGTGCTTATTATGCTTGATTGCTGCTCCTTGACATCCAATAGGTGTTTTCAATACCTGATCGAAAACACTTGAATGAACCTCTGTTCTTAAGAGTGGTAGTCTTTAAAGGATTGAATAATTGTGTCAATGAAGAAATCACAAAAAAAACATTTAATACTGTATTACAAAAACAATTGATGTCATTTTAGTTGCATTTGGTTCTTTAAAAAGTCCTTGTAAGATTTCATTCCGAACACAATTACAAATGTACACTAAATTCCCTAAAACCCTTTACAGCATTGGGGTTGAATAATTTTGAACACAACTGTACATGGCAATGTCTGCGATCTGGCTGTGTGATGGCAGCATGCTTATTGCAAGTAGTAGGCTTTCCTGAAGATGTAGGTTTTCAGGTTGCTTTTGATGGTTTGGATGTGGTGGGACAGTGATGTGCTGGGGTAGAGAGTTCCAGAATAGGGGGGGAGGCACTTTGTGTGAATATCAGATGAAAAGAGAACAATGAACAATATCACCTGCGATAGAACTTTAAAAGAAATGCACCGCTCCCCTGGCATGGGTCATGTTGCTCCTGGGTGTGACCCCTACAGTTGTATAGCAGGTGTAGGTCTCAGTATTCAGTTTATATGTGTAGCACCCTGGTGGCGTTGCAAGGTGCGTATCTGATAAATAAGCATACTGTCCGTGTGCGATCCACATTTATTTTGCAGAGCCATTGAGTTCTATGAGTACGAAGTTTACATTTTGAAGACCAGAATAGGACGTGTTCTATCTTTTGTGGAACTGACAAAAGCATATGGAAAGGACACTGATGACAATAACAGTGTGCTTTCCCCATCCGTAAGTCAGTTCTGAAAAACATAGAGCATGTCCTATTCTAGTCCTCAAAATTCATACCTTGAACTCATAGAACTCAAAGGCTCTGAGAAAAAATGTGTGTCGCACATGGATGGTATCCTTATTTAGCTGATCCGTGACTTACAGACTGCAAAACACACTTTACATTTCAGAAGGCAGTATTATACAAGATAGGATTAGATACACAGCTCAGCAGGCAGTATTATACAAGATAGGATTAGATACATAGCTCAGCAGACAGGATCCCACATGAGAATCTTTTGAATCAGGAACAGTAGACTATATATAGATGATAGATTTAGATATAGAGGTACACTAGACAGTATCCGATGTGATAAGCTTAGGGTTGCCACCCGGCCAGTTTCTCACCGGCAAGGCCGGAATTTTAGTGGCATTGCCGATGCAGATAATTTTTTTCTACTGGCAATATTAATTGACGGTATTTTCCTAATAGGACTGGTACTAATGAGCGCTTCCATTGTGGAGCGCTCATTAGTGTAGCCTTTACATAACCCCCCCCCCCATCCCAACCCCTGTGTTACTAAAGAAAAATCACTAACCTCCAAGGGGGCACTAATGGGGGCATTATTCTAACTGGGGGGCACTAATAGAGGGCATTGTTCTAACCAGGGGCATTAATGGGGGGCATTATTATAACTGGGGGCACTAATGGGGGCTTTATTCTAACTGGGGGCACTAATGGGCGCATTATTATAACTGGGGGACAGGAATTGGGGCATTATTTTTACTGGGGACACTAATGGGCCCATTACTCTTACTGGGGACACTAATGGGGGGCAGTAATTCTGGGGTGAAGTGATGGGGACATTACCATTACTGGGGGGCACTAATGGGGCATTAATATTACTGGGGGGCACTAATGTGGACAGTATCAATTCTAGGCTGCACTAATGGAGGCATTAATATTAATTGGAACCACAGTATGATAGCGACTTAACATCCCGTGTTAATCCACGCCCCACAACCACACCCCCTTTGGGCCGTGGCTTAACTTGGCCGGTATTTTTGGTCGGGAAAGGTGGCAACCCTAGATAAGCTTAAATACATATCAGACAGTATTATACAAGATGGGATTAGATACACACCACCCCAGGAAGTATAGTACAAGATGGGATTAGATACACAGCTCAGCAGGCAGTATCGCACAACAGGGTATGTATCGGGTTCAGCAGACTGTATTGTTGATTATATGATTAGATACACATGTGATATGATGTGCTTGCTGATTCTACCTGTTTATTGCACTTTAGAGATGGTGAGGAAAAAGCCTGTTAACTGAACAGTGTTAGTAGCATATAAAAAAAAAATATTAATTTTGGGACTAGACAACCTCTTTAAGCTGCCATCACTTATTTTGAGGCCTTAAAGGGATATTTACCAAAATTACTTAACTGAAACTACAATCCCTTCTTGGCACCTTATTATATTTAAACATGAATTGCATAGTACTCTGATTTCTGACAATTTCCCATTATATTGAACTTAAAACATTTAAAAGACACCAGTTTTGTCTTGATATCAATACATTTCCCCTTTATGTCACAATAAAAATAAATTTACTTAACCCCTTAAGGACTCAGCCCTATTTCACCCTAAGGACTCGGCCATTTTTTGCAAATCTGACCAGTGTCACTTTATGTGGTGATAACTTTAAAACGCTTTTTGTTATCCAGGCCATTCTGTGATTGTTTTTTCGTCACATATTGTACTTCATGACAGTGGTAAAATGAAGTCGAAAAATTTCATTTTTATTTATAAAAAAATACCAAATTTACCAAAAATTTAGAAACATTTGCAAATTTTCCAAGTTTCAATTTCTCTACTTCTAAAATACATAGTAATACCGCCAAAAAAAGTTATTGATTTACATTCCCCATATGTCTACTTCATGTATCGATCATTTTGGGAATGTCATTTCATTTTTTGGGGACGTTACAAGGCTTAGAAGTTTAGAAGCAAATCTTTTTAGGGACCAGTTCAGGTCTGAAGTCACTTTGTGAGGCTTACATAATAGAAACCACCCAAAAATTACCCCATTCTAGAAACTACACCCCTCAAGGTATTCAAAACTGATTTTACAAACATCATTAACCCTTTAGGTTTTCCACAAGAGTTAATGGCAAATGGAGATAAAATTTCATAATTTCAATTTTTTGGAAAATTTTCCATTTTTTATCAAATTTTTCAAGTAACAAAGCAAGGGTTAACAGCCAAACAAAACTTAATATTTATTCCCCCGATTCTGTAGTTTGCAAGAACACTCAATATGTGGTTGTAAACTGCTGTATGGCCAAACTGCAGGGCGCAGAAGGAAAGGAACGCCATATGGTTTTTGGAAGGTGGATTTTGCTGGACTGGTTTTTTGACACCATGTCCCATTTGAAGCCCCCCGATGCACCCCTAGAGTAAAAACTCCATAAAAGTGACTTCATCTAAGAAACTACACCCCTCAAGGTATTCAAAACCAGTTTTACAAACTTTGTTAACCCCTTAGGTGTTCCTCAAGAGTTATTGGCAAATGGAGATGAAATTTCAGAATTTCAATTTTTTGTTACCTTGTCTCAAAAAAAGTGTAATATAGAGCAACCAAAAATCATATTTACCCTAAAATAGTACCAACAAAACTGACAACTTATCCCGTAGTTTTCAAATTGGGGTCACTTTTTGGAGTTTCTACTGTAGGGGTGCATCAGGGGGGGCTTCAAAAGGAACATAGTGTCGAAAAACCAGACCAGCAAAATCTGCCTTCCAAAAACCATATGGCGTTCCCTTCCTTCTGTGCCCTGCCATTTGGCCATACAGCAGTTTACGACCACATATGAGGTGTTTGTGCAAACAAGAGAATCAGGACAATAAATATTGAGTTTTGTTTGGCTGTTAACTCTTGCTTTGTTACTGGAAAAATGGATTAAAATTGAAAATTTGCAATAAAATAGCTGTTTTGTGACCGTTTTTATTTTTTGTTATTTACATCGTTGAACTGACAGGTTAGATTGTGTGCTATTTCTATAGAGCAGGTTGTTACGGATGCGACAATACCAAATATGACTACTTTTTGGGGGGTTTTGTTTGAGTTTTACATAATAAAGCATTTTTGAAAAAAAATATTTTTTTAGTGTCTCCACAGTCTGAAAGCCATAGTTTATTTTTTATTTTTTGGGCGACTGTCTTATGTAGGGGCTCATTTTTTGTGACCGCGGGGATCAGAGATCACACAAAGCGCTGCAAACCGCAGGTCTGAATTGACCTGCGTTTTGCAGCGATCGCCGATATGTGGGGTCACAGGACCCCCTGGGCATTGTAACAAGGTACCTGCTGAATAATTTCAGCAGGTACCTTGTTCCGATCACTGCCGGCTGAGCAGCAGTGATCAGAACTACTCATGACGGGAATAAATATAGCGTCTGATCTGTCCAAATTATATAACCTAAACTACAAACCACTGCTGGATAAAATACCCTCGCTACTAAATTCTTGGGCCCCTACTTATATTTCTTGGCTCGGACGTAAAAATATTTTCAACTCAATCATTCTACCTAAAGTTACCTATGTCTTAAACACTCTTCCCATCCCATTACCCGCACAGTTCTTTACTCTTTTTAGGAGACTCAGCTCGAAATACATCTGGGACAATAAAAAACCCAGGCTAGCATATAAATTATTACAATTGCCATATTCTCAAGGGGGTCTCGGATACCCTTCCTTACAAAGAATATACACTGCTATTCATCTTTCCAGAGTGATTGACTGGGTGAGGAGGTTCCGGACAAACAATGGATTAAATTAGAGAGAGAATTGTCGGACTACCCATTGCGATATATTGTTTTTGTTAATCCGAACTCCACATTCCCACCTCACAATCTCCTTTGTTAAGAGCCACAATTAATGTGTGGAGGAAGGCGGAAATCAGATCTCTTTGTTCTAGGTTTCCCTCACCCTTGATCCAATTAAGGGATTGCTTGGACCCTATGCATCCAGGTTTTCAATCTCTCCCATTGACTGTACGGTCGAGCAAACTGATCCTGGAACACACGCTAGATCAGGTCATAAACTACACTATACAGCTCTGAATGTATTACAGTACCAATTTCTTAGATCTTGCATCCTGAGAAATATTACTCCTAGCCTAGACAACAGAGATCTGACCTGGTATGAAACGCTGCTTTCTCAATCATCCACTCCAATTAAAGTTATTTCGAAAATTAACAAACAATTTGCAGAAACTGAAAAGCCAAAATTTTTTTATTATATTAAAGAGTGGGAAAAAGATTTACAATTGACCTTTTCAACAGAAGACATCAAAACATTACTGATGGTGCCCAAAAAGATCTCTCGTTGTGTGACTATCCAGGAGAACGCATTCAAACTCCTTACGAGATGGTACATGACACCTGACAAATTACATAAAATATACCCCAATACCCTGAATACATGTTGGAGATGTAAGGAGCAAAAGGGTGACTTCTTACATATATGGTGGACATGTAGCAAGCTGGTCCCTTACTGGGATGAGATCTTTGGGCAAATCAGATCCCTCTTATCACTGCCAACCACCAAGCTACGTCCACTTCCAGAAACAGCTCTCTTATCCTTGATCACAGAGGTAACTGCACCTAGAGAGAAAACACTGATTAGAATATTATTAGCAGCCGCTAGATTGTTAATTGCTTCACATTGGAAGGCAGAGACCCCACCAACCATTCCCCACTGGATTAGCAAGGTTAATGATATTGCTAGGTTGGAAGAACTCTCACACTGAGAAACGCGCACTTATTCAAAATACCTAGAGATTTGGTCACCTTGGAAGTCCCGGCCTTCCTCCTAATGTTTCCAAGCAGTTTTGTTCTAGACGAACTTAATATGAGCTCACCTTTAACACGACTTCATACCAATTCATACCAGCTTTTTACAGGTCAAGCTGTCGTACATATCGTACATATTGTACATATTATACATATCGTGCTTTCATATATATAGTAAGAATCCGTGTACATTGTCTCTGTCATGTGTACTACATCTATATTGTTGATATTGAGTATGCCTCACATAGTATTTATAAGGTGTATCGTTATGATTTTTTCTTCTACATTGGATTCTTTGCCTCACCCTCACCTTATAGGATGTTTTTATGCCTTATGAGATGCCTCTCTTCATTGGGCTACCCTCCCACCCTCCCTTCTCCCTTCCTCCTTTACACTCCCCGTCCCTTTGTACCTCTGTTCTAAGTTTAATCCTTCCCTCTTTCCCCCCCCCCCTTTTGTCTTCCTTTCCCCAAAGTTAATTGTTTTCACTTCTATTGCCCTATCTAGGATTGATGTTACGGTGATCATACGGTTTGTTTCGCTGTATAGTCCATCCTTCATGCTGTGTATTTATACTCTGTTTGGAAATCAATAAAAAGAAATTTAAAAGAAAGAACTACTCATGACGTACCTGTACATCATGGGTCCTTAAGGACTCAGAAACCATGACGTACAGGTACGTCATGCGTCCTTAAGGGGTTCTCCAGGAATTTAGAAAATGAAAATACTTAAATATTACTTTATTGTATATATATTCCCATACACCTTTTATTATTTATAATGGCTCATTTTGTTTAGGGAGCAATCATTAGGAGAAACAAAATGGTTGCCGTCCTATTAATACACACAAAACCTGTCCTAACTACTAATCATATAGGAGGACATGTTACTTCTGAGGTAAAGTGCTGCCTCATCCTCCTCTCCTACTTGTCAGGGATCATGATCCCGAATACATATTATAAAAACTTTAACTGAATCTCTGTGGGAATGGAGTTCATAAAAAGACATGAAGTACAGAGAGGATGGACAGGACAGACTGGGGTAATGGAGACTGCATACAAGTATTGCTGCTCATCAGCCACATTCCCCCACCCTCCTCTCTGTACTTCATGCCTCCTCATTTCTACTACAGAGATTTAGCTGAAGATCATATTAAACTGTATTCAGGATCATAGAAGAAGATGAGACACCTCTTTAGCTCACTGCTCTGAAGTTATTTGTCCTCCTGTGTGATTACGATTTTCTGTGTACTAATAGGACAGCAGGCATTTTATTTCTCCTAATGATTGCTTGACAGACAAAACAAGCCATTATAACTAATGAAAGGTATTTGGGAATATATTTATAATAAAGTAATATTTAGGTATTTTCATTTTCCTAATTCCCGGAGAACCCCTTTAAGGTACAGTGTAAAAAATATAATTTACCTTTAATATGTGCCATTTCAAATGCAGGTGACATTTGCTTCAGACACTGAGTTATTTGGCTGTGAAAGGGTTATCTATTGTCTGTGAAATTATATTTTTAAGTATTTTAATAACCTGTTGCATATTGACCTCTGCTTTTAAATAGATTGGCAGATAAATCATAATTAGCATGGAGAATTAATGACATTTTGATAGCACACACAATAATTTAAAGCTTTAATACAATTTAGAAGCATAAAATGATAAGCATCTGTTTATTATTATGGCCAGTGAGCAAGACACATTTTAGTATCTTAGTACTATGTGGTAAAATGCTGTCATAGTACTGCTATATTTGGTAAAATATCACCAAATATAAGGTACTGGTTTTAAAGAGGTTCTCCAGGAATACTGTAATTATACAGGGGCCAGCAGCCTGCCTCTCTGAACCAAAGATTAATACTAACCTTCTGCCCGCCGCTGTGACCGTGTCACTTAATGTCCCCCATATCCTGGGCTCCTCACAGTGAATATACTTACCTGGCATCGCTCTGGGAAAGGCTGCCCCAGGCTCATCGAGCATGTGCAAAGGGATCATGGTGGTGATACAAAATGTCTCAGTTTTGGAGGACTAGAGGCTATCCCCCCTCCATCTCGAGGCGGGGATAGACACCGTTTCCTCCTCCAGCGAGAAGCACGTTGGATCATTCGCACTGATGCGATGGGCCCGGGGGGTCTTAATGAGCGCAATGACCTCAGTGTTTTTATCTGAGCTCACCTTATTCCCGGTGGGCCACCAGGTTCTATAATGTACTGCCATCAGCCTTAGGGCTATGACTATTTTGTGTCATAGCATGAATGTTTGTCTTACTCTATATCCTATGTGCGAGCACAGGCGCATCATTGTATCATATATGTCGGTACTGCGCATGAATGGGCGTCCTCGTTGCTTAGCAACTTGGCGCATGAAGCCTTTTTTAAGGCGCGCATGTTTCAGACGTCATTGATTGTAGCCGGAAGAAGCGCAAGACAGCGCGAAACGGCTATCGCATCGCTACCTCATGTGCCTCTTGCTGTAGGCGTCCGCCCATGCCCTGTACTGAACTTGCTGTTCAGCACTTGCAATAAATGAAGATTCGCAGTGGTGAGTGCCGCCTTTTTCTTTGCTTTTTCTACCGATACGTTATACTTACCTGGCTACACTCTTCCTGCGCCGCTCCTGGTCCCTGTACCGCCACTGCTTCCTATCCCCATGCACGGATGAAAACATCGGAGTCGGGGGGGGGGGGAGCAGCCAATTGCAGGTGGGGACACAGACGAACCTCCCTAGCATCACGCGCGATGCTGTTTAGCGCCACCTGTTGTTTGTTCCTTTTCTTATTTCTTTGTCCTGCTCACTGAGATGGCCACACATGCTCAGTTTCATCCTTCAGCTGCCTCTTGAGTTGTTATAGGGAAAGCATGGACACGCTTCCTTAGCTGCAGCAGAAAAGACACTCCCCTTGAGCTGCAGATGAATATTAACATAAAAAACATATATAATAAGAGGTATTCATAACTTTTTCCACTTCTTGTAACATTTATGTTGAACCGCTAGTGCAACACTCCACTGCAACTCCAAATGTCATCAACCAGGTGAACACTCATTAAATCAGTAACCAGTGGTGGTCTAGCTGAGGTATATTGAAGCAGACATACCCTGGCGGCTCAGTAACACATAAAAGACAGCGATAGTAGCAACTATGAACATTTAGAAGTCTGAAGTTCCTAGGGAACTACATGTGGGCTTCAAGACAGTGAGCAGGAAACTGACTTATTGTTTGGCACAGCTTTGTAGGTCTTTTGTGCTGCTTTGTGGAATTTGTTTTGCGCTGCTGAAGAGGTGTTTTGTGCTGAACTGTGGTATTTGCTACTGTATTTGTGCTGAACTGTGGTATTTGGTACTCCTGAGTAGAGTTGAGAGAACACCTGGATGTTCGGGTTCGAGAAGTTTGGCCGAAGTTCCCGAAAATGTTCAGGTTCGGGATCCGAACTTGACCTGAACTTCACCCCGAACCCCATTGAAGTCAATGGGGACCCGAACTTTTGGGCACTGCAAAGGCTGTAAAATAGCCCAGGAAAAGGCTAGAGGGCTGCAAAAGGCAACACAATGTAGGTAAATACCCTGCAAACAAAATGTGGGTAGGGAAATGAATTAAAATAAAATAAAATAAATAAAAATTAACCAATATCAATTGGAGAGAGGTCCCATAGCAGAAAATCAGGCTTCATGTCACCTACCAATGGAGAAGGCCACTTTTACTTGTTTAGGCCCCAGCACCCAGACAGAGGAGATAGTACCCATAGCAGAGAATGAGGCTTTATGTCACCCACCACTGGAACAGGCCACTTTCAGATATTTAGGCCCCGGCACCCAGACAGAGGAGAGAGGTCGCATAGCAGAGAATCAGGCTTCATGTCACCCACCAATGGAACAGGCCATTTTCAGATATTTAGGCCCCGGCACAAAGACAGAGAAGAGAGGTCGCATAGCAGAGAATAAGGCTTCATGTCACCCACCATTGGAACAGGACACTTTACGATATTTAGGCCCCTGGCACCCAGACGGAGGAGAGGTTCATTCAACTTTGGGTTGCCTCGCAATATAATGGTGAAATTAAAAAAAGAGGATTGAATGAAGAAGTGCCCTGGAGTCCAAGAATATATGGTTAAGGGGAGGTAGTTATAAATGTCTAATCTGCACAAGGGATGGACAGGTCCTGTGGGATCCATGCCTGGTTCATTTTTATGAACGTCAGCTTGTCCACGTTGGCTATGGACAGGCGGCTGCGTTTGTCAGTAATGACTCCCCCTGCCATGCTGAATACACGTTCAGACAAAATGCTAGCCGCTGGGCAGGCCAGCACCTCCAAGGAATTAAAGGCTAGCACTGGCCACGTGGACAATTTGGAGACCCAGAAGTTGAATGGGGCCGAACCATCAGTCAGTATGTGGAGGGGTGTGCACAAGTACTGTTCCACCATGTTAGTGAAATGCTGCCTCCTGCTAACACGTTTCGTATCAGGTGCTGGTGCAGTTAGCTGTGGCGTGGTGACAAAACTTTTCCACATCTCTGCCATGTTAACCCTGCCCTCAGAGGAGCTGGCCGTGACACAGCAGCATTGGCAACCTCTCGCTCCTCCTCTGCCTTCGCCTTGAGCTTTCACTTGTTCCCCAGTGACATTTGGGAATGCTCTCAGTAGCGCGTCTACCAACGTGCACTTGAACTCGCGCATCTTCCTATCACGCTCCAGTGCAGGAAGTAAGGTGGGCACATTGTCTTTGTATCCAGCAGGGTGGCAACCCAGTAGTCCGCACACGTTATAATGTGGGCAACTCTGCTGTCGTTGCGCAGGGACTGCAGCATGTAGTCGCTCATGTGTGCCAGGCTGCCCAGAGGTAAAGGACAAGCTGTCCTCTGTGGGAGGCGTATCGTCATTGTCCTCCGTTTCCCCCCAGCCATGCACCAGTGAGGGGGCCCTTACTAGATGTTTTCCTCATTGTTACCGTTCACCACAATAAGAAAAAAATTATTTGGCCCAATGTATTGATTTCAAATTCAGGCCTTTTTTTACAGGCACCTAACACTATCTGGCTTTCTATTTATGTACCGTATTACACTAATCCAGGCATAGCAGTAACCACAGATTTAGGGGAATATCCATTGTAGGCCTAGTATTTAGGCCCTGGATGAAAGATATCCTTTTACGGACAGATTTACACTTGGAGATGCACAGTAGCATGTGAAAAAATATATAGGATTATGCTTCCATCACTTGTATTTTAAGACTTACTGTAATATACCCTTTAACGGAAAGAAATACACTTGGAGATGCACGGTAGCGTGTGAAGTTATTGAGGATGACCCTATCAGACCTTTGTATTTACACCTTGAGAGTAATATACACTTTTACGGACAGAAATACACTATGAGATGCACAATAGTGTGTGCAAATTTAAAGGATTATGCTTTCAGCAATTGTAATTTAACACTTTGTGTAACATACCTTTTTACCGAAAGAAATACACTTAAAGATGCACGCTGAGTGTAATATACCCTTTTACGGACAGATTTACTCTTGGCCTGCAACACCAGATTTTGGGTATTGCTATTTTGGCAATTGAATTTCACCCCAGAACAAAATATATCCTTTGACGGATACTATTAAACTACTTTTCCAGCCACAGCTAGAACACCAGATTTACTGTATTTCAATTTTTGAAACTGAATTCCACCCCAGAAAATAATATATCCTTTGATGGACACTATGAAACTTGTCCAGACACAGCTGGAACACTAGATTTACGGTATTGCTATTTTGGCAATTGAATTTCACCCCAGAACAAAATATATCCTTTGACGGATACTATTAAACTACTTGTCCAGCCACAGCTAGAACACCAGATTTACTGAATTTCTATTTTTGCAACTGAATTTCACCCCAGAAAATAATATATCCTTTGACAGACACTATGAAACTTGTCCAGTCACAGCTGGAACACCAGATTTACGGTATTGCTATTTTGGTAATTGAATTTCAACCCAGAAAAAAAACTATACTTTTAAGGACACTATGAAACTTGTCCAGCCACAGCTGAAACCACTGATTTAGGGTAATGCTATTTTGGCAATTGAATTTCACCCCAGAACAAAAGCTATCCTTTGACGGACACTATAAAACTTGTCCTGCCACAGCAGAAACCACTGATTTAGGGTATTGCTATTTTGGAAATTGAATTTCACCCCAGAAAAAAATATATTCTTTACCAGACAGTATTACACTTGGCTGGCCACAGCTGGAACACCAGATTTAGGGGATCACTTTTTTTTTTAAGTGAATTTCACCTCTCAATAAAATATAGAAAATTCTATCCTGAGTTTCTAGGGGTGACAATGAGCACAGCCAAGCCCCTGATGTAGGATATAGCAAAAAAACCTAGTATTGATGGATTGATGGACTTGGTGACAGCTTGTGCTGGTGCACCAGAAGACACAAAATGGCCGCCGATCACCCCAGAAAAAAGTGACAGAAAAACGCTCTGGGCAGCCTGATAACAGTGAGCAATTAACTAGCAGAAGTTAAATGATTCACAGCTGTAGATCGATCACTTCATTAAGTGTTTTTGCTGAGTTAATCCCTGCCTAATCTCGCCCTAACAGCAGCTGCATCCTATCCCTACACTAATCAGAGCAGAGTGACGTGCAGCGCGACGTGACTCCATCTTAAATAGAGGCTGGGTCACAAGCTGCACATGGCCAATCACAGCCATGCCAATAGTAGTCATGGCTGTGATGGCCTCTTGGGGCAAGTAGTATGACGCTTGTTGATTGACTGCTTTGCAGGCTTTCAAAATACGCCATAGAAATCACCAAACAACGAACCCAAACCCGAACTTTTACATAAATGTTCAGGTTTGGGTCCGTGTCACGAACACCCCAAAATTCGGTACAAACCCAAACTATACAGTTCGGGTTCGCTCATCTCTACTCCTGAGGGTAATATGGACACTGGCATCATGAGTGAGACCTGAGAACAAAAAAAAAAGAGAAGCCCTGCTGTTGCACTGACACTCAGATTCTGGATACTTTTTCATCTCCTGCAAAGCCTATTAAGTACAGTAAAACATGTATAGAACACCTGCCTCTGACTTCAGATCAGTAATTTGCATGTTGATACTCTCCTCTGTACCCCAAACCTGGATTACATTGAGAAGAATTCTCCATTATGTGTACATGCTTGTGAGTCCTCTCAGTGCATTCCAGGGTCGGATAGCAGGAGCATAGAGGGGAAATGGGGAGACTATCAACATGGGAATTACTATCCTGAGGTCTGCAGCAAGTGTTCTACATATGTATTACTGTACTTAAGGCTACATGCACACGACAGTTGTTTTTTGCTGTCCGCAAATCGCGGATCCGTCTTCCTTTTTTTTTCACATCCACATCCGTTCCGTGTGTCCGCAAATTTTGTAGGTTGTGTTTCCGTGTTTCTTGAACCAGTTTCTTAAAGTACCTGTACAAGTGCCCTGGTTTCCAAGCAACCATCCGCAAAAAAAAACGGATGCGGATGACAAACGGATGACTTCCGTTGGTCATCCGCATTTTTTGCGGACCCATTGACTTTTATGGGTTCGCAAACCGTTTTTTGCGGACAAGAATAGGACATCCCATATTTTTTTGCAGACGTGAAATGCGGACAGCGGACGCGGAAAGGCAACGGAAGAGGCATCTGCATTTTTAACGGATCCATAGAAATGAATGGGAAACCAAAGGAGGCCTCAAAAAAAAAAACTGCCTTATGCATGTAGGCTAATAGAGTTTATATAAGGTGACAGATTCCCTTTAAAAAGACCATGTCATATGGAGAGGCTTCTCTATTATCATGAACCTCCTTCTCCACTACAAGGGTCCATTGATTTTATGAGTTGCTGGTTATTTCCTATATTGTCCCAATACACAGGTCTGTGTACAAGTTCAATGAAGCAGATAACCTACAGGTTAATATCACATGAAGATAAAAATCTTTGACCATGTCTACTCTAAAATCTACAAGATCTATTGAGCAAACATGTCATGTTTGCCAAACCAACATACGGCCTCTCTGCAAAAATCAATATCCTCTGAATAAAGCAGTGTCGGATATTTGTAGGCGGTTGAATGAACATTTGGTATTTGTATAATGTAATGACATATCTACACTGTACAAAAATATAAACGCAACACTTTCGGTTTTGCTCCCATTTTGAATGAGCTGAACTCAAAGATCTGAAACATTTTCTACATACACAAAATAAATTACTCTCAAATATTGTTCACAAATCTGTCTAAATCTGTGTTAGTGAAACTTCTCCTTTGCCAAGATAACCCATTCCACCTCACAGGTGTGGCATATTAAGGTTCTGATTAGACAGCATGAATATTGCACAGGTGTGCCTTAGACTGCCCACAATAAAAGACCACTCTGAAATGTCCAGTTTAATCACACAGCACAATGCCACAGATGTCTCAACGTTTGAGGGAGCGTGCAATTGGCATGCTGACTGCAGGAATGTCTACCAAAGCTGTTGTTCTCTACCATAAGCCCTCTCCAAAAGCTTTTCAGAGACTTTGGCAGCACATCCAACCGGCCTCACAACCGCAGACCACGTGTAACCACACCAGCCCAGGACCTCCACGTCCAGCATGTTCACCTCCATGATCGTCTGAGACCAGCCCCCGGACAGCTGCAGCAACAATCGATTTGCATAACCAAAGAATTTCTGCACAAACTGTCAGAAACTGTCTTAGGGAAGCTCATCTGCATTCTAAATTATTGTTACTGTCCCTCATATACTTTTATTGCATATGTTCATGTCCTTGGGTTTAGATAGCCACACTTGTAACTAGATCCAAAATTGGCTATAAAACTCAAAGAGTCAAAAAGTAGTCATAAATGGGTACTGGGACCATTACTGTTCACCCTGATTTTGAATTATGTAGAAACTGAACTTCTTAGTACTCTCTCTGTATTTGCAGAGGCCACAAAGCTATGTGGTGATGTATAGTAGATAAAGTACAGAGAGTTCAGCCTCTACCGGTTAACCTAAATAAACTGGCTACATTTGCAGAAAATGGCAGATGAGGTTAATCTTTAGAAGTAAATGTTTATACATTTTGGGCAAAAAATAAAAATGCTATATATACCCTGAATGGATTATAACTGGGTGAACCATAATAAACTAAATTATAGCATACAATGCTTGTCTGTTGCATCAAAAGCCAACAAGATATTGCACTGTAGTAGGAAAGGAATGGCTTCTAGAGAAAACAGTATTATTATTCCCCTGCATAAAGCATCGGTGTGATCAAATTTTGAGTATGAAGTCCAATGTTGGTTACCATTCCATGAAAAAGACATCAGAGAGCTAGAGAGAGTACAAAGAAGGGTAAACCAAATTAACACCAGGCATGGAACATGAAGAAAAATTATCAAAACTAAATGTGGTTTGTTTGCTCCTGAGGCTGAGGAGAGATGTGATATCTTTATATTAACCACTTCACGTCATGAGCGTGCATCATCACACCGTGTGTCTCCTTCTATGTATATATGATTCAGGTGAGAACACTATGTATGATTGTCCATAAGGTTTGATTTAAAGCAGCTGAGTAGCGGGGCACGGATTGGATGTGTAACGTTAACCCATTATATGATCGATTAATAATGAGAAGCAATGATTGGACACATTTCCATGTAGAGGTGGAGTCTTTACTTTATAAACACTTGTATGTATAGTTCACATTGTGTTTGACAAAGGCTATGTGAGAGCCGAAACGTAGCAACTTTTTATATTCACGTTTTTCATGTGAGCAGTTCCCAAAATAAAGGGATTTTTCAACCGGACATGCTGCCTCCGACATCTCTTCCTGAATCATAGACTATAAACGTCCTATGGGCGGTCGTTTATCTCTGAATGGACGTTCTGGAATGTCCATTTAGAGATGGCAGCTGCAGGCTAATCATGCAGCTGCTGAACGGGGGGCCCGCAGTCAGTGACAGCAGGGAACCCCAGAGAGAAGGCAGGGACAGTTCTCAGGTGTCCCTGCCTTCTAGATCTCTGTATACATAGTGCTCAATGAGAGCTGTGTACATAGATCAGGAAGCGCTATGCGCTTCCTATCCAGGTCCGGTGGTCGTGGGACCGCTGGGGTGGGTCGGGGGAGTGCAGGAGCTGTTGGGCTCCTGCACAGGCCTTGATCAGCCCTGCACTGAGGCTGTACAGCATTGTATACTGCTGTGCAGCCTCTCTGGGGGGTATATTTCCCCTGTAACTGGGGCTACTATGTCAGCCCCAGTTACAGGAGAAATCAATAGTGAAAAAAAAAAAAAAGAGAAGTTAAATGTCCCCAAAAGGTCTTGTATGACCTTATGGGGGACGGAAAGTGTAAAATAAAAACATAAAAAAATAAGTGTTTCATAAAAAAAAAAAAATTAGGTAATAAAAAAAAAGTTAAAAATAGAAAAAATAAATAAAATAGACATATTTGGTATTGCTGTATCCATGACGACCGACTCTTTAAATATATCACATGATCCACCCCATAAACACCATAAAAAAATAAAAATAAAAACTGTCAAAAAAAGCCATTTTTGTAACCTTAAATCACAGAAAGTGCAACACCAAGTGATCAAAAAGGCATATGTCCCACAAAATGGTACCAATGAAACTGTTTCCTCATCCCACAAAAAATTAGCCCCTACATAAGAAAATAGCTCAAAAAAATAAAAAAACTATAGCTCTCAGAACATGGAGACATTAAAACATAATTTTATTGTTTCAAAAATGTTGTTATTGTGTTAAAATGAAAAAAATAAAAAAAGGATACATATTAGGTATTGCCGCGTCCGTAACAACCAGCTCTATAAAAATATCACATGATCTAACCCCTCAGGTGCACAGGAAAAAAAGGGGGGTCAGTTAGCACGTCCCTGTATGCAGGTGCACGTAGCCATGGCAAAATATACATACAAACACAGAAATGCAACAGCACTCTGCAACCAGCACTCTGCCCTGCCTCTATGCTAGAGTTTATCAGAGGCATCAGTGTACATTTTGATCAAAAAGTAATAAGCCCTCAGATGAACACTGTAAAAAAATAAAAATAAAAATGGTGCCAAGAAAAGTCATTGTTTGTCACCTTACATCACAAAAATTGCAACACCAAGCGATTAAAAAGGCCTATGCCCCCAATAATAGTATCAATCAAACCGTCACCTCATCCCACAAAAAATGAGATCCTACCTAAGACAATCGATCAAAAAATAAAAAATACTATGACTCAGACAATGGAGACACTAAAAATTATTTTTTTGCTTCAAAACTACTATTATTGTGTTAAAGTGAAATAAAAAAAGTAGACATATTAGGTATTGCCAAGTCCGTAACAACCTGCTCTATAAAAATATTACATGACCTAACCCCTCAGGTAAACACCGTAAAAAAGCAAAACAAAAAAACTGTGCCAAAAAAGCCATTTATTTGTCACCTAACATCACATAAAGTGCAACACCAAGTGATCAAAAAGGCGTATGGCCTCCAAAATAGTACCAATTACTGTCGCCTCATCCCACAAAAAATGGAACCTTAACTAAGACTATTGGTCAAAAAATAAAAAAGCTATGGCTCTCAGACTATGGAGACACTACAACATAATTTTTTTGTTTACAAAATGCTATTATTGTGTAAAACTTAAATAAATAAGAAAATGTAAACATAAAATGTCACATGACCTAACCCCTCAGGTGAATGCTGTAAAAATAAATGAATAAAAACTGTTTTTTTAGTCCCCTTACCACATAAAGTATAATAATGAATGATCAAAAAATAATATGTACCCAAAAATGGTACCAATAAAAACGTCAACTCTTCCTGCAAAAAACAAGCCCCTGCACAAGACGCCCTTACATCAATTTACAACCACATGTGGGCTGTTTATATAAACCGCAGAATCAGGGTTATAAATATTAAGCTTTATTTGGCTGTTAAAGAAAAAAATTGATTAAAATTGAAAAATCTGCCAAAAAAGTGAAATTTAGAAATTTCATCTCCATTTCTCTTTAATTCTTGTGGAACACCTAAAGGGTTAACAAAGTTTGTAAAATCAGTTTTGAGTAACTTGAGGGGTGTAGTTTCTACAACGGGGTTATTTACACTATGTAAGCCCCAAAAAGTGACTTCAGAACTGAACTGGTCCTTAAAAAAGTTGACTTGGAAATTTTCTTAAAAATTTAAAAAATTGCTTAAAAAATTCTAAACCTTCTAATGTCCTAAAAAAAATTACATTACCAAAATGATGCCCATATAAAGTAGATATATGGGAAATGTTAATTAATGAATATTTTATGAGGCTTCACTACCTGTCTTAAAAGGAGAGAGATTCAAATTTAGAAAACAGTGATTTTTTTTCAAATTTTCGGTATCTTTTGGATTTTTTTTATAAGTAAAGGTAAAACATATTGACTCAAATTTACCATTAACACGAAGTGCAATGTGTCACGAGAAAACAATCTCTGAATGGCCTGGATAAGTAAAAGCTTTCCAAAGTTATTGCCCCATAAAGTGACACATGTCAGATTTGCAAAATTAGGCCTGGTCAGGAAGAGGGTAGATGACCCAGTCTGGAAGTGGTTAATATGTTAATGTCCCTGTAAAAAGTTATGAGATTATTTTTTTAAACAAAACACAGTGTCACAATTTCACAACATATGGTTAAATGAAGTGCAATTTCAACATAACATTTTAAATCATTACTTTAGTGTCCAATATGTAAAGTTATGGGAAAGTGTGTAGATAACATGAAGAAGAGGTTAGATATGTTTCTTGTGAAGCACGGTATACAGTGTTTCTGGTATTAAAGAGGTTTTCCAGTTTTAATGATTACATTTATTACTTTAGACAATAGGATGTTGAACAATTTTCTAATATATATCTGTGTAAAATTTTGCTAGCAAACCTTTATGATACCAGTGCATTTGCCTCTCCCTAAAGAAAAAAAATGTACAGTCCATTTTAGTCCTTAAAAATGCATTTATAGGAGAGCTAGATAGGACTAAACATGACGTCATTTTTTGGATAGGTTGGGTGGTGCTCCACCTGAATGGTGTGGGTCACAGGAAATGGTTCCCAGGCCAAGTATATATGTAAGGAAAAGAAGGTTCCTGGACTCCACTGTGGAGTCCAGGAACCTTCTTTTCCTAAACATGACGTCAGTCATGTGAGCCATCATGTGATCTGGCTTTCAGTTAATGACCCATGTATCTAACAGGTAAATAGTAGTACCATATGACTACCTGTAGCAGCATCTCAGTGTCTGTGTAGAGGCAGATCTCTATGAGTACAGTTTTTTTTTACAGTAAACATTATTAACAACATGACAACATCACTTAGAGACAGGCAGCCTTATTTTAACGAAATCACCTAAGACAGTAACACAGCGATGTAGGTAGTGTAATAACCACAATAAAATTCATGATTCCACAAATAGTCCTATTTACTTATCACATGAATGTGTACTGTGTGCCGACGGTGGACCACATGAATGTCATGTAACACTGCTTACTGAATGTAAGGGTGTAAAGAGTGTCACTTGACTGATGCCATGTTTCAGTTAGGACATGGATGCATAACATAGGACTGATACATGAGCTATAACATTCTTCTGCATATAAAGGTAAACTGCCTGATATATGAAGGTTATGTATGTGGAATTTTAAATCAGTGTATATTAGAAAATTGTATTATTTCTTTTTAAATAAACAAATAAATTTAAAATAAACAAAAAAAAAAACATGATACCCCCTTAATATAGACTGTTGATCCCGGGATCTCTCTTATTGCCAACAGGAGTCAGGAAGGAATTCTTTCCACTTCTACAAATTGTGTCTCTGGTTTTTTTCTAACCTTTGTTAAACTTAGATTCGAATGTATTAGATGGTTGAGCTTGATGGACTCATTTTTTTTCAACTAGCTTTGTAACTATGCAAGTAACTTCTGGTTGGGACCATCCTAGTGCCGGAGACACTGCCGCACACCATCAGCGGCGGACAGTACTTGCTCCTAGCAGCCATCTATCTGCTCCTGATGACACAGGGGTACTATAACCCTTGTAGAAGTGTGTCGAGCAATTTAGGAGCCCACAGCCTTACCAGACACTGTGGATGCAAGTTAGGCAGAGATTGATCCCCTAGCAGTCAGTTAGTACTTAGGTTGTACACTGACACCCAATAGTACAGACACTATTGTGCAGCTAGTGCTGCTGTATATACTAGTCAGAGTGCTGGCTGGCTGCTATAATAGACCCCATCTGCACATGCTGGGCTATCCAGCCACAATGGCTGGCTTTGATTGTTGAGTCTTCAGCAGCAGCTGTGGTTCCCATTTTTGTGGATTCAGCTTGGCTGTGTGTTTGTTACCCCAAACAAACTTTTTGGTGGGAAGCAATTGGACTGAGGGTGATATTTGTTGACACACCGCTCACCCTGTTTGCACCCTGTTTTATGGCATAACTTGTGGGTTTTATGCCACAGTTTTATTTTTAATCATTAGTGTATCAATAAATACAGGGTTTTAACGTTCATTATCAAGCTGAGATTCTAGTACTACTTATGAACATCTACAGTCATGTGAAAAAATTAGGACACCCTTTGAAAGCATGTGGTTTTTTGTAACATTTTTAATAAATGGTTATTTCATCTCCGTTTCAACAATACAGAGAGATTAAAGTAATCCGACTAAACAAAGAAAACTGAAGAAAAGTCTTTTCAAGATCTTCTGTAAATGTCATTCTACAAAAATGCCTATTCTAACTGAGGAAAAAGATAGGACACCCTTGCCCCTAATAGCGAGTGTTACCTCCTTTGGCTGAAATAACTGCAGTGAGACGGTTCTTGTAGCCATCTACCAGTCTTCGACATCGGTCTGAGGAAATTTTACCCCACTCCTCAATGCAGAACTTTTTCAGCTGTGAGATGTTTGAGGGTTTCTTGCACGTATAGCCCTTTTCAAGTCACCCCACAGCATCTCAATGGGATTCAAATCTGGACTTTGACTTGGCCATTCCAGGACTCTCCATTTCTTCTTTTTCAGCCAATCTTTGGTTGATTTACTAGTATGTTTTGGGTCATTGTCATGTTGCATGGTCCAGTTCCGCTTCAGCTTTAATTTTCTAACTGATGTTCTCACATGTTCTTCAAGCACCTTCTGATACACAGTAGAATTCATCGTGGATTCTATGATGGTGAGCTGACCAGGTCCTGCTGCAGCAAAGCAGCCCCAAACCATGACACTTCCACCTCCATGCTTCACAGTTGGTATGAGGTTCTTTTCTTGGAATGCTGTGTTTGGTTTACGCTAAACATGTCCTCTGCTGTTGTGTCCAAATAATTCAATTTTGGACTCATCTGTCCAAAGAACATTATTCCAGAAGTCCTGGTCTTTGTCAACTTTATCTCTGGCAAATGTCAGTCTGGCCTCGATGTTTCTCTTGGAAAGCAAAGGTTTCCTCCTTGCACACCTCCCATGCAAGTTAAACTTGTACAGTCTCTTTCTGATTGTAGAGGCATGTACTTCTACATCAACAGTAGCCAGAGCCTGCTGTAGTTCTCGAGATGACACTTTAGGTTTTTGGAGACCTCTTTAGCATCTTGCGGTCTGCTCTTGGGGTGAACTTGCTGGGGCGACTCAGTCCTGGGCATGTTGGCAGTTGTTTTGAAAGCCCTCCACTTGTAGACTATCTTCCGGACAGTGGAATGGCTGATTTCAAAATCTTTTGAGATCTTTTAAATCCCTTCCCAGACTCATAGGCTGCTACAATCTTTTTTCTGAAGTCCTCTGACAGCTCTTTGCTCACCATGGTGCTCACTCTCACTTCAACAGTCAGGAGCACACCAAACTAAATGTCTGAGGTTTAAATAGGGCAAGCCTCATTCAACATGCAGAGTAACGATCTACTAATTATGTGCACCTGGTGTGATATACCTGTGTGAGATCTGAGCCAATTTAAGAGGGAATACATGTGAGGGTGTCCTATCTTTTTCCTCAGTTAGAATAGGCATTTTTGTAGAATGACATTTACAGAAGATCTTGAAAAGACTTTTCTTCAGTTTTCTTTGTTTAGTTGGATTACTTTAATCTCTCTGTATTGTTGAAACGGAGATGAAATAACCATTTATTAAAAATGTTACAAAAAACCACATGCTTTCAAAGGGTGTCCTAATTTTTTCACATGACTGTACGTCTTATACTGAGTCAGTTTGTTAGAGACCTGAGCGGGAGAGCCTGCAGCCAGTGTGGGTGCAGGGGAGACGGTGACATCAGTGATGTGTGTGACAAAAGTATTAACCAAACTACCTTTTTTCCTCAGGACAGAAACATCGATGGGTTTTGTAAAAATGTAGTGAGAGTCTTTTAAATATGATTTAGTAGAAAGTACATATTTCATCAAAAAGTCCATATATTCACAGATCCTAGTGGTGAATAGAGATGGCCCAAACTATCCGCCGGAGAACAGTTCCCGGCGAACATAGCTTGTTCGCGTTCGCCGCGGCGGGCGAACACATGCGATGTTCGGTCTGCCCCCTATACATCATCATTGAGCAAACTTTGACCTTGTACCTCACAGTCAGCAGACATATTCCAGCCAATCAGCAGCATACCCTCCCTCCCAGACCCTCCCATCTCCTGAACAGCATCCATTTTAGATTCATTCGAATTTGCAGTCTTAGTGAGAGAGGAGGGACAGTGTAGTTGCTGCTGATTTAATTGGGAAATCGATAGCTAGGCTAGTGTATTCAGTGTCCACTCCAGTCCTGAAAGACTCATCTGATCTCTGCTGTAAGGACAGCGTCCTGAAAGCACTCCAAAAAGCCCTTTTTAGGGCTGCAACATTAGTCTGCTTTTTTTTTTTTCTTCATATATATATTGCAGTTGCCTGGCCTGCCCGTGTGTGAGGAGCTGCAGGCCCACAGACTGTAGTGTGCCCACTGCCAGTGCCAACCCCTGTCATCCCGTGTGGCACAGGACTTTGCATCAAAAAAGGCATTTCATTTTTACACTTTAGTGTAATTTCAGTTGCTTGCCTGCTGCCAGTGTGTGTCAGGCCGACTTCCACTGACTGTAGTGTGCCCATTGCCAGTGCCCACCCCTGTCATCCCGTGTGGCACAGGACTTTGCATCAAAAAGGCATTTCATTTTACACTTTAGTGTAATTTCAGTTGCTTGCCTGCTAGTGTGTGTCAGGCCCACTTCCACTGACTGTTGTGTGCCCACTGCCAGTGCCCACCACTGCATACCGGGTGGCACAGTAGCTTTGCCGATAAATAAGGCATTTAATTTTTACACATTAGTCTAATTTCAGTTGCTTGCCTGCTGCCAGTGTGTGTCAGGCCCACTTCCACTGACTGTAGTGTGCCCACTGCCAGTGCCCACCACTGCATACCGGGTGGCACAGTAGCTTTGTCAATAAATAAGGCATTTAATTTTTAGACAGTAGTCTAATTTCAGTTGCTTGCCTGCTGCCAGTGTGTGTCAGGCCGACTTCCACTGACTGTAGTGTGCCCACTGCCAGTGCCAACCACTGATACCGGGTGGCACAGTAGCTTTGCCGATAAATAAGGCATTTCATTTTTAGACAGTAGTCTAATTTCAGTTGCTTGCCTGCTGCCAGTGTGTGTCAGGCCCACTTCCACTGACTGTAGTGTGCCCACTGCCAGTGCCAACCACTGATACCGGGTGGCACAGTAGCTTGTCGATAAATAAGGCATTTAATTTTTAGACAGTAGTCTAAATTCAGTTGCTTGCCTGCTGCCAGTGTGTGTCAGGCCCACTTCCACTGACTGTAGTGTGCCCACTGCCAGTGCCAACCACTGATACCAGGTGGCACAGTAGCTTGCCGATAAATAAGGCATTTAATTTTTACACATTAGTCTAATTTCAGTTGCTTGCCTGCTGCCAGTGTGTGTCAGGCCCTCTTCCACAGACTGTAGTGTGCCCACTGCCAGTGCCAACCACTGATACCGGGTGGCACAGTAGCTTGCCGATAAATAAGGCATTTAATTTTTAGACAGTAGTCTAAATTCAGTTGCTTGCCTGCTGCCAGTGTGTGTCAGGCCCACTTCCACAGACTGTAGTATGCCCACTGCCAGTGCCAACCACTGATACCGGGTGGCACAGTAGCTTGCCGATAAATAAGGCATTTAATTTTTACACATTAGTCTAATTTCAGTTGCTTGCCTGCTGCCAGTGTGTGTCAGGCCCACTTCCACTGACTGTAGTGTGCCCACTGCCAGTGCCAACCACTGATACCGGGTGGCACAGTAGCTTGCCGATAAATAAGGCATTTAATTTTTAGAACAGTAGTCTAAATTTCAGTTGCTTGCCTGCTGCCAGTGTGTGTCAGGCCCACCTCCACTGACTGTAGTGTGCCCACTGCCAGTGCCAACCACTGATACCGGGTGGCACAGTAGCTTGCCGATAAATAAGGCATTTAATTTTTACACATTAGTCTAATTTCAGTTGCTTGCCTGCTGCCAGTGTGTGTCAGGCCCACTTCCACAGACTGTAGTGTGCCCACTGCCAGTGCCAACCACTGATACCGGGTGGCACAGTAGCTTGCCGATAAATAAGGCATTTAATTTTTACACATTAGTCTAATTTCAGTTGCTTGCCTGCTGCCAGTGTGTGTCAGGCCCACTTCCACTGACTGTAGTGTGCCCACTGCCAGTGCCAACCACTGATACCGGGCGGCACAGTAGCTTGCCGATAAATAAGGCATTTAATTTTTACACATTAGTCTAATTTCAGTTGCTTGCCTGCTGCCAGTGTGTGTCAGGCCCACTTCCACAGACTGTAGTGTGCCCACTGCCAGTGCCCACCACTCATACCGGGTGGCACAGTACCTAGCACGCGTAGTACCACTTATCTAAAAAAATGACAGGCAGAGGCAGGCCACCCCGCAGGGGCCGTCGTGGTCGTGGTGCTGTGATTTCCACTGTCCCTGGAATAATGCCTAGTGTTCAGAGGCCACGTACCCTGAACCCGAAAAATTCTGAGGACATAGTTGACTGGCTTAGACAGGACACCCAATCTTCAACAGCTTCCGCTAAGAACCTTGACGCACCATCCTCCTCCAGCTCAGCTTCGGTCACCTGCTCTCAAGTTACCACGCTCCCGCCCGCCGCCACCACCACCACTACCACCACAGCCACCACAGCCGCTTCACTTGATCCGTCAGAGGAGTTATTTACACATCAGTTGGATGCAATTAGTGATGCGCAACCATTATTGCCAGATGATGTAGATTACAGGGATATGTCTCAGTCAGGCAGGATTACACACATGGACGTACAGTGTGATGATGATGATGATGATGTTGTACCCACTGCTGCTTCCTTTGCTGAGGTGTCAGATACAAGTGAAGCGGTTGATGATGACGATGTGTCCACGGATGCCACGTGGGTGCCTGCTCGAAGAGAAGAAGAGGGGAAAGTTCAGAAGGGGAGACAGAGAGAAGGAGGAGACGAGTTGGAAGCAGGGGAGGTCGTCGCAAGGAGTTAGTGGCACAGTCAGACAGCATGTATCGGCACCTGGGGTCAGCCAGACAGCACGCCAGTCAACGCATGCTGTTGCCACCACCAGAATGCCGTCATTGCAAAGCTCAGCAGTGTGGCATTTTTGTGTGTCTGCCTCTGATAACAGCAATGCCATTTGCAACCTGTGCCAAAAGAAACTGAGTCGTGGGAAGTCCAACACCCACCTTGGTACAACTGCTTTGCGAAGGCACATGATGTCACATCACAAACGCCTATGGGGTCAACACATGAGTACAAGCAGCACACAAACTCAAAGCCACCATGCTCCTCCTGGTCCAGCATCTTCAGCCACGTCAACCACTGCTGTACTCCCTGCCCCCTCTCAACCAACCGCTACTCCGCCTCTCACCTTCAGCAGTTCCTGCTCATCTGCCCACAGTCAGGTGTCTGTCAAGGACATGTTTGAGCGTAAGAAGCCAATGTCACAGAATCACCCCCTTGCCCTGCGACTGACAGCTGGCTTGACGGAACTCTTAGCCCGCCAGCTTTTACCATACCAAACCTCTACAATGTCATTGAAAAGGAAGTCATGGCATCTCTGGCATACAGTGTTGGGGCAAGGGTCCATGTGACCACTGATACCTGGTCTGCAAAGCACGGTCAGGGCAGGTATATCACGTACACTGCGCATTGGGTCAACCTGCTGACGGCTGACAAGCATGGAATGCGTGGCTCAGCAGCGGAATTGGTGACACAGCCACGACTTGCAGGCAGACCTACTGCCACCTCCTCTACTCCTACTCCATCCTCTTCGATATCCTCCTCGGCTGAGTCCTCTTCTGTCACGATGTCTTGGGGTTAACTTGCCTGAAAGCAGAGAGCCACACAGGACCAGCACTCCTATCCGCCCTGAATGCACAGGTGGATCAGTGGCTTACCCCGCACCAACTGGAGATCGGCAAAGTGGTGTGTGACAATGGAACAAATTTGTTGTCGGCATTGAATTTGGGCAAGTTGTCACATGTGCCGTGCATGGCACATGTGTTGAATCTCATCGTACAACGCTTTGTGTCTAAGTACTCAGGCTTACAGGATGTCCTCAAGCAGGCCAGGAAGGTGTGTGGCCATATTCATATTCAGCGGCGAAACAACATGCCAGTGAGGCGCTTGATTTGCGACAGCCCGACCTGTTGGAATTCAACACTACTAATGTTCGACCGCCTGCTCCAACAAGAAAAAGCCGTCAACGAGTATTTGTATGACTGGGGTGCTAGGACAGCCTCGGTGGAGCTGGGAATTTTTTTGCCACGTTACTGGACGCTCATTCTCAATGCCTGTAGGCTCATGCGTCCTTTTGAGGAGGTGACAAACCTAGTCAGTCGCACCAATGGCACCATCAGCGACCTCATCCCATTTGTTTTCTTCCTGGAGTGTGCCCTGCGAAGAGTGCTGGATTAGGCTGTAGATGAGTGTGAAGAGGAAGAGGAAGAGTTGTGGTCACCATCGCAACCAGAAACAGCCTTGTCATCATCGCTTGCCGGACCTGCGGCAACGCTGGAAGAGGAGTATGAGGAAGAGGAGTCAGAGGAGGAATGTGGCAGCTTTGAGAAGGAGGAAGACCAACCACAGCAGGCACCCCAGGGTGCTCGTTGTTGTCACCTATCTGGGACCCATGGTTTTGTACATGGCTGGGGGGAAGAACAGACCGTCAATGACATCAGTGAGGACGAGGAACGGGAAATGAGTAGCTCTGCATCCAAACTTGTTAAAATGGGGTCTTTCATGCTGTCATGTCTGTTGAGGGACCCTCGTATAAAAAGGATGAAGGAGAACAACCTGTACTGGGTGGCCATGCTACTAGACCCCCGGTATAAGCAGAAAGTGGCAGAAATGTTACCAAATTACCGAAAGTCGGAAAGGATGCAGCAGTTCAAAACCAAACTAAAAAATAGGATTTACACAGCTTATAAGGGGGATGTCACAGCACAACGGGAATCTAACAGGGGAAGAGGTGAGTGTAATCCTCCTCGTACCACGGCGGCAAGGACTGGACTATTCACAGATGTGTTGTTGATGGAGGACATGCGGAGCTTTTTCAGTCCTACACATCGCCACAGCCCTGCGGGATCCAGCCTTAGAGAACGACTCGACCGACAGGTAGCAGACTACCTCGCCTTAACAGCAGATATCGACACTCTGAGGAGCAATGAACCCCTTCACTACTGGGTGTGCAGGCTTGACCTGTGGCCTGAGCTATCCCAGTTTGCGATAGAACTTCTGGCCTGCCCTGCTTCAAGTGTCCTGTCAGAAAGGACCTTCAGTGCAGCAGGAGGCATTGTCACTGACAAGAGAAGTCGCCTCGGTCAAAAAGTGTTGATTACCTCACCTTCATAAAGATGAATGAGGCATGGATCCCGAAGGGACTGACAGTGGGGGATACGTTTGACTAACAAAAGGCCTGATTACATGCCTTGGCCTCAAAATGGTCCCCACGCTGCTGTATTTAATGTCTGCATACCGGATGACTTTCGTGAATTCTCCACCACCAACTAGGGTTCAAGCCGCAATGTTTTAGTCACTTTTCTGCCTGGAAAACATCAATTTTTCCGGCCGCTGCTACAATAGCGGCTGCAACAATGCCATTATTTTTCAGGCATGTGTACATGCCTAATTTTCTGTCCTATGGTGCAGCACTGTGGCTGCAAAAACAAAACAAAAAAAAGGCACATACAAGTGTCAATTCCCCTTCGTGATCGTTACCTTGTTGTGGTGAAGGGGCTTGCGTATCACAATGAAGCAATCATCACCTCTATGAGTGTGTTGGCAATGTTGCCACACCCCAGATGATAAGGCCGTTGCTTCATTATGGTCAGACCAAAAGCGATCGGACGGCTGGATAATATTTCATAGAAAAAACATTAATTTACCTTTTTTTTTTTTTAAAGTTGTATGGGTTTTTAATACATAAAATAAAAAATCATAATAAAGTCTCTTAATAGTTTATTAGAAATAATGCAGACAATTAAAAAAATCCCCATCAATTCCAATACAAAGCAAGTACAGAGCTCAGAACAAAATTATTTCATGATGTCGTAATGGTTCGTTAATTCAACAATGTTTAATCAATTCAACACACGTCCCCGGATAGGGTACGTAATAGGGATTAAACTGATAGGAATAGTACTAGTTAAGACACCACTCATATAGGGTGTCACAGCACATTGCTCTTTGCACTCGCAGTGCCCCTTAGGAGTAAGAGGACCGACCAAGCTGCTTTTTCCATCTCCCGGTTCCTAAAATCAATTCAGTTTGGTGTATGAGAGTTTGGTCTGTCACTGTGAAGGCAGTCGAAGGTACAAAGGGGAGGGAGCCAGTGTTTTTTTAACCATCTCCCCGTTCGAAAAATCAATTCAATAAATTTGACCCCAGATTGGGGACGTTAGAGGGATTAAACTGATGAGACTAGTACTACAGAAAATACCACGGGTGTGACAGTAAATTGCACGCCGCAGACGCAGTCACCGTGGATAAAAACAAAGGAGAGGGAGCCAGCGTTTTTTTAACCATCTCCCCGTTCGAAAAATCTATTCAATTCACCTTTCGGGGACCCTTGGTGTTGTACGTGGCTACACCCTTGGTGTTGTACCTTCAATGACATCACCGGGACATGGCTAGCTTGGTATCCAACCTTGTGCAAATGGGGAGTTTGCGGTTGTGCAAATGGACTGTTTGCGGTTGTTTGCGGTGCATTAAAAGTGGAGTTTGGTCTGTCAATGTCTGTGAAGCGGGCGTAACCCTTACACTACCTGATCGATACAACATCATACCTGATCGTATACACACACTGGATGTTTTAAAGCATGTTATTCCAAACAATTTAGGAATGTTAGTTGATTTATGCCCTTTATGGATTAAAACCCGACTCTGCGTCCACTACGTAATTTTCCATGGGAGTTTTGCCATGGATCCCCCTCCGACATGCCACAGTCCAGGTGTTAGTCCCCTCCCCTTGAAACAACTTTTCCATCACTATTGTGGCCAGAAAGAGTCCCTGTGGCTTTTAAAATTCGCCTGCCTATTGAAGTCTATGGCGGTTCGCCCGGTTCGCCCGTTCCCGAACATTTATGGAAATTCTCGTTCGCCGTTTGCGAACGGAAAATTTTATGTTCGCGAGATCACTAGTGGTGACTAGATCTATTTCTGTGACTATTGGACATTTTGGTGAATTTTCTGTGTTTCTATGCACAGTAGGAAGGAAATAGATCACTAAAAATGTCACATTCAAATGTTTAAATACTTTCTGATCAATAATATTCTGATCATTTTCTCTCTGTAAAATAACAGTTCTCTGTTACATTTCTCTACAGGATTGTTCTTTAGTCTACAGTAGGTAGTAGGATTTGAAAGCAACTAATCAATTTCTCCTTGTCCACTAAATCCGCTGGATGATAACTAAATTACGGTCCTTCTTTCTTTTACTGCCTTTCTTTTTTTCCTTTGTTAAATTCATGTGTACTTGTATTCAGTTCGGTACCATTAATTCCCTTAAATGTCTCAATGCAGTCATTATTACTGATTTTCTGAAGATTTTTATTTCTTTAAGAGCACTATGCAAAAGTGTCATTACTTTGTTAGCTACCACTGGGTGAGAAGCGTCAATTTTGATGTAAATTTGTTTTCCCTTAGTCCTAACAGCAGCACAAGTGGGGTATTTGCCCCTGTGAAGCTGGTCAGGACAGGCGGAATTTTTGTTGAATAAAATTCTGCATCCTCAATAATTAATTAGTTAATTAATCCCCCCATATAGTCCATCCCCAACAGGACCAGTTGCTTTTTTAACAAGTAATCATAACAGCACAGAGGGAGGGATATTTTTGTGTGCTGCTGTTAGGACTAAGGGAAAACAAATTTACTTCAAAATTTACGCTTCTCTTTCGTCCTAACCAGCAGCACAAGTGGGGAAGTAGCAAGAACCTCACACAAATTTTGGGAGGGTTAAAGGACTTCCTACTGACTAGTTGAACTATCCCACAGGAGTCAGGAATCTGACTGATGGGAGAGCAGTATTTAGCACAGACCGTCCAAAGGCTATTCCCTCTGCACGCCTACTGTCTAGGCGATAATGGGAAATAAAGGTATTTTGCGTACTCCACAAGGCGGCATCACAGATCTGCTCTAAAGGGATTAATTTCCTTTCTGCATATGACGTAGAAACTGCCCTAGTAGAATGGGCAGATAAAGAAGGTGGCGGTGGTAAGTCCTGGGACATAAAAGCCAGCTTAATAGCCTGCTTAATCCATCTACTCAAGGTAGGCTTGGAAACCTTGAGTCCTCTGTTGTTCCCTGCACAAGCAATCAGCAGATTTTCCGATCTCCTGAATTCTTCAGTTCTGTTTAAATATATTCTGAGGACCCTTGGGATGACCAAGGTAAGTAGTCTCTCCTCTTCAGGAGTGTTAGAGGTAGGAGAAAACACAGGTAGTGTTATCGTCTGATTGGTATTTACAAACGAAGGAACCTTTGGTTGAAAGGTAGGCAGAAATCTTAACAGGACCTTGTCCTGCAGAAATTTTAAATATGGTTCCGCTGCCCCCAGAGCCTGGAGCTCCCCAACTTTCTTGGCTGAGGTTATGGCCAAGAGAAAAGTAACTTTGAGGGATAGGTACTTTAAGTCTACCTGTTCCAAGGGCTCAAGGGGGGGGGGGGGAGCACAACCCCCTTAAGACCACTGGTAGCTCCCACTCAGGGATTGGTCTCTGGATGCTGGGCCTAAGCCTTTAAGCACCTTTTGGGACCTCTTGATTAGGGGGTCCTGAGAAATTGGTTTACCAAGGCTTGCCGACAGGGCTGCGACATGAGCTCTCAGTGTAGATGGGCTTAGACCCTTGTCTAGGCCATCCTGCAGGAACTGAAGGATCTCAGAGAGAGGAGGATCTGAGGCAACTACCTCCCTATCAGTGCACCACCGCATAAATATCTTGAATATGCGGGAGTATTTCTGGTTCGTAGAATCCGCCCTGGAGTGACTACACACAATGTTCAGGGGCACACACTAACATATCGAAAAGAGGAGTGCAATCAATAGTCCAAAACAACTATATCAAGTAAAAAGGGACCACAAGAGAGTCCAAGAGGACTATCACTTAAATGCACATCCAGTCATATGACTATAAAATATTAATTTATTAGTTGAAACACAAAGGAAGACACACAAAAAACATTAAAAATTGTATACAATGTTGGACCAGTGCGGGTGAGATAACCCTGCACAACGGCGGAGACCGGGGCACAATATAGTAAAAAGGAATGTCAAAGTGCAATATACTGGCAGTACAGACACATTTACAAACCAAGTACAAATAACAACATGGTACAGGGAACCATACCTAACCACATGAATATAAATGAGAGCGATCAATCAAGAGTCTGTGCCAGGTACCCCCATGTGGACAACCGCCGACAGAAAGAGCCCCACGCGTATCGCCGGCAACGTCCGGCTTCGTCAGGGGTAATTTGCTCAATGTGCATCAATCCTTTTATATGTAAAATGAATGACCAAACAATTCTCACCTGTCCATATTATTCTGATTATTCAAACTTAGGCGGCGGCATGTTGCGTACCAGGGCGCATGTAGTCGCGTGTATCGGAAGTGAGGTGACCGGAAATAGGCCAGTAACACTACGTGGAACGCATCTGCGTGTCATGTGCCGGAAGCCTCAGTCACCTGACTTCCGTTACGCCGCAGGATGCGTTCATAATGTCAGAGAACCATCCAAATTAACCCACATGGAGAATATCCGGGATAACAATTGCTATACGTAACAACTATTAGTCATCTGACCTCCGTTGGAACGCAAAATGCGTTCCAATTATCGGAAGCCAGTCTAGAAGGACGTACATAAAAAGTAAATAAAATCCAAGACGTGACATAAAAAATGACATGGAATATATTACATGAGGGATGAAAAAAGCCCAAAAAGAAATGGCGCGAGATATATTACATAAGGAAAGCGAAATACTATAAATATAGCGGGCCCGCTGCGGTCTAAACCTACTTAAAGTGCAAGAGCAAACGTGCAAAGTGCAAAGTGCAAAGTGACAAGTGCAAAGTGACATGTGCAAGTGTACAAAAATAATCAAACAATTTTAAAAAATATATTAATATACATACATCATTTGCAAATTTAGACTACCATAATCTATAAATTAAAAACCTATAACCCCATCAAGATCAAATAGTAACTAATATGTATTAAATGTCGATCATGTTGACTCACTAATTATGGAATCATAATAATAAATAAAGACAGGGAGAGAGAAAAAAAAAAAAAAAATTATTTTGAATTTTTGTGTTGTGTTGAATAAACATGGTGCGTGTATGTACTTGTGTTGTAAGTTTTTGTGTTGTGTTGAATAAACATAGTGCGTGTATGTACTTGTGTGGTAATAGTGTTATAATACGTGAACAATTGTGTCCTGTGCTGACTGGTGAATAAAGGCTGGCATACAGCCAGACAACCCCCTAAGGGGTGAGAGTAAAATAAAATAGAGGGGTGAAAGTGGAAAAGTGAACCAACTAACCATAGAAGCCCACGAAGGTAAGTTCTTCATTGAGGCCATTTGGGGTAAGAGAATTTAAATTGAAAATCCATCTAGATTCTGTGCGTAATAATTGGGAGGTAATTGAACCTCCTCTAATGTTTTCACAGATTTTAGAGAGACCAACAACCCTAAGGCCCCGAGTGTTGCACTGATGCTCACTCAAAAAGTGCATAGCCACTGAGGTGAGGGCTTTATCACCCCGTTCCCTGTCACGTCTGGCCAAAGCAATTGCAGAAAGGTGCTGCTGTATTCTCCTTCTTAATTCTTGTCCAGTCTGACCAACATATACCTTGTCACATTTACATAGAAGCCCATAAACCACATTTCTGGTGCGGCAATTCACATATTGCTTGAGACTAAACGTGCGGTCCCCAGGCAGATCAAAGGAGTCTCTACCGATCATCAGGTGACATACGTTACAGTTGCCACAAGGAAATGTGCCCCGTAGCCTAATTCCACGTCCCAAAGATGAGGAGGGTCTCTGAAAATGGCTTGCGTTAGCATGTCCTTCAAATTAGGAGCACGACGTGCTGTAAGGTGTGGGCGTGGGTCAATATATTCCAAAAGTTTCGTGTCAGTGGACAGTAGATACCAATGAGTATGCAACATTTTATACAAATCCTGCCACTGGTTGTTATATCTCGTGATCAGACGGACCCTATTGGGTTGTGTCCTGAATTTTGGTTGCAAGAGATCCTTGCGTTCCACTGCATTGGCATGTTCATAAGCACGGGCCACCACCTTTTCGGGTAACCTCTAGCTCGGAAACGGGTGGTTAAGTCCTTAGAAGTGTCCTTAAAGTCTTGGTCAACCGAACAGTTACGACGGATCCTCAAGAACTGTCCCTTAGGGATACTGTTCCGGAGATGAGGGGGATGAAAACTGCTGTACTGTAGTAAGCCATTCGTGGTCGTTTGTTTTCTAAAAAGTGAAGTCTGAATCCTGTCTCCATTGATGATAATTCTTAAATCCAAGAAATCAATGGATTCTTCCGACGTCCTGTGGGTGAGAGAGATGTTATAAGTATTTCGGTTAAGTCGCTGGACAAATTCAATGCATTGTTGTCGTGTTCCATGCCAAAAATCAAAGATCATCTATGTACCGGTACCAACCGAGTACATGTTCATTATATTCAGCCAAGGGGTACACCTGTGTCTCCTCCCACCAACCCAAAAATAGGTTAGCGTAGGAAGGCGCACAGCGTGCCCCCATGGCAGTCCCGGATACTTGTTTATAAAAGACACGATCAAAAACAAAATAATTGTGATGTAATACAAAATGCAGAAGGCTCACCAGAAACGTGTGATGAGCTGGATCACCCGTGTGTGATTTGGAAAGAAAGTATCTAACCGCAGAAATGCCATCATCATGAGAGATGATGGAATATAGAGATTCGACATCGCAAGTCAGGATCAAAGTGCCAGGTGGTAAGTGAAACTTCTCTAGAATTTCAATGAGCTGCATCGAGTCGCGAAGATAAGATTGGAGTCCTAGAACGAAAGGTTGTAAGAAAAAGTCTAAGTACGTGCTGGCCTGTTCACAGAGCCCCCAATGCCAGCCACAATGGGGCGACCTGGTGGATCCACCAGGTCCTTATGTACCTTAGGCAACATATAAAACGTGGGTACCACTGGAGACTTTACTTCCAAAAATGCCTGTTCCTTGGGAGTGATAATATGGATGCAGGCAGCTGAATCAAGAAGCCTCAATAACTTACTGAGAAAAACCTGTGTAGGATCAGATGGTAAAGGGGTATAAAATTTGCGATTACTTAATTGTCTTTTTGCTTCCCGCATATAGAGTTCTGTACCCCACAAAACGACATTACCTCCCTTATCAGCTTCTTTAATTACAAAGGTTGGGTTGTTCTGTAAATTCCTGAGAGCACGTTGCTCGTCAAGTCTCAGGTTAGCATGGCTAACATTATTGGTCTTTAGTTGTTGAATTTCTTGCACCATAGCCTGGAAAAAGAGGAAACATTTGGAAAGAGACTCAGACTGGGAGTAATGTCAGATGGTCTCCTCAGTGTGAAGGTGCGCCTACCTGTACTAGAGTCCCCTCACGTAGTAAGTCCATCAGATCCAAGAGAACACGTCTTTCGTCCTCTGGAAACATAGATAAAGTTGAGGGCTGTGAATACAGTTTTTGAAGCACAACTGCCTGCAAAAGAGATACACATCCTTGATGAATTCAAATTTGTCAAGCTTAGACATGGGAGAAAAGGAAAGACCCTTAGAAAGAACAGATTGCTCCACCTGTGTGAGAGTATGAGAAGAAAGATTGATGATTTTCAAGGTGTCCTCCCTGGTTGACGTCTCCATAACAGTTGGAGCGGCTAATACCGCCTGCGACGGGTTGATGGTTGAGACTGTTGCGTCTTGTGGGGATACCTCTGGGCACCATATGCTCGTTTTTTGGATTTACGTAATCCTCTCCTGACTCGACGTCTTCGCGGACTCTGATAAAAACCATCACTGGTGGTACTGTTTGTGATGTTATCCGCAACACCCTGAACTGTTGTCTGAGCCTTAGCACGACTCCCGACCCACATGTCTAGAATTACCAGCGTGTTTCCATTTAAAAGCCTGTCCCCGCTCGAAGTCTAATTTGTCCCTCTGGAATTTGTCCTTCTTCCCAGTCATGACCTCCTTTTCATATTCAGCCAATATGGTCTGCAGCCGGACATGAAACGTGCCCACTTGGTCCACTGGCATTTGAGTCAGTTTATCCTCCAAATCCTTGATTTTAATGCGGACCTCACTCAAGAGCCCTCTATCATGTTCAATGAGCATTCCCATGAGTATCTTAGAGCACTGCATTAAACCAATTTCCCAGGTAGTTTTAAACTCAGAAGTGACTTCCCAAGCCGGAAATTTCTGTACTCTAAGGCCTCTGGGGGCTAAGGAACACCTAAGGTACTCCTCCAAGCTTTTGATATTCCACCACACCCTAGTAAACAGCTTATGAGCCTCAATCAATTCCAAAGTAACATGTTTAAAATCACTATTACCACTCTCCAAAGTCACCTCCTGAAACACATTCTTAATCTGTGAATTCCAGGCCGCCTCCCTGGCTTCCAAACTAGCCGCCATGAGTGCCAAAGAGAATTCTTTTACAAAATACAATGGCAGATGACAAAATAAACTGAAAAACAATACAAAACCGTGGTGCCAAACCCTGATAGAGAATGGTGGTAGGGCAAAGAAAAACGCCCTGGAGTGAGAGATTGTTTTCAGGACCTCCACCGAAAGTCCTCTAGCTTCTAGAAGGGACCGGTCAGTCTCCAGGCTGTTAGACTGAGCCTCCTCAGATCTAGACAGGGACCTGTGTCTTGGTACACTAGGTTCTGTATTAGGGGAAGTCTCCAATAATTGCCCTGGCTCATCTGCATGAGCTGGGTGAACCAAGACCTCTTCGGCCAGAATGGAATGATGGCTATCACTGAGGTATGGTCTTGCTTGATCTTCATCAATACCCTTGGCATCATGGAAATTGGAGGGAACACATAAGCCAGCCTGAACCTCCATGTTATGGACAGGGCATCTATCGCTACAGGATTGTCCTCTTTGTACAGGGAGCAGAACCTGCCTACCTTTGTGTTCAAACGAGTTGCCATCAAATCGATCTCGTGAGTCCCCCAGCGTTGGACTATCCTGGAGAAGATGTTGTCGTTCAGGGACCACTCTCCCGGTACCGGAAGGCCCCGACTTAGACGATCTGCTACTATGTTGAGATCCCCTCTGATGTGGACTGCCACTAGATGAGATAGATTGCTCTCTGCCCAAGATAGAATTAATCCCACCTCCCTCAGGAGGGTCCGGGATCTCGTTCCTCCCTGTCTGTTTAGATAAGCAACCACAGTTGTATTTTCAGTCCGTACTCTCACAGCCTGATTTTGGATAAGGGGAGAGAAATGATTGAGGGCTAATCTGACCGCCCTCAACTCCCTCAGATTGGACGTGAGGAGTCTCCCCTGCGGATTCCAGGTATTCTGGACTGTATTGTGTCCCAGATGGGCTCCCCAGCCTAGAAGGGAGGGGTCCGTGGTCAAAATCAGCCAATAAGGTTGGGACAAAGGCTTTCCATCCACAAGGTTCTTCCACCACCTGAGGGAAGAACGGACTTTTACAGACAGGGAGTGAGTCCGATCTAGGTCCCTGGGCTTGCGACTCCAAACCGCTAAGACCTCTTCTTGTAATGGGCGAAGAGGGCACAAAGCCCAAGGCACTGCCTCTGCAGACGCCGACATGTGGCCTAACATCCTCATGAGAGACCGAGCTCGTGAAGGGGAACCTCCTATAACGCCCCCTTCACTATGTACTGGAGTACAGAGTCCTCCAGAACCAGGTGCCTGCTGGGTGTTAAACGCCTTGTAAGGACAAACCTCTCCTGAGGTTGGGAAATAAAGTCGTTCCTCTATCCGGCTGTGATGACCTGTAATACCCAAGGATCTGGAATTGTTTGCTTCCAAAAAATTTTTAACCAAAACAAACGACCTCCTACTGGAGGATTCAAACAGGGAGACTCGTGCGGAAGTGTGGGGGGTGGGGACGGGGAGGTGGTGGGCTGCCTAGAGTCATTGATCAGCCCTGCGGTTCCCGCGACCGCGACCTCTGCCCCTCTTATAGCCTTCGAAGCATCTCTGGCTCCTTTCTCTTCCCTGGAATCATGTACCTCTGCCTCTTCCACGTCCTCGAAAGGATTGCTGAGGAAGTGATTTCCCCTTCATATCCGCTAGATTTTCCATCAAGCGATCAAGCTCAGAGCTAAATAACCTGCCAGGCTCATAAGGAAGAGTGCACAGATTGAACTTGGAGATATTATCCGCTACCCAGGGCTTCAGCCATAGAGGACGTCTGCTGGCTGCAGACAGAGCCATCGATTTAGCGGCTAGCTTTAATTGCTGCTGAGATGCATCCGCCAAAAAATCTATGAACTGGTCCAGAATATCATCTTTGGTGACTCCCGAATCTATATCCGACTGGATCTTAAGTGTGCGGGTACGAACGAAGTCAGACACTTCGGTACAGGCTATGGCCACCGAGGCAGAGGCGGATGCCGCAGACTAGTAGTTGTGCCTAAGCGAAGTCAAGGGGATCCTTCAGATTACTCCCGTCATCCGACGGCACCAAGGTTCCCCTGGAGAGTTTGGCTATTGCCATATCCACCTTAGGTGGTGGGACTCAATCCAGGGAGTCCCCGTCTTGTAGGGGGAACATAAGCTTAAACCTTTTGGTTAAAACCGGATCTCTCTCCGGATGTTTCCATTCTGTCGCCATTCATTTTTTAAGCGACTCATCCACTTTGAAGGCCCTTGGCCCCCTAGCGGTGGAGTGTGGAGCTTCCCCATGCTCAACATCCTGGTCCCTTGACCTGATGGAGCACAGTAATCTTTGGGTCTTCTCAGCTGGAAAGGAAAAAACCGACTCATCTTCCTCAGAGGAGGAATCATCTCGGAGCGAGACCACATCCTCGGACATCGGAACAGGCCCAGGAGAGGCCTGCCTAGGTCTTTTCAGGATTGGTCGGCCTGGGACGACAGCCTGGACATCGATGAAACTCGTAGGAGTCTGGCAACGGGGTGCAACAACTGGTTCAAGTCAAATGTTTTTGCTTGTGAGCAGACTTTCCTAAGAAAGAAATAAGCACTATTAAAATTGCTTCAATTTTAGGACGGAATGCAAAACGGAAGCCTATAAGAGGCGTTCTATGTGGACACATAACGGTTCCGTGTGAGTCCATTATACAAAACAGAAAAAAATAGTCCTATTGACAGGGATAGTTATGGGGATAATGTTACTGTTGGTGGGAGCGGGTGGTTAGGAGGACAATATTACAACCACTGGGAGATGAGCAGTTAGATGGACAATGTAACTGCCAGTGGGGGAGTGGTATTTAGGGGAAGAATGTTATTGTCAGAGTTGGAGGGGACATTAGAGGGAGACTATTATTGTTGATGTGGAAGGGGTAGTTAGGAGAGACTGTGTTACTGCTTGTGGTATTTTGTGCTGCATGGTGGTATCTGATGCTACTAGGGAGGTATGTGGTGCTATTAGGGATGTAACATATGTCCCTCACTATGTGATTATGCATTTCTGTTTTTTGTTTCCTTTCTTATATTGGTGATTTACAACAAAATCTGTTGCAGCATGCATCACTTGCCACTGTGTTTGTGCAATATCTTATAAGGACTGAATGAATTGTGTGCCAGGTCTGCTTTCTAATGCCAGTCTGGCCCTGATCTGCTCCTTACATATGTATTTAGGCTGAGTTCCATGTTGACCACTTATTTGGGCAATAATATTGCTGTAATCCAGCTCCAGCAACACTTACCCGACTTCAGTGACCCTCCTTATCATGATCCAAACAAAGAAAGCTGGTGGGAGTCGGTCTACACAGCCTCTATCACAGTTTATCACCGCTATCCTCTCCTTATTCACTGCATCCAATACGTTGGATCTGGGTTCTTTAGGGGGCAGTGAAGATTCCGTACTCAGGGCACAGTTTTCTTCAGCCCCGCCTCTTCTCTACAAGATCTGCATCAACCATCTGCCTATCTTTTTAGAAACATCAAACAGATGTTCAGGGATGAACTAACCCAAGCTGTGCTTTACTTCGGCAGATTCAGGAGCTAGGCCAATGGGTGGATGATGTGGATGCCAAAACTTTGCGCCAGATATCACCACTGATCTTCCACAGCATCATGCTTGTCTGTTTCGAATGGACAGCATTCACAGGATGCTGATTAGACCAAGGAACCCAAAACTCCTAAGGCTGGGTTCAGACTTGCGCGTATATGATACGCGCGTAAAACGCGCGTTTCTGACGCACATGTTACAGCGCATTTTTGCAAATAGGAAACGCGCATCGTACGCGCCTTCGTGTGATTGACTACTGTGGCGACAATCACAATACGCGCGACAAAACGCCCCAAAGAAGCTCAATAACTTTTTTGAGTGTAAGGTGTTTTTCAGCGCGTTCAAACGCACTGTAAAACGCTCAAGTGAGAACCAGGGCCATAGGGAAGCATTGGTTTTCATGTGTTGAGGGTTTTACAGCGCGTTTGAACGCGCTGTAAAACACGCAAGTCTGAACCCAGCCTTAGGGTCATTATTCTCAAGCTTCTCTACCCTGAGGTGTGGAAGAAAATCCTGGGGGCTACACGCAACCTCCAACTGTTACCTGGAGTCCCATCCACTGTGCTCATATATGCAGGCTTGGGTAGGCACCAAGAGATTAGATTTGTCACTTTAGCTCTTCGACAAGCCCAGGTATGATATCATTGATGATTCCGCTCTCATAGAGGCAGGGCCGGACTGGCCCTACCGGGATACCGGGAAAATTCCGGTAGGCGGTAGCCCTGACTGCCGACCGGCCGGCCGACCGCAGGCCACTGGGCTCCAGTGGCGGCGGAGATGGCGCTTGCATTGCGCTCATCTCCGTCTGAGAGCAGCAGCAGAGGAGGAAGGCGTGACCTCTCCCTGTTCCTCTGATAGGCTGCCAGCACTAGGCTGGCAGCCTATCAGAGGCCGGCTCAGCGGCGCAATGACATCATCGTGCCGCGGAGCCGTACAACTCGAGACACAGGCCGGAAGAGGCCTGCATCGCATCGCTGGAGGTAAGTATAAGTGTTCTTTTTTTTTTTTTCTTGGGGCTACTGGCGGCACTAAGGGGCTACTGGCAGCACTAAAGGGGCTACTGGCAGCACTAAAGGGGCTACTGGCAGCACTAAAGGGGCTACTGGCAGCACTAAAGGGGCTACTGGCAGATAAAGGGGCTACTGGCAGCACTAAAGGGGCTACTGGCAGCACTAAAGGGGCTACTGGCAGCACTAAAGGGGCTACTGGCAGCATAAAGGGGCTACTGGCAGATAAAGGGGCTACTGGCAGATAAGGGAGCTACTGCCACTTAAAGCGGGCTACTGCCACTTAAAGGGGCTACTGGCACCAAGCGGGGCTACTGGCACATAAAGGCGCTACTGGCACTAAAGGGCTACTGGCACTAAAGGGGCTACTGGCACATAAAGGGGCTACTGGCACATAAAGGGGCTACTGGCACATAAAGGGGCTACTGGCACATAAAGGGGCTACTGGCACTAAAGGGGCTACTGGCACATAAAGGGGCTACTGGCACATAAAGGGGGCTACTGGCACTAAAGGGGCTACTGGCACATAAAGGGGCTACTGGCACATAAAGGGACGGCTACTGGCACATAAAAGGGGCTACTGGCACATAAAGGGGCTACTGGCACTAAAGGGGCTACTGGCACTAAAGAGGCGACTACTGGCACATAAAGGGCGGCTACTGGCACATAAAGGGCGGCTACTGGCACATAAAGGGACGGCTACTGGTACTAAAGGGGCTACTGGCACATAAAGGGGCTACTGGCACTAAAGGGGACGGCTACTGGCACACTGTTATGGGGGCACTGTGGATGTCACTGTTATGGGGGGATCTGTGGATGACACTGTTATGGCAGAATCTATGGATGACTACTGTTATGGGGAATCTGTGGATGACACTGTTATGGGGAATCTGTGGATGACACTGTTATGGGAATCTGTGGATGTCACTGTTATGGGGCGCTGTGGATGTCACTGTTATGGAGGCGCTGTGGATGTCACTGTTATGGGGATCTGTGGATGACATACTGTTATGGGGTACTTTCACACCTGCGGCATGGCTATCCGACCTATCGGGCTGTTCACCCTCCTGATCCGCCATGCCGCAAGTACCCGTGCACTGCCGTGCTGCTGCTCTGTCCCCATTGACTATAATAGGGGCAGGTGACGGAGCTATGGCGCAGCACGGCAGAGATCGCGGACTAAAAGTACTGCATGTCCGACTTTTAGTCCGGCGATCTCCATGCTGCACCATAGCTCCGCCCCCTGCCTATTATAGTCAATGAGGGACAGGCAGCACAGCAGCTGCTGCAGCAGTGCTGCGGCATGGTCGGGCCAGGATAGATGACATGGACTGCCAGCATCCCCATGCTAATGTCATCACAGGTTCCCCATAACATGTGTCATCCATGGATTCGCCATAACAGTGTCGTCCGAGATCCCCATAAGTGTGTCATCCACAGATCCCCCATAAGTGTGTCATCACAGATCCCCCATAACAGTGTGTCATCCACAGATCCCCATAACGTGTGTCATCCACAGATCCCCCATAACAGTGTGTCATCCACAGATCCCCCATAACAGTGTGTCATCCACAGATCCCCACAACAGTGTGTCATCCACAGATCCCCCATAACAGTGTGTCATCCACAGATCCCCCATAACAGTGTGTCATCCACAGATCCCCCATAACAGTGTGTCATCCACAGATCCCCCATAACAGTGTGTCATCCACAGATCCACCATAACAGTGTCATCCACAGATCCCCCATAACAGTGTGTCATCCACAGATCCCCCATAACAGTGTCATCCACAGATCCCCCATAACAGTGTACATCCACAGATCCCCCATAACAGTGTCATCCACAGATCCCCATAACAGTGTGTCATCCACAGATCCCCATAGCAGTGTGCCTGCCCTGCGCACTGAGGACAGATTGAAAAGAGGGAAGATCCGTGGGAAGCAAGCAGAGGACAGCACAGCAGAAGATGGAATAGGTTCTTTTGTAAGTAAATTATTTTATTATAAATGTATCCCTGCATACCACTTAATACTCTACGTATTTTGAATTTATATATACTTATTTCGTTTTTCAGTTGTATGAATTTAAGTGGGGAAAATTATTAGTGCCCCCATTTTGACTGTGGTATCTTATGTGCCTCCCATATATTGTTCCTAGAGTTGCCACTGCAGAGAGGCCAAGTCACGGCAACGCTAAGGTAGAAGCCCGACCTGTGTGTGTGTATATAATTATATATATATATATATATATATATATATATATATACATATACACATACATACCTGCCTTTCGCGGCGTGTGTGTTTGAGGCTGGTATGCAACTTTTTCGGGGCTGGTATGCAACTTTTCCAGGGCTGGTTTTTATCCCCAGTCCGGCCCTGGTTAGAGGTAGGAGAAAACACAGGTAGTGTTATGCGTCTGATTGGTATTTACAAACGAAGGAACCTTTGGTTGAAAGGTAGGCAGAAATCTTAACAGGACCTTGTCCTGCAGAAATTTTAAATATGGTTCCGCTGCCCCCAGAGCCTGGAGCTCCCCCAGCCCTCTTGGCTGAGGTTATGGCCAGAGAAAAGTAACTTTGAGGATAGAGTGCTTTAGGGTCTACCTGTTCCAAGGGGCTCGAAGGGAGGCACAACCCCTTAAGACCACTGGTAGCTCCACTCAGGGATTGGTCTCTGGATGCTGGGCCCTAAGCAGCTGAGCACCTTTAGGGACCTCTTGATTAGGGGTCCTGAGGAGTTGGTTTACCAAGGCATGCCGACAGGGCTGCGACATAAGCTCTCAGTGTAGATGGGCTTGGGCCCTTGTCTAGAGCCATCCTGCAGGAGACTAAAGGATCTCAGAGAGGAGGGAGGTCTGAGGCAACTACCTCTCTATCCGTGCACCACACATAAATCATCTTGAATATGCGGGAGTATTTCTGGTTCGTAGAATCCGCCCTGGAGTGAGGATTGTTCTCAGGACCTCCACCGAAAGTCCTCTAGCTTCTAGAAGGGACCGGTCAGTCTCCAGGCTGTATGAGCTGAGACCTCCTCAGATCTAGACAGGGACCTGTGTCTTGGTACACTAGGTTCTGTATTAGGGGAAGTCTCCAATAATTGCCCTGGCTCATCTGCATGAGCTGGGTGAACCAAGACCTCTTCGGCCAGAATGGAATGATGCTATCAATGAGTATGGTCTTGCTTGATCTTCATCAATACCCTTGGTATCATGGAAGTGGAGGGAACACATAAGCCAGCCTGAACCTCCATGTTATGGACAGAGCATCTATCGCTACAGGATTGTCCTCTTTTGTACAGGGAGCAGAACCTGCCTACTTTGGCGTTCAAACGAGTTGCCATCAAATCGATCTCGTGAGTCCCCCAGCGTTGGACTATCCTGGAGAAGATGTTGTCGTTCAGGGACCACTCTCCCGGTACCGGAAGGCCCAGACTTAGACGATCTGCTACTATGTTGAGATCCCCTCTGATGTGGACTGCCACTAGGTGAGATAGATTGCTCTCTGCCCAAGATAGAATTAATCCCACCTCCCTCAGGAGGGTCCGGGATCTCGTTCCTCCCTGTCTGTTTAGATAAGCAACCACAGTTGTATTGTCAGTCCGTACTCTCACAGCCTGATTTTGGATAAGGGGAGAGAAATGATTGAGGGCTAATCTGACCGCCCTCAACTCCCTCAGATTGGACGAGAGGAGTCTCCCCTGCGGATTCCAGGCATTCTGGACTGTATTGTGTCCCAGATGGGCTCCCCAGCCTAGAAGGGAGGCGTCCGTGGTCAAAATCAGCCAATAAGGTTGGGACAAAGGCTTTCCATCCACAAGGTTCTTCCACCACCTGAGGGAAGAACGGACTTTTACAGACAGGGAGTGAGTCCGATCTAGGTCCCTGGGCTTGCGACTCCAAACCACTAACGACCTCTTCTTGTAATGGGCGAAGATAGCACAAAGCCCAAGGCACTGCCTCTGCAGATGCCGACATGTGGCCTAACATCCTCATGAGAACCCAAATAGACACCCGTCTGGGGGATAGGAGGAACTCTGCAGCCTTTATTACTCTGTCTCTCCTTTGTGAAGACAGATATAGGGTCACTTGTTGTGAATCTATCACAAACCCCAGAAACCGCTTTGTGGTAGAGGGGGCCAACTCTGATTTGTCCCAATTTATAAGCCATCCCAGGTTTTGCAGAGTGTGGAGAGCTTGTTGAAGCTGGACTTGTAAGACGTCTGCGGATGCGGCTTTTAAAAGCCAATCGTCTAAATAAGGGACGACTTCTAAGCCTAGAAGTCTTAAGTGAAGTCTTTGTGAAGGTGTGCGGCGCAGAGGAGATGCCGAAAGGCAACACAGCAAACTGGTAGTGCTTTACTACCTCTTTTATGAAAACAGCAACTCTGAGATATTTCCTGTGGGCCGGATAGATAGGAACATGAAGGTAAGCATCCTTCAGATCTATCGTTACCATCGCGTCTGCAGGGTTCAGGATGTTTAGGACTGAGCGAATGGTTTCCATCCGGAAACGCTTCTTTCTGATAAACCGATTTAGGTAACGCAGATCGATAATCATGCGCCAGTCTCTGGACGGCTTTGGGACGAGAAAAATGGGAGAATATACTCACTGACCGAGCTCGTGAAGGGGAACCTCCTCTAACGCCCCCTTCACTATGTACTGGAGTACAGAGTCCTTCAGAACCAGCTGCCTGCTGGCTGTTAAACGCCTTGTAAGGACAAACCTCTCCTGAGGTTGGGAAATAAAGTCGTTCCTGTATCCGGCTGTGATAACCTGTAATACCCAAGGATCTGGAATTGTTTGCTTCCAAAAATTTTTTAACCAAAACAAACGACCTCCTACTGGAGGATTCAAACAGGGAGACTCGTGCAGAAGTGTGGGGGGTGGGGACGGGGAGGTGGTGGGCTGCCAAGAGTCATTGATCAGCCCTGCGGTTCCCGCGACCGCGACCTCTGCCCCTCTTATAGCCTTCGGAGCGTCTCTGGCTCCTTTCTCTTCCCTGGAATCTTGTACCTCTGCCTCTTCCACGTCCTCGAAAGGATTGCTGAGGAAGTGATTTCCCCTTCTTATCCGCTAGATTTTCCATCAAGCGATCAAGCTCAGAGCCAAATAACCTGCCAGGCTCATAAGGAAGAGTGCACAGGTTGAACTTGGAGATATTATCCGCTACCCAGGGCTTCAGCCATAGAGGACGTCTGCTGGCTGCAGACAGAGCCATCGATTTAGCGGACAGCTTTAATTGCTGCTGAGATGCATCCGCCAAGAAATCTATGAACTGGTCCAGAATATCATCTCTGGCGACTCCCGAATCTATATCCGACTGGATCTTAAGTGTGCGGGCACGAACAAAGTCAGACACTTCGGTACAGGCTATGGCCACCGAGGCAGAGGCGGATGCCGCAGACTAGTAGTTGTGCCTAAGCGAAGTCAAGGGGATCCTTCAGATTACTCCCGTCATACGACGGCACCAAGGTTCCCCTGGAGAGTTTGGCTATTGCCATATCCACCTTAGGTGGTGGGACTCAATCCAGGGAGTCCCCGTCTTGTAGGGGGAACATAAGCTTAAACGTTTTGGTTAAAACCGGACCTTTCTCCGGATGTTTCCATTCTGTCGCCATTCATTTTTTAAGCGACTCATCCACTTTGAAGGCCCTTGGCCCCCTAGCGGTGGAGTGTGGAGCTTCCCCATGCTCAACATCCTGGTCCCTTGACCTGATGGAGCGCAGTAATCTTTGGGTCTTCTCAGCTGGAAAGGAAAAAAACCGACTCATCTTCCTCAGAGGAGGAATCATCTCGGAGCGAGACCACATCCTCGGACATCGGAACATGCCCAGAAGAGGCCTGCCTAGGTCTTTTCAGGATTGGTCGGCCTGGGACGACAGCCTGGACATCGATGAAACTCGTAGGAGTCTGGCAACGGGGTGCCACAACCGGAACAAGTCAATTTTGCTTGTGAGCAGACTTTCCTAAGAAAGAAATAAGCACTATTAAAATTGCTCCAATTTTAGGACGGAATGCAAAACGGAAGCCTATATGAGGCGTTCCGTTTTGCTCCATCCTAATACATGTCTATGTGGACACATAACGGTTCCGTGTGAGTCCGTTATACAAAACAGAAAAAAATAGTCCTATTGACAGGGATAGTTATGGGGACAATGTTACTGTTGGTGGGAGAGGGTGGTTAGGAGGACAATATTACAACCACTGGGAGATGAGCAGTTAGATGGACAATGTAACTGCCAGTGGGGGAGGGGTATTTAGGGGAACAATGTTATTGTCAGTGTTGGAGGGGACATTAGAGGGAGACTATTATTGTTGATGGGGAAGGGGTAGTTAGGAGAGACTATGTTACTGCTTGTGGTATTTTGTGCTGCATGGTGGTATCTGATGCTACTAGGGAGGTATGTGGTGCTATTAGGGATGTAACATATGTCCCTCACTATGTGATTATGCATTTCTGTTTTTTGTTTCCTTTCTTATATTGGTGATTTACAACAAAATCTGTTGCAGCATGCATCACTTGCCACTGTGTTTGTGCAATATCTTATATGGACTGAATGAATTGTGTGCCAGGTCTGCTTTCTAATGCCAGTCTGGCCCTGATCTGCTCCTTACATATGAATTTAGGCTGAGTTCCATGTTGACCACTTATTTGGGCAATAATATTGCTGTAATCCAGCTCCAGCAACACTTACCCGACTTCAGTGACCCTCCTTATCATGATCCAAACAAAGAAAGCTGGTGGGAGTCGGTCTACACAGCCTCTATCACAGTTTATCACCGCTATCCTCTCCTTATTCACTGCATCCAATACGTTGGATCTGGGTTCTTTAGGGGGCAGTGAAGATTCCGTACTCAGGGCACAGTTTTCTTCAGCCCCTGCCTCTTCTCTACAAGATCTGCATCAACCATCTGCCTATCTTTTTAGAAACATCAAACAGATGTTCAGGGATGAATTAACCCAAGCTGTGCTTGACTTCGGCAGATTCAGGAGCTAGGCCAATGGGTGGATGATGTGGATGCCAAAACTTTGCGCCAGATATCACCACTGATCTTCCACAGCATGATGCTTGTCTGTTTCGAATGGACAGCATTCACAGGATGCTGATTAGACCAAGGAACCCAAAACTCTTAAGGCTGGGTTCAGACTTGCGCGTATTTGATACGCGCATAAGACGCGCGTTCCTGTCGCGCGTATTACAGCGCATTTTTGCAAATAGGAAACGCGCATCGTACGCGCGTTCGTGTGATTGACTACTGTGGAGACAATCACAATACGCACGACAAAACGCCCCAAAGAAGCTCAAGAACTTTTTTGAGCGTAGGGCGTTTTTCAGCGCGTTCAAACGCGCTGTAAAGCGCTCAAGTGAGAACCAGGGCCATAGGGAAGCATTGGTTTTCATGTGTTGAGCGTTTTACAGCGCGTTTGAACGCGCTGTAAAACACGCAAGTCTGAACCCAGCCTTAGGGTCATTATTCTCAAGCTTCTCTACCCTGAGGTGTGGAAGAAAATCCTGGGGGCTACACGCAACCTCCAACTGTTACCTGGAGTCCCATCCACTGTGCTCATATATGCAGGCTTGGGTAGGCACCAAGAGATTAGATTTGTCACTTTAGCTCTTCAACAAGCCCAGGTATGATATCATTGATGATTCCCGTTCTCATCATCCATCCAAATCAACCCCTAAGCCAGGGCTGGCCAACCTGCGGCTCTCCAGCTGTTGCAAAACTACAACTCCCAGCATGCCCAGACAGCCTACAGCTATCAGCCTACAGCAGGGCATGGTGGGAATTGTAGTTTTACAACAGCTGGAGAGCCGCAGGATGGCCAGCCCTGCCCTAAGCTTATATATTCCTTAATCTGGAAAAAAATAAACCCTCCAAAAAGCTGGCATTCCACCTGATGTGTAACAACTTCTTCCCCCAAGAGACATCAAGCAGCAAGGTCCTGGTTTCGGAATAGCAGTTTTGGTGTTCATTGGTGGTGGTCCAGACGGTGACTCTAGTACTCCTTAACCCCTTCCCGACCTATGACGTGTATACCCGTCATGGAGCACTGCTTTTTAGCACTCCATGACGAGTATACACATCATGGCATTAAACTGTCACCATGTCTGCAGACACGGTGACAGTGCTGAGACCCCGGATCTTACACACAGCTAGGGATCTCAGCTAACCAGCCCAGGACCAATGGGGGCGGTCCTGGGCGAGCGATCGCTCTGATTGGCTAGTCTGTACAGACTACCCAATCAAAACATTCTAATGCCGGCTGAAAGATTCTGATCCCCACAGTCCGTAACTGCGGGGATCAGAACCTTCTAAAATGTACAAATCATATGCCCACCCCCCCTCCCCCTGCAACCCACTGCATGGCCAAAGTGGTTTAGCAGAGTGTCAGCACATTGCTGACACTCCCCTTCAAACAGCAGACATCTGTGCTGGATGTCTGCCGTTTACTCTTTCCATGGAAGGTGTTAACAGGGAGGGAGCTCCCTCCCTCTCCCATTGGGGGCTGCTGTGCCATTGCAGCCACCCCTCCCCCCTTCCCCCATCAGCCGCTGCTCTGTTGTGGCAACGGCTGATGGCTACCATGGCAACCGTCGCCTTCACAGGCTTCCGGCTTGCCACAGTATAGCAGATCAGGCTTCTGCTAAACACAGCAGCAGCTTGATCAGGCTAAGTGTAAGTTCATAATACACTACAGTACACTATATAGTGTACTGTAGTGTATTATACAGGCAATAAAGAAAATGAATTTCTTCTTATAGCCACACATTTATCACTGATTAAAAAAAAGAAAAATAAAATACACTACACATGTTTGATATCACCGCGTCCATAAAGACCTGATCTATAAAATGGTCATGTTACTTTTCTCGCACGGTGAACGCCGTAAAAAAAAAACTATGATGAAATTAAAATTTTGCCCACCTCAATTCCCCAAAAAGGTAATAAAAATGATCAAAAAAGTCGTATGTACGCCAAAATATTACCAATAAAACCGTCACTGCATCCCGCAAAAAATGAGCCCCTACATGAGACAATCGCCCAAAAAACTATGGCTCTCAGGCTATGGAGACACTAAAACGTTTTTTTTTTTTCTAAAATGCTTTTATTGTGTTAAAGCAGGCATGTCCAAACTGCGGCCCTCCAGCTGTTGCAAAACTACAACTCCCAGCATGCCTGGATAGTCTACAGCTATTGGCATGCTGGGAGATGTAGTTTTGCAACAGCTGGAGGGCCGCAGTTTGGACATGCCTGTGTTAAAGTAAAAAAATTAAAAAAAAGTATACATATTATGTATTGCCGCGTCCGTAAGAACCTGCTGTATAAAAATATCACATGACCTAACCTCCCAGGTGAACACCTTAAAAAAACAAAAAAGTATTAAAAAAAGCTATTTTTTGTCACCTAACATCACACAAAGTGTAATAACAAGCGATCAAAACAGTGTATGCCCCCCAAAATAGTGCCAATCAAACCACAATCTCATCTCGCAAAAAATGAGCCCCTACATAAGACAGTAGCTAAAAAAATATATATATATATATATATATATATATATATATATAGCTTTCAGAATAAGGAGAAACAAAAAAATTTTTTTTTTCAAAAATGCTTTATTATGTAAAACTGAAATGAACTACTAAAAAAAGTAGTTATATTTGGTATTGTCGCATCCGTAACAACCTGCTCTATAAAATTACCACATGATCTAACCTGTCAGTAAATAACTGTAAATAACAAAAAATAAAAACGGTGCCAAAACAGCTATTTTTTGTTAGCTTGCCTCAAAAAAGTGTAATATAGAGCAACCAAAAATCATATGCACCCTAAAATAGTACCAACAAAACTGCCACCTTATCCTGTACCTTCCAAAATGGGGTCTTTTTTTTTGAGTTTCTACTCTAGGGGTGCATCAGGGGGTCTTCAAATGTGACATGGCAACTTAAAATGATCCCAGTCCAAATGTACCTTCCAAAAACCATATGGCGTTCCTTTCCTTCTGCGCCCTGCAGTGTCCCCGTAAAGCAGTTTACGACCACATATGGGGTGTTTCTGTAAACTACAGAATCAGGACAATAAATATTTTTTTTGTTTGGCTGTTAAACCTAGCTTTGTTAGCGTAACAAAATGATTAAAATGGAAAGTTAGCCAAAAAAGTGAAATTGTGAAATGTCATCTCCATTTTCCATTAATTGTTGTGGAACAAGTTAACAAGGGTTAACAAAGTTTGTAAGATCAGTTTTGAATACCTTGAGGGGTGTAGTTTCTAAAATGGGGTAATTTATGGGGGGATTCCACTATGTACACCTCACAAAGTGACTTCAGACCTGAACTGTTCCTTAAAAAGTGGGTTTTATAAATTTTCGTAAAAAATTTAAGATTTGCTTCTAAACTTCTAAGCCTTCTAGCGTCCCAAAAAAATAAAATGTAATTTACAAAATGACCCAAACATGAAGTAGACATATGGGAAATGTAAATTAATAGTTATTTTAGGAGGTATTACTATCTGGTTTAAAAGCAGAGAAATAAAAATTTAGAAATTTGTGAATTTTTCCAAATTTTTTTAAAATTTGTATTTTTTTATAAATAAAAATGAAATATTTTGACTCAAGTTTACTGACTCAAAGCGTTTTAAAGTTGTCACCACATAAAGTGACACATGTCAGATTTGCAAAAAATGGCCTGGTCCTTAAGGTGAAAAATGTCAGGGTCCTGAAGGGGTTAACACCATTGAGTTTGTTTGTGTGCATCCAAGGATTTCTAGTTTCACAGTTTTATTGTTGACTGTATTGTAGTTGTGCTTGTTGTGGGTTCAGCTTTCTATTTCCATTCTGAGTTTTGTAATTTTTTCAGTGTCTAGTTTAATTGCTTTTGTCAGAATAGTGAAAAGAAGGTGCAAGTGAGGGAGACATGGGGCTCGCATGGACATTCATCTGGATCTTCAATATACTCCCTCACTTGCTGCATCAAGTGTCCAACAGTACTTGGTCCTCTAGGGGTTATATAATAATAGAATAATATTTTTAATGTTCGTTGTTAGTTTTATAATTTATAAAGTACAAATAGTATCAGTGACAGTCACAGTAAATATATACAAAGGTGTTACATAACACTACTACAACCCCGCAGTCTGCATGGACAACAACTGTGGTTTATGACCCTCTCATACCCATCATTATCTTTCTGGTCATTCAACAAAGAGAAGTCCCTAGAAATCTTCCTTTCTAGGGACTATGACTCCATGTTGTCTGCATTAAACATCACTTTTCTTTTTCCTACAGCTTTTACTTACATTAATTGCTCCCCACCTATACACATTACCATCTGCTGTTTGTTTGATTGCCAGACTCCCATCTCCCTAATGCATTGCCATCCTCATCCAGTTTTCTGTCATCTATTGATGAGTTTATTATTCGTCAATTCATTATTATTATTCGACAATTTATTTGGCTGTCAATCTGATACATGCTTCATATATCTTCTTATGAGCATTGGGTTCTTACATAATTCTTCTCTATTGAAGTCTTAAGGGTATCTGAGTACCAACAGCGATTTATTAGAACTTGTGAAAAGTTACTGTTATATATGAAGTCAAGTTCTGTTTTCTTGCAAACAACCAGCATCATTACACAGACACAGCCTGTCACTGCATCTGGTCCTGCTCTGTGAATAGGCTAATAATCTGTGCAGTACTGTAAGAGGGTATATCACATTTTTTAGGATACATATGTTGATTCTCTCAGGCTGAAATTTATGATCAGTTGTCTTTATATTATCTGAGTATCTTAAGACCAAGCTGGCACTGGACTAGGAGATCTGTCATGCAGATTTTCCCTCCCAAATGTACTTGTTAACCAGTTTAGATCTTTACACAGCCAGCTTTTTTAATCTGATATACTTTTTATGTTTTATCTTCCTCAGTTCTTGTTCTTTGTTTTCCACAGTGTCAGGCAGTTTTATCTGTATAAGAAAAATGTGATATGTTATGTCTGGGGAATTGGATGTTTGATATCTGTCAATATGAAGAGATGGGGATTAGCTCTGTTGTATGAATGGGGAGTTCATATTTTCTACACTTTTTGTCTTTTCCACAATATATCTTGTTCATTTTTACATGTAGGATAGTCTCTCATAATGCAAGGGCTTCACTTCCCCTCAAAAACTCAAAAAAGCTTCCATACATTACATAAAATGTCCCTCATATTTTATGCTTGTGGGAATCTCACTTTAACCAAACCTAAACCCCGACATTTTTAATCTGACATCAACCCACATTCTATACATCCTCATATATCATTAAAGGGGTTCTCAAGTTTTCTTTATGTAACATTATTATCTGCCCAGAGTACCCCAAACACTGCATATATTTGCTCCATGTTTTTCATGTCAGTACTTTCCTTCTCCATCTTTCTGCATAATTTCATTTGGGTAGGATGTTTACATGCAGAATTCCTATTCGGGGTTTCTAACTAAAACCAGCATGCTTTGCTCTGTAATGTTTCTAAGGGCTTGCTCTGCCTGACACGGTTCCTTCTGTAGTAGTCATGCCCCCAACACCTCCCTTCACCATGATTGCTATGTGGAGCAAGCCATCAGAAATGGATCAAAGCCGGCTGTGTTTTATTATAAAACCCAGAAGGAAGCTGATAAAAACAGGAAGTTTTGTATATAAACATCCTGCCAGGATCCAAGGACGAAGCTGAGAAAGGGGAGAGGAGAGTGATGCCTTGAAAAACAGGTATATGGAGCAAAAATATGCAGTGTTTGGAGTACCCTGGGCAGAATAAAAAAAACATTATGTAACTGGAAAAACTGTTTAAGTCTCAATGGGTTGAAAACATTCTCAGACACTTCTCGTGTTAACTCTATTATTGGTGACATCGAGGTACACTTAATTCTGCTTGGTGCCCTAAATTACATTACTATCTGTATAGTAAACTTCTGTGCTCCTAATAATGTTCCTATTTCTTTCTTTCACTCACTTGCAGCTATTATTTCTCCTATAGTCTGTCAAAATGTAGTGTGATCTGGTGACTTTCATGGTAAATACCATTCTGGACAGGTCTCATAGCTCTGTTTCACAATTTTCTAGTACCCAGATTAGATTAATGGCGGATGTTGTTAGTCTATTATATTTAGCAGACCCTTGGCAACAGAAAAATGGTTGTAAAAAAAGGTTACATTTTTGTTCAACTACTCAGCATGATCATACCAGACTAGATATCATTCCTTACTATACTTTTTCTTTGACTCAGTTATTCTCTCCCACCTCTCTCTCTCTCTATATATCCTGGGCCCCTCCCCTCAGTGCTTTGTGGGAAGGGGCAGGGGTGCACCTAGCCTTTCTGCTGCCAGAAGCAAAAATTTAAATGGTGCCCCCCCCATGCCAAATTCTAAACCTAACCCATTCCCTCGAGCCCTACTGTTAAAGACATACTTGGAAACTATTAAACTATTACACACAGCTATAAACATACAGGACAATACAGCAACACATACCTCTTACATCCAGTGATGTCTCTTCTGATGTAGATGTTCTCTTTCCTTATCTTCTCCGTTCAGACCCCACAGTAAGGGTCCATTCACACATCCACAAAATGGGTCCGCATCCATTCCCCAATTTTGTGTAACGGGTGCGGACCCATTCATTTTCAATGGGGACAAGGACAAGAAAAGGCATTTCTATTATAGTGCCGACCATGTGCGGTCCGCAAAATGCGAAACTCACATGGCTGGTGTCCATATTTTGCGGATCCACAATTTGCGGACTGCAAAAAAGTTGTGGATGTGTGAATGGACCCTAATAGTGCTCCCAAAAGTCCCACCAATAGAATTAATTATATGTCAGAATGTGCTCAGTGTTAACCATGCCCCCAAAAATAATAATGTCCCTATTGTGCCCCACAAGTAATAATGCCCCCATAGTACCCATACTAGTAATCATGTTCCCCATAGTCCCCCAGTAGTAATAATTTTCCTTACAATGTGTGCAAGTAGAAAAATGCCCCCCTATAATGTGTGACAATACGAAAATACCCCCTTTCCTTTCAGATGAGACCCCCATATCAGACCTCAAATTAGATCCTCAAATCAAACCGCCATATCAGATCCTCATACCACCATATCACATCCTCAGGTCACAGTACAGCGCGGGCCAGAGGAGACTGTGGTTGTGCTTACATCCTTACATTACATAGGAAAAAAGGCTAGCCTATGTGCACTCTCATGGTCCCAACCACCAGAAAGGCTGGTGCTTTTTTTCTATAGTGTGCAAGCACGACCACCACTGATGGATTGCAGGGTGGTCGTAACTATGGAAATGAGGGGTGTATAATGACTTGGAAAAATAAATCCAGCCAGCAAAGGAGGCCATATGGACAATCACAATACATTAGTAAGTGCCTGTACTAACTTTCTCTACGTGATAAAATGCTATTTGCTGATGTGAGAGGACCCCTTTAATCATAGTTCCCTCTTAGTGCCCCATGTACAGAAAATATATAGCCTCATAATTTGTGCCCCCTGTAAATAGTGTGACATGCGTTGTGCCAACTGTAGTGCCAGGTTCTGTGCCCCATATATAATGCCAGGATCGGTGCCTCTCAATATAATGTCTCATGCCCTGTGCCCCTCTATAGTGCCTCATGGTCTATGCCAGCCTCTAAACTGCCTTATGCTATAAGCATACTCATGTGTCTCTGGTTCTCAGATTTCTTGCAGGTCTGGCCTATTTTTGGCAAGACACGTACCTGAGGAATGTCAAGTCCACCGCATGCGTCACAAAAAAAGCTAAAAAATGGGGGACAGAAAAGTACTGGTTACTTATCACACCATTCTGTGCTTTTTTTGTGATGTGTATGTGTTGTGCGTGATGTTCTACTGATGCAGGCCTGGCCAGAAGGGGGCAGTATAGGGGGACACAGACCATGAGGCACAGAATATAGGGGTGCAGTAGAAGAGGCAGACTGGGATCTGTAGAACTTTGCATCAGTGTGCACCTATATCACAAAATAAGCACCGAATGGCATCAGCGCTGAGGGGTGTAAACACTGTCCTACTTTAGAAAAGCCCAAGGAGGGATCCATAGTGCCCTTCCTTAGTTTTGCCCACTTAGTGCCGCTTAACAGTAAGAACGCCCTGTTAGTGCCCCTACATTATCTCATAAATGTCATAGACAGAAGCTATAGATACATACAGACAGGCAGATAGCAGAGATAGATAGATAGATAGATAGATAGATAGATAGATAGATAGATAGATAGATATTAGGTTGATAGACAGACAGATAGATATTAGTTAGATAGACAGGTAGATAGATAGATAGATAGATAGATAGATAGATAGATAGATAGATAGATAGAACACACCAATAAATAAAACTAACCACTTGTAGACACTTAGATCTTCCAGAAGCAGGGGGCCCTTTGCAGCATGGCAGTGGAGGGGGGGGGGGGGATTTCATAGATAGGCAGGAGGATGAGGAAGACAGGGAAGAGGTCAGAAAAGGGTCTATATCTTGCTAAATCATTATCATTATTATATCCAACCCGACACAACAGGGATTTGTCCTCTGCTGTGTCTCAGCTTTTGTCCTCCACCTCCTGTGTCCCGACTGCTGCTGTTACTAGTGAGAGAGGAAAGGAAGGAGGAGGGGATGCAGAATCCTGCACGCCCCTGTCAGCCCAGGTATGGACATACTTTTGGGGCACTCTGCCTCCCCATGTTTTGCTGCCTCCACTGCTGGTTTCTCCCAGAGCCCTGGGGAAAGAAACAGGCTGCATGCTTTTACCTCGCACTGGGAGATGTTTGCCTTTTCAGTGTGCTTCTCTCCCATGTGTTTCTGCCTATCTTTTCTCCAGGCCCTGGTTTGGCGCCCCCTTCAGGGCTCCAGGATAATGCGCCCTGGGCAGTCGCAGAGGTCACACATAACTAAAGCTGGCCCTGGGTGAGTACAGCGCTGCCTGGGTTAATTGGGTATGTTCAGAATTTCACTTGTCCAGCAGAGGGACTATTCCCTTCATTACATTAAATGAAATATATCACTGATTTCTGATCCTGTGGTCCAAGATCTGACTATGGGGTATCTTGAACTTTTTTTGCAGACAAGTTGAGAACCCCAAAACTTACTATACTTTATTAGGTTTGGCTCTCACATAATCTCAATATTAGAGGTAGATGTATTGCTACTAGAGATGAGCGAACACCTGGATGTTCGGGTTCGAGAAGTTCGGCCGAACTTCCCGAAAATGTTCGGGTTCGGGATCCGAACTCGACCAGAACTTTATCCCGAACCCGAACCCCATTGAAGTCAATAGGGACCCGAACTTTTGGGCACTAAAAAGGCTGTAAAATAGTCCAAGAAAGAGCTAGAGGGCTGAAAAAGGCAGCAAAATGTAGGTAAATGCCCTGCAAACAAATGTGGATAGAGAAATGAATTAAAATAAAATAAAATAAATAAAAATTAACCAATATCAATTGGAGAGAGGTCCCATAGCAGAGAATCAAGCGTCATATCACCCACCACTGGAGAAGGCCACTTTCAGTTATTTCGGCCCCAGCACCCAGACAGAGGAGAGAGGTCCCACAGCAAGGAATCATGCGTCATATTACCCACCACTGGAGAAGGCCACTTTCAGTTATTTCGGCCCCAGCACCCAGACCGAGGATACAGGTCCCACAGCAAGGAATCATGCGTCATATCACCCACCACTGGAGAAGGCTACTCAGTTATTTCGGCCCCAGCACCCAGACAGAGGAGAGAGGTCCCACAGCAAGGAATCATGCGTCATATCACCCACCACTGGAGAAGGCCACTTTCAGGTTTTTCGGCCGAGCGCCCAGACCGAGGAGAGAGGTCCCACAGCAAAGAATCATGCGTCATTTCATCCACCACTGGAGAAGGCCACTTTCAGTTATTTTAGCCCCAGCACCCAGACAGAGGAGAGAGGTCCCACAGCAAGGAATAAGGCGTCATATCACCCACCACTGGAGAAGGCCACTTTCAGTTATTTCAGCCCAGCACCCAGACCGAGGAGAGAGGTCCCCCAGCAAGGAATCATGCGTCATATCACCCACCACTGGAGAAGGCCACTTTCAGTTATTTCAGCCCAGCACCCAGACCGAGGAGAGAGGTCCCCCAGCAAGGAATCATGCGTCATTTCACCCACCACTAGAGAAGGCCACTTTCAGTTATTTAGGCCCCAGCGCCCAGACAGAGGATAGAGGTCCCACAGCAAGGAATAAGGCGTCATATCACCCACCACTGGAGAAGGCCACTTTCAGTTACTTCGGCCCCAGCACCCAGACAGAGGAGAGGTTCATTCAACTTTGGTTTGCACTGCAAGATCATGGTAAAGTTAAAAAGATGAGGATTCAATAAAGAATTCCCCCTGAGTACAAGAATACATGGTTGAGGGGTAGGTAGTTATAAATGTCTATTCTGCACAAGGGAGGCACAGGTCCTGTGGGATCCATGCCTGGTTCATTTTTATGAACGTCAGCTTGTCCACATTGGCTGTGGACAGGCGGCTGCGTTTGTCAGTAATGACGCCCCCTGCCGTGCTGAATACACGTTCAGACAAAACGCTGGTCGCCGGGCAGGCCAGCACCTCAAAGGCATAAAATGCTAACTCTGGCCACATGGACAATTTGGAGACCCAGAAGTTGAGTGGGGCCGAACCATCAGTCAGTACGTGGAGGGGTGTGCAGACGTACTGTTCAACCATGTTAGTGAAATGCTTCCTCCTGCTAACATGTTCCGTATCAGGTGGTGGTGCAGTTAGCTGTGGCGTGGAGACAAAACTTTTCCACATTTCTGCCATGCTAACCCTGCCCTCAGAGGAGCTGGCCGTGACACAGCTGCGTTGGCGACCTCTTGCTCCTCTTCTGCCTTCGCCTTGGGCTTCCACCTGTTCCCCTGTGACATTTGGGAATGCTCTCAGGAGCGCCTCTACCAGCGTGCGCTTGTACTCGCGCATCTTCCTATCACGCTCCAGTGCAGCAAGTAAGGTGGGCACATTGTCTTTGTACTGGGGATCCAGCAGGGTGGCAACCCAGTAGTCCGCACACGTTAAAATGTGGGCAACTCTGCTGTCGTTGCGCAGGCACTGCAGCATGTAGTCGCTCATGTGTGCCAGGCTCCCCAGAGGTAAGGACAAGCTGTCCTCTGTGGGAGGCATATCGTCATCGTCCTCCGTATCCCCCCAGCCACGCACCAGTGATGGGCCTGAGCTGTGTCGGGTGCCACCCCGCTGTGAACCTGCTTCATCCTCATCCTCCTCCACCTTCTCCTCATCCTCCTAGTCCTCCAGTAGTGGGCCCTGGCTGGCCACATTTGTACCTGGCCTCTGCTGTTGCAAAAAACCTCCCTCTTGAGTGGCCACTTCTGGCCACTTCTAACAGACTGGCCTGAAAATGCTAAAAATGACCCCTCATCCTCCTCCTTCTCCTCCTCGGCCACCTCCTCTTCCATCATCGCCCTAAGCGTTTTCTCAAGGAGACATAAAAGTGTTATTGTAACGCTGATAACGGTGTCATCGCCACTGGCCATGTTGGTGGAGTTCTCGAAACAGCGCAACAGGGCACACAGGTCTCGTATGGAGGCCCAATCATTGGTGGTGAAGTGGTGCTGTTCCGCAGTGCAACTGACGCGTGCGTGCTGCAGCTGAAACTCCACTATGGCCTGTTGCTGCTCGCACAGTCTCTCCAGCATGTGCAAGGTGGAGTTCCACCTGGTGGGCTCGTCGCATATGAGGCGGTGAGCGGGAAGGCCGAAGTTCCGCTGTAGCGCAGACAGGCGAGCAGCGGCAGGATGTGAACGCCGGAAGCGCGCACAGACGGCCCGCACTTTATGCAGCAGCTCGGAGTAGTTGTGAATGAGCTTCTGCACCACCAAATTCAGCACATGCGCCAGGCAAGGGATGTGTGTCAAACCGGCTAGTTCCAGAGCTGCGACGAGATTTCGCCCATCATCGCACACCACCAGGCCGGGCTTGAGGTCCACCGGCAGAAACCACTCATCGGTCTGTTGTTCAATACCCCGTCACAACTCCTACGCGGTGTGGGGCCTGTCCCCCAAACATATGAGTTTCAGAATGGCCTGCTGACGTTTACCCCGGGCTGTGGTTAAGTTGGTGGTGAAGGTGTGTGGCTGACTGGATGAGCTGGTGGAAGCAGAGGAGGAGGAAGCCGAGTAGGAGGAGGAGGCTACAGGAGGCAAAGAATGATGCCCTGGGCCCGGGGCCCAGCCGCCACTACATTTACCCAGTGTGCAGTTAGGGAGATATAGCGTCCCTGGCCGTGCTTACTGGTCCACGTATCTGTGGTTAGGTGGACCTTGCCACAGATGGCGTGGCGCAGTGCACACTTGATTTTATCGGATACTTGGTTGTACAGGGAAGGCACGGCTGTCTTGGAGAAGTAGTGGCGGCTGGGAACAACATACTGTGGGACAGCCATGGACATCAGCTGTTTGAAGCTGTCTGTGTCCACCAGCCTGAATGACAGCATTTCAAAGGCCAGTAGTTTAGAAATGCTGGCATTCAGGCCCAGGGCTCGAGGATGGCTAGGTGGTAATTTACACTTTCTCTCCAAGGTTTGTGAGATGGAGAGCTGAACGCTGCCGTGTGACATGGTGGAGATGCTTGGTGACGCAGGTGGTGGTGTCGGTGGCACATCCTCTGTTTGGTGGGCGGCAGGTGCCAACATTCCTCCCGAGGCGGAGGAAGAGGCCGAGGCAGCAGCAGAAGAGAGAACAGGGGGAGCCAGAGTGAGTTCCTTGCTTTTAAGGTGTTTACTCCACTGCAGTTCATGCTTTGCATGTAACTGCCTGGTCATGCAGGTTGTGCTAAGGTTCAAAACCTTAATGCCTCGCTTCAGGCTCTGATGGCACAGCGTGCAAACCACTCGGGTCTTGTCGTCAGCATATTGTTTAAAGAAGTGCCATGCCAGGGAACTCCTTGAAGCTGCCTTTGGGGTGCTCGGTCCCTGGTGGCGGTGGCCAGTAGCAGGCGAACTCTCTTGGAGGCGGCTGTTCTGCTTTTGCCCCCTGCTCCCTCTTTTGCTACGCTGTTGGCTCGGTCTCACCACTGCCTCTTCCTCTGAGCTATGAAAGTCAGTGGCACGACCTTCATTCCATGTGGGGTCTAGGACCTCATCGTTCCCTGCATCGTCTTCCACACAGTCTTCCTTCCTGACCTCCTGTTCGGTCTGCACACTGCAGAAAGACGCAGCAGTTGGCACTTGTGTTTCGTCATCATCAGAGACGTGCGGACTGCGATGAGATGGTATTCCCATGTCCTCATCATCAGGAAACAGTGGTTGTGCATCAGTGCATTCTATGTCTTCCACCACTGGGGAAGGGCTAGGTGGTTCCCTTGGGAAACCCTGCCAGCAGAGTCTTCAAACAGCATAAGAGACTGCTGCATAACTTGAGGCTCAGACAGTTTCCCTGATATGCATGGGGGTGATGTGACAGACTGATGGGCTTGGTTTTCAGGTGCCACCTGTGCGCTTTCTGCAGAAGACTGGGTGTGAGATAATTTTGTGAAGGTGCTGGATCCACTGTCGGCCACCCAATTGACTAGCACCTGTACCTGCTCAGGCCTTACCATCCTTAGAACGGCATTGGGCCCCATCAAATATCGCTGTAAATTCTGGCGGGTACTGGAACCTGAGGTAGTTGGTTCACTAGGACGTGTGGCTGTGGCAGAATGGCCACGTCCTCTGCCAGCACAAGAGGGTCCACTAACACCACCACGATCGCGTCCGCATCCCTTACTAGATGTTTTCCTCATTGTTACCGTTCACCAAGCACCACAATAAGAAAAAAAATATTTGGCCCAATGTATTGATTTCAAATTCAGGCCATTTTTTAAAGGCACCTAACACTATCTGCCTATTTATTTATGTAGCGTATTACACTAATCCAGGCACAGCAGTTACCACTGATTTAGGAGAATATCTCTTTTAGGGCTAGTATTTAGGCCCTGGATGAAAGGTATCCTTTTATGGACAGATTTAAACTAGGCCTGCAACTGCTGGAACACCAGATTCAGGGTATTGCTATTTTGGCAATTAAATTTCACCGCAAACAAAATATATGATTTGCAGGACACTATGAATCTTGGCCATCCACAGCTGAAACCACTGATTTATGGTACTGCTATTTTGGCAATTGAATTTCACCCCAGAACAAAATATATGTTTTGGCGGACACTATTATAGTTTGCCAGCCACAGCTGAAACCACTGATTTATGGTATTTCTATTTTGGCAATTGAATTTCACCCCAGAACAAAATATTCCCTGTAAAGGACAGATTAAAACTAGGCCTGCAACAGCTGGAACACCAGATTCAGGGTATTATTATTTTGGCAATTGAATTTCACCCCAGAACAAAATATATCCTTTGCAGGACACTATGAAACTTGGCCAGCCACAGCTGAAACCACTGATTTATGGTATTGCTATTTTGGAAATTGAATTTCACCCCAGAACAAAATATATGTTTTGGCGGACACCATTATAGTTTGCCAGCCAGTGCTGACACACCAGATTTAGGGGATTGCTATTTTGGCAGATGATTCACCCCAGAACAAAATATATGTTTTGGCGGACACTATTATAGTTTGCCAGCCAGAGCTGAAACCACAGATTTATGGTATTGCTATTTTGGCAATTAAATTTCACCCCAGAACAAAATATATCCTTTACAGGACACTATGAAACTTGGCCAGCCACAGCTGAAACCACAGATTTATGGTATTGCTATTTTGGCAATTAAATTTCACCCCAGAACAAAATATATCCTTTGCAGGACACTATGAAACTTGGCCAGCCACAGCTGAAACCACCGATTTATGGTATTGCTATTTTGGCAATTGAATTTCACCCCAGAACAAAATATATGTTTTGGTGGACACTATTATAGTTTTCCAGCCACAGCTGAAACCACTGATTTATGGTATTGCTATTTTGGCAATTGAATTTCCCCCCAGAACAAAATATACCCTGTTACGGACAGATTTAAACTAGGCCTGCAACAGCTGGAACACCAGATTCAGGGTATTGCTATTTTGGCAAATAAATTTCACCCCAGAACAAAATATATGTTTTGGTGGACACTATTATAGTTTTCCAGCCACAGCTGAAACCACTGATTTGTGGTATTGCTATTTTGGCAATTGAATTTCACCCCAGAACAAAATATATAATTTGCAGGACACTATGAAACTTGGCCAGCCACAGCAGAAACCACTGATTTGTGGTATTGCTATTTTGGCAATTGAATTTCACCCCAGAACAAAATATATGTTTTGGCGGACACTATTATAGTTTGCCAGCCACAGCTGAAACCACTGATTTATGGTATTGCTATTTTGGCAATTGAATTTCACCCCAGAACAAAATATACCCTGTAACGGACAGATTAAAACTAGGCCTGCAACAGCTGGAACACCAGATTCAGGGTATTGCTATTTTGGCAATTGAATTTCACCCCAGAACAAAATATATCCTTTGCAAGACACTATGAAACTTGGCCAGCCACAGCTGAAACCACTGATTTATGGTATTGCTATTTTGGCAATTGAATTTCACCCCAGAACAAAATATATATTTTGGCGGACACCATTATAGTTTGCCAGCCAGTGCTGGGACACCAGATTTATGGTATTGCTATTTTGGCAGTTGAATTTCACCCCAGAACAAAATATATCCTGTAGCGGACACGATTAAAGCTAGGCCAGCCACAGCTGGAACACCAGATTCAGAGGTATTGCTATTTTGGCAATTGAATTTCACCCCAGAACAAAATATATCCTTTGCAGGACACTATGAAACTTGGCCAGCCACAGCTGAAACCACTGATTTATGGTATTGCTATTTTGGCAATTGAATTTCACCCCAGAACAAAATATATATTTTGGCGGACACCATTATAGTTTGCCAGCCAGTGCTGGGACACCAGATTTAGGGTATTGCTATTTTGGCAAGTTGAATTTCACCCCAGAACAAAATATATGTTTTGCGGACACTAATATAGTTTGCCAGCCACAGCTGAAACCACTGATTTATGGTATTGCTATTTTGGCAATTGAATTTTACCCCAGAACAAAATATACCCTGTTACGGACAGATTTAAACTAGGCCTGCAACAGCTGGAACACCAGATTCAGGGTATTGCTATTTTGGCAATTGAATTTCACCCCTGAACAAAATATATGATTTGCAGGACACTATGAAACTTGGCCAGCCACAGCTGAAACCACTGATTTATGGTATTGCTATTTTGCCAATTGAATTTCACCCCAGAACAAAATATATGTTTTGGCGGACACTATTATACTTTGCCAGCCAGAGCTGAAACCACTGATTTATGGTATTGCTATTTTGCCAATTGAATTTCACCCCAGAACAAAATATATGTTTTGGCGGACACTATTATACTTTGCCAGCCACAGCTGAAACCACTGATTTATGGTATTGCTATTTTGGCAATTGAATTTTACCCCAGAACAAAATATACCCTGTTACGTACACATTTAATCTAGGTCTGCAACAGCTGAAACACCAGATTCAGGGTATTGCTATTTTGGCAATTGAATTTCACCCCAGAACAAAATATATGATTTGCAGGACACTATGAAACTTGGCCAGCCACAGCTGAAACCACTGATTTATGGTATTGCTATTTTGCCAATTGAATTTCACCCCAGAACAAAATATATGTTTTGGCGGACACTATTATACTTTGCCAGCCAGAGCTGAAACCACTGATTTATGGTATTGCTATTTTGCCAATTGAATTTCACCCCAGAACAAAATATATGTTTTGGCGGACACTATTATACTTTGCCAGCCACAGCTGAAACCACTGATTTATGGTATTGCTATTTTGGCAATTGAATTTCACCCCAGAACAAATATACCCTGTTACGCACATTTAATCTAGGTCTGCAACAGCTGGAACACCAGATTCAGGGTATTGCTATTTTGGCAATTGAATTTCACCCCTGAACAAAATATATGATTTGCAGGACACTATGAAACATGGCCAGCCACAGCTGAAACCACTGATTTATGGTATTGCTATTTTGCAAATTGAATATCACCCCAGAACAAAATATATCCTTTGCAGGACACTCGAATCTTGGCCAGCCACAGCTGAAACCACTGATTTATGGTATTGCTATTTTGGCAATTGAATTTTACCCCAGAACAAAATATACCCTGTTACGGACAGATTTAAACTAGGCCTGCAACAGCTGGAACACCAGATTCAGGGTATTGCTATTTTGGCAATTGAATTTCACCCCTGAACAAAATATATGATTTGCAGGACACTATGAAACTTGGCCAGCCACAGCTGAAACCACTGATTTATGGTATTGCTATTTTGGAAATTGAATTTCACCCCAGAACAAAATATATGTTTTGTCGGACACCATTATAGTTTGCCAGCCAGTGCTGACACACCAGATTTAGGGGATTGCTATTTTGGCAGATGATTCACCCCAGAACAAAATATATGTTTTGGCGGACACTATTATAGTTTGCCAGCCAGAGCTGAAACCACAGATTTATGGTATTGCTATTTTGGCAATTAAATTTCACCCCAGAACAAAATATATCCTTTGCAGGACACTATGAAACTTGGCCAGCCACAGCTGAAACCACCGATTTATGGTATTGCTATTTTGGCAATTGAATTTCACCCCAGAACAAAATATATGTTTTGGTGGACACTATTATAGTTTTCCAGCCACAGTTGAAACCACTGATTTATGGTATTGCTATTTTGGCAATTGAATTTCCCCCCAGAACAAAATATACCCTGTTACGGACAGATTTAAACTAGGCCTGCAACAGCTGGAACACCAGATTCAGGGTATTGCTATTTTGGCAAATAAATTTCACCCCAGAACAAAATATATGTTTTGGTGGACACTATTATAGTTTTCCAGCCACAGCTGAAACCACTGATTTATGGTATTGCTATTTTGGCAATTGAATTTCACCCCAGAACAAAATATATAATTTGCAGGACACTCTTATGAAACTTGGCCAGCCACAGCAGAAACCACTGATTTGTGGTATTGCTATTTTGGCAATTGAATTTCACCCCAGAACAAAATATATGTTTTGGCGGACACTATTATACTTTGCCAGCCAGAGCTGAAACCACTGATTTATGGTATTGCTATTTTGCCAATTGAATTTCACCCCAGAACAAAATATATGTTTTGACGGACACTATTATACTTTGCCAGCCACAGCTGAAACCACTGATTTATGGTATTGCTATTTTGGCAATTGAATTTCACCCAGAACAAAATATACCCTGTTACGTACACATTTAACCTAGGTCTGCAACAGCTGAAACCACCAGATTCAGGGTATTGCTATTTTGGCAATTGAATTTCACCCCAGAACAAAATATATGTTTTGCAGGACACTATGAAACTTGGCCAGCCACAGCTGAAACCACTGATTTATGGTATTGCTATTTTGGCAATTGAATTTCACCCCAGAACAAAATATATGTTTTAGCGGACACTATTATACTTTGCCAGCCAGAGCTGAAACCACTGATTTATGGTATTGCTATTTTGCCAATTGAATTTCACCCCAGAACAAAATATATGTCTTTGCAGGACACTATTATACTTTGCCAGCCACAGCTGAAACCACTGATTTATGGTATTGCTATTTTGGCAATTGAATTTCACCCCAGAACAAAATATACCCTGTTACGTGACACATTTAATCTAGGTCTGCAACAGCTGGAACACCAGATTCAGGGTATTGCTATTTTGGCAATTTAATTTCACCCTGAACAAAATATATGATTTGCAGGACACTATGAAACTATGGCCAGCCACAGCTGAAACCACTGATTTATGGTATTGCTATTTTGCAAATTGAATTTCACCCCAGAACAAAATATATGTCTTTGGCAGGACACTCCGATATCTTGGCCAGCCACAGCTGAAACCACTGATTTATGGTATTGCTATTTTGGCAATTGAATTTCACCCCAGAACAAAATATATCCTGTTACGGACAGATTAAACTTGGCCTGCAACAGCTGAAACACTGATTCAGGGTATTGCTATTTTGGCAATTGAATTTCACCCCTGAACAAAATATATGATTTGCGGACACTATGAAACTTGGCCAGCCACAGCTGAAACCACTGATTTATGGTATTGCTATTTTGGAAATTGAATTTCACCCCAGAACAAAATATATGTTTTGTCGGACACCATTATAGTTTGGCCAGCCACAGCTGACACCACTAGATTTAGGGTATTGCTATTTTGGCAAATGAATTCACCCCAGAACAAAATATATGTTTTGCGGACACTATTATAGTTTGCCAGCCAGAGCTGAAACCACTGATTTATGGTATTGCTATTTTGGCAATTAAATTTCACCCCAGAACAAAATATATCTTTTGCAGGACACTATTGAAACTTGGCCAGCCACAGCTGAAACCACCGATTTATGGTATTGCTATTTTGGCAATTGAATTTCACCCCAGAACAAAATATATGTTTTGGTGGACACTATTATAGTTTGTCCAGCCACAGTTGAAACCACTGATTTATGGTATTGCTATTTTGGCAATTGAATTTCACCCCAGAACAAAATATATGCCCTGTTACGGACAGATTTAAACTAGGCCTGCAACAGCTGGAACACCAGATTCAGGGTATTGCTATTTTGGCAGAATGAATTTCACCCCAGAACAAAATATATGTTTGGTGGACACTATTATAGTTTTCCAGCCACAGCTGAAACCACTGATTTATGGTATTGCTATTTTGGCAATTGAATTTCACCCCAGAACAAAATATATGATTTGCAGGACACTATGAAACTTGGCCAGCCACAGCTGAAACCACTGATTTGTGGTATTGCTATTTTGGCAATTGAATTTCACCCCAGAACAAAAATATATGTTTTGGCGGACACTATTATAGTTTGCCAGCCACAGCTGAAACCACTGATTTATGGTATTGCTATTTTGGCAATTGAATTTCACCCAGAACAAAATATACCCTGTAACGGACAGATTAAAACTAGGCCTGCAACAGCTGGAACACCAGATTCAGGGTATTGCTATTTTGGCAATTGAATTTCACCCCAGAACAAAATATATCGCTTTGCAGGACACTATGAAACTTGGCCAGCCACAGCTGAAACCACTGATTTATGGTATTGCTATTTTGGCAATTGAATTTCACCCCAGAACAAAATATATATTTTGGCGGACACCATTATAGTTTGGCCAGCCAGAGCTGGGACACCAGATTTATGGTATTGCTATTTTGGCAGTTGAATTTCACCCCAGAACAAAATATATGTTTTGACAGGACACTATTATAGTTTGCCAGCCACAGCTGGAAACCACTGATTTATGGTATTGCTATTTTGGCAATTGAATTTCACCCCAGAACAAAATATACCCTGTTACGGACAGATTTAAGCTAGGCCTGCAACAGCTGGAACACCAGATTCAGGGTATTGCTATTTTGGCAATTGAATTTCACCCCTGAACAAAATATATGATTTGCAGGACACTATGAAACTTGGCCAGCCACAGCTGAAACCACTGATTTATGGTATTGCTATTTTGCCAATTGAATTTCACCCCAGAACAAAATATATATTTTGCAGGACACTATTATACTTTGCCAGCCAGAGCTGAAACCACTGATTTATGGTATTGCTATTTTGGCAATTGAATTTCACCCCAGAACAAAATATATGTTTTGGCGGACACTATTATACTTTGCCAGCCACAGCTGAAACCACTGATTTATGGTATTGCTATTTTGGCAATTGAATTTCACCCCAGAACAAAATATACCCTGTTACGGACACATTATAATCTAGGCCTGCAACAGCTGAAACACCAGATTCAGGGTATTGCTATTTTGGCAATTAAATTTCACCCCAGAACAAAATATATGTTTTGGCAGGACACTATGAAACTTGGCCAGCCACAGCTGAAACCACTGATTTATGGTATTGCTATTTTGGCAATTGAATTTCACCCCAGAACAAAATATATGTTTTGCAGGACACTATTATACTTTGCCAGCCACAGCTGAAACCACTGATTTATGGTATTGCTATTTTGGCAATTGAATTTCACCCCAGAACAAAATATATGTTTTGGCGGACACTATTATAGCTTTGCCAGCCACAGCTGAAACCACTGATTTATGGTATTGCTATTTTGGCAATTGAATTTCACCCCAGAACAAAATATACCCTGTTACGTACAGATTTAAATCTAGGTCTGCAACAGCTGGAACACCAGATTCAGGGTATTGCTATTTTGGCAATTGAATTTCACCCCAGAACAAAATATATGATTTGCAGGACACTATGAAACTTGGCCAGCCACAGCTGAAACCACTGATTTATGGTATTGCTATTTTGGCAATTGAATTTCACCCCAGAACAAAATATATGTTTTGGCGGACACTATTATAGTCTTGCCAGCCACAGCTGAAACCACTGATTTATGGTATTGCTATTTTGGCAATTGAATTTCACCCCAGAACAAAATATACCCTGTTACGGACAGATTTAAACTAGGCCTGCAACAGCTGGAACACCAGATTCAGGGTATTGCTATTTTGGCAATTGAATTTCACCCCAGAACAAAATATATGATTTGCAGGACACTATGAAACTTGGCCAGCCACAGCTGAAACCACTGATTTATGGTATTGCTATTTTGGCAATTGAATTTCACCCCAGAACAAAATATATATTTTGGCGGACACCATTATAGTTTGCCAGCCAGTGCTGGAACACCAGATTTATGGTATTGCTATTTTGGCAATTGAATTTCACCCCAGAATCAAAATATATGTTTTAGCAGTGATCACTATGATATACTTTGCCATGCCACGAGCTGAAACCACTGATTTATGGTATTGCTATTTTGGCAATTGAATTTCACCCAGAACAAAATATATATTTTGGCAGGACACTATGAAACTTGGCCAGCCACAGCTGAAACCACCGATTTATGGTATTGCTATTTTGGCAATTGAATTTCACCCCAGAACAAAATATATGTTTTGGCGGACACTAATATAGTTTTCCAGCCACAGCTGAAACCACTGATTTATGGTATTGCTATTTTGGCAATTGAATTTCACCCCAGAACAAAATATACCCTGTTACGGACAGATTTAAACTAGGCCTGCAACAGCTGGAACACCAGATTCAGGGTATTGCTATTTTGGCAATTGAATTTCACCCCAGAACAAAATATATAATTTGCAGGACACTATGAAACTTGGCCAGCCACAGCTGAAACCACTGATTTATGGTATTGCTATTTTGGCAATTGAATTTCACCCCAGAACAAAATATATGTTTTGGCGGACACTATTATACTTTGCCAGCCAGAGCTGAAACCACTGATTTATGGTATTGCTATTTTGCCAATTGAATTTCACCCCAGAACAAAATATATGTTTTGGCGGACACTATTATACTTTGCCAGCCACAGCTGAAACCACTGATTTATGGTATTGCTATTTTGGCAATTGAATTTCACCCCAGAACAAAATATACCCTGTTACGTACACATTTAATCTAGGTCTGCAACAGCTGGAACACCAGATTCAGGGTATTGCTATTTTGGCAATTGAATTTCACCCCTGAACAAAATATATGATTTGCAGGACACTATGAAATATGGCCAGCCACAGCTAAAACCACTGATTTATGGTATTGCTATTTTGCAAATTGAATATCACCCCAGAACAAAATATATCCTTTGCAGGACACTCCGAATCTTGGCCAGCCACAGCTGAAACCACTGATTTATGGTATTGCTATTTTGGCAATTGAATTTTACCCCAGAACAAAATATACCCTGTTACGGACAGATTTAAACTAGGCCTGCAACAGCTGGAACACCAGATTCAGGGTATTGCTATTTTAGCAATTGAATTTCACCCCTGAACAAAATATATGATTTGCAGGACACTATGAAACTTGGCCAGCCACAGCTGAAACCACTGATTTATGGTATTGCTATTTTGCCAATTGAATTTCACCCCAGAACAAAATATATGTTTTGGCGGACACTATTATACTTTGCCAGCCAGAGCTGAAACCACTGATTTATGGTATTGCTATTTTGGCAATTGAATTTCACCCCAGAAAAAAATATATCCTTTGCATGACACTATGAAACTTGGCCAGCCACAGCTGAAACCACTGATTTATGGTATTGCTATTTTGGCAATTGAATTTTACCCCAGAACAAAATATATGTTTTGGCGGACACTATTATAGTTTGCCAGCCAGTGCTGGGACACCAGATTTAGGGGATTGCTATTTTGGCAATTGAATTTTACCCTAGAACAAAATATATGTTTTGGCGGACACTATTATAGTTTGCTAGCCACAGCTGTGACACCAGATTTATGGTATTGCTATTTTGGCAATTGAATTTCACCCCAGAACAAAATATATGTTTTGGCGGACACTATTATAGTTTGCTAGCCAGTGCTGGGACACCATATTTAGGGGACTGCTATTTTGACAATTGAATTTCACTACAGAAAATAATCTATCCTTTGCCAAACAGCAGACAGTATTATACTTGGCTAGCCAAAGCTAGAACACCAGATTTAGGGGATTGGTATTTTGGCAATTGTTTTTAACCCTTTAATAAAATATAGAAATTGCTATCCTGAGTTTCTAGGGGTGACAATTAGCACAGCCAAGCCCCTAATGTAGGATATAGCAAAAAATCTAGTATTGATGGATTGATGGACTGGGAGAGGATGTGGCCATTCGGCCACAGCCACACGTCCTAGTGAACCAACTACCTCAGGTTCCAGTACCCGCCAGAATTTACAGCGATATTTGGTGGGGCCCAATGCCGTTCTAAGGATGGTAAGGCCTGAGCAGGTACAGGCGCTAGTCAATTGGGTGGCCGACAGTGGATCCAGCATGTTCACAGCATTATCTCCCACCCAGTCTTCTGCAGAAAGCGTACAGGTGGCACCTGAAAACCAAGCCCATCAGTCTGTCACATCACCCCCATGCATATCAGGGAAACTGTCTGAGCCTCAAGTTATGCAGCAGTCTCTTATGCTGTTTGAAGACTCTGCTGGCAGGGTTTCCCAAGGGAATCCAACTAGCCCTTCCCCAGTTTTGGAAGATATAGAATGCACTGATGCACAACCACTGATGTTTCCTGATGATGAGGACATGGGAATACCACCTAATCGGAGTCTGCACGTCTCTGATGATTACGAAACACAGGTGCCAACTGCAGCGTCTTTCTGCAGTGTGCAGACCGAACAGGAGGTCAGGGAGGAAGACTGTGTGGAAGACGATGCAGGGGACGATGAGGTCCTAGACCCCACATGGAATGAAGGTCATGCCACTGATATTCATAGTTCTGAGGAAGAGGCAGTGGTAAGACCGAGCCAACAGCGTAGCAAAAGAGAGAGCAGGGGGCAAAAGCAGAACAGCCGCCTCCAAGAGAATTCGCCTGCTACTGGCCACCGCCACCAGGGACCGAGCACCCCAAAGGCAGCTTCAAGGAGTTCCCTGGCATGGCACTTCTTTAAACAATGTGCTGACGACAAGACCCGAGTGGTTTGCATGCTGTGCCATCAGAGCCTGAAGCGAGGCATTAACGTTCTGAACCTTAGCACAACCGGCATGACCAGGCAGTTACATGCAAAGCATGAACTGCAGTGGAGTAAACACCTTAAAAGTAAGGAACTCACTCTGGCTCCCCCTGTTCCCTCTTCTGCTGCTGCCTCGGCCTCTTCCTCCGCCTCGGGAGGAATGTTGGCACCTGCCGCCCACCAAACAGAGGATGTGCCACCGACAACACCACCTGCGTCACCAAGCATCTCCACCATGTCACACGGCAGCGTTCAGCTCTCCATCTCACAAACCTTGGATAGAAAGCGTAAATTCCCACCTAGCCACCCTCGAGCACTGGGCCTGAATGCCAGCATTTCTAAACTACTGGCCTTTGAAATGCTGTCATTCAGGCTGGTGGACACAGACAGCTTCAAACAGCTGATGTCCATGGCTGTCCCACAGTATGTTGTTCCCAGCCGCCACTACTTCTCTAAGACAGCCGTGCCTTCCCTGCACAACCAAGTATCTAATAAAATCAAGTGTGCACTGCGCAACGCCATCTGTGGCAAGGTCCACCTAACCACAGATACGTGGACCAGTAAGCACGACCAGGGACGCTATATCTCTCTAACTGCACACTGGGTAAATGTAGTGGCGGCTGGGCCCCATGCGGAGAGTTCCTTGCGCACGTCCTTCCGCCACCAAGGATCGCAGGGCATCATTCTTTGCCTCCTGTAGCCTCCTCCTCCTACTCGGCTTCCTCCTCCTCTGCTTCCACCAGCTCATCCAGTCAGCCACACACCTTCACCACCAACTTCAGCACAGCCCGGGGTAAACGTCAGCAGGCCATTCTGAAACTCTTATGTTTGGGGGACAGGCCCCACACCGCGCAGTAGTTGTGGCGGGGTATCGAACAACAGACCGACGAGTGGTTTCTGCCGGTGGGCCTGAAGCCCGGCCTGGTGGTGTGCGATAATGGGAGAAATCTCGTTGCAGCTCTGGGACTAGCCGGTTTGACGCATATCCCTTGCCTGGCGCATGTGCTGAATTTGGTGGTGCAGAAGTTCATTCACAACTACCCCAACATGTCAGAGCTGCTGCATAAAGTGCGGGCCGTTTGTGCGTGCTTCCGTCGTTCACATCCTGCCGCTGCTCGCCTGTCTGCGCTACAGCGGAACTTTGGCCTTCCCGCTCACCGCCTCATATGCGATGTGCCCACCAGGTGGAAATCCACCTTGCACATGCTGGAGAGACTATGTGAGCAGCAGCCGGCCATAGTGGAGTTTCAGCTGCAGCACGCACGCGTCAGTCGCCCTGCGGAACAGCACCACTTCACCACCAATGATTGGGCCTCCATGCGAGACCTGTGTGCCCTATTGCGCTGTTTCGAGTACTCCACCAACATGGCCAGTGGCGATAACACTGTTATCAGCGGTACAATACCACTTCTATGTCTCCTTGAGAAAACGCTTAGGGCGATGATGGAAGAGGAGGTGGCCCAGGAGGAGGAGGAGGAGGAGGATGAGGGGTCATTTTAGCACTTTCAGGCCAGTCTGTTAGAAGTGGCTTAGAGGGAGTTTTTTTGCAACAGCAGAGGCCAGGTACAAATGTGGCCAGCCAGGGCCCACTACTGGAGGACGAGGAGGATGAGGAGGAGGTGGAGGAGGATGAGGATGAAGCAGGTTCACAGCAGGGTGGCACCCGACACAGCTCAGGCCCATCACTGGTGCGTGGCTGGGGGGATACGGAGGATGATGACGATACGCCTCCCACAGAGGACAGCTTGTCCTTACCTCTGGGGAGCCTGGCACACATGAGCGACTACATGCTGCAGTGCCTGCGCAACGACAGCAGAGTTGCCCACATTTTAACCTGTGCGGACTACTGGGTTGCCACCCTGCTGGATCCCTGGTACAAAGATAATGTGCCCACCTTACTTCCTGCACTGGAGCGTGATAGGAAGATGCGCGAGTACAAGCACACGCTGGTAGAGGCGCTCCTGAGAGCATTCCCAAATGTCACAGGGGAACAGGTGGAAGCCCAAGGCGAAGGCAAAGGAGGAGTAAGAGGTCGCCGACGCAGCTGTGTCACGGCCAGCTCCTCTGAGGGCAGGGTTAGCATGGCAGAAATGTGGAAAAGTTTTGTCTCCACGCCACAGCTAACTGCACCACCACCTGATACGGAACGTGTTAGCAGGAGGCAGCATTTCACTAACATGGCTGAACAGTACGTATGCACATCCCTCCATGTTCTGACTGATGGTTCGGCCCCATTCAACTTCTGGGTCTCCAGATTGTCCACGTGGCCAGAGTTAGCTATTTTATGCCTTGGAGGTGCTGGCCTGCCCGGCGACCAGCGTTTTGTCTGAACGTGTATTCAGCACGGCAGGGGGCGTCATTACTGACAAACTCAGCCGCCTGTCCACAGCCAACGTGGACAAGCTGACGTTCATAAAAATGAACCAGGCATGGATCCCACAGGACCTGTCCCTCCCTTGTGCAGAATAGACATTTATAACTGCCTCCCCCTCAACCATGCATTCTTGTACTCCGGGGCACTTCTTTATTAAATCCTCATTTTTTTAACTTTACCATGATCTTGCGGTGCAACCCAAAGTTGAATGAACCTCTCCTCTGTCTGGGTGGTGGGGCCGAAATAACTTTAAGTGGCCTTCTCCGTTGGTGGTTGACATGACGCATGATTCCTTGCTGTGGGACCTCTCTCCTCTGTCTGGTTGCTGGGCCGAAATAACTGAGAGTGGCCTTCTCCGGTGGTGGTTGATATGACGCATGATTCCTTGCTGTGGGACCTCTCTCCAATTGATATTGGTTAAATTTTATTTATTTTATTTTATTTTAATTCATTTCCCTATCCACATTTGTTTGCAGGGGATTTACCTACATTTCGTTGCCTTTGGCAGCCCTCTAGCCCGTTCCTGGACTATTTTACAGCCTTTTTAGTGCCTAAAAGTTCGGGTCCCCATTGACTTCAATGGGGTTCAGGTTCGGGATAAAGTTCGGGTTGAGTTCAGATCCCGAACCCGAACATTTTCGGGAAGTTCGGCCGAACTTCTCGAACCCGAACATCCAGGTGTTCGCTCATCTCTAGTTAAGACTGAAAGCATTTTTTTCTGTGACAAATACCACAAATGTTGGGTCAAACAAGAATGTTGAAAATTCTGAACTGTCATCTAAATTATATGGTTTAATGAATAAGAGTAACTTCTCACCACCCCATAATAACCATACAGTGGAAGCATATATTGATATTGTGAAAAGGAATATTTCTGAATTACAGGGTACCGAGCCGACATATCAGAGGTCTAATGTATCTATTGCAGAGAGACAGGCCATTAAGGAACTGGAGTGTAACAAACAACTCACAATTAAGGCAGCAGACAAGTGGGGAGCCTATCATTTGGGTGATTTTGTACAAGGCTAAGGATACAGGAATCATCGATGATGACCTATATGAGTACCTTAGAATCAGCCAACCGGTCACCCCAGTGATATACATACTCCCTAAAATACATAAGAGCTTGGTTGATTCCCCTGGCCGACCAATTGTGTCGGGCAGGGGTTCAATCTTTAATATTATCTCAATATTTCTGGATAATGTTCTGCGTGTCCATGCAACCTCGGCTCCGTCCTAGGTCAGAGATACTAGTGATTTTCTCTTGAAGTTAAAACAAATTGAGTTACCCAGCACATTTATGCTAGTCAGCTTTGATGTAGTTTCACTTTACACGTCTATTGATCACACTTATGGTCTTAATGTCATCGATGTGGCCCTGGCCGGCATGGGACTCTCCCTGGCCGCGTGCCGTCTGGTCCTCGACCTCCTGGAGGTGGTCCTGAGGAGGAATTACTTCCTCTTCAGGGACACCTTCTACCAACAGAAGCAGGGTGTGGCCATGGGGTCCAATGTGGCCCCCATCTACGCTAAAATCTTTATGGCGGAGGTCGAGGACAGATTGGCATACCGCTCCGCGTTTGTTAGGAGGGTCCTATGCTGGTGGCGCTACATCGACGACATTTTCATCATCTGGGGGGGCACCAAAGATGAATTGGAACAATTCCATCTCCACCTGAATGGGGGGTCCCAGGTCTACAATTTACATTGACCGCATCTATGTAGGAGTTACAATTCCTAGATGTACGAGTATATATTGAAAGTGGTGAGATCAGGACTGATCTCTTTAAAAAAAATAACTGATAAAAACACTTTATTGGTATATGATAGTAATCACTCCTGACGCATGGTAGAGTCTCTACCATGGAGCCAATTGTTGCGGGTACGAAGAATAGTATCGGACAATGACAGATTCCAGACCAGGGCAGATGAGATGTGTACAAAATTCACCAAAAGGGGTTATCCACGTACCCTATTACGGAAAACTAGGAGTAAGGCCTTAGCAGTCAATCATGATATGGTTCTGGGTGGATCCACACGGGTTGGAACAGAGAACAGAATTCCCTTTGTGTCCATCTTCGGGGGAGACAGTGGTGCGATATCTGACATCCGTAGGAACAATTGGCACATCCTCCATCGATAAATGCCTAACCTGGATGAGTTTGCATCACCCCCGATGATGGCATACAGACGGAATGTCTGTATACGTGACAGATTGGTCAAATCTGATGTGGGTGGAGCCAGAACAGATAAACAAATTTTATTGGCCCCGAGAAAGACAGGGAATTTTCCATGTCAAATATGCTGCAATTGCAGTGGTATTATTAAGGGGGATTTCTTCACCCATCCATACAGTGGAAAAACCTTTAAGATCAAGGAATACTATACCCGTAGATCCAGGGATGTAATCCATATGATTCAGTGCCCCTGTAGCTACATTTATGTGGGTGAAACCACTATGGAGCTCAAGGAGCGCATTAACAAACACAAAAGTACAATCAGAAAGGCCATGACAGGCAAACCGGTAGCGAAACACTTTATTGAATGTGGACACTCCATTAACCAACTCCATTTTCGTGCTATAGACTCTGTAGGGCTTCTAAGGAGGGGTGGTGATAAAAAGAAAGTACTTAGAAGGAAAGAATTAAAATGGATCCATACTTTGAGATCACTACAGCCTTATGGGCTGAATATAGAATTCAATATAGCCAGTATAGATTAGGGTTGATGTATGTTCTACATCGGTGGCTTGCATAATATATGTTTTTAGATATTTTGGTTGCACCCACGTTATAAGTTACCAGTCTGGGATACGTCCCACATCTTCGAGAGATATCTCCATGCATATTTAGGCTATATCTATCTACATGATTGCAGGATATATTATAACATGTCCTGCATTGTGGATAATTTTTATAATGACAAGAACTATTGCCTGTATTACGCTGTATACCATGTCTGGATAACATTCACCAAGTTTTGGTTTAGATAGATGTTGTCTATATAACAATAATGCATCTATGCACTGGCCTGGAATCATTTTGATCCATTCGCCGCTCTAATATACTGGCGCTGTAGGATCTCCTAGGCAACGCAATGCTTAGCTCCGGGACTGCATGAACGGACGGGGCGTAGTCTTGGTGACGCTGCTTTTGGCTGCTGCTGACGTCAGCTATCGCGGGATCTTGCTCCTGGTGAACGTGCGGGACTCTGGGCAGAGCCGTCGATGTGGAGACATGCGCAGTATGGAATGGAGGATGCGGACCACAATGAGCAACATACTACAGACAAAGTGAAGGAGGGACACAGGTGATAGCTAAACAATATGGAAATGGATGTGAGGATAGGTAATGAGATATATGGGTGTGTTTAGGGTGAATCCTGATTGGTGTTGACAATTGTGGGTGGACCGGGTTTTCGTATTAATATGCACAGATGTTATATTGTTTTATGCTTGACAAAGGCTGTTGCACGGCCGAAACGTTGCTTATTTTGGTATGCTGTGAAGTCCTCAATAAAGATGAAGTTATGGGAGATGCTGCCATCGCTATTTTGATTTCTATGTATTTTCTGGCTGATTGGATCCACGGCTGGTGCGAGGCTGTTGCATCTCTCCATTAGGACTACGGACCGGTGTGTGCTGTTCCTGCACTACTTGTGTTACCTATATCTGCAAGTGACAATCAATTGCCACACAACCAGCCACCATACCTCCTCAACTGGTGCCTGGGAAGAATTACACTAAAGCCTGCTGCTACTGTATATAGTTCAAGTTCTATGTTGCACCTAGTAAAAAGGACTTTGTTATGTTTAACTCTGGCCTGATTCTTCAGTACTATAATTTTCACTGCAACGAAGCCAAGGGAGCTATGGTCTGAGGTAGATTCTTGCAAATATTTTTTATTGGCACACTAGAACCCAGTAGCTGATAACTGATATGTGTACATCTTTGGAAAGGGTTATATTGTATTAAAAGGAAAAGGCTGGCTTGTTATTTTTAATGCTTTATTGAATAAACCCCCTGACTACCAGAAATTATTGTATATATTAAATTGGGAGAAGGATATGCATTGCCATCTTTCTTTGCCTAAGTGGTATGACTGCTATGAAATAATCTGTAAAGGAAGCTGGCAAATTACTTAGATTGAGACTTACTTGAGGGTCCTTCACAGGGTCGTGTACATGAATGCCTTCACCATATTAGCCTAACAGTCTCACCCATGTGTTTTCATAACTAGAACTCTAGGGTTATTCAATATCATATAGTACACGCCAGTCTCTTTCTAACAAACTTAGAACCGGCCATATACTTGTTACGCTTCGGTGTAGAAGGGAAACACCACGCCAAGCATAGGAGGGGAGAGGGGAACAGGGAAAAAGGCCTGAGAACTAGGGAAGGAAGATGGTCACCTCCTAGTGAAAACCCTAACCAAAATCCTGACTAAATACCAGTATGAACAGACCCCAAAGGTAGGTGAGTTCATACGCAGGAATACATAGAGTCCTATCTAGCCCTATAGGACCTTGGTACTAATGGCAGGGACAAGACTATCTGTTCCTCCAAAAGGAAGGATGAACAGGAGTCTCTTTCAGGCCTAATACAAACAATAGGGAAATGCAACACACAGAATCCAAACAAAATACAAAAGGGAAAGGAAAGACTTAACTTCCAAGGAGCAATGGAAACACCAGGAACTCAGCCGAGATCCAACCACAATCTATCCAAAGGTCAAAACAGAAGCTATAAACTGCACAGCATTGTGTGAGAAGCAACTATAAATAGAGAAGGTTAACCACTTCAGCCCCCCTAGCTTAAACACCCTTAATGACCAGACCACTTTTTACAATACTGCACTACACTACTTTCACCGTTTATTGCTCCGTCATACAACTTACCACCCAAATGAATTTTACCTCCTTTTCTTCTCACTAATAGAGCTTTAATTTGGTGGTATTTCATTGCTGCTGACATTTTTACTTTGCTATTAATCAAAAATCAAAAATGACCGAAATTTTTGAAAAAAAATGAGAATCCAAAATGCGTAAAAATGCCCTGTGAAATCCTAAAGGTACTCATTGGTTTTAGGGCCCCTTTGCGCATCTTAGCTACAAAAAGTGTCACTCATGTGGTATCGCTGTACTCAGGAGAAGTAAGGCAATGTGTTTTGGGGTGTATTTTTACATATACCCATGCTGGGTGTGATAAATGTCTCTGTAAATGACAACTTTTTTAAAAAAAATTATACAAAGTTGTCAATTTACAGAGATATTTCTCTCACCCAGCATGGGTATATGTAAAAATACACACCAAAACACATTGCCCTACTTCTCCTGAGTACGGCGATACCACATGTGTGACACTTTTTTGCAGCTAAGATGTGCAAAGGGGCCCTAAAACCAATGAGTACCTTTTAGGAGGGCATTTTTACGCATTTTTCTTCTCACGCTTTAGGGCCCCTAAAATGCCAGGCCAGTATAAATACCCCACATGTAACCCCATTTTGAAAAGAAGACACCCCAAGGTATTCCATGAGGGGCATGGCGAGTTCATAGAAGATTTTTTTTGGCACACGTTAGCGGAAATTGATTTTTTATAGTTTTTTCTCATAAAGTCTCCCTTTCTGCTAACTTTTGACAAAAAGTTCAATTTTTCATGGACTCACTATGCCCCTCAGCGAATACCTTGGGGTGTCTTCTTTCCAAAATGGGGTCATTTGTGGGGTGTTTGTACTGCCCTGGCATTTTGGGTGGGGCTAAAGTGTGAGCAGCCATGTAAAACCTAAAGGTACTCGTTGGAATTTGGGCCCCTTTGCGCACCCAGGCTGCAAAAAAGTGTCACTCATGTGGTATCGCTGTAGTCAGGAGAAGTAGGGCAATGTGTTTTGGGGTGTATTTTTACATATACCCATGTTGGGTGAGAGAAATAGCTCTGTAAATTGACAACTTTGTATAAAAAAAATTAAAAAGTTGTCGTTTACAGCGATATTTCTCACACAATGTATGGGTATATATAAAAATACACCCCAAAACACATTGCCCTACTTCTCCTTAGTTCGGCGATATCACGTGTGACACTTTTTTGCAGCCAAGATGCGCAAAGGGGCCCTAAAACCAATGAGTACCTTTAGGATTTCACAGGACATTTTTACGCATTTTGGATTCTCACGCTTTAGGACCCCTAAAATGCCAGGGCAGTATAAATACCCCACTTGTGACCCTATTTTGGAAATAAGACACCCCAAAGTATTCCGTAAGGGGCATGGCGAGTTCACAGAAAAAAATTTTTGGCACAAGTTAGCGGAAATTGATATTTTTTTTTTTTTAAAGTCTCATATTCCACTAACTTGTGAGAAAAAATAAAATTTTACATGAACTCACCATACCCCTCACGGAATACCTTGGGGTGTCTTCTTTCTAAAATGGGGTCACATGTGAGGTGTTTGTACTGCCTTGGCATTTGAGGGTCTCCGCAATCATTACACGTATGGCCAGCATTAGGAGTTTCTGCGATTCTCCTTATAATGAGATTTTTTTTTTCCGTTCAGCCTCTAGGCTGAAAAAAGAAAATAAATGAACAACACAGATTTCTTCATTCGCATCGATCAATGTGGATGAAAAAATCTCTGCCAAAATCAGTGACTGCGGTGGGCTGGGCGCTAGCTACCTAACAAGTAGCTAACTGGCGATGATAAGGGACCCTTATGCCCCATTCACACGTCCGCAATTCTGTTTGTTTCTATGGGGACAGACTTTGTCCCGCTCAGATCCGGAATTGCGGATCCACACTTACGGGTCTGCATTTCCGTTCCGCAAAAATATAGAACATGTCCTATTCTTGTCCGCAAAAAGCATTTTCTATATAGTTCTGGCAATGTGCGGATCTGAAAAATGCGGAAAGCACATTGACGGTGTCCGTGTTTTACGGATACGCAGCGCGGATCCGTGGCACGGATCTGTGGATCTGTGGATCCGCGGATCCGCAAAACACATATGGACATGTGAATGGAGCCTTACAGGGGGGGATCAGTGACAGGGGGGTGATCAGGGAGTCTATATGGGGTGATCAGGGGTTAACAAGGGGTTAATAAGTGAGGGGGGTGGGGGGGTTAGTGTAGTGTTTGGTGCAACTTTACATAGCTACCTGGTCCTCTGGTGGTCGATCCCAGTAAATGGGACCACCAGAGGACCAGGTAGCAGGTATATCAGACGCTGTTAACAAAACAGCGTCTGATATACCTCTTTGATTTCATTTATTTTACATCTACAGCCTGCCAGCGATTGATCATCGCTGTCAGGCTGTAGTATCACTGCCGAAGTGTGCTCCGCTGTGAACGCGCGTGCGCGTGCGTTCACAGCAAATCTCGCCTCTCGCGAGATGACACGCGGATGTGTCCAGGAGGAACAAACCTGCCGCCTGGACGCATCCGTGCGTTAGGCGGTCGGTAAGCGGTTAAATGACCCTAATAGCCACACCTGGGGAAAGAAGGTGTGGCAAGCACCAGAAACAACACAGATGTCATTTGATCCAAACGGACAATATGTCAGATCAAACCACGTGTTGCCAGTCTCACAGATCTCCTTTTACTCAAGCTGAACACCAAATTCATACCGGGTATCCATTTTAATCAAGGAGTTGGCCATAATTTACTTCAAAGTAACACCGATCCATTGAGCACACAACACCATAAGTTACCAAGAAAATATAACTTTATTCAATTTGAAAATAGACAAAAATAGTAAAATATACCATAGGACTGGTAGTAGCACCACTATGACACAAATGGGGAAGAAAAAATAGGAGAGGACCGCAGGGTCAACACATGGAGGGTACATACACAGTGTGCATGAATAACATAGAAATGATACTTCAAAAGCTTGTGAAGAAAAGAAATAGCCCGAGGACGAAGTCCTCTATGGAGGCAAAGCAAGCAGTTAAAGAATAACGCAAAGAAGTATACCCTCCACAAGTGTGTCGATCCTGCGGTCGCCTCCTCCCAACGTCGTTTCGCCTAAACTGGCTTCTTCCAGCTTTCTCTAGGGATGTGTCCTTTTACTGCAGCTCGTGGCAGTTGAAGGATGGAACTGGACATGTGCTTCTCAGTAAGCAGATCAGAGAAATTGGAAAAACAGCAGGTGGTGCCATATTGATAGATTTCAATGAATAACTTTGTGGCTATTCTACATTTTTAAAGTGCATCCAATTGCAAAAGTATTGAGATCCCGCTGGTATGAAAAGTGTAGAATATTTTACATGAGACAGCTCCTTTAACTATGTATAATATTTGGTAGGCTTGTCCTGTTGTCAGTACATGTTGGTCCTTCATTTCTTCTACAATATCAGATGTTCTTGGTTTTACATTTCATAAGTTGCCCTTGGTCTGCTTTTGGGGGATAAACCAGTTGGCTTGAAGCACGCCATGTTCAACCTATTTCAATTTATCCTGTTAACTCTCCTCATCAGTGTTGATTGAGCACCCAACTACTCGGGTGCTCGGGCCGAACACATCGGAATGCTTGGGTGCTCTACAGAGCACCCGAGTATAATGGAAGTCAAAGGGAGAACCCGAGCATTAAACCAAGCACCCCCTGCTCTGAAGAGGGGAGGGTGCCTTGTTCATAGGAAAAGATAAGAAATTGTTCAGGAACAGCATGTCGCTGCTGGGGACGATGTTGTCCGAGTAGTACGCCACTTTTACAACTGACAATAATACGCACAAAACCGAAGATAAAATCGATTTTAAAGGAAAAATTGTTAGGAAACATTCTTTCCTGTATATTAACTTGTATATAAAGTACAAGTGCTGCCAAAAGCAAGAGGCACTCCGATACAACCCTTATGTCACATAAATGAGGGCCCTATTCACATTGTGGTAAAATTGTTCATGTAGTAGGACTCCTACACTCATAAAGCCTATGCAATAATTGAAAGGGCTGCAAAAAATTACAAGGAACCGGCACTCCAATACACCCTTTGTTACACATAAAGGAAGGCATCATACACTCCCTTGAAAATTATGATTGATGGCCTGCTGGGGACCCTCAAAAACATTTGGAGCAAGGGCCTGCTGATCTGACTATCTAAAACATTAGGGGCGATGGCCTGCTGCTGAGCTGACCCTCTAAAACAGAGCCAAGGTTTGCGGCCCCATCCTGCTGGATAGAAACACAGCTGATCGTACAATCAGCTGTGTTTCTTCTGGGAGTGCCACACAGGGAAGGATGACAGCTCCTGCCTCTGTACTGTAGCAGGAGTCTGGAGCTGGACGGGTCCCTGGCTATTGGTGAGAGTGAGGGAGCCAAAGAGAAGGCAGGCAAAGTTTATCAGTGCTTCTGCCTTCTCCTCAAGGAGCGCTCTGCAGCAGTGGCTTACTAAGGGGGGGGGGGGCAGTCCGTCCCGGGTGTCGGCTCTCCGGGTCTCAGGGGGTGCCAGAAACAATGAGCACTTCCATCAATACAGATGGAAGCGCTCATTGCTGGAGCGATGGGAGCTGGGTCCTATCACTCACCGTTCAGCTCCCAGCGCTCCTCCCCTCCTTCAGGCCGGCAGCGCTCTGAATGGTAAAGCAGTAAGACTTCTCCCCGTTCCACCATTCAGCTTGCAGACATGGATCGTGCTGACATCCTGTGTGGGCGAAGCCTACAGCCTGGTAATCTGCATAAGCCCACCCACATAGTGCTGCAGAGCGATCTGTGAGCTTCAGGAACGGAACAAAGTGAGTAGTTACTGTGTTTTTTTTGTTTTTTGGGGTGTTTTTTAATAAAGAGGGGGCACAATGGGCATTTCTACTCTGGAGGGGGTACAATGGGCATTGCTAATGTGAAGGGGGCACGATGGGCATTTCTACTCTGGAGGGGGCACAATGGGCATTTATTCTCTGGAGGGGGCACAGAGGGCATTGCTAATGTGAAGGGGACACAATGGGCATTGCTAATGTGAAGGGGGAACAATGGGCATTTCTACTCTGGAGGGGGCACAATGGGCATTTCTACTCTGGAGGGGGCACAAAGGGCATTGCTAATGTGAAGGGGACACAATGGGTATTTCTACTATGGAGGGGGAACAGTGCACAGAGGGCATTACTACTCTGAAGGGGGCACAATAGGCATTACTAGCACATATGGCATAACTATGATTAAGGACGCACAATGGGTATTTCTACTATGGAGGGGACACAGAGGGCATAATTACTGTGAAGGGGTACAATGGGCATTATTACTATTAAGGGGGCACAATGGGGATTTCTACTATGGAGGGGACACACAGAGGGAATTATTACTGTGAATGGGCACAATGGGCATTAGTTCTATTAAGGGGGCACAATGGGCATTATTACTGTGAGGGGGGACAATGGGCATTACTACTATTAAGGGGCATTATTACAGTGAAGGAGGCACAATGAGGATTACTACTGTGAGGGGGGCACAAAGAGGGCATAACTACTGTGAGAGGGGCACAATGAGGGAATAACTACTATGAAGGGGCCACAATGAAGGGATACATACTATAAGGGGGCATAATGTGGGCATAACGACTGTCAGGGGGAACAATGTTAACATCATTACTGTTAGGGGGCACACATTTGTACAAAACTACTGTGAAGGTTGTACAATGAGGGCAACACTACTGTGAGGGGTAACATTTTATTAAAGTATTGGGTGGGGAGGTGTCACAGAAAGGACCTGCCACGGGGGCTAAACAACTTAGGAACAACTTAGGATGAAATATTACAATTATTGTCAGCACATCTCACTGTGTAATCAGTGTGCTGCCAATAATCAACAGAACTGAATGAGGGAGCAGTGACTGTGGTAGCGATCATTCCTCCCCATTCACTTTCCATCAGCCTGGGTAATAGCCTGATGCAAACAAGTTCTGATTAACTTTTTTTTTTGCGGCCCCTTGAAATAGAGCAATGTGACAATGCGGCCCCGAGACCAAAAAAGGTTGTGCACCAGCTCACCTGCAGGTGAGCTGACCATCTAAAAGGTTGTAGGTGAAGGTCTGTAGGTGAGCTGACCCTGTATCACATTATATGCGAGGGACTGCAGGTAAGCTGACCCTGTAAAAGATTGTAGGTGAGGGCCTGCAGGCGAGCTGACCCTGAAAAACATTATATGCAAGGGCCTGCAGGTGAGCTGACCCTGTAAAACATTATATGCGAGGGCCTGTAGGTGACCTGATCCTGTAAAAGATTGTAGATGAGGGCCCGCTGGTGAGCTTACCCTCTAAAAGGTTGCAAGTGAGGGCCTACAGGTAAGCTGACCCTGTAAAACATTATACACGAGGGCCTGCAGGTGAGCTGACCCTGTAAAACATTATATGCCAGGGCCTGCAGGTGAGCTGACATTGTAAAACATTATATGCGAGGGCCTGCAGGTGGGCTGACACTGTAAAACATTATATGCAAGGGCCTTGGCTACTGAGACTGGACTTGGTGAAAGACAGGGTGGTGCTCAACCGACTAGAAGCATTAACTGCAATCCAACCGACCACCTGGTCACACTGTTCTGACCAAGAGTGGTGTCCTGCACCGCCCTCCAAACTGGGACATGAAGCTAGGTATCGTGGATAATTGTTTTTCTTGTGCTCTGGCAGCAGGCACAGTTTCAAAGCGCCCAGGGCCACGGCCTCATCCCTTGCTCGTCAGCATCACGGCTACTTCCCCGTCCCTTACTACTCGCCTTCTTTATATTAAATGTTATATATGCTTGAAAGTATGTCACACGTGCAGTAGTGTACAGTAGTGTAGGATTTGGAAGTGTATGCGCAAAAAAATGTTAAAAGGTATTTGGGATGTGGAAACGTCACACAGGAGATATCCCGCAGATAATGTCAATGCTGTCATCAGTGGCTAATAAAAAATTACATGGAATGTCATAGATATTTGGGTTGAGGAAACATTATTCAGAAGAGGTACCACCGGTAATGCCACTGTCCGCAGCGTCTACGGAAAAAGTACACTGTATGTCACAGATAAAATATGAATGCGCACTCATTACACTGGAAATGTAGCACTGATAATGTCACTGTCAGAAGCAGACACAGTCTATTAAAAAAGTACACTGGATGTCACAGATACATTTTTTAAGCACACACATTACACTGGAGATGTACCACTGGTAATGTCACTGTCAGAAGCGGACACTGTCTATTGAAAATGTACACTGTATGTCACAGATAAAAATTTTATGCGCACACGTTACAGTGGAGATGTCGCGCTGGTAATGTCACTGTCAGAAGCGAACACCGTCTATTGAAATAGTACACTGTATGTCACAGATACATTTTTTAAGTGCACACGTTACCCTGCAGATGTTGCACTGGTAATGTCACTGTCAGAAACAGACACCGTCTATTGAAAAAGTACACTGGATGTCACAGACAAATTTGTATGTGCACACGTTACACTGGAGATGTCGCACTGGTAATGTTACTGTCAGAAGCACCATCTATTGAAAAAGTACACTGTATGTCACAGATACATTTTTAAGCGCACACGTTACAGTGCAGATGTGGCGCTGGTAATGTCACTGTCCGCAGCGGACACCGTCTGCGGAAAAAGTACACTGGATGTCACAGATATTTTTTTGGATGAGCACATTTTACACAGGAGATGTTGCGCAACTAATGTCACTGTCCTCACAGATATTTTTTGGATGCACACACTTTACACAGGAAATGTGTGCGCATGTAATGTCACTGTCCACAGTGGACACCGTCTACGGAAAAAGTACACTTAATGTCACAGATATTTTTTTGATGTGTACACTTTACACAGGAGATGTAGCGCAACTAATGTCACTGTCTGCAGCGGACACCATCTACGGAAAAAGTACACTGGATGTCACAGATATTTTTGGATGCGCACACTTTACACAGTTGTGGTGCAACTAATGTCGCTGTCTGCAGCTGCCTAACTATCGCACGCTTTTAGCGCAGGATGCGCTAAAAATAGATATTGCTGCAACACACAATATTTCTTAAAAGGACTTTTGGGTCTGTAAAGTTTTAGCTATTTAGCACAGTTTGTGCTGAAAATAGATATTGCTGCTGCCACACACAATAGTCCATAAAGGACTTTTGGGTCTCTGAAAAGTTTTTCTAATAAAAATATTCCTGTATTACCCCCTACACTGTCTGTCCCTTCCTCAGCACAGCTCTCCTGGACTAAGACTGAGCTGAACATGCGTCATCGGGTGCAATTAGAGTGAGGGCAGTACTTAAAGGCACGTTTATTGGATGCGTAGCAGCCAAGAAACATGCGGTGAGGAGACTTGAGCATTGCGAATACCGCCATGTTCCAAGCATAGTGATGCTCGAGCCGAACTGGTGTTTGGCCGAGCATGCTCACTCAACACTAGTCCTTATACATATTTCAGCTAAATGGAGAACTCCGAATCTCTTTATTTTGAAGGTCAGGCCTAGAGTAGATAATATTATTATTTTTGTGGAGGTTGAGGCAAGTTATGCTGGCATTGTAGATCTTTTTTTTTATCTGTTTTTATTGAGTTTTTAAAAATTTGGATGACATTACATAATCCAAAAGCAAAGAAAAATAATTAAACAGAGACAGTTCAACTAGTCAAGGTTCCAGTATAATAAACATGTGAAATAAACATGCAAATCCACAATTGCAGGGAGCAAGATTCATGCAACTAAGGCTAAGGCATCATCCACTTATAGCGATATAAAGTTGGGTCGACCACCAATGTGAATACCCATTATGTTTGGGTCTGAGCGAATGGCTTGGGCTAGGGGTTTAATAGTTGGTATAAATATCAATAAGGAGAGTGGGCAACCCTGGAGCGTTCCATTGGTGATAAAAAAAAGGGTCCGACAGTGTTCTATTAAATAAGACTCTGGCAGGGGGGCAGGAGTATAGAGCTTTGATGTGAGAAAGGATGTTACCTGTAAATCCCATCGTACCCAAAACTGAAAATACGAAGGACCAGTTTAATCGGTCAAACGCCTTCTCCGCATCCAGCGTCACAAAAATCGCCTGTTCTCTTTTTTTCTACATAATCTAGGATTTCAATTGCTCTCTTAGTATTTCAGCCCACCTTTCCCATTTTTGTAATTGTGCCTGAACAGGCATAACACAAAAATAGGTGAGCGCGATTCTTTTCTACTTTTAACAACTAATAAGAATACCGAACGGTCTTAACCTATGAGCACCTTTACTTTTGTTTGCCCCACTCGCTCTCTTAGTATTGTCATGGGCTCTCTGCAGCCAGAAAAAAGCAATTTTTAATTAAATTTGCCGCAAACAAATTCAGATCGAAACCAAATTTTTCCAAAAAAATTCAGCGAACCTGCAAATCGAATTTTTAAAAAAATTTGCTCATCTCTAGTAATGGCTCGATGGTAGTGGCACTAAGACAGAGGGGGAGGGTATCATCAGTAAGTATGTGCATGTACTTGTTTTTCCTTTTTTCTGACCTGTCAGAAGAACAACCCTTAAAAAAACTGATACTGTCTTTTGAGTATCCGCCTTCACACAGTCAGTATTTGGTCAGTAATTGATCAGTACTGGTAGAGCAAAAACAGGAGTAGGTCCAAAACAGAGATGACACGTGTAGGAAATATTTGCATGTCTTCAGTGTTTTGGACCTACTTCTGCTTTTGGTTTCCAAATCATGATCTAATCCTGATGCAAAATACTGAAGGTGATAGATGCCATATAGATGCTCCAAAGATAGGATCCATTGTGTTTTTTTTTTTTTCGGTTCTTCAGATGGATCAAAAGAACGGTAAAATAAACTGTGATGTCAACAAGGCCAAATAAGACAACTAGTTTCCCCAGAACACACTGGTGAGGGTGGCAACAGCATGAGGAGACAACATAATGTCATGGAAATGGTGTGGGTGGGAAACTCCATGACGAGCACAGGAGGATAGTGGACAGGTACTAGGCCTGGAAACTTGGGTAAGAGAGAAGGACACCTCCTAGAATAACCCTAATCCAAGTCCTGACTAACTATCACTATGAACTGACCTTGATGGTAGGAAAGTTCATACACAGGAACCTAGAGCACTAACACACCCTGTAGGGCTCTGGTATAGTAACAGGACTTGAGACAACCTATTCCTCCCCCAGAAGGATGAACAGAAGTCTCCCTCAGGCCTAGATACAAAAGACAGGGAAATACAACAAACAAAATACAAATAGGAAAGAAGACACTTAACTTCATGTGGAGCAAAGGCAGCACTAGGAGCTCAACCGAGTTCCAATAGCCAGCTAGCCCAGAGTCCAGAAACTGCAGCTATAAACCGCACCCCCAGAAGGGGTAAGAAGCAAAAAATAGGGGAAGTTAAATGACCAAACCAACAATACCAGCAAGAGGTGTGGTCATTACCAAAACAACACAGACACAAATGATCCACAAGAAACAAGTCAGATTAAACCACGTGTTGCCAGTCTCTCTGATCTCCTGTCACCTGTCACAGGAGTGCCCGTGACAGTACCATCCCCCCCTTCTATGGGTTACCTCTGGGCACCCAGGACCAACCTTATCCGGGTAAGACTTGTGAAAGGCTTTCACCAAGTGACTGGCATTGACATCGGATGCCAGTACCCACATCCTCTCTTCTGGTCCATAACCCTTCCAGTGGACAAGATGCTGAAGAGATCTACAGAGAACTCGAGAGTCGATTATCTTGGCGATCTGAAATTCCAAACTACCGTCCACCATAACAGGAGCGGGTGGCAAGGGAGATTGCTCCAAAAGTATAACATATCTCTTCAACAAATATTTGTGAAACACATTATGAATTATCAGGGCCTGAAGAAGTTTAAGATGAAAAACTAGAGGATTAATGATGGCAGTGATCTTATATGGACCAATAAATCTTGGACCCAACTTCCAACAAAGTAACTTCAACTTAATGTTACTTGTTGACAGGCACACAGAATCAACCCACTCTTAGGTCCGGACCATTCATACGTTTCCTGTCAGCCACACATTTATACTTGTTGCCCATATTCTTCAAATTATTTTGAATTTTTCGCCATATCGATGACAATGATGACGAAAAACGTTCTTCCTCAGGAATACCAGAAGTATCAGAACCAGAAAATGTGCCAAACTGCGGGGGAAACCCATATGCCCCAAAAATGGAGATTCACCAGTGGACTCCTGACTACAATTGTTTATGGCAAACTCTGCCAAAGACAAAAAGGAAGACCACTCCTCCTGGTTCCCAGATACAAAACATCTCAAGTAAGTCTCCAGACTCTGATTAGTGCGCTCCGTCTGTCCATTCGACTGAGGATGAAAAGCCGAAGAAAAGGAGAGTTGTATCCCCAGTCGAGTACAAAACGCTTTCCAGAATCTGGAAACAAACTGAGTCCCACAATGTGAGACCACGTCAGAGGGAGTGTCATGGAGTTTCACAATGTTGTCAACGAATACTTGTGCAAGTGTTTAGCATTAGGTAGGCCCGGTAAATCAATAAAGTGCATCATTTTACTAAAGTGATTAACTACCACCAGAATAACTGTCTTTTCTGAAGAATTAGGTAGATCAGTAATAAAATCCATGGATACAAAGTTCATGGTCTGGACGGGATAGGTAATGGAAGTAAAGATCCGGAAGGCCGAGTATGTGTCACCTTAGCACGTGCACAGGTGGTACAGCTGACACATAGTCCTTAACACACTTACACCACCCCGGCCACCAGAATTTATGAGACATGAGGTTAGCAGTGGATCTGCTTCCAGGGTGTCCGCAAGAACCGTACAATGATGTTCCTCAAACACCTTGTGACGCAATTCCGGTGGCACAAAAAGTTTCCCAGAGGGACACGAATCGGGTGCATCTCCCAGAGCCTCTAAAACCTTCACCTCAAAGTCAGGGAAAAGGGATATCACCACCCCTTTAGACAGTATGAGACTTGGATTTTCAAAATCCCATTTCACCACCTCCAGGAAAACTACGTGACAAGGCTTACGCCTTGACGTTCTTAACCCCAGGACGATGAAATTGAATCTGGTGAAAAACAATGACTATCTGGCTTGTCTCGGGTTCAGTCATTTGACTGACTCCAGGTAAGCCAGATTTTTGTGATCAGTGAACACCGTGATGAATCGCCCCTTCCAACCAATGACACCACTTCTCAAAAGTCAACTTAATGGCCAGTAACTCTCTGTTACCCATATCATAATTTCTCTTAGCGGGAGAGAGATTTTTAGAGAAAAATGCACATGGTTGCCATTTACCAGGTGACGGGCCTTGCAATAAAATTCCTCCTACCCCCACCTCGGACGTTTCCACTTCCACAATGAAAGGTTGTGATACATCTGGCTGCACCAATATAGGGGCAGAAGATAAGCATTCCTTAATCGCAGGAAAGGCTCGCAACGCCGAATCAGACCACACCGAGACATCCGTCCCTTTTTTAGTCATGTTAAGGGTTTAACTATTGTCAATTAATTCTTACTAAATTTTCGGTAATAGTTGGTGAACCTAAGAACCGCATAAGAGCCTTCAGATTTTCGGGTCGATCCCAGTCCAATACAGCCCGGACTTTCTCAGGATCCATTCGAAAACCCGAAGATGACAACAGGTAGCCCAAGAACTGCACCTCCTGTACAGCAAAAACACACTTCTCCCATTTTGCATACAATTTATTATCTCTTAGGATCTGTATCACCTGTCTCACATGATCCTGATGTGTTTCTACGTCTGGAGAATAAATTAGAATGTCATCTGAATACATGACTACAAACCTCCCCTCCAGGTGATGAAAAATGTCATTCACAAAGTGTTGGAACAATGCAGGAGCATTGGTCAACTCGAAAGGCATGACCAGGTTCTCAAAGAGCCCCTCAGGAGTATTAAAAGCAGTCTTCCATTCATCCCCTTCCTTAATCCTAACCAGATCCTAACCCCCTAAGGTCCAACTTGGAGAACACCTTGGCACCAATAATCTGGTTAAACAAATCGGGAATCAAAGGAAGAGGGCAGGGGTTTACATAGAAGTCACTGGCCTCCATAGCAAGAATCTAAATTGGGCCCCTATTTCCATTTTATAGCCCCTCCCACTACCCATTCCAGGCCTCTCTCTTTATTCCATGATCCTGTATGGATCAATGCAGAGCTGATCGTAAACTTCTAATACTTGCTGTTAGGGGTTGAAGGACCTGTGATGATGTCATCACAGGTCCTGGCAGATGTACCTTTCAAACCTAGGACCTACACCATTTTTGGTTCAGTTCCTTGCTTGATCCTGCAGGACCTGTGATGTTGAAGATGATGTCATCACAGGTCCTGGCATATGCACTGTTCTAAACTGGGAACTACACTTTACACTGTGCAGTTCCCTTACAGGACCTGTGATGACATCATCAAAGGTCCTTTAGTTTTAGAAAGATAGACAGGAGCAATTAGGAGGCGGGGCCTCTCCTTCACTGCGGGACCCTCTACCTCACGGGCCCCATAGCAGCTGCGTGGTCTGCCTATATGATAGGTATGCCACTGGAAGAGGGTAAGGATCACGGACAGTAATCCGATTAAGTTCATGGAAATCCAGACATGGCCGAAGACCTCCTTCTTTTTTTCTTTTTTTTTACAAAAAAGAACCCTGCTGCTACTGGAGACCTCGAAGGTCTTATATGTCCTTTGGCCAAACTCTCGTTAATATACTCTCTTATGGCCTGTCTTTCAGGTTAAGAAATGTTATACAACCTAGATTTTGACAATTTAGCTCCGGGAATACGATTGATGGGACAATCATATTCCCGATGCGGAGGTAAATCCTGGCATCCATTCTCAGAGAATACATCGGCAAAATCAGAATCTGCCTAGCTTGCCAATCGATAGTTGGATTGTGCTTGCTAAGCCACTGTACAGGGAGACCTTCCAAAACAAAACACAAGATAAATTCTTGATGAAAGTCACCCACTCTTAATCTGATATCATGCACCACTTGAGGCAAACACTTCTGAGCAAGAGGTGCAGAATCAAAAGCGAATACGGGAATGTTTTTTTCTAATACACTTGGTGACAACCCATGCATACGGACAATGACCATCAATTAGGTTCATTCCTGCCCCACTGTCGATAAACACCTCATTTCCCACAGTCTTGAACTCTAGAACCACCTCGGCAGTCAGGAGAAATTGGGTACTACCCGTAAAAGACAAATGCTAATTTTCTGACTCTCCTCTCACTCCTCCAAGAGTCAAATGAGAATTAAACGTCTTTTTTCTCTCCTTTTGTCATTTCATGTCTGGACATACATTGATAAAATGTCCCCTTTGTCTGCACCCGGAAGAGAAGACGTCGTCGCCTGCGCTTAATGAAGACACGTAAGGCGCAGGCGCTGGAGTTGATCAACCGGAGGAGGGGGCTTTTTTTGAAAGGAGGATACGGCGGCTACCAGCAAGTAACCACCCTACTTGCTGGTAGCGAAGCAATTAACATATTATAAAAGAGTGATTTTTAAAGAAACTAAGCCACAGAAAGCCACTATCAGGGCCAGGGCCGGTGTAGTAAATAGATTTTTGGAACCTGGAGATGAAAAAAGACCCATGCTCGGTCCGCTTCGTTTGAATTTTAGATCACTGCGCATGCGCGTGCAATGTACTGTGACACCCTATTTGAGTGGTTGGCAGTGGGCACAGTACAGTCTGTTTGCCTGACACACACTGGCAGGCAACTGCAATTATATTAAAGGGTAAAAATTAAATGACTTTTTTATCTGCAAGGTACTGAGCCACCCGATATGAGTGGTGGGCAGTGGGTACAGTACTGTCAGTGGGCCTGACACACACTGGCAGGCAACTGCAATTCTATTAAAGGGTAAAAATTAAGTGACTTTTTTATCTGCAAGGTACTGTGACACCCTATATGAGTGGTGGGCAGTGGGCACAGTACTGTCAGTGGGCCTGACACACACTGGCAGGCAACTGCAATTATATTAAAGGGTAAAAATGAAATGTCTTTTTTATCTGCAAGGTACTGTGACACCCTATATGAGTGGTGGGCAGTGGGCACAGTACAGTCAGTGGGCCTGACACACACTGGCAGGCAACTGCAATTATATTAAAGAATAAAAATTAAATTACTTTTTTATCTGCAAGGTACTGTGCCACCCGATATGAGTGGTGGGCAGTGGGCACAGTACAGTCAGTGGGCCTGACACACACTGGCAGGCAACTGCAATTATATTAAAGGGTAAAAATTAAATGACTTTTTTATCTGCAAGATACTGTGACACCCTATATGAGTGGTGGGCAGCGGGCACAGTAGTCAGTGGGCCTGACACACACTGGCGGGCAACTGCAATTATATTAAAGGGTAAAAATTAAATGACTTTTTTATCTGCAAGGTACTGTGCCACCTGATATGAGTGGTGGGCACTGGCAGTGAGCACAGTACAGTCTGTGAGCCAGACACACACTGGCAGGCAAATGCAATTAAATTAAAGGGTAAAAATTAAATTACTTTTTTATCTGCAAGGTACTGTTCCACCCTATATGAGTAGTGTGCACACAGTACAGTCTGTGGGCCTGCAGCCTCTCACACACGGGCAGGCAACTGCAATATATATATAGAAAAATAAAATAAAAGCAGACTGATGTACCAGCCCTAAAAGGGCTTTTTGGGGTGCTGTCAGGATGCTGTCCTTACAGCAGATGGCCCCTTTCACACAAGCGAGTTTTCCAAGCGGTTGAAATGCGTGAAGTGAACGCATAGCATCCTCACTGAATCCTGACCCATTCATTTCATTTGGTCTGTGTACATGAGCGTTTTTTTTTCACGCATCACTTGTGCGTTGCGTGAAAATCGCAGCATGTTCTATATTGCGGGTGCATTGCGTTTTTCACTGATGGTTGCTAGGAGATGTTGTTTGTAAACCTTCAGTTTTTTATCACGCGCGTGAAAAACCCATCAAATCGCATTGCACCCGCGCGGAAAAAACTGAACAACTGAACACGCGTTTCAAAGCCCTCACTGGCTTCTTCCTCAGTGGTTAGAGAGCTTTGAAACGCGTTTGGTGTTCCCTAGTATGCAGAGGAACTTTATGGATCAACAAAAGTGAAGTACACCAGCAAATATTATCTATCCGGAGCGCTCCTAAAGCTGGGACTCACAAAATTAAAGTCTCCACCTACAGCGCATCAGAATATTTGCTAAGCAGAAAACATCAAGGCAGCGCACGGAGGAGACAAGAGGAAGTCAGAAGCACATGACCGGAGTCAGGTCACGTGAGATGCCGAGCGAGGAGAGACGGTGAAAGCAATTCATTCAGGTCAGTGTGGATGTGGGACGCCGCATATAAGAAACCACCGTGACCTTAAGTATCACCATCTCACCCTTAGATAAGTGATGTTGTTTTATTGATTACACGAGATTCGGACTTTACCATTGAACCGGAACCAAACACTGCGGATTACACTTATGCGCATGAACTATTCAGGATCTAGACAGTAATACTTTATGCGAATCATTAAGGCCCGCATCCCCATTGTGGGATTTTCTCTAATGCTGGACAACTTCAGTATCTGAAATTAGGAACAATTATTATTTTTATTTTTTTAGTAACGACTTTATATTAAAGATTGAGCATAAGTTTTTAAAGCAAGTACTTGCTATATGTATATGTTTATGTGAATGTTGATGCACTATTTATGTGAATGTTGCACTTCTTTTTTAGTAATAAAATCACTGCATGTGACCATATTTCTGTGTGCCTACCCATATTTTCAAATATTAAAACTGAATGGCTTTGCCTGTGAAATAGCACAGTTTTCACTGAACGCATCCGGACCTAATCCGGACACGCTCGTGTGAAAGAGGCCTATGAGTCTTTGAGGACTGGAGTGGACACAGAACACTGGCCTAGCTAACACTTTCCCTATGAATTCAGCAGCAGCAGCACTCTCCCTGCTCTAACTAACACTGCAGCTTCAGAATGAATCTAAGATGGATGCTGTCCTTGCTTTTTGATAGAAGGTGGGAGGGTCTGGGAGGGAGGCTGATTGGCTGGAATGTGTATGCTGACTGTGAGGTACAGGGTCAAAGTTTGCTCAATGATGATGTATAGGGGGCGGACCGAACATCGCATATGTTCGCCCGCCACGGCAAACGCGAACATGCGATGTTCGCCGGGAACTGTTCACCGGCGAATAGTTCGGGACATCTCTATTTATAATGTCACGGATATGGTGTAGGTGGGAAACTCCACACCAAGCACAGGAGGAAAGGAGACAGGAACTAGGCCTGGAAACTAGGGTAAGATAGAAGGACACCTCCTAGAATAACCCCAATCCAAGTCCTGACTAACTATCATCATGAATTGACCTCGATTGTAGGAAAGTTCAAACACAGGAACCGAAAGCCCTAACACACCCTGTAGTCCCTGGTATAGTGAGACAACCTATTCCTCCACCAGGAATAGGAGTCTTCCTCAGGCCTAGATACAAAAGACAGGGAAATACAACAAACAAAATACAAATAGGAAAGAAGACACTTAACTTCACATGGAGCAAAGCTAGCACCAGGAGCTCAACCGAGATCCAACAACCAGCTAGCCCAGAGTCCAGAAACTGCAACTATAAACCGCACCCCCTGAAGGGGTAAGCAGCAATAAATAGGCGAAGTTAAATGACCAAACCAACAACACCTGCAAGAGGTGTGGTCATTACCAAAACAACCCAGACACAAATGATCCACAAGGAACCAGTCAGATAAACCCACGTGTTGCCAGTCTCTGTGATCTCCTGGCACCTGTCACGGGAGTGTCTGTGACTGTGACACATAGTGGCCCAGTAACAGAGTAGTGAGCATGGCAACCGCATGAGAAGTCAACACAGTGGCCCAGTTACAGAGTGGTGAGATGGCAATCGCATGAGGAGTCCACATAGTGGCCCAGTAGCAGAGTGGGGAGTAACAGTGTTGTGGAATCATATACTGTTGTGGAATCATATATATGAGTGTATACTTGCTTGTATTAATTACTAATGACTAACAGTTAGTTTGACAAAATGGCCCCTGAAACTAACACCTTACTAATCATAATGATTCAGCTATTCTAATGTGGTCTGAGACCGTTAGAACACTAACATGTGACAAATGAGATAACCTAGACTTAGTTCCTCTTTTTACCTCTTATTAACCCATGTATCACACGTAATAAACAGAACATCTTGCATTGACTTCCCTGTGACAGTCTGTGTGTTGATTTCTCGGCGTACGCCTAATATCTGATACCCATTCGGAGCAGTACATCAACTCAGCCTGACCCTTGCATCAGGACCAGAACAACAGCACAAGATGGTGGCAGTAGGAGAAGATGGCAGCAGAGACAGCAGTTGTGTGTCATCAGACGTGTGGCAGCATCAGAATAGTGGCTGAAATATGTGGCCAGAAGCAAAGGGCCATTTTTCCCAATGTTCTGGTGTGGCAGCACGCTGCAGTCAGAACATTACTGCCAGAATTATCTAGTCTGAATCATCAGGCACCAGTGTGTGGAAATCCTGGCTGATCTATGCTTGATTTAACTGTTAAAAAAAGGTTAATTTCTCAACATTTTCTGTTGAAAGGTGAGTTCTCTTTGGGTTAACTATGCCCTCGCTGCACGAAACACTTGCTCTGATGCCACTATACTGGCCATACAGGAAAGCTTGCACAGGGCAAACTCGGCCAGTTGCGGCTACAATTTAAGTCTGGTTGTCCAGTAGTCCTAGGGATCTTGGATCTGGGGTGACAGGGTGCAGTCCAAGTATGCCACCACCTGCTTGTTCATGTTCTGCTTTTTTAAACAGTGTCCCTAGCACTTGTCATGTCTCTCCCTATGCTCAGTTCACTGTAAAATGGCTGAGACCGGATAAGATTAGGATTTATATAGGTCTTTTACATCACAGGGACTGGCTAGCTGCTGATTGGATTGCTGCATTACATTATGGGTGATCTCTTGTTTCCGGACTTTTTACTTTCACTTTGTAACACATGTCACCACCATTTTAGGAAAAATTCTAATTTGTTGTCAGTCAAATTTTTCTTAAACTTCAGATCAAATTCCACTTTGGATGCTTCTATTTATTCAGTACTAGACATGTCCCTCCCAGTAAACTGCCTTGTGTGTGTGCACATATCTATGTTTAGCCTGTGTGATCTGCCCGCCTTGGATTTTCCCTCTTACATATGATGTCCCCCTCCCTGCGGCTTAATACAGAGAGATGGCAAAGGAGAGCAGAAAGAGCTGTCAGAAATTACGATACATACTGTAAATCCAGTAGAGTAGTACTCTGATGGTAGAAAGGACTGGTAAGAATAGTAGGTAATTTTTTAATGAACCTTATAAATAAGCTGAAGGTTTTACAATGGTCCTCACAGTCCCCTGATCTGAACATCATTGAAAATCTGTTGATAGACCTCAAAAGAGCAATGCATATAAGACTTTCCAGGAATCTCACAGCACTGGAAGAGTTCTGCAAGGAAGAATGAATACCTCAAACAAGAATTGAAAGACTCTTGGCTGGCTACAAAAAGAGTTTACAAGCTGTGATACTTGCCAAAAAGGTTGCTACTAGACACTAAACTTGCAGGATGCCTGAAGTTTTGCTTCAGGCCCTTTTTTATTTTTTATTTTGAAAATGTAAAAGATGAAAACAAAATAGTTTTTTCTTAAATACAAAGGGAATGTGTCATCTTTTACTTTATGCCTTTTGAAGATCATTTCATCTGTAACTTCCACAGTGGTGCCCAAACTTTTGTATGCCACTGTACATTATAGAGGGTGGTTCAAAAAGGAGGATGCAAAAGTAAAGTCCTGTAGTTAAAGTAAACAAATTGTGCTTTGAAAAATAAAATCTGTGCTGTGATTGGTTGGTATGGGCAACAAAGTCAAAGTCAGTTTGTTGCTTATAGCAACCAATCAAAGCACAGCATTTAATTTTCAACAGTAGAATTTGTTTTTAACGGACAATGGGGGCTGACCCACTGTGCCAACTAAGCAGTTTGGCTTTGAGCTATTCTTGAGGGTGTTGTCCTGGCGGTCCCCTGGTTTTCACCCGTTAACCAATATATGGTGATCTGGTCTTACCTGCAATAGAGCTACTATATATTGCTACCTCTTGGAGAAGTCCTGTTAAAGTTGGCAGCTGACCTATAGGGGTCAGAGACAGAAGCACCATTGGTTCAGGCAATACTCCTAGTCAAGAATTAGTCCGAAGTCAATATAGGCAGAGTTCACGTGTATCTGTAAAACAAGGCCAAGGTCTAGGCAGACAGCTGAGGATCAATATGATAAACAAGCAGTGATCAGGACAGGCAGTGGTGGATCCAAGATGGTAACAGGCAAGTTTCGGAACAAGGGCAGTCAGACACAGATACCATAAGCACATTATCAGTAGGACAAGAATACCTAACGTTCAAGCCAAAGCCACATGGGACTCCAGCGACCGGACCTGCTGCTGTTGAGTAGTGGAAGGCATGTGGTTTCTGGCCGCTGAGACAAGAGAGGCAGGATAAGTAACATGGTGTCCATGCCGTGTGGTGCACTGGTGGGCATGGGTCGCCATTGCAACATTGTTTACTTTAACTACAGGCCTTTACTTCTACATCAATATTTCTGATTCACCCTGTATGTGTACTTTATTTTAAACATGGAAGTCTATTGTAACATTTGGCCAATGGATGGCATCCATCAGAGCCATCCGTTGAACATATATATTTTCTTATCTTGCACCACATATCTTGTGTTATATCAAGTTAAGGGAATGCTTAAGGGTGGACAATTCTGTATTCAGTAACAATTAAATATATAAGTACTCACTGTCTTGCTTTTAAAGCCATTAAGGCCAGGCCCGGGTCCACATCTTCGTTATGAACTCAGGCACTCTGATCACTGTATCTGGTATGTATGCCGGCTTTTGGCTGGACAAAAAATACTACAGGCAGCGTTTATTGTCTGCCAGAATGCTGGAGTTCACAGCCCAGATATGAATACGGCCTTACCTTAAATCTCCTCTAAATGAGTGAGACTGTCAAGGAGGATCCCTCTGGAGCATGATTGGGTTTAACTGATTACCCCCTTCCAGACCAGGCCATTTATCCCTTTCCTGACCAGGCCTAATTTTTGAAATCTGACATGTGTCACTTTATGGGAAAAGGGTGATTTTCAAATCTTTTTGTTTTTTTCTTAATATTTTTAAAAACTTTTCAATACATTTATTTTCCTATAGTTCCTCTAAAGCATTTTAACCACTTTCAGACTGGGCCATTTTCCCCCTTCCTGACCAGGCCTAATTTTGCAAATTTGACATATGTCACTTTATGTGGTTATAACTTTGGAACGCTTTCACTTATCCAAGCCATTTAGAGAATGTTTTCTCGTGACACATTGTACTTCATGATAATGGTAAATTTGAGTCAATATGTTTTACCTTTATTTATAAAAATCCAGAAGTTAACGAAAATTTGAAAAAATTCACTGTTTTCTAAATTTGAATCTCTCTGCTTTTAAGACAGATAGTGATGGCTCATAAAATATTTATTAATTAACATTCCCCATATGTCTACTTTATGTTGGCATCATTTTAGTAATGCAATTTAATTTTTTTTAGGATGTTAGAAGGTTTCGAATTTTAGATGCAATTTTTGAAATTTTTAAGAAAATTTCCAAAGTCAACTTTTTTAAGGACCAGTTCCAGTTCTGAAGTCACTCTGTGGGGCATACATAATAGAACCAACCAATAAATGACCCCATTTTAGAAATGACACCCCTCAAACTATTCAAAACTGGTATAGCGCTTCCTGATCCTGATCTGTATATCTGTGTATCTGTGTATACAGCGATCTAGAAGGCAGGGAAACCCAGGAATGGTCCCTGCCTTCTCTCTGGGGTGTTCTTCTGTCACTGACAGCGGGCCCTCTGCTCGGCAGCTGCAAGATTAGCGTGCAGTTGCCATCTCTGATAGGACGTTCCAGAACGTCCATTCAGAGATAAACCCGACCGCCCAGTCAATGCTGGTTGCAGAGTGCTGTTGCATTTCTTTGTTTGTATGGGTGGTCAGAAAGTGATTAAAGCATGTTACTTATATTACTCACTACTTGGTATGATATCTCCCCCTCATTGCCATACACATCTCCTTCATTGATGCACATATTTCTTCCATTGTCTCCCATCTTCCTTGAAGAGTGTTATCACCGCTTTGGTCCATCCACAGTTTAAAAAAACAAAACAAAAGAACAAGGGTGAACTGACAAATCCCATAGATAGACAAACAGACATACAGATTTGCAGATTGGTGAACCTCTGCCCATCATTGCTTCTGAATGACTCTGCTTCTCTAACATGATCGTTTTATACCCAGGCATGTGACTTAGTTGCACATTGCTCCTATAGCTGTATTTTTATTAGCACCAATTAATTTTCCAGCCACTTGTTACCCCTGTCCCAACTTTTTTTAAATGTGTTGCTGCCATCTAAATGAGTTAATTTTTTTCATGAAGTAATAAAGTACCTCACTTTTAACATCTGATCTGTTCTATGATCTATTGGGAATATAATATGGGCCTATGAGATTTGCAAATAATTACATTTTACATTTTATTTACATTTATTTACATTTCACACAGCATCCCATTTTTTGGAATTGGATTTTAAATAATCCAGGTGGATATAATCTTCACTTGATCCCAATAAAGAACCCAGGCTAGTATATGTCAAGCTAAAATGTATAATTTCTGCTCTCCGGTTGCTGTGCAATTCCTTGTTTATTTTTGATGCAGAACACCAACAAAATGAAATTAGAAGTTCACTGAAATGTTTTACTTAAATTCATATGCTATAATTTCATAAGATTCTTTGCAAACACTCTTCTTTTTCCTGCTCCATTATAATTGGAAAACGGACAGAAATACATGCACTTACATACAGCTAAGACTAATTGGTTCCTATAGAGATCCACAATATTCCAGCTCCATTGTGAGAAAGTATTGAAACATCTTGGTCTCCAATTCCGTCTCAGGTGACTTACCAAGGCACTAGTCAACAACAATTCCTAGCCTAATAGGACGCATGAAAGCTGGCAATGGACTCCAACTACTGAATATGGTGGCAGAACAATATTTATTGCTTTTGCTGCCCTAGGCACGAAATCCACAGAAAAATCTGCATGTTTTACATCTGAATTTTGATGTGACAGATTTCACTCCTGCTGCATTGAAAGTGGTGAAATCCATAACAAATCCTCCAATTCTGACACATATAGATTAACCAAAAGGCTGGGTCCAGACATGGCAGAATTGCCCAGACCCATTGTTCTGGTTTTATAAGTAAGAAGGCAGAGCCTCCAAAGCAAATATAAACAGAACCTCACCAACCTCACTATTTCAGGTCTTGTCACTAGTATTGAGCGAATTGAAGCATCCAAAGTGGAATTCAATCTGAAATTTAGGAAAAATGTGATTCACGATAAATCTGAATTTCCTTGCGCTTCGCCGTATCGTTTTTTTTTTTTTTTATTTTTGGCTGACATGCCAAAAAAGTCAGTGAAAGTCAGACATCCTGGAATGAGATATGACCCATGATGCCATGAAGCCAGCAAATCCGAAGATAGCTGTCCCCTTTGATGTCACAGCCCTATAAAAAGCCTCATCCCACGCGGTCTCTGTGATTTCAGTGTGAGCTAAACTTAGGGAGAAATGTGACAAGCACTAATGCCCCAAGGACAGTGTTGCAGAAAGCTATAAATAGAAGAATATTGGATAGGGAGAGTACAGGGACAGTGTAGGGAGATCATGAAGAGAGTTTTTAGAGACTGTAGTAAGAGTATTAGGAGACAGCAGGGACAGTGCAGGTTGGGTGTAATCATGTGGGCATCCTGTTGAACTGCTGCCACATTCCCAGATAATGTTAGTTTATACATAGAATTACTGTGCCTTAGTTTTAAAGGGCAGTCTAATATATTGCTGTGTACATCTTGTTGAACTGCTGCCACATTCACAATTAATTTGTTAGGTTAATACATAGAATTACTGTGCCTCAGTATTAAAGGGCAGTCTAATATATCGCCATGTGCATCTTGAACTGTTGCCACATTCCCAATTCATTTATCAATTTAAACATAGAACTGCTGCAACATTCCCAGTTAAAGTTTTAAATGGCAGTGTAATATATTGTGTAATACTGTATATATACATAGAATTATTGTGCCTCAGTATTAAAGGGCTGTCTAATATATGGCTGAGTGCATCTTCTTGAACTGCTACCGCATTCCCAGTTAATCTGTTACTTTATACATAGACTTACTGTTCCTCAGTATTAAAGGGTGGTCTAATATATCGCTCAGTGTATCTTGTTGAACTGCTGCCACATTCCCAGTGAATCTGCTACATAGAATTACTATTTCTCAGAATTAAAGGGTGGTGTAATATATCGATGTGTGCCTCTTGTTGAAGAGCTGCCACATTTCCAATTAATTTGTTAGTTTATATATAGAATAACTGTGCCTCTATTATTGTGCAGTCTATTATATTGCCATGTTTATCTTATTTAACTGCTGCAACATTCATAGTCAATCCGTTATATTTCTGATACAGTTACTGTACACTATGGCCAACAGACAGTTCCCTGGGCCCTCCAAAGGAATGGACAGTGGCAAAAATGTTGCTGTATCTGGCACAGCTAGCTGCAGATAAGGGGGGGTGGTAGCAGCAGCTGCAGCAACAGGCCAGAGCTGCCACGGTCATCCGGCGGTCGTGTTTTGACCAATTATGCTGCTGTAATGGAACTAGATTTTCAACATCATCTAAAGTGACAACAGATACAAATGGCGAGGAATCGGTGGGTTCCTCTGACACAATGCTTAGTCAGCATGGCCCAGGAAATGCCTCTGTGCCCTCACCTGTCCTGAACCTGCCCCCTGAACCTGCTTCATCTGCTAACCATGTAATGGTAGCCACTGGCTCTGATCTTCTTTTCAGTGAGAATGAGCTTTGTAAAGACAATCAGCAGTTACAGGCCAGTCCAGACATAGAGTAGAGGACCGCTACGGACTCTCCTAGGCGTGCAACTACCGATGATGACAGTCGGGTGGGAGCACATGTTGCAAGCAGAGACTTGCGTAAGAGACAGGTGAGGGTAACACAAGTAACAATCAAACAGATGTAGATAATGATGTAGCCGATTGCACGTAGGAACTGGGTTGAAGAGGAGGCATCATCATTATCATCAGGCAGCAAGGGATGGCGGTGTACTCGTGAGAAAGCAGGGTGGAAGCTTGCCTGTGAGACAAATGCAGAAGGGATACACCATCTGCTACTCAGGAGGCTTCCTGTGAGGAACACGCTAGCAGTGCATGGGTTCATAAAAGCAGCAGCAGGTATCATGCAGTGGTGGAGGGAAAATGCCATACTCACCAGTGTGAGAATTTTACACCAAGAAGCTGGGGGACGTAAGTGTGGCGATGTGCAGGATGCGTGGGCAGAAGGTGAGACGCGGCTAGGGTGCTACTGTTGGCACCACGGCCCTGCGTCAACACATGGAGAGTCACCATAAAGTGCCGTGGGAAAACAGTGCCACTTATTTAGTGTTACATCCTGATGCAGCAACCGCTGCATTTACCATCGGCCGACACTCCCTCTCTAGCAGTCAGGGCTTGTCAATGTCAGCAGAAGACAGCTGTTGTTCCTTTCCATCGACTTCAATGTCGTCAATTGCTCGTGTTGCTCCTTCTCCTTGTCACTTGTTTCGACAGTAATTGATCACCGAGGTGATTGCAAAACGGCAACAGTATTTGTGCAATTATCCAATGGTGCAGTAGCTGGTACAGTCCCTCTCTTTACATGTTGACTATGGAAGTAGTATGTAGTAGAATATGGAAATCATTCTTTTTTATGAACCCCTTAGGGGGGGGGGGCCAGGTCTCAATGATGATTATCCTCATCTTTTGCTTGCTTTACTTCTTCCAAATCATCCTTTGCAGTCTCCATGTCTGAAAAAAGTCAACCAGATACAGAGATAGGAGAAGCTGAATATTCCTGATGACATATCATCAGTATTAGATGATATGGAAAAAGTGGCAAGGCAGATGCCAGAAGAAGGGTTCTTCAACCTTTAGGGCAGAAGAGCGGTTGGGTTTGCAGAAGTTGGTTTGCAACTAGGGGGTGCGAAGGGGGTGGATCTTTCTTCTTGTGTGACTCTGGGAATGCCCCATGACCGTTTTTCTTTCCCCTTTTATCAGTTCGTTGGATCCAACTGCCGGTTACCTGCTGCGCAACGATGTACTCTTTTTGTAGTTTCTGGATGCAACGGTTAAAGGCAAGTGTAAGTCTGTTTTTGAAAGTTCTTCATTGTTTATATTGTTTTCAGAGCATATAGTACCGGCCCCATTTTTGATTTAGCATTTTAATTTTTTCCTCACAACATTCCAATAGCTATAACCTTTTTAAATTTTCCATTAATATAGCCATATGAGTGCTTATATTTTGGTGGATAAGTTGTACTATTTAAGAGCAACATTAAATTTACCATGGAAATTGGGGAAAAAAAATATTTTTCAGGTTAAATTGTAAATGAAATACTATTCCGCCAAGGTTTTTAAGGTTTTTACATCACGGCATTAACTTAGCGCTAAAAATGACATAACTTTCTTATTCTGCATCTCAATACAAATACGTTGATACCATATATATTGTATATATTTTTTTATTTTACTACTTTTACAAAATAAAAAAAATCTTTGTAAAAGACAGTGTACTGTCTGCATCTTTTGCAGCCGTATTGAAATGAATGGGTCAGCACCCATACAGCAAAATTGCAGAACGGATACTGACCCATTCATATGGTCGTGTGAATGCACCCTAAATAATATTAACTTTATGCTAAGCACTATTCTGAATGTAGCAATACCAAATATGTAGATATTTTTATATAACCATTTTTGCACCAGATGTCAATTGCTTTTTTTAAATAATTATATAATTTTTATTTAAAATTCCATATAACAAATACATGATTAATCAGTAACATGATTACTGTAGTTCTTACCCCATTTTTTCCCCTCCCTATTCCCAACCCACTCAACCAAACCCTACCCTCCCTCAGTAGAAATGCGTCTCTAATCCCTCCAAAATTGGAAGGAAAAAGAAAAACATAAACAGAAGAAAAACAATAAAATGAAGAGACAGGTGGGTGGGGGGTATGGCGGGGATGGAAGGATCACTGGAAAAAGTCTACCACTTCCAATCCCCCCATATCTTAGACCATTTTTTCTTTGGCGTTTCTCTGGGTATATAAAACATTCTCATATCTCTTAACCTTGTTTACCAGATGTAACTACTATTTTTGACTTTGGAGTGTTATGTGAAATCCAGACTTGAGTAATTAAGAGTCTGGCTAAGAACCTAATTTTGACCAAAAGGATATTTTGATACTTATGGAAGTTTACCATAGATAAGTCACTCAATATCCAGCACTCAGGTGTAGAAGGGATTACTACTCTAAGTTTTTGAGTGATAAAATTATGAATTAAACCCCAATAGAGTGTTAGATCTGGACACAACCAAAATATATGCAGAAAATCCATCCACCCACCGTGAAACACCAAGGGCAATTCAAGGATTCTCGTAAACCACATTTATTAAGCCATATCGGCATGATATACACTCGATGTATAATATTAAACTGTATCAATATATGATTAAAGTTGTGCAATACTAATTTTTAATTACTAAATATGTTTCCCCCCTCCTGTGTCATAACCATTGGGCAGTCAATTAACTAGGCCCTCTGACCCGGAGAGACCGCCTTAATTAATAATTTATATAGTTGGGAGATCTCGCCCTTATGGCCGGAACTTCCCAACACTACATTCAAAGGTGAAGAAGTGTCGATCTCTAGAAGAGAAGCCTATTTAACACTAAAGAGAGCAGAATGTAACTGAAAATACCTAAACCAACTTAAATTACCTACCTCTTTTCACCACCTGTGAAAGATACAAAAAGTTACTTTTTTGCCAAAACCTATCCCCAAGTAATTTACCAACCTCCTGTAAATAAAAATTATGCCAATGAGGGGTGCACAAAAAGGATCCCTTTATCCCCATCCATCTTCTAATGGTGGTCCAAGATCTAGAGAATAATTTCCCAGTCACTCTATACTCTTGTTCAACATTAATCAATCGCCCAGATTTAAGTAGTGTAAATATATTATAAAATGGGGATCGTTTAACCAAAGTCTTACACAGAGCACTTTTCTCCCAATGACAATATAAACAAAGCTGCACGGCTTTAAAATAACCCTTAAAGTAGGGAAGATTCAACCCTCCCTGCTCCAATGGTTTATAAAAATGGTCCAGTTTTAACCTCACTCGCTTTCTTCCCCAAAGTAGATTGTTAATCATCCTCTCAATGAGCTTAAAGGGATTCTGTCACCACCTACAGTATAACCCCTCTGAGCTAAACATATGCTCATGTCTAGGGTAATATTATGATTCCTAAGGTGGCCTTATAAAATCGATTTGTGGCTTTATTTAGCTAAAAAATAGGTTATACTAACCTGTCAATCACTCATTTAAGGTGCCCAAGGGGAGGTCCGTTGATCCATGGTGCCCATTGTCCATTTTTAGCAGATAAAGCCACAAATCGATTTAATAAGGTCAGCTTGGGAATCCTGATATTGCGCTGGACATGAGCTTATGTTTAGCTCAGAGTAGTTATAGGTGGTGACAGAATCCCTTTAAAAAACTTATCCACGATCCACATTGGGGAATTCCTGAGGGTATAGAGAAGTTAGGGCAAAATCACCATCTTGCTCAAGGATATTCTATCAGCTCTAGATAGTTGTCCAATTATAATACTCAGGAACCGCGCTGCATCAAGTGGAAACAAGTTCAAGCCTTGCAGGTTCCAACGTCTGTCGGAGTCGGTTGAATCGGAACCAGGATAAACCTTAGCCGGTTATGCTGTAATGAAAGCAAAATAGTGCACCACCTTTTGTAAAATAGCTGTTGCGCTTTAATCACTTACAGAATCGCAGTGTAAACAGTCATAAACCGTCTCAGCGGTATTGCCCGACTCGGTTTGCTGGCTGAGCTTCATCAGGGCAGGAACACCTGCCCCTGATGAAGCTCAGGCCAGCGAAACCCGGGTCGGGCAAATACCGCTGAGACGGTTTTATGACTGTTTACACTGCGATTCTGTAAGTGTGATTAAAGGCGCAGCAGCTTATTTTACAAAAGGTGGTGCACTATTTTGCTTTTCATTACAGCATAACCGGCAAGGTTTTATCCTTGGTTCCGGCTATTCAACCGACCCACAGACGTTGGAACCTGCAAGGCTTGAACTTGTTTCCACTTGATGCAGCGCGGTTCCTGAGTATTATAATTGGATTGTTAAAAGTGTTTTTCCCACAACACAATTGGAACCTGCAGCAGCGTGGTATCGTATCCCGGACGTGACTGGTACTTTATATTACTCATCTAGATAGTTGTAGTCGAAGCCATATAGTAATTTTTTTCTCAACTTTCTTATCAATGGAATCAAATTAAGTAGAATATAATCCTCAATCCTAGGCGATATAATCATACCAAGATATTCAACTGAATCAATAACCTTTACCATTGTCAAAGACTCCTCACTCAGATACTCAAAATTAATCAGATGTCAATTGTTAATGGAAAAATGTAAATAATTGTTTTTGCCACTTTAAACTCTTCCTTATGCAGCGATTCTGTTTTCACTTTTGTTCCCTGCTTTCCAGTAGCAATAACTTTTTTATTTTTCAGTTCACATAGCCATATGAGGTCTTACATTTTGTGAGACAAGTTGTAATTTCTACTTTTGAATAGCATTTGAAAAACAAACAACTTTTTTATATTTATGTGTACAGAGGTGTGTGGAGGCTCATTTTTTGCAAGGCTACCTTTATTTTTAAAATAATACAAATTTGGGGTGTGTAAAGCTTTAAATTATAATCACTTTTTTTTCCTATACGCCATTCACAATTCAGGATAAATACTTTTATATTTTAATAGTTTGGGCATGCCTAATTTTGCAAATCTGACATATGTCACTTTATGTGGTAATAACTTTGGAATGCTTTTACTTATCCAAGACATTCAGAGATTGTTTTCTCGTGGCACATTTTACATCATGTTAATGGTAAATTTGATTAAATATATTTCACCTTTATTTATAAAAAAATATACAAAAGTTGATGAAAATTTGAAAAAAATCACTGTTTTCTAAATTTGAATCTCTCTGCTTTTAAGACAGATAGTGTCATAAAATACTCATTAATTAACACTCACCATATGTCTACTTTATGTTGGCATCATTTCAGTAGTGTAATTTTATTTTTTTAGGACGTTAGAAGGTTTAGAATTTTAGAAGCAATTTTTGAAATTTTTAAGAACATTTCCAAAATCAATTTTATTAAGGACCAGTTAGGTTCTGAAGTCATTTTGAGGAGCTCACGTAACAGAAACCACCCATAAATATCCCATTTTAGAAACTATACCCCTCAGACTATTCAAAACTGGTTTTAGAAATGTTGCTAACCATTTAATCATTCCACATGAATTAAAGGAAATTGAGGTGAAATTTTTAAAATGTCACTATTTTTTGCAGATTTTCCATTTAATCATTTTTTTCCTGTAACACATCAAGGGTTAACAACAAAACAAACGTAAATATTTATTAACGTAGCCAAAATCATAAGTCAGTAATTGTAAATAATTCGGGTACACCTCCAAAATACGAATAACTTAGACAAAAAATAGAGAGTGACTCCTAAAATGATTAATTTATTGATATATTTAAAATCATACCCATGCTTACAAACATCCTCATGTAAGGGCTCTGGGAAGGTATATTGGGATAGGAGCGAACTCCAAAATGGAGGATAGAGGCTATGTGGATAGGATGTGTAATAACTATCCCTTAATGTATCCCTATATATGCCTGTGCCCGAGGGCAACCCCTGAAGGTGGGATCCCCCCCGTCCTTGTACCTACCCTAAATACCCCTTGGCGTGTCCCTACACCCTATAAGTTCATAACAATCAGTGTCTGATAAATACACCGAAAATGCTTAATATCAACCCCGACGCGTCTCCCCCAGGAAAAGCGGGTTCATCAGGGGGCCACAATAATCAGAATGCACCGTCAAACAAAGAGCCCAAATCCTACGGTGGGGAAATGAAGGCACCGGTGGTGGAATGCGGTCATATAGGCACCTAGATGCAAACACATACAAAGAATAGGTCATACCTCATGCTCCAGTCAGCGTGGACATTCATCCGAAGAGATGTTATACACTTACCCACCCCGATGCTCAGACAGACTCCTAAAGCAGGTCAGGACGGAGGTGGCTGATAATGCACCTGACGTCCAGAGGTACTTGCCGCCTTTAAAAGGTGATTGCTCCACCCCTACCTGTCGGCTGCCACCAATGATAAACAGGTAGGCAGCTGGCGTAAATATTTATTACCCTGAATTCTGTAGTTTAAAGAAACCCCATATGTGGTCGTGGCAAGGAGCGCCATATGATTTTTAGAGGGCAGATTTTGCTGGAATGGTCTTAGGGCGTGTAAACCCCCAAAAAGTGACCACATTTTGTAAACTACACCACCCTAGGATATTTTAGAAATTATAACCCTTGGCTGTGAAAATTAAAAATAAATTTTTTTTTTACAACAAAACGGTGCTTTAAGCCCAAACTTTCTTTTTCACAGAAGATAACAGGAGAATATCCCCCCATAATTTGCTACTCATTTTCTCCTGAGTACAGTAACACCCCAATTGCGGTCATAACTTATTATTTGGGGATACGCCAGGGCTCAGAAGGGAAGGAGCGGCATCTGAATTTTCTAACATGGAATTTTCTGTCATGGTTTTTAAGAGCGATAACTTTTTTATTTTTTGCTCAATGAGCTGCATGAGGGCTTATTTTTTGTGGTACAAGCTGTAGTTTTTATTGGCACCATATTGGGGTACATTTGGCTTTCTGGAAGCTTTTTATCTAATTTTTTGAGGAGGTGAAGCTGTTTGGTGTCATTTTTCTATATATTCTTTTTACACAGTTCACTTTGATAGGGTAGATCATGCAATATTTTTGTATATCAGGTCATTATTGATGCAACAATATGAAATATGTAAAAAAAATGTTTACGTTTTACACAATAAGAACATTTTTAGAAAAAAATATATGTTTTTGTGTTACTATTTTCTAACAGCCGTATTTTTTAAAATTTTCTAGCTATGGTCTTGTAGGAGAGCTTGTTTTTTGCGGGATAAGGTGTCGTTTTTACTACCATTTTGGGCTACATATAACTTTTTGATCGATTAATATTATGTGATATGGGAGGTGAGGTAACTAAAAAAGCTGTCTTTGCTAATGTTTATTTATTGTGTGATATTTTTAACATTTTTTAAATGACTTAAACTTAAACTTTTTATTTTTTATAAAACACTTTATTTTTATTTTTTTATTTTTTATTTTACACTTTGTGGCCCCCATAAGCTTTTAACTTCACTTTTTTTTTTCACTATTGATTTCTCCTGTAACTGGAGCAGACATAGTAGCTCCAGCTACAGGGGAAATAAACCCTCCAGAGAGGCTGTACAGCATAATACTATACTGTACAGCCTCAGTGCAGGGCTGATCGTAGTATATGGAAGACCCGACAGCTCCGGCGGTCACATAATCATCGGGCCAGGACAGAAAGCAGCATAGCGCATCCTTGCTGTATACACAGCACTCATTCAGCACTATGTATACAGTGATCTAGAAGGAAGGGACACCCAGGAACGGTCCCTGCCTTCTCCCTAGGGTGCCCTGCTGGCACTGACAGCAGGCCCCCATCAGAGCAGCTGCAAGATTAGCATGCAGCTGCCATCTCTTAAAATATGTTCTAAAACGTCCGATCAGAGATAAACCTGACCACCCAGGACATTTATAGTCAATGGGTAGTCAGGAAGTGGTTAACATGTGACTGTCTGATCGCTGATCCCATAGACTGAAGTTTCTATCCCAGGAAGGGCTAAAAAGAAACTCCGCTATTGCAGGCCTCAGATCCTTCAGAAGGGTGCTATAGTAACTGAATGGCTCCAGTTATTTCATCATGGGGAGCCCTCTCAGTCACTGGGAGCTCAGCGCTCCTTGTAATTGACCACTCAGATGCCATGGTTGCAATTGATGATGGCATCTGAAGGGTTATTGCTGATCACTGAAGGTCTGCTGTGTAAAACAGCAGGTGCTCGTGACTATGGCCCCACATCACCTCACAAGCGATACTTACCTTTTCAGGTTCATTTCAGATAAATCATGTAAAACGGCACACAGCACCATTTTACTTCACATGTCAATGGGAAAAAACACTAGGAAGGAAGAAGAAGGAGGCTTACATGACCCTGATAGGGGGCTTGCCTTCATTGGCTCCCAGGCTGACAGACAGCCTGGATGAGCCAATCAGTGCTACAGCAGGCTGGGAGGTTCCCTTGCAGAACAAGCAGAACATTATTGTGTGATGGGCTGTGAATGAGGGTGGATGGGTCTTACAGTGTCTGCTTCACAGAGAATTGAATTTTCCCTTAAATTTGGACCGAAGTTAATTTGTTTGATTTAGATTCACTCATCACTAATCTCTACACAGTTCAAATTCAAATGTTTGGGGTTGAAGTTTTAAAAAACAGCACATACGTGTCTTACAATACACAGGGTAGTGAAAGATAACATATATGAGTGATAATGTGAAATATTAGGCATAAAGCCATATTGTTTCATCTCCAAACAGTTGAAATGTAATTTTTTTTTGGGGGGTGAGGTTTTGAAAACCAGCATATACTGCATATTGCATAGCAGTTTGTCAACTTTTTTTTACACTAGAGAAATGTTTTTTCTGAATCTGCTTACTTTAACAAGCAAAATAAATAGTGTGAAAATCTGTTAGTGGCACAGATACTGCAGTATTTTGAAAGTCAACTGTAGGTAGCAGTGTTTTCAGTATGTTTGTGGAAAGAAAAGGATATCATATTGAACCTCCAGTCCTTATGTTCCTTTAAACCAGATTTGCAAACTGTTCCACAATTTGTGCAACTATGTACATTTAGGCCCAAGAATGTCAGATATATGGAAGGGTAACCAACAAGAGACCCAGAGCCAGAATGTGGGAAGTAGCAAAACCAGCTATCTGGCCATAAATAGTAGAAGAAGTAGTAGGTTGAAGTTGTCCCTAGCTTTGGAAAGGTGTAACATTATCGCTGAGGAGATAGAGGATAAAATTGTGGATTGGATGGCTCAGTCTTCCTCTCAGACACAACAGGATGATGTAGAGGTGACTTCAGAGTCTGACACTGTGCCATGGAGCCAGGGGTCAAAGCGTTCCTCCAGCTCCTAGTCCTTGCAGCCCCAGAAAAGGCTTTCAGTGGAGTCTTTTCAGTCTTCCTTGTGCCTTCCTAGAGGGATGCCTTCCTTTTTCTAAGAAGAGGCAAGATATTCCCACCACGCCCTATGCTAGATATTCAAGAGAGTCTCCCTGTTGACGACTCATGTGAGAGCAGTCAGCGGTTGTGCTGCCTTGAGGAGGAGGTTCAGGAGGCAGCTACAGACCCCTTGCATAGCTGTGTTGGTGGTGGTAGTAGTGGCACCCTATATCACTATCTAAAATACACTGACTATCTCCAACTTACTATCTGTATTATATATATGAGCTAACTATCTAATGTAATTAAAGAGGACCTTTCCTGAATATGAGCTGAGCGCTGCGATTGGCCAGTGCTCCAGCCCTGGGAGAAGGAGACGCCCAAGGCAAAAGAAGATGTCTCCGCCCCAGGCAAATTTGGAGAAGCACGAGCGCCGGTACCGGGGTCTACAGCGGACGAACGGAGCGGAACCCAGGGATACAAGTAAGTACATGTACATACCTTTGCATAATAAACTGTGGACCAATGAAAGGTCCTCTTTAAATAAGGATCCAGATGAGTCTGCAAAGCACAGAGCACAGCAATGACACTGCTGCCTCTCTCAGAACTACAAAAAAACAGCAGAAAATAGCTGCTGGGGAGTTTCTTATATAGTAAAGGGGTAGGCAACTTTCCTATTGGTTGCTAGGGAGGTTGCTATCCTCTGACAACGATATTGCAGCCTTCTCATTGGCCAACAAGCAAGAAGCCAGAGTACTGATGAAAAAAAAGAATAGAATATTCGCGATTGCAAATATGTAGCACTATACTCTAGATTTCCGCGAATTCTCGAAGTGCCGATATTCGCAATAAAAGTTTGTGATTAGCATATTCGCGATCAACACTAGTGACAGCTTATGTGAGACGCCTGTCAGATGCTGAAACCCTTTGAAGAGGCCACAAAGTTTGTCAGCAGGGACAACTGTGGCATGAATTATGGAATCCCTCACATATTTATCATAGAACAGATACTGATGCTCATGCAGCAGGGGACAATAGCGGAAAAAGAGCAGCTAATGCTTTCTGCTGTCCACCATGTAGCTCTTGGGGACCCACAAAGAGAAACTGCCACACTCCCCCTTGCCACAGAGTCACCCCCTTCCGCCACCACAAGCAGCAGAAGCTGCAGCAGCAGTAGCCATTTCGGTCTTCAAACAGTTTTTCCATGTGTCACGCAAGGCAAGCCGAGGCGTCCCACCTCAATGCGCACGTTCCAGCCTACTGTGCCTACACAGTAGTGCATACCATGTTCCCTGATCCCATGGATTTCCTTTTTTTTGTCTACTCCAGTGTCATCTTGGAGTATGGTGACACCCAAATGGACCAAGTTATCTTCTGCCAGTGCCTAAGCCATCACTTTTGTCAAAATGAATCAAGCCTGAATTAGGGAGGATTTTCACACTCCTCTGGCTGAAGTTGATGAATAGATCTGGCCTTGCTGATGGTGCCCCATCTTGCCACTGTTGCTGTCCGCCTGCTTGCTGTCCTGCCTACCATGATGTTGCCTTTCTACCATCATTTTCTATATGGCTGCAACATAACACATGTGATGGTGTGTTTTTGACAGTGTGTTTTTAAAAACACTGTTTGTTAATGCCATTGAAAGTATGTGACATGATTTACTATTGTTGTCACTGGAGGGGAGGGAAAAAGCAAAAATTCATAAAGAATGAAAAAGTATAACAAGTTTTCCTAAAAATCCTAAGTCCTAGGAGACTAGTTTGTATACCAATTTCCAGAAGAACACCGAAAAATAAATATCAAGCACACTGCATACACAAAGTTGAAAATAAATATGAAAATAAATCAATATTTTATAATATAAGTTAAAACTTACAAACATATAGGTAAGGCTGACGAGTCAGCCTGCATTTGTGGGAGGGGCGGAGGCACTTCATAAACGAGGCACGGCCTCGCCCACGGGCGTGCATTCTCAATACATCTGGGTGCTGTTATCGTAGGGGAAGTTCGCATCCTCGTTTAGTGGGAATCTTTCATTTTAGTACGGAGCCGCAGTGGAGCTACTTTCTTCACATCCGCTGCAGCACGCACGTGCCGTTACAGGTATCGTAGGCTGCAGTCTGTATGAGGCTGGAGCAGACGGCCAGGACTTAACACCATTCAATTGCCACTGCCGGGTGGACAGTATTCTGGCAGTCCGTGAAAGTGAGTACAGTCTCCTTTTTCTTAAAAAAAAACCCTGACACATACAGGCATTAGGGGGCCCCCAGCACTAGTTGTCCGCTACCTTTCACTTTTAGGTTCTCGTCACCACTGCTGCTTGTTTGGTTCCTGAGGGCACGTGTCACCAATTACCATAGGCTTACATTTTCTAATTACCATGGTTCGCTTCGTTCTTCAGCTTGTGTTTTCCTTCACTACTAGCATCTGTTGCCTGCCACGCTTCAGGCTCACGTTTTAATTACCAATGTCTGTTGCCTGCCACGTTCTTCAGGTTTCGTTTAATCACTTACGTCTGTTGCCTGTTACATTCTTCAGGTTTACGTTCATTCACTAATGTTTGTAGCCTGTTACGTTCTTCAGGTTTACATTAAATCACTAATGTTTGTTGCCTGTTATGTTCCTCAGCCTTACTTTTTTAAATCACTAATGTCTGTTGTGTATTACGTTCTTCAGGTTTACGTTTAATCACTAATGTTTGTTGCCTGTTACGTTCTTCAGGTTTAAGTTTTTAAACCAGACTAATGTCTGTGGCCTGTTACGTTATTCAGGCTTACGTTTTAAATACTAATGTCTGTTGCCTGTTACGTTCTTCAGGTTTACGTTTTTTAATTACTAACTTCTGTTGCCTGTTACTTTCTTCAGGCTTACGTTTTAATTACTAATGACTATTGCCTGTTACGTTCTTCAGGTTTACGCTTTTTTAATTACTAATGTCCGTTGCCTGTCACGTTCTTCAGGCTCACGTCTGTTAATTATTAATGTCTGTTGCCTGTCAACACAATTAAATTGTATTTGGCCGGGGTCCATCATTTCTTCATGGTAGAATATCCAGATAGTAGGTCGGTCTTCATGTCTCAAGAGATAAAAGCAACCCTCAGAGGCATACAGAAGTATAGGGAGCGGACTGTCCCAAGTATCAGGGGAACTATTCAGGAAACTTTCTACTTTCCTAGTTGGTAATCATTTTGGGCTTCATTCCACCATAGTCATAAAGGCGGCCATGTATCTCGGTTTCTACAGATACCTGAGGCCAGGGGAATTCACCAGTACTTCTGCTAAAACCAAAAGCTTAACAAAGGGTCAGTTAGTGTGGTATAATGACCATTTCACATTGTATCTCTGGTCTTCCAAAATATCGCAGGTCGGTCCACCAGTGGAGGTCAAGTACTTCCAGTCGTTTAATGATTGGTGCCCTGTTATTGTTGCCCACTACTTCCGTTCAAAGTCAGGGCCGTCACCTCATCTCAATTCACCTCCCATGTCCGTTCTCTAGTGGCTGGATCCGGTTTTGATCCCAATGCCATTTCAGGTCACTCGTTCCGCATTGGGGCAGCATCCGTAGCGTCAAAGCATCATGTCCCAGGCCACATCATCCGCAAGATGGGACATTGGCGTTCTTTTGGTTTTGCCCGATACATCCCGAACCCTTACCCAGAGATATCTGTTGCTTTTTGCAGTTTGGCATTGTGATTTGGTTGTACATGCCAAAGTTCTTTCTTGTACTACACGGCTTGGTTTTTGCTCCCTTATAGGCCTACCCACGGCAGTGGTTAAGGGCACCCTATCAGCCATTCAGTCAGCTAAAACATGTTTAGTTAGGTTAGGCTAGTCTCGGTGTTATCTCCTTAGGGTTTTCAGTAATCTCGTTGTCCGTAGTCATGACCACTAATAGGTTATGCTGACGAGTCAGCCTGCATTTGTGGGAGGGGTGGAGGCACTTCATAAACGAGGCATGGACTCGCCCACGGGTGTGCATTCTCGGTAAGCCACCCACCCTCCCTTCTCTTTTTATTTCCACAGGGTATGCCCCCTTATAGGCCTACCCATGGCAATGGCTGAGGGCACACCATCATCCATTCAGTCTGGTCAGCTAAAACACGTTTAGTTAGGTTAGGCTAGTCTCGGTGTTATCTCCCTAGGGTTTTCAGGCATCTCGTTGTCCATAGCCATGACCACAAATAATATATCGACAGATCAGCCACATGGAGGAGCCACAACATAGGTCACATAGACAGTAATGTAAGCATGTAACAGCAGTGAATATAAGTACAAACCAAAATATGGCACTGCAAATAATACATAATGGTATACAGACAAAAAAGTGTGCTCCTCCAAAAACACCCCAACACCTTTTTCGCGTCAGCTTCCTCAGTGGCAATTGGAGCCACTTTGGTTCATTCTAAATCTATTTTGAATTTCGCCGAGCCTGAACCAAACCGAATCTCGACCAGTTAGCTCATATCTAGTGGAATAGCCAAGCTATGTTCCTTTTTTGATAGGCTTGCTGTTTCATCAGTCCAATTGATAAAGGGGTTGGCCAGTTTGTAAAAATCATTGCAAATCGGCCCTCTAGTCTTAACCTATTTTTTGTGTGACATACCTGCGACGAGTGATGATGTTTACGCAGCACATATATGCAGACCTGGTGGCCTTATTCTACAGGGTTAGCTATTGAGTGACATGCAGATGTATGTCACACAAGAAATAGATTAGGATCTATTTGCAATGATTTTAACAAAGTGGCCATATTATCCCTGCATTGCCACAACAGTAATCTGTGTCGATTCTGTTCCTTGACACTGATGATTCTTTGTGGATGCTTCATCTTGAAGTTTCCAGCCTCATTCTTTATCCCCAGTCTCTCCTCTCCAGAAGGTTCTTTGCTACCACAGTTAGGCAAAATGAACCACCAGACTACCACATGAGGCACAATTTATGATATTAAAAAGAAATTCTCTGCCTTTATAGTTCTTTGTATATTTAGTAAGTGTGTAGGTGTTGAGGTACAAAGAGCACTTTCTCTAAAATAATGGGAAAAGTTTATTGGTGAGGAAACTGTACTTGAAATAGAGAAGTGAGGGATGGAGCTAGGAGAGTTATAAAACATAACATTCATGATCAGCGGAGCCAACCATGCATGTTACTAGATGAATCAGAGATGATAGCTGTTGAAAGTATGATTGTCCATCTAACAGATATCATGCTGAACACAGGGACTGAGGCGTGGGGAGGGAGGGTATTCATCCATAATTTTCTCTGCCTTGGTCACCAAGAGAACTTGCTTGACCTTGACTCCTACACCAAATGCGTATCATAAAAAAGATTGTATTTGTTGAACATACTTGAAATAATACTTCAGTGCTTTTCCTGACACTGACATATGGTTTGTCACAGCTCTAATTTTGCTGATATCAGAGCTGAATAGTAATCTGAGGCTAAGTTCACATCCTTTTGTGGCTTGTCTTTATAATGGAAGCCACTACACAGTGCCAGATCTTTCATATAACAGGTTTAAAGACCCCCTTGGCTTTTAGTGGGCCATCAGGTTCCTGCATGGTGATCTTTATTTTGCAGTTCAATTTTTTCTATTAATCTCTTCCAGAGGATCCAAACACAAATATGAACACAGCCAAAATAAACCAAAATTGACTAACCGTAGTATGTATGTTTCAGAATATCTTCAATCAAACATTTCTCTAATTGTCACTATTAAAGGTATTTCCAGGCTCTTGATATTGATTACTTATCCTCAGAATAGGTCTTTAATATCTGATCATTGGGGCCCGACACTCCACACCCACCAATGATCATCTTCTCCCTGCTGCCTCAATCACTAGAACTAGCACTGAGAATGGAGCAGGAAGCAAAGCTCTGTTCAAAGTGTAGTGGCCATGCTGAGTTATTGCAGCTCATCTCCCATTCACTTAAATAGAAGCTGAGTTGCAGTAACCCAGCACGGCCACTACACATTGAATAGAGCTATGCTTCCTGCTCCATTCACAGTGCTAGTTACTATGCTGGAGGCTGCAGGGAGCAGCTAATTGGTGTGGGTGCGAGGTATCTCATCCTCACCAATCAGATATTAATAACCTAAGCTTTTTGATTATAGGTCATTAATATCAGGTGCCTGAAAAACCCCTTTAACTGCCTGCCGACCGCCTAACGCAGGGATGCGTCCAGGCGGCGGCAGGTCTGTTCCTCTCTGACGCGGCGGCGCGTCATCTCGCGAGAGGCGAGATCTGCTGTGAACGTGCGCTCATCTCAGGAGTTGTACTACAGCCTGCCAGCGATGATCAATCGCTAGGCAGGCTGTAGATGCGAAATAAATCGCATCAAACAAGTATATCAGTCGCTGTTTTGTTAACAGCGTCTGATATACCTGCTACCTGGTCCTCTGGTGGTCCCATTTGCTGGGATCGACCACCAGAGGACCAGGTAGCTATGTAAAGTAGCACCAAGCACCACACTACACCCCCCCCCTGTCACTTATTAACCCCTTGTTAACCCCTGAACACCCCATCTAGACTCCCTGATCACCCCCCTGTCACTTATCACCCCCCTGTAAGACTCCATTCACATGTCCATATGTGTTTTGCAGATCCGCGGATCCGCAAAACACGGACCCCGGCAATGTGCTTTCCGCATTTTGCAGATCTGCACATTGCCAGAACTATATAGAAAATGCCTTTTCTTGTCCGCAATTGCGGACAAGAATAGGACATGTTCTATATTTTTGCGGAACGGAAGTGCAGACCTGGAAGTGCGGATCCGCAATTCCGGATCCCAGCGGGACAAAGTCTGTCCCCATAGAAATGAAACTGAATTGCGGACGTGTGAATGGGGCATAAGGGTCCCTTATCACCGCCAGTTAGTTAGCTAATTGTTAGGTAGTTGGCGTCCAGCCCACCGCACCGCAGTCACTGATTTTGGCAGAGATTTTTTCATCCACATTGATCGATGCGAATGAAAAAATCTGTGCCGTTCATTTTTTTTTTTTTTCAGCCCAGAGGCTGAACGGAAAAAAAAAATCTCATTACCCGTATGCTCAATATAAGGAGAATAGCAGAAACTCCTAATGCTGGCCATACGTGCAATGATTGCGGAGACCCTCAAATGCCAGAGCAGTACAAACACCTCACATGTGACCCCATTTTAGAAAGAAGACACCCCAAGTTATTCCGCGAGGGGTATGGTGAGTTCATGTAAAATTTTATTTTTTCTCACAAGTTAGTGGAATATGAGACTTTGTAAAGAAAAAAATAAAAAACAATTTCCGCTAACTTGTGCCCAAAAATTGTATTTTCTGTGAACTCACCATGCCCCTCACGGAATACCTTGGGGTGTCTTCTTTCCAAAATGGGGTCACTTGTGGGGTATTTATACTGCCCTGGCATTTTAGGAGTCCTAAAGCGTGAGAATCCAAATGCGTAAAAATGCCCTGTGAAATCCTAAAGGTACTCATGTCACATGAGTGACACTTTTTTGCAGCCAAGATGCGCAAAGGGGCCCAAATTCACATGAGTACCTTTAGGATTTCACAGGGCATTTTTACGCATTTGGATTCTCACGCTTTAGGGCCCCTAAAATGCCAGGGCAGTATAAATACCCCACAAGTGACCCCATTTTGGAAAGAAGACACCCCAAGGTATTCCGTGAGGGGCATGTTGAGTTCACAGAATTTATTTTATTTGGCACAAGTTAGGGGAAATTGATATTTTATTTATTTTTGTTTTTCACAAAGTCTCATATTCCACTAACTTGTGACAAAAAATAAAATTTTACATGAACACACCATACCCCTCACGGAATACCTTGGGGTGTCTTCTTTCTAAAATGGGGTCACATGTGGGGTATTAATACTGTCCTGGCATTTTAGGGGCCCCTAAAGCGTGAGAAGAAGTCTGGAATCTAAAGGTACTCATTGGAATTAGGGCCCCTTTGCGCAGCCAGGCTGCAAAAAAGTGTCACACATGTGGTATCACTGTACTCAGGAGAAGTAGGGCAATGTGTTTTCGGGTGTATTTTTACATATACCCATGCTGGGTGTGAGAAATATCTCTGTAAATGACAACTTTTTAAATTGTTTTATACAAAGTTGTCAGTTTACAGAGATATTTCTCTCACCCAACATGGGTATATGTAAAAATACACCCCAAAACACATTGCCCTACTTCTCCTGAGTATGGCAATACCACATGAGTGACACTTCTTTGCAGGCTGGGTGCGCAAAGGGGCCCAAATTCCAACGAGTACCTTTAGGTTTTACAAGGTTGCTCACAATTTAGCCCCGCCCAAAATGCCAGAACAGTAAACACACCCCACAAATGACCCCATTTCGGAAAGTAGACACCCCAAGGTATTCACTGAGGGGCATAGTGAGTCCGTGGGAGATTTTTTTTTTTTTGCCAGAAGTTAGCAGACATGGAAACTTTATTATTATTATTTTTTCCTCAGAAAGTGTCATTTTCCGCTAACTTGTGAAAAAAAATGAAATGATCCATGAACTCATCATGCCCCTCCGCGAATACTTTAGGGTGTCTTCTTTCTAAAATGGTGTCATTTGTGGGGTATTTATACTATCCTGGCATTCTAGCACCTTAAGAAACATGACAGGTGCTCAGAAAGTCAGAGCTGCTTCAAAATGCGGAAATTCACTTTTTTGCACCATAGTTTGTAAACGCTATAACTTTTACCCAAACCAATAAATATACACTTATTGGATTTTTTTTTATTAGACATGTAGAACAATAAATTTAGAGAAAAATTTATATAGAAATGTAGTTTTTTTTAAAAAAAATTACAACAGAAAGTGAAAAATGTCATTTTTTTGAAAAAATTTCGTCAAAAAAAGTAAAATATCAAAAAAAGTTAAAATGTCAGCAGCAATGAAATACCACCAAATGAAAGCTCTATTAGTGAGAAGAAAAGGAGGTAAAATTCATTTGGGTGGTAAATTGTATGACGGAGCAATAAACAGTGAAAGTAGCGTAGTGCAGAATTGTAAAAGTGGCCTGGTCATTAAGGGTGTTTAAGCTAGGGGGGCTGAAGTGGTTGATGGCCTTTTGGCAATGGATCAAATAATAATGCAGAAAGTTGCATATAAAATTCTATTCTTTGCACTTGGTCTTGAGAGCACATTGGTGCAGTCATTTTCCTACATTGCATCAGGTGACACAAATAATTGTAGAAAACAAATCCAGCTCACCCTGCATATCGTGTCTCCATGCACGAACTGAACCAGGTAAGTCCTCCAGTCAGCAAAATAGAAACGATAGTCCAGCACTTGAAGGGGATATCAATGCTCTGTCTTTATTGGTAAAATATACACTCACATATAGTGGACCCCACTGCACACTTGGATGTGCAAGTGTGCATTGGGGTCCACTATATGTGAGTGTATATTTACCAATTGATATCCCCTTCAAGTGCTGGACTATCGTTTCTATTTTGCTAACACAAATAATTGTCCTATGTACTGTACATATCCATTATTCTTATATTAACCTCCATATTGTATAAAAGTTTTCATTGTTAAGATTCTTGGCAGGCAGGTGGCGGTTGATTAAAGAGCTATTGGTTTGGGATTTCAGCGCCTAGTACTGTGCTGTGTATTTCATTATCTGTAAACCCTCTCTTGCATTATTCCTATTTCTTCACTATTGATCACTTGTGTCCTGGTCATAAACCTACTGTCACCTCGCATCACTTTTCAAGTGAGTTTTTAGCTGCTCTCCTTGTCCCATGACTTCTGTCACAGTTCCATTGATCTCTGTACTGCTGGTCACCATGCTTGGGATTATCAGCGGAATAATGTCATTACTGGCAGCACACTCCGTGCTGTCACCAGGCGGCATCCTGGATGTCATTTCTCTCCATCAGTTCCTAATTTCACAGACTAACATTGATCTCTATGCCGCCCACATGCTGACAATATCTGTGCGGAATAATTAAAGACCAAAAACGTAGTCGGACAAAGCAGACAGGACAGCAGAACAGTTAAATAGTTACTTAGACTTAACAGGATTAACCCACAAAGTAGAATATGTTATCAAGTTCTAGTCTATGGAATTGAAGTTAATGCTAATAGCATTAATGCTACTGTATTAAAGCTTAAAGCCCATGATCTCGTAACCATCTTGCGTACTGATATATACATACATGTGAAGCATAGATAGAATTTTTATGGTATAGATGTCTATAACTGCTATATTAGTGCCTGACCAAATGGGATTCAGGTCCCCTCAAGTATCAGGGCTGGATTGCAACTGTATGCATCTTAACCTATACAGCTATGGAGGTTATTTCCTAGGTTGCAGTATGTCATTATCATCCAGATTTGCACTTGTATCGCAAGCACATGGCATTAATATGCATTATATGTGCTCAAAAACTACATGTGTGAATACAGCCTATTACAGTGTTTTTTCTGGAATGGAAAAATGCATTTTAAAACATTTTTTTCCTGTAGCATGAGTTTTATGGTGGTGTAATGGTGTTTTGGAGTGCTTTTTATTTTCTGTAATTTTATCTAACACAACATTTCTTGAAAGTTTTGAACTCTTCAGTATTTTCTGCATACATTTGACCTATAACTGCATAAGATTTTCACACAAGTCATCATAGTAGAAAAGATAACCAAATTAAACAAATTAACCAAAAATATTAGACTTTGTCATTTATTTGAGGAAAATGTTCCAATGTCTGTGAGTGGCAAAAGTATATGAACTTTTGGCATTAGCAGATAATAAATTAGTGTTTTAAACAATAGGATGACATTTGTAAGTGGGCAGCTTGTTTTATTTAAAGAACAGGGATCTATCAAACTCATACAAACAAATTGCTGCAACACGCTTGTAGACCGTGTAACTCATGAAGCATGAATGAAGAGACCGACCAGGTCTTTCTGAGATATCCATAGAAGAAGATCCAATCCAGCTTGCCTTAAACCGATGTCTCTATTGGGTTCTGGAAAAGGTTACAAATCCATGGACAATGTCAGAGTTTGACTCGCTCCATCCACAGTCAGCTTATGTACAAATAGAGAAAATCCAAGACCATCACGCAAGGAGCAAAGCGTGTAATTGGTCACGAAGAAACCCACGGTAACCTCTAAGTAAAGGCTCTTCTGACATTAGCTAATGTTCATGTCCACTATCAGGAGGACTTCAGTTTGCTAAAGATCACCTGGACAAGCCAGAAAGTTATAAGAACAATGTTTTGTGGACAGATGAAACCAAAATCAAACGTTTTGGTTTAAATGCGAAGAGTTTTGTTTAGAGAAAGAAAAACACTACATTCCAGCATAAAAGCCTCATATCATCTGTAAAGAATTGTGGTGAAAGTGTCATGGGTTGGGCTTGTTCTGCTGCATCTGGACCAGGATAAATTGCCATTATTGATGAGGCAACACATTTTAAATTATACCAGCAAATCCTAAAGGAAAATGTTATGACATCTGAATCTCAAGAAAACATGGGTCAATCAGCTAGACAATGACCCAGGACACACAAGTCACTCTACCAAATAATTGTTAAAGAAGAATAAAATTATAGTTTTGGAATGACCAAGTCAAAATTGTGACCTGAATACAATAGAAATGTTGTGGAGGGACCTGAAGTGAGGAGTTCAGGGGAGGAAACCCACCAACAAAAAAGAGTTGAAGATGTTTTATATAGAGAAATGGCCTAAAATTCATCCAAGCCAATGTGCAGGACTAATCAAGAATTACTGGAACTGTTTAGTTACAGTTATTGCTACACAATGGGGTTGTGTAGCAGATTCACGCACTTTTGCAATTGCAGAAATAATGCCACACCCAGAGCATGAGGTGTTTTGAGAAAAAAAACGTCAATGGCCCAAAAATCGTCACAAACCAAAAATCCATTGTAAGTAGTGTGTTTTATATTTTTCAGCAAAACTCTGTGTGTGCAAAAAAAAGCTACAGATAGAGATGAGTGAAGTTTTGTTAAATTTGATTTGGCAGCTATGCCGAAGTTCAACAAGAAATTCAATTTGTTTCAAATTAATTAGTCACAAATAGGGATAAATTCGGGTTACTCAGGCCAATCTACCGAATCATATTCTTCCCACTTGGTGGCCCAATATGAAGACTTAGAAGTTAAACTGCAGGGAGAGTGTAGGAGACTGCTGAACTACAGATTCTGCTACAATTTATTGCATATGCATAACTGTGCAGTGCACCAAGATTCAAGTAGTGACCCCATGACAGAGTGGGGAGGGTGGCAGTAACAGTTAAACAAAAAGAAATGTATACAGCACCCTTCAGTAAAGCAAAACAACAGTGCTACTGCAGGAGCTGTGTCTAAATGGCTCCTTATTGGAACCAATTAAAGAAATGGAAGCAGCACCAATAAAATAGTGAGGAAACATGTTCTTTTAATACATGTTCAAACACATGCTTTTTAATCCCCTCTGTTAGCTATAGATGTACTGTGCTTCAGGATTGCAGATCACTGTTTCTATCAGGTGTTATTTATTGTCCTGTAAATAACTGTGCAGTGCACCAAGATTCAAGTAATGGCTCCTTGACAGAGTGTGGAGGGTGGAAGCAGAAGCAGTTGTAGTAACAGCAACAATAGAGGCCCCATGACAGAGTGGGATGGTGGAAGCAGCAGCAGTGGCATTAAGACTGTGTTCACGTCACTGTTTATTTTTCAGTTCTTCTTAACCATCTGAAAAACAGAAAAATAACAGAAAAAAAATCCTGTATTTTCAGCATCTGTAAGGCGCCTTCACGTGGTCAGTATTTTGCATCAGTATTTGATCAGTATTTGTAAGCCAAAACCAGGAGTGGAACCTAAAGAAATAACATACAATGTAAATATTTGCATCTCTTCTACGTTTCGGACCCACTCCTGTTTTTGGCTTACAAATACTGATGTAAAATATTGACCAAATGCTGACCGTGTGAAAGAGGGCTTATGGATGCTCAAAATACAGGATTCTTTTTTTATTTTGCTGTTCTTCTAAGGCCTCTTTCACACGGGCATCATGTTTGACGCCCGGAAAAGAGGCGGGTGCGTTGCGGAAATATGCGCGATTTTTCCGTGCAGGTGCAAATGTTTGTAATGCGTTTTGCACGCGTGTGAGAAAAATCGCCATATTTATTACCCAGACCAGAAGCCGGACTTCATCACTGAAGTCCGGTTTCGGGTATTCTGGAGAATTTATTATTTTCCCTTATAACATGGTTATAAGGGGAAATAATAGCATTCTTAATAAAGAATGCATAGTAAAATGAAGAGGAAGGGGTTAAAAATAATAAAAGTTTACTTACCTTAGCCACTTGATAGCATAGTTTTGATCTGTCCTCTCTTTCCCAGCATCAGTTAACAACTAAAGGACCTGTGATGACGTCACATCACATGGTCCATCACCATGGTAAGGCTGTAAAATAGTCCAGGAAAGGGCTAGAGGGCTGCAAAAGGCAGCAAAATGTAGGTAAATCCCCTGCAAACAAATGTGGATAGGGAAATTAATTAAAAAAATATATTAATTAAGCAATATCAATTGGAGAGAGGTCCCATAGCAGAGAATCAGGCTTCAAGTCACCCACCAATCGAGAGAGACACTTTCATTTATTTAGGCCCCAGCACCCAGACAGAGGTCGCATAGCAGAGAATCAGGCATCATGTCACACACCAAGGAGAAGGCCACTTTTAGATAATTAGGCCCCTGGCACCCAGACGAAGGAGAGAGGTCGCATAGCAGAGAATCAGGCGTCATGTCACCCACCAATGGAGAAGGCCACTTTTAGATAATTAGGCCCCTGGCACCCAGACGGCAGAGAGAGGTCGCATAGCAGAGAATCAGGCTTCATGTCACCCAGCAATAGAGAAGACCACTTCCAGATATTTAGCCCACGGCATCCAGACAGAGGACAGAGGTTGCATAGCAGAGAATTAGGCTTCATGTCACCCACCACTGGAACAGGCCACTTTCAGATAATTAGGCCCCTGGCACCTAGACGGAGGAGAGGTTCATTCAACTTTTGGTTGCACCGCAATATAATGGTAAAATTTAAAAAAGAGGATTCAATAAAGAAGTGCCCTGGAGTACAAGAATATATGGTTGAGGGGGAGGCAGTTCTAAATGTCTATTCTGCACAAGGGATGGACAGGTCCTCTGGGATCCATGCCTGGTTCATTTTTATGAACGTCAGCTTGTCCACGATGGCTGTAGACAGGCAGCTGCGTTTGTCAGTAATGATGCCCACTGCCGTGCTGAATACACGTTCAGACAAAACGCTGGCCGTCGGGCAGGCCAGCACCTCCAAGGCATAAAAGGCTAGCTCTGGCCACGTGGACAATTTGGAGACCCAGAAGTTGAATGGGGCCGAACCATCAGTCATGGAGGGGTGTGCACATGAACTGTTCAACCATGTTAGTGAAATGCTGCCTCCTGCTAACACGTTCCGTATCAGGTGGTGGTGCAGTTAGCTGTGGCGTAGTGACAAAACCTTTCCACATTTCTGCCATGCTAACCCTGCCCTCAGAGGAGCTGGCCGTGAAACAGCTGCGTTGGCGACCTCTTGATCCTCCTCTGCCTTCGCCTTGGGCTTCCACTTGTTGACCTGTGACATTTGGGAATGCTCTCAGGAGCGCGTCTACCAGCGTGCGCTTGTACTCGCGCATTTCCTATCACGCTGCAGTGCAGGAAGTAAGATGGGCACATTGTCTTTGTACCGGGGATCCAGCAGGGTGGCAACCCAGTAGTACGCACACGTTAAAATGTGGGCAACTCTGCTGTCATTGCGCAGGCACTGCAGCATGTAGTCACTCATGTGTGCTAGGCTGCCCAGAGGTAAGGACAAGCTGTCTTCTGTGGGCTGCGTATCGTCATCGTCCTCCGTATGCCCCCAGCCACGCACCAGTGATGGGCCTGAGCTGTGTTGGGTGCCACCCCGCTGTGAACCTGCTTCATCCTCATCCTCCTCCACCTCCTCCTCATCATCCTCGTCCTCCAGTAGTGGGCCCTGACTGGCCACATTTGTACCTGGCCTCTGCTGTTGCAAAAAACCTCCCTCTGAGCCACTTCTAACAGACTGGCCTGAAAGTGCTAAAAATGACCCCTCATCCTCCTCCTGGGCTACCTCCTCTTCCATCATCGCCCTAAGTGTTTTCTCAAGGAGACATAGAAGTGGTATTGTAACACTGATAACGGCGTCATCGCCACTGGCCATGTTGGTGGAGTACTCGAAACAGCGCAACAGGGCACACAGGTCTCGCATGGAGGCCCAGTCATTGGTGGTAAAGTGGTGCTGTTCCGCAGTGCAACTGACCCGTGCGTGCTGCAGCTGAAACTCCACTATGGCCCGCTGCTGCTCGCACAGTCTCTCCAGCATGTGCAAGGTGGAGTTCCACCTGGTGGGCACGTCGCATATGAGGCGGTGAGCGGGAAGGCCAAAGTTCCGCTGTAGCGCAGACAGGCGAGCAGCGGCAGGCGCACAGACGGCCCGCACTTTATGCAGCAGCTCTGACATCTCGGAGTAGTTGTGAATGAACTTCTGCACCACCAAATTCAGTGCATGCGCCAGGCAAGGGATGTGCGTCAAACCGGCTAGTCCCAGAGCTGCAACGAGATTTCGCCCATTATCGCACACCACCAGGCCGGGCTTGAGGCCCACCGGCAGCAACCACTGGTCGGTCTGTTGTCCAATACCCCGCCACAACTCCTGCGCAGTGTGGGGCCTGTCCCCCAAACATATGAGTTTCAGAATGGCCTGCTGACGTTTACCTCGGGCTGTGCTGAAGTTGGTGGTGAAGGTGTGTGGCTGACTGGATGAGCAGGTGGAAGCAGAGGAGGAGGAAGTCGAGTAGGAGGAGGAGGCTACAGGCGGCAAAGAATGATGCCCTGCGATCCTTGGCGGCGGAAGGACGTGCGCCAAAGAACTCTCCGCCTGGAGGCCAGCCGCCACTACATTTACCCAGTGTGCAGTTAGGGAGATATAGCGTCCCTGGCCGTGCTTACTGGTCCACGTATCTGTGGTTAGGTGGACCTTGCCACAGATGGTGTTGCGCAGTGCACACTTGATTTTATCGGATACTTGGTTGTGCAGGGAAGGCACGGCTGTCTTGGAGAAGTAGTGGCGGCTGGGAACAACATACTGTGGGTCAGCCATCGCCATCAGCTGTTTGAAGCTTTCTGTGTCCACAAGCCTGAATGACAGCATTTCAAAGGCCAGTAGTTTAGAAATGCTGGCATTCAGGCCCAGGGCTCAAGGGTGGCTAGGTGGGAATTTATGCTTTCTCTCCAAGGTTTGTGAGATGGAGAGCTGAACGCTGCCGTGTGACATGGTGCAGCTGCTTGGTGAAGCAGGTGGTGGTGTCGGTGGCACATCCTCTGTTTGGTGGGCGGCAGGTGCCAACATTCCTCCCGAGACGGGGGAAGAGGCCGAGGCAGCAGCAGAAGAGGGAGCAGGGGGAGCCAGGTCATGCTGGTTGTGCTAAGGTTCAGAACGTTAATGCCTCGCTTCAGGCTCTGATGGCACAGCATGCAAACCACTCGGGTCTTGTCGTCAGCACATTGTTTACAGAAGTGCCATGCCATGGGCTCCTTGAAGCTGCCTTTGGGGTGCTCGGTCCCTGGTGGTGGTGGCCAGTAGCAGACGAACTCTCTTGGTGGTGGCTGTTCTGCTTTTGCCCTCTGCTCTCTCTTTTACTACGCTGTTGGCTCGGTCTCACCACTGCCTCTTCCTCTGAACAATGAAAGTCAGTGGCATGACCTTCATTCCATGTGGGGTCTAGGACCTCATCGTCCCCTGCATAGTCTTCCACAAAGACTTCATCCCTGACCTCCTTTTCGGTCTGCACACTGCAAAAAGACGCAGCAGTTGGCACCTGTGTTTCGTCATCATCAGAGATGTGCGGACTCCGATGAGGTGGTATTCCCATGTGCTCATCATCAGGAAACATTAGTGCTTGTGCATCAGTGCATTCTATGTCTTCCACCACTGGGGAAGGGCTAGGTGGATTCCCTTGGGAAACCCTGCCAGCAGAGTCTTCAAACAGCATAAGAGACTGCTGCATAACTTGAGGCTCAGACAGTTTCCCTGATATGAATGGGGGTGATGTGACAGACTGATGGGCTTGGTTTTCAGGCGCCACCTGTGCGCTTTCTGCAGAAGACTGGGTGGGAGATAATGTTGTGAACGTGCTGGATCCACTGTCGGCCACCTAATTGACTAGCGCCTGTATTTGCTCAGGCCTTACCATCCTTAGAACGGCATTGCGCCCCACCAAATATCGCTGTAAATTCTGGCGGGTACTGGAACCTGAGGTAGTTGGTTTACTAGGACGTGTGGCTGTGGCAGAATGGTTACTTCCTCTCCCAGCACCAGAGGGTCCACTAACACCACCCACCACGACCGCGTCCGCGTCCCTTACTAGATGTTTTCCTCATTGTTACCTTTCACCAAGCACCACAATAAGAAAAAAAATATTTGGCCCAATGTATTGATTTCAAATGCAGGCCTTTTTTTACAGGCACCTAACACTATCTGCCTATTTATTTATGTACCGTATTACACTAATCCAGGCACAGCAGTAACCACTGATTTAGGGGAATATCAATTGTAGGCCTGGTATTTAGGCCCTGGATGAAAGGTATCCTTTTATGGACAGATTTACACTTGGAGATGCACAGTAGATGTAGTAAATAGTAGTAAGTAAATATGTAGGATTATGCCTTCAGCAATTGTGTTTTAACACTTTGTGTAATATACCCTTTAACAGACAGAAATACAATGGGAGATGCACGGTAGCGTGTGAAGTTATTGAGGATGACCCTCTCAGCACTTGTATATACACCTTGAGTGTAATATACCCTTTTACGGACAGATTAATACTTGGCCTGCAACAGCTGGAACACCAGATTCAGGGTATTGCTATATTGGCAAGTGAATTTCACCCCAAAACAAAATCTATCCTTTGACGGATAGTATTTAACTTGTCCAGTCACAGCTGGAACACAAGATTTACTGGATTTCTATTTTGGCAACTGAAATATAAAAAATAATTATCTTTTACGGACAGATTTAAACTAGGCGTGCCACAGCTGGAACACCAGATTCAGGGTATTGCTATTTTGGCAATTAAATTTCACCCCAGAAAAAAATATACCCTTTTACGGACAGATTTAAACTAGGCGTGCAACAGCTGGAACACCAGATTCAGGGTATTGCTATTTTGGCAATTAAATTTCACCCCAGAAAAAAATATACCCTTTTACGGACAGATTTAAACTAGGCCTGCAACAGCTGGAACACCAGATTTACTGTATTTCTATTTTTGCAACTGTATTTCACCCCAGAACAAAATCTATCCTTTGACGAATACTAATAAACTTGTTCAGTCACAGCTGGAACACGAGATTCAGGGTATTGCTATTTTGGCAATTAAATTTCACCCCAGAAAAAAATCTATCATGTGACGGACACTATTAAACTTGGCCAGCCACAGCTGAAACCACTAATTTATGGTATTGCTATTTTGGCAATTGAATTTCACCCCAGAAAAAAATATATATCCTTTGCCGGACACTATTAAACTTGTCCAGCTGCAGCTGGAACACCAGATTTACTGTATTTCTATTTTTGCAACTGTATTTTACCCCAGAAAATAATATATCCTTTGACGGACACTAGGGAAATTGTCCAGTCACAGCTGGAACACCAGATTTACTGTATTTTTATTTTTACAACTGTATTTCACCCCAGAAAATAACATATCCTGTGACGGACACTAGGGAAATTGTCCAGTCACAGCTGGAACACCAGATTCAGGGTATTGCTATTTTAGCAATTAAATTTCACCTCAGAAAAAAATATACCCTTTTAAGGACAGATTTAAACTTGGCCTGCAACAGCTGGAACACCAGATTTACTGTATTTCTATTTTTGCAAATGTATTTCACCCCAGAAAAAAATATATCCTGTGATGGACACTATTAAACTTGGCCAGCCACAGCTGAAACCACTGATTTATGGTATTGCTATTTTGGCAATTAAATTTCTCCGCAGAACAAAATATATCCGTTGCTGGATACGATTAAACTTGGCCAGCCACAGCGGAAATCACTTATTTATGGTATTGCTATTTGGGAAATTTAATTTCACCCCAGAACAATATTTATCCTTTGCCGGACACAATTAAACTTTGCCAGCCACTGCTGGGACACCAGATTTACGGTATTGCTATTTTTGAAACTGAATTTCACCATAGAAAATAATATATCCTATGACGGACACTATTAAACTTGTCCAGTCACAGCTAAAACACCAGACTTACTGTATTTCTATTTTGGCAACTGAATTTCACCCCAGAAAATAATAAATCCTTTGCCGGACACTATTAAACTTGTCCAGTCACAGCTGGAACACCAGATTTACTGTATTTCTATTTTGGCAACTGAATTTCACCACAGAAAATAATAAATCATTTGCCGGACACTATGAAACTTGTCCAGTCACAGCTGGAACACCAGATTTAAGGTATTGCTATTTTGCAAATTTAATTTCACCCCAGAAAATTATTTATCCTTTGCCGGACACTATTAAACTTGGCCAGCCACTGCTGGGACACCAGATTTACGGTATTGCTATTTTGGCTATTGAATTTCACCCCAGAACAAAATATATCCTTTGCCGGACACTATTAAACTTGGCCAGCCACTGCTGGGACACCAGACTTAGGGGATTGCTATTTTGGCAATTGAAGTTCACCACAGAAAAAAATCTATCCTTTGCCAGACAGCAGACAGTATTACACTTGGCTAGCCACAGCTGGAACACCAGATTTAGGGGATTGCTATTTTGGTAATTGAATTTAACCCCTTAATAAAATATAGAAATTTCTATCCTGAGTTTCTAGGGGTGACAATAAGCACAGTCAAGCCCCTGATGTAGGATATAGCAAAAAAAAAAAAAACTACAGTAGTATTGATGGATTGATGGATTTGGTGGCAGCTTGTGCTGGTGCACCACAAGACACAAAATGGCCGCCGATCAAAGTGACAGAAAAACGCTCTGTGCAGCCTAAAAACCAGTGAGCAATTAACTAGCAGAAGTTGAATGATTCACAGCTGTAGATCGATCACTTCATTAGGTGTTTTTGCTGACTTTTCCCTGTCTAATCTCGCTGTCACAGAAGCTGCGTCCTCTCCCTACACTAATCAGAGCAGAGTGACGTGCAGTGCTACATGACTCCAGCTTAAATAGAGGCTGGGTCACATGCTGCCCTTGGCCAATCACAGCCATGCCATTAGTAGGCATGCCTGTGATGGCTTCTTTGGGCAAGAAGTAAAACGCTAGCTGATTGGCTGCTGTGCAGCCCTTCAGAAAGCAAGAAGAAATCGCCAAATAACGGACCCGAACCCATGTGCTCCCACCGCATCATTGGAATTTGAACGCCTAAAGGAGTCTGCAGCGGACCTCTCCTCCAAGTCTGTGCTGGCCTATAACTGCTGACTGTCCACACAAAGCTCATTGTCACTGAAAAGCAGAGTAGAACTGGTGGATATCATTACTTGCCTAACAGAAGGAGCGTCAAAAGCAAATGCCAGGTTCAGGACAGGTATGGGCATTCAGGCAGTTCCTGGGCTATGGCAACTAAGCGTGGTGTCAGAGGAACCCACTGATTCCTGACTGTGTGTATCTGTTGTAGCTTGAGATCACTGTGAAGAGCGAGTCAACTATTCCAGCACAGCTGGATTGCTGGTCAAAACATTACCGCTGGATAACAGTGGCGGCTCTGGCCTGTTGCTGTGCCTGCTACCAGCCTCCCTTCTTCTGCAGCTACTTGTGCTGGCTACAGCATCTTTTTTGCCACTGTTATTTTGGAGGGTCCAGGCAACTGTTTGTTGGCCATAGTTTATAACAACTGTATCCCTAACAGAACAGATTAGCTCTGAATGTCGGTGTACTGCACAGTGATGTACATGGGGATATATTAGACCTGCCTTTAAGACTGAAACACAGAAACTTTCGCTAAAAGAACAGGTTAACTCTGAATGTCAATGCACTGCACAGTGATGCACACAGTGATATATTAGACCTGTCTTTAATACTGATGCACAGTAGCTTTCGCTAAAAGAACCTGGGCCAGCGCCACCCATAAGCAAGGTAGGCCACTGCGTAGAGTGCCCTCTTGCTGGGTACACCGCTCTGGCTGCTCTGACTCTCCTGCGCCCTTCCTCCTTAGGTCTTATGCCTCCCCTCCTGCGCTACACCCCCCATCCCCTCCTCCTGCGCTCGTCTCTTTACTACCTAGCTTGAACAGAAGATGGAAATGCACTTTAATGCCATGACTCATGGAGCAGGCCCCAACCCCAAATCCCCCCCCCCCACATTGTCTGAATATAATAAATACTACAATGGGGACCCCATAGTATTTATTATATTTATAGGGGGAAGAGGCTTGGGGCCTGACATCTCTCCAGGTCCAAAGTTTGAGCAGGAGGTGGATTGGCAGCAGCAGGACTTAGAGGCTGCAGGGTGCCTGTTGGATGATGGTGGTGACTAAGAGACTGCCAAGGTGGTCATGTGCGCAGAGCGCATAATGTTTATTAGTACCGGGATCAGGCACCTCCAGAAAAGTAGTCTGTAATGTACTGTACATGGGGAAAGTGACTGTAAGTGCCCACATCAGGCAGTGACCTCACCATGGGAGCCTGGCAGTGCCAGGTAAGTGAGGTTACGGCAGGTGTGCAGCCCCTGGCTTCATGGCTGGGTCCCTCATTCCAGTCCCATGGCTTGGTTAACCAGGTAATGTCCTGCAAAGAGTATAATGCAAGTGTCAGTGAGGTCGCCAAATCCTGCCCTGTCCAGGGGTACCTGTTACAGTCAGCACGGGAACCACAGGGCCAGTCCTCCGCACAGCACAGTCCACAGCCAACTCTATGTCATCTCCTAGGACCGGCCATCGTCACCCTGATTTTGTGATTTTACTAGTTTTATTATTTAGTCAAAAGGCTGATTTGGGGGAGGGGGGATTGTAATGGGACTGCTGTAAAATTAGCTGGTCAAGTAAAATGTTGCATGCAACAATAATTAAATAGGTGGCTGACAAAAAAGGGGTGGGTCAAAGGGTGTGGTCAATAAGCAGAGTCAAGGGGGGTGGCAAAATTAGCTTTTGCCTAGGGTGGCAAAAATCCTTGCACCAGTCCTGAACAGAATGGGTTAGCTCTGTATGTCAGTGCACAGAACAATGATACACACGGCAATATATTAGACCTGCCTTTAATGCTGATGCACAGTAACTGTTACGTTAACAGCATGGATTAGATCTGAATGTTGGTGCACTGCACAGTGATGCACAAGGAAATACACTCTCCCTGCGGTCTGTCTGCACTCTCCCTGCAGTCTTCCTACCAGTGGCGTACACACAATCCATGGGGCCCCGATGCGAAACTGATCCATGTACTTCATGCGGGTCCCATCAGAGCACTCCATTACATGTGAGTAACAGGCTTTAAGGTGGCCTGCCAGTCTGGCAGGTGGGTCCACAGGTGGCCAGGCACCCTGGAGAGCCGGGCCCGGTCGCAAGTGCGACCCCTGTATGTACGCTAGTGCTTCCTGCACTTTCTATTAACAGTTTGCACTTTGCAGCAACACTATTCCTAGTGAATGAGCGTCTTGTCATGTCTCTCCCCTATGCTCAGCTCACAGGAAAATGCAGACGACGGTGCAGTATCAGAGTTTTATAGGGCTCTGCCTAACTGTGACATCACAGGGAGTTGGCTACCTGTGGATTGGCTGGTTGTACGGCATTATGAGTGATGTTGCGTTCCCAGGCTTGTCTTCTCTACACTTACGTTCACTTTCTAACATGTGCAGCCATAATTTTAGGAAAAATGATTTGTTACCATGAGGTGCAAGGAAATTCATATTCGTTTTGAATTGAAGTATTCCTAAACTTCCGACCGAATTCCACTTTGAATGTCACTTCGCTCAATACTACCTACAATATTTAGCTTTCCACAAATTGTTACCCAGAGTTATTCCACTTGGTTTCTCCCACTGCTTTGGCCATGTGTTTGTTTTTATTGTGGTTTTCATGTTTCACTTTTGAACCGGAAAATATTTGGTATACTACAAATACATGTAGGAGGTCAGACTGAGCCCACAATCTGCAGCATGCAAATGTTAGGAGTGTATAAAAATTTGCCATTTTGATTATTTTTTTATTACATTTATGTAACACTGTAGCTTTACATGTTACTATTGACCTTTGCCTCATTGTACTATATCCCAGACCTCCATGAATGATCTTTAGTGGGAACCAATGTACAGTAAGTCTTACTGCTACTTAAATGGAGTCTGTCAGTAGTTTTGACCATGTAGGGGCCAGAGAAAGCAGGTTAAATATACATTTTTTATGAGCTTTTATTTTTAGGAGTAGTGTGAAGATGACATTTTATTCTGACTGGCACTGCACCTGCAAGTGCACTAGAGGCAGTGCCATGCTGTAAAGTGCTCTCTGCTCTGTTCATTGAGTCGATTTATGACCCATTTCCTCTGCTCTGGGTGAAAGCTGTAGTGGTCTCCTGGTAGGATGCCACAGCTGTCACTCAGAGCAGAGGGGAGTGGCAGAGAAGCAACTCAATGCAGAGAGAAAAGACCACTTCACGGTGAACTTCTCCCAACAGTGCACTTGCAGGAACCGTGCCAGGCATAATTAACTTTATACTCTTTTTACTCGTGATAGCAAAAGCTCTAATAATGGTATGTTTTTCCTGCTCTCCCCAGCCCCTACCTGGTGCTATTAAAGGTTTTATCATGTTTAAATCCTCCTTTGAACCATTAATACCACAATGACCATGTACTTGCAATTTAGTGATTTTATGCTCGTACTAATAAAAGGGTTATTTTTTTATTTTTCATTGTTTATTTTATTTTATTGAAACCATCTTTTCATGGTAGATACAAACAAATAGGATTTGGAGTATTTTTGGGCTTTTAGTGTGTGAAATGTGCTAAAAATCTTTTTTTTTTCAAATTCATACTAATCACATAGAAAAACATAAACTAGAATTTATATCTTAGGGTCCTTTCACACTGACGTTTTTGTTTTCCGGCATAGAGTTCCGTCCTCGGCGCTCTATGCCGGAAAAATCCTGATCGGGATCATCCCCATGCATTCTGAATGGAGAGAAATCCGTTCAGGATGCATCAGGATGTCTTCAGTTCAGGACCAGAACATTTTTTGGACGCAGCAAATACCGCAGCATGCTGCGCTTTTTGTTCCGTCCAAAAATCCGGAACACTTGCCGCAAGGCCGGATCCGGAATTAATGCCCATTGAAAGGCATTAATCCGGATCCGGCCTTAAGCTAAACGTCGTTTCGGCGCATCGCAGGATCCAACGTTTAGCTTTTTCTCAATTGTTACCATGGCAGCCAGGACGCTAAAGTCCTGGTTGCCATGGTAAATGTAGTGGGGAGCGGGGAGCAGTATACTTACCATCCGTGCGGCTCCCGGGAGCTCCAGAGTGACGTCAGGGCGCCCTACACGCATGGATCACGTGATCGCATGGATCACGTGATCCATGGGCATGGGGCGCTCTGACGTCATTCTGGAGCGCCCCGGGAGCCGCACGGACTGTAAGTATACCGCTCCCCCGCTCCCCGCTCCTACTATGGCAACCAGGACTTTAATAGCGTCTTGGCTACCATAGTAACCTCAAAGCATTTCGAAGACTGATCAGGATCCTGATCAGTCTTCTAATGCTTCAGGCCACTTGAGTTCTGACGGATCCGGCGGGACGGAAGTGCCTGCCGGATCCTCAGAAAGCAAGTGTCTGCCTAGGCCTACTGTTTATTTTACTGTATTATCTGGCATAGTTTGGCATACTCACCTGGACTAATAGAGGCAACAGCGCTGACAGGGATCTATGAAACTCAATACTATATCTGTATATTAAACTATAAAACTTTACCTGTTAAACTAAAAAATAAACTATAATTCCTACTATTACTGACCTTTATAAAATTAGGCTTAGCTAGTTAAACTCTAGAAGTCAAATACATTTATGTTTCGTTAAGGTCCTCTTTTGTTCCACAGTGAATATACTCTGAATCAGGTGGAAGAAAAGATAGTGGCCAAATATATAGCTTCATATAAAACTGGCTCACGACACAGTATCAACAGAAAACAGGAACACTACAAATTTGATAGGGCAAAACAGCTTAGCTTTTGTTGCCCTGTGGAAATAATGTTATTAAGTTTGAATGAACAGAACAAGAAGAAGAGGATGAAATTCCACCACTTCTGGAAAGAATGTAATAGATGTAGCAGTGTTAACATTTTCTATATTGTGGATCAGGTTTGTCTTTTGGCACTTATGCTATCTATGCTTCTTCATGGGGCTGCATGTGAAAACTTATTTCAACATCTGAAGTGCGTTATCATTAGTGTTGAACAAATCAAAGCACCCAAAGCGGAATTTATCTGAAATTTAGGAAAAGTTTGATTCCCCGTGAAGTGCAATTTCCTTTCGCTTCGTGGTAGCTAATCATTTTTCCTAAAATGATGGCTAGTGTCGTCTTAGAAAGAACAGAAAAAAAAATACTCACCTTATCCACTTGCTCACGCAGAGGCAATTTGAGGCAGGTCTTTTACACTCAAGAGAGGACTAGACTGCCTCTGTGCGAGCAAGTGGTTGAGGTGAGTGATTTTTTTTTAAGCCCAAAAGGCCATATTGCACTAGTGTATTACAGTTTTTAAAGGCCGTTAACACTCTCATTGATTGATAGGCTAAATATGGTTTTAACATAGTAATCCGTGATGAATTAATTTGTAAAGAATTTAATTTCTTGTCTAAATTCGGCAAAGCTGGCGAATTGATTTTTTTAAACCTTCACTCATCCAAGTTATCACGATGCACAAAAAGAAATATTTAGCTCTATGACATCTGCAGTACACTGGCATAATCTCGCAATAAGAGCCGACACAGCAGACCGTTATCAGCAGTGAACATATTAGTCACGATAAATGCCTGCTTGTAAGAAGAGGTGAAAGCTGCTATGATTTAGGTGACTCACACGATGATGCTTTCACCTGATGAATGAGCTTGTTTATCAGGTGATCAGCAGAATCCTTATACAAGGCAATTATCAGAAATGAGCATTCCAAGGAAAGCTTCTTCCTGATAACTGTGCCAATGATTAGACTAAGTAAGGGGGCCTTATGTGCCTTTTTACACTGCATGATGCACAGGGCAATGATTGGGAGGGAAATATTCATTGCCTGATTGTGTAGCCTCAGCAGACATGCAGTTACATGCAGCAATCACCCCCTACTCTGATCATTCATCCCCAAACAGATTCATTGTTTATGGGCAGAAAATCCCTGTTTACATAGGACGATATGCTAGATGGATCTACACCCCTACACAGCTGGGTGATCAGCAGCAACAGGCAGGGGTGGATTGACCATAGACCTTACAGGGAAATTTCCCGGTGGGCCGATGCCCAAGGGGCCGTCTGAGCCCTCCTCAAGGCTCGCCAGTGGAAGTTTTTGGGGATAAATTTTTTGCTACTGGCGGCAGTATTTTGTGATGGACTGTGGTATTTGTTTCTGGTGGGGTGGTATAATGTGCCACGATATGGTTCTGCTGGCCCGGCCTTCCATCAGTTTGGACCCAGCTACAAAACAGGGCCACTTTTAGTGATTTTTCCAGGGCCACTTTAAGTTCCCAGTCCGCCCCTGGCAACAGGACTGTTACAAATGTACGAACATTCATTAGTGATACTTGTCATGCATAAAAAAGCCTAAATGCTAGCCATACTTCAGATAGCCATCAGCAGGAAGTTTACTTTTCTGACAGTTATTCCTTCCCCCGTGGATGTGTTTTCAATGGGGAGTAAGTCACTTACTTACACCTTCGGAGGTGGTTATAGGGGTATTCCAGTTTATACCCCTTATTAGAAGTTATCCCATATCCACAGGATAGCGGATAACTATTAGATCAGTAGGGGTGCTACTGCTGGGACCCCCACCGATCATGAGTACAGTACTTGGCTATCTCCGGAAATCCCATAGAAATTAATGGAGCGGCCATGTGCATATGCGACTGGCTGCTCTGTTCATTTCAGGGGGCTGCTGGGGGTATGGGGCCGCCATTCTCAGGAGCACACGAGTTACTGCAGACCCTGACTCTCAGGCCTTATTTCCCATTGGCGTGCACAATGCCTTACAATCCCTTCCGGAGAGCAGCAACACGTGTTGATGCCTCAACGGTGTCCAGGGGACCCAGCGTAGCGTTGGGGTCACCTCAAACGTGCCCACTGCACAATCCATACGGTCACTCCAGAAAGTTACATTTAAACACAGGCATCCCTAGTATAATGGCAAATTGTATACTGCAGGTGCCTCAAACAAAACAACTGTGTTTAATGAAAATCCACAATATATTCACTCTCTGAAGAGATTTATTAAAGATCCTTGCATGAACCCTATAAATGTGAAAAAAATATTTTATATGTTCCTTCAAAATGGTATAGATGCTTAAAGTTACAGGGCTAAGGCCTGAGGCTGCACTATTTGCTCTTTTTATTTCTCACAGGAGCAGTTCTGTCACCAAGATTCAGTGTGAATTCATATAACATTTTACATTAATATCTACAGCCTATCTGCCTTAAATAGTGGCAAATATTCGAGTTTAGGTGTGAATATAGATGTGTTTGGTGATCTCAAGCATGGTGTTAGAAAATTGTTTTCACATCTGAAATTCAGCATTTTACTCCAAAAAGGCAAGCAAATCTCAAGCAGTGCAATGAAATTATCATCAGTGTGACCTCACCGTCTAGTGACAATGATGTGACGCTTCTCTCATATTCAGCGCCAGCCACAAAACTGCAAATGTAAGCTTGATGTGCATTTAAAAGCTGTTATTGGTATGAATATTGTAATATTTCATAATTTATGTATCTGGATCAACTTAGTGGAATAACAAACTGAACTGGATAGACGTATGTCTTATTTTAGCCTTACAGATTATTTTACTATGTTTGGCTACATACACACAGTCGGTATTTGGTCAATATTTGATCGGTTAATTCTATCAGTGATTGTGAGCTAAAACCAGGTGAGGGTCGAAAAGAAAGAACAACAGCAAATCTTTTCATTAGGGCTAATTCACACTACCATATGGTTGCCATGCCATTGTTGCAGACCACAAACGGGTCCCCTTACATGGGCACTGGCCATGTGAACTCCATGCTGCGGATGCTAGTCCATTGACTTGAATGGGTCCGTGATCCGCAGAATAATGCAAAATATAGGCACAGATCGGAAGCCAAAGGGCACACTCAGAAGCCCTTCGCTGAGCTTTCAGATCTATGCCCCCTCACCTCAAAAGATAGGACGTCCTATCTTTTGCTGTATTTTGTAGACCACGGACCCATTCAAGTCAATGGCTCCGCATCCACAGCACAGAGTTCACACGGCCAATGCCTGTGCATTGCAATCCATAGCACGGGCACTGTGACCATACAGTCATGTAAATGAGCCCTTATATTTATCTCTGTGTAGTCTCCACTCCTGGTTTTGGCTCATCATTATCACTGAAGGAAATTGATGATCAAACACTGACCAAACACTGCATGCGTGAAAGCAGCCTTTTTGTGTATGTTAATCTTTATACACATGAACATGAAGAGAAAATCTTTCAGCTTTTAAATCTGAATGTAAAAAAATTTAAAAAAAATATCTAATATCTAATATTACTGTACTTCTGTTTTGCTAGCATTATTTTGCCATTTTTTGTAAGTTCACTCCTATAGATTTTTGCTCTTGTGTGTTTTGCATATTGAGGATCATGCAAACATGCGGATCATTTAACCCTAAATGGTATTATGTTAAGGCCTAATTTACACGATTGTATCTGTTTTGCCATCTACAAATCAGAGATCAGCAAAACGCTGACGTGTGCATCCCACCATTTTTTTTCAAACTCCTGTAGACATGTCCTAGCTTTTTTGTGGGGCTGCATAAAGGATATACGGATGTGGACAGCACTCAGTGTGCTGTCCGCATCTTTTGCAGCCCTAATGAAATGAATGGGTCCAGATCTGATCAAGCAAAAAATGCGTATGGGATGCAGACTCAAAATTCTGTCACGTACATGAGGTCTAATTGGGTTTCTAGCAAGAAAAAATGGTGGTGGTTGACCCCAATTTTTTTTTTAAGGACTGATGCTTACATTACCCACAGGTCCAATTTAGAAGTTGCCTCTATCCCCACTACTCTCTAGTTCCTGGTGCTGTCTTGACACATACTATAGGAAATGTCCGTTCATTCAATCTCTGTTGAATGAGGCAGGTCAACACTGAGGTCAATTAACCAGGAAGTAGAGACCACCAGGAACTCGGGCAGCATTGAAATATGAGCGGCGAGTGATCGGTGAGCTGAGAATCAACTCTTATTTTTTAGCCCCCCTCTGAGTCCCATTTTTTCCTGCTGATAAACCCCTTTATTATATGTAGGCATAAAAAGCAAATGGTGAGCAGACCATAAAATTTCAACAAGATGCAAATACTCTCCATTTTCCGCACATGGCTGAACAATAGCTGAGCCTCCATTAACCTGACTAGAGGCCTTGTGTCAAATAAATCAAATTGAAACAAAGTTGTGACATTTGATACAGATGCTAATGTATTTAATAATTAACTGACTCCGTGGTGTTAATCTAGCCTGCCATACGCAGTCCATTTAGTTTTCGCAACACGTTCCTGCTCCAAAGCTAATTACCTAAGCCTGGGGCGATGGTGTGATAGAGAATTAGTGGTATTCCTGTGTAGCCCGTAAAGTATAATCACAGAGACCACTCTGAGGAAAAACACCACACACACTGTTATAATTTGTGTATAATAGTGAGTTTGGTGTAGCATACAGTATGCTCAAAGAACAGCTCAACATTTTACAGACAGCAATAATTTTAATGTTTTTGCAGATATACCAATTACTGCCCACTCAAAGATATTTTACCAATAAGATAGTTAGTATAAGTATGTGTCATAGAATAAGTGGGACAACTCCTGTGATTTACTCCTTAAGGGCTCATGCCCACAAGCGTAAGCGCTCAGTGCCCGTGCTGCAGACCACTTGAATGTGGTCCACGATCCACATCCAACGGTCCGCACTGCATGCACTACTTTTTTGCTGAACTCTGTAGTGCTTCCATTCCGTGGTTCCGTTCCACACCGCATCTCCAGATTTGCGGACCCATTCAAGTGAATGGGTCCACATCCGTGTTGCGGGGTGCACACGAACGGTGCCCAGTGTTTTGTGGACCCGCCGTGGCAACAGCCGTGGGCATGAGCCTTAAAACTGATGTGCATGCCGTGCACCACATTTATTATGAACTTTAAACATTTTTTGCACTTTGCTAGATAGTCTTAACAGAAAAGGGTTATGGATTAGAAGGAAAGGTGATTCCTTAAGATGCACCGATATGCACTGAAACTGCACCAAAATGTTGAAACTAAATTTAGGCGCAAATTAAGCCAACCATGAGAATGGAGGACCTGACAGCATCTTTGAGAGGTAAAGATACTGTGAGGGATATGGAGTATGATTTCATTCCTGCCATATGCTCCAGGAGTGGACAAAGGAGATCAAACTCCACAGGGGGGTCCTGCTTCCAAGCGCAGCCAGATAGCAGAAAACTCCTAGCAGGCCACATTTGGTTACTTTTCACACTTTCCATTCAGACAGCCCGGATCCTTCCCTGCAGGGGTTCTAGGCCATTCCCCAGTTCAATCAAATTTTTCAGACTTCATGGAACCCGCTGTTCATTAAGGAATTATGGATCGCCCATCCATCACAGGCATAAACCCGATACATTTGTGTCCCTGTGGCCACGATGAACAGGCCAGTGGTCATAGGTTGGTGGTGGGATGCCAGGGAGGGGAGATATACTTATCTCCCCACAGAAACCACATAACGGTACCAGGTTTGGACTCTACTTGTAGCCGGAATCCAGGCGGGTACGTTGGTCCCAGAACCATCTCCCTGTGACCTTCTGGTCTGGAGCTATGAACCCTAAGGGGTTTTGTGAGTCATTGGGCTGCCAGGACCAGCAGGGAGGGGGGACCTCTCCCAGAGGCGGAGAGGGGAGGGACCCGCTACAGGTCAAAAGGCTTTTCTGAAGGGTTTCACATCGTGTAAAGTGTTTGGAGAGACCTGGAAACCTCGGACATCACTGCCCCCACGTGATAACAGCCAAAGGACTATTTCACCATAACCTAAAAGGACATTCCTCTACAGGTAACTGACTTTTGTTCAATTTAACACTGTTTGTACCCCATCACCTGTATTTTGTACCTCAGACCACTGTATATATTCATTACGTATATTGTGTTTGTCTAGTGTGCCCTTAAGGCGATTAAAAATATAATTTAATCTTGCGCTGGCTTGTATCTCGATCACATGTCCCCACGTCCGTGTTTTGGCCTAGTAATAAGCTACCGGGGGTTGGCTTCTGACCCTATTAAATCCCGTCAGCGGACAACCGGGCTTATATCAAACGAGAAGCTGGTCACAGTACTACCGGGCAGAGGAAGCTCTGTTTCACTGTGGCAGTGACCAGCGCCCTCAGCTAGTCTCCTCTCTGGGCCCGCGTGGACAGGAGGAGTTGGATAAACCTGTACCAAGAACTGACCTTACCCACTCCCACTGGAGGGCATAACGCCACGTCCTGGTAAACAGTGACGATACCGGGTTTCGTGAGCTCAACGTGGTGACGTCACGTGGGCACGAGGCCTGGTATTCATTACATATACCAAATTCTATAAATTGTGGCGACATTGGATCATGTTTCAAAGCTCCCAGGAATATAAACTGTTGTTGACAGCGTAGGGGTGTTTTTTTTCTTCCAAATTTCCCTTCTCTCTCCTTAGATTCCATATTTTCCTACCAACGCTCCATGTTTTCATTTAAGAACATCATTTTACATCTCGAGAACTAGGCATTATCTGATTATCTGTGCCTTTTGTTTATCTATTAAGTCCAGTTGTTCATTTATGCAATATACCTAATATTGTTGTTGGGCTGCACCCCATCCATGATATTTTTGTCTGCTATAAAATACAATGGAAAATCTAAATAAAGAATTTATAAAAGACAAATTATGGCTACTTTCACACTAGCGTTTTAGTTTTACGGTATTGAGATCCGTCATAGGGGCTTAATACCGGAAAAAACGCTTCAGTTTTGTCCTCATTCATTGTCAATGGGGACAAAACTGAACAGAACGCTCCAAAATGCATTTTAATCCGTTTAGTTGTGTTCCCATACCGGAGAGCAAACCGCAACATGTTGTAGTTTTCTTTCCATCCTGGGATGCGAAGCAAGACTGATCTGGCATGACTCCCAATGCAAGTCTGACACAATTTGCCACAATAGAAAACGGATTCATCCTCCATTGACTTTCAATGGAGTTCATGATGGATCCGTCTTTGCAATGTTAAAGATAACACAACCGGATCCGATCATAACGGATGCAGATATTTGTATTATTAGTAACAGAAGCACTTTTGCTGAACCCTGCTGGATCCAGTAAAAACGTTAGTGTGAAAGTAGCCTTAGCCAACCAACAGATGGCATCACATTATTTAGTTATTTTATGCACTTATATAGCATTGACATATTCCGCAGCGCTTTACAGACATTAGCATAAAGCTTTCCCCAATGATAAGTTCCCTATCAGTATGTCTTTGGAGTATGGGAGGAAACCGGAGTACCCAGAGGAAACCCACGTAAACACCGGGAGAACATACAAACTTCATGCAGATGTTGTCCTTGGTCAGAGTCCAACCCTGGACCCCAGCACTAAAAGACACCAGTGCTAACCACTGAGCCACCATGCTGCCCACGTTAGAAAAATGTTTAAAGATGTACTGTAACAATCACAGTTATCATCCATGTTGAGCCACTGTGATAAATTAATTTCATATTTAGATTTTCTAATCTAAAAGTGCCACAAAGGTCTCATTGAGAAGACCGAAACGTTGCCTAGGGAATAAAGAGGGTCACTTATTTTTCATATGCTGGAGTGCTGCCTCATCTTTGGACTATATATACCCGAAAATATGAATATATATCACTATATTCTAAATATTCGCGCCCAACACTATTAATTACTTTATACAGTTTAGTGTTCTCTGTAAAAATGTATATTTTGCCGTACAAGCCTTCTACAAGCTCATTAATAAATATATTGAAGAGAATACTACCCAATACTGACCCCTGTGGTACCCCACTAGTGACAGTGACCCAATCTCAGTGTGTACCATTGATAGCCACCCTCTGTTTTTTATCACTGAGCCAGTTACTTACCCATATACACACATTTTCTCCCACCCATGCATTCTGAACTACAAAAAATTATTTTCAATTATCTTGATGGCCTTTGCGGATGCCGATTATAGGTTTGTCGCCATTGACATTGGAGCTTATGGGCGGACAAATTACTTCCAAAAACTCATCATTGGGACTCCTCCAATACTCCAAAGACTTTGGATTGCCACCACGAGACCTTTGCCAGGTACTGATGGACCTCCAATGCCATTTGTGGTAGTAGGGGACGAGGCATTCCAATTCCAAATGTGTGAGAACCTCATCAAGCCATAATCTAGCCGTAACTTGAACCCTGCTAAGCGAGTGCTTAACTATAGACTGACACGAGCTAGATGATAGGTGGAGTGCGCCTTTGTCTTTTTAGTTGCCAAAAAGCATATTCTCACCAAAGCCATAAATCTTAAGGTTAAAACCATTAACGATGTAGTCAAAGCTTGTGTAGTTCTAAATAACTATCTGTTAATAGAGGAACCACTGTGCATGGACCCGCAAGAGGTTGATTGCACACTTACGAGGCTGCAACATTTGGGAATATCAGTCAACCATTGTCATGGCCTGAATGAGGGACAGTTCCGCAGATTACTCTGTTTCTAAAGTGGGCAGAGTGAGTTGGCAGGATAATGTTGTTTAATCTGTTTGATCTTTTATTAAATCATAAAGGTTTTTTTTGTATACACTTTGTGTCTTCTTCTTTTGTACTCAGCCCCAAGAATGCTTCTGCTACACTGGTGATATATTTTATTTTTTTCACACAAGCTAATGACCTGACATCTGGATTTTGTGCATGGCATAGTTCACATTGCAGCATCACTCTTGTGAACATGCACACAGTCCAGATTCTCATGGGTGGCTTTAGTAGCCACACATATGGTTATTAAAGGAGTTGTCTCATCTTAGACATTGGGTGCATATTGCTAGAATAGTCCCCCCCTGCATTGGGACCCCCACCTATATCGGTGACATAGCCACAAAGGGGTTGTCTGGAGGAGTCTGGTCCAGTCACCACCAAGCTCTCTCCATAGAAGTGAATGGGAGTGCACCGCACATGACTGGCCACTGCTCCCATTCACTTCTATGCAACAGATCGAAACAGCCTAACCAGCGCTCGGCTATTGGAGGACCCATAGTAAAGCAATGGTGTGAGGATGTGTCTGAGCAGTGTGCTCTCCATCACTTCATGTTCTCGAGATAGGTGCATGTACAAGCGCTGGGATACGCAACTATAAGTCAATGGTGGCATATCCTAGCAATATGCCCCCATCGTCTTTGTTGAGACAACTTCTTTAACCACTACCCGACCGCCTAACGCAGGGATGCGCACAGGCTTATTCCTCCTTGACGCATCGGCGCTTCATTTCGCGAGACGCGAGATTTCCTGTGAACGCGCGCGCATGCGCTCGTGTTCACAGCAGTGTGCGGCAGTGAAGTTATACTACAGCCTACCAGTGATGATCATTCGCTGGCAGGCTGTAGATGTTAAATAAAAAGCATCAAATAGGTATATCAGATGCTGTTTAGTTAACAGCGTCTGATATACCTGCTACCTGGTCCTCTGGTGGTCCCATTTACTTGGATCGACCACCAGAGGACACAGGCAGCTCTGTAAGTAGCACCAAGCACCACACTACACTACACCCCCCGTCACTTATTAACCCCTTATTAACCCCTAATCACCCCATATAGACTCCCTGATCACCCCCCTGTCATTGATCACCCCCCTGTAAGGCTCCATTCAGACGTCCATATGTGTTTTTCGGATGCACGAATCCGTGGATCCGCAAAACACGGACACCGGCAATGTACTTTCTGCATTTTGAGGATCCGCACATTGCCAAAACTATATAGAAAATGCCTTTTCTTGTCCGCAATTGCGGACAAGAATAGGACATGTTCTATATTTTTGCGGAATGGAAGTGCGGACCCGGAAGTGCGGATCCGCAATTCCGGATCCGAGCGGGACAAAGTCTGTCCCCATAGAAATGAATGGGAACAGAATTGTGGACGTGTGAATGGGGCCTAAGGGTCCCTTATCACCGCCAGTTAGTTAGCTACTTGTTAGGTAGTTAGCGCCCACCGCACCGCAGTCACTGATTAGTCGCTGATTAGCGTCATTGCTGTCGCTAATCAGCACTAGTAGTATATAGTATCTGTAAGTGATCAAGACTGATCGCAATCAGATCTATATCAGTACATTACGGTCACCTTAGGCTCTACAAAAAACGCAGTGTTCGCCCGATCAGGCCTGATCTTGTGCGCACACTTGCGTCAGAATTTTTTTTTATCCTGATCACTGCAAAAACACTGTAAAATCGCTGCGGCACTATAAAGATCACTTTTGAAACTTTTGGATCTTTATTAGCGATTGCAGCTTTACTTCGCAAGCACTCCTATGTCCTTTCCCCTCTTTTTTTTTGCACATTTTTTGGCAGAGATTTTTTCATCCACATTGATCGATGCGAGATAGACGAGGCGGCAAATCATCAGCAAATCCGAGGCGGCAAATCATAATGAAGTCGTTATCATGGGGGACTTCAACTACCCAGATATAGACTGGGAAACTGAAAGCTGTACATCCCATAAAGGAAACAGGTTCTTGGCAATAGCCAAAGACAATTTCCTTTCCCAACTGGTTCAGGACCCCACTAGAGGGACGGCCATACTGGACTTAGTATTAACCAATAGACCTGATAGAACAACAGATGTACAGGTTGGGGGACACCTGGGAAATAGTGACCATAAAGTTATAACCTTCCAATTATCCTTCAAACGAGAGTTTCTAAAGGGAGGAACAAAAATACCAAACTTCAAAAAAGCAAAATTTAGCCAACTAAGCGAGGCCATAGGCCTAACTAACTGGGACAAGTCCTCAAAAATAAAAATACAACCATAAAATGGGAGATTTTTAAAAGCATTGTAACATCTAATTGTGAGAGGTACATACCTTATAGGAATAAAAGGCTAAGGAACAATAAGAGACCAATGTGGATAAATGGAACCGTAAAGAAGGCAATAAATGACAAAAAGAAAGCATATAAATCGCTAAAACAGGAGGGGAGCCAGGAAGCACTGATAAACTATAAGGAAAAAAATAGAATATGTAAAAACGAATAAAATTTGCCAAACTAGAGACCGAGAGATTAATTGCCAAAGAGAGTAAAACTAACCCTAAAATGTTCTTCAATTATATAAATAGTAAAAAATATAAATCTGAAGGAGTCGGCCCTCTACATAGCAATGAGGGGGTGTTGCAGAGAGCGACTGAGGATAAAGCAAAACTATTAAATATTTTTTCTCCACTATATTCACTGAGGAAAATAAACTGTCAGATGAAATGCAGAATGTAAAAGTAAATCCCCATTAAAAGTGCCCTGTCTGACCCAGGAAGAAGTACAACAGCGACTTAAAAAGATTAAAATAGACAAATCGCCAGGACCGGATGGCATACACCCCCGTATCCTAAGGGAATTAAGTGATGTCATAGCCAGACCATTATTTCTGATATTTACGGACTCTATAATAACAGGGAATGTTCCACAGGATTGGCGCATAGCAAATGTGGTGCCAATATTCAAAAAGGGTCCAAAAACAGAGCCTGGAAATTATAGGCCGGTAAGTTTAACATCTATTGTTGGTAAACTGTTTGAAGGGTTTCTAAGAGATGCTATTTTGGAGTATCTCAATGAAAATAAGCAAATAACGCCATATCAGCATGGCTTCATGAGGGATCGGTCATGCCAAACAAATTTAATCAGCTTCTATGAGGAGGTAAGTTCTAGACTTGACAGCGGCGAATCGATGGATGTCGTATATCTGGACTTCTCCAAAGCATTTGACACCGTACCTCATAAAAGGTTAGTATATAAAATGAGGATGCTCGGACTGGGAGAAAATGTCTGTATGTGGGTAAGTAACTGGCTGAGTGACAGAAAACAGAGGGTGGTTATTAACGGTAGATACTCAGATTGGGTCACTGTAACTAGTGGGGTACCTCAGGGGTCAGTATTGGGCCCTATTCTCTTCAATATATTTATTAATGATCTTGTAGAAGGCTTGCACAGTAAAATATCTATTTTTGCAGATGACACTAAACTGTGTAAAGTAATTAACACTGAAGAGGACAGTTTTCTGCTACAGAGGGATCTGGATAGATTGGAGGCTTGGGCAGAAAAATGGCAGATGAGGTTTAACACTGACAAATGTAAAGTTATGCACATGGGAAGGAATAATGCAAGTCACCCGTACATATTAAATGGTAAAACACTCGGTAACACTGACATGGAAAAGGATCTAGGAATTTTAATAAACAGCAAATTAAGCTGCAAAACCAGTGTCAGGCAGCTACTGCCAAGGCCAATAAGATAATGGGTTGCATCAAAGGGGCATAGACGCCCGTGATGAGAACATAGTCCTACCACTTTACAAATCACTGGTTAGACCACACATGGAGTACTGTGTACAGTTCTGGGCTCCTGTGAACAAGACAGACATAGCAGAGCTAGAGAGGGTTCAGAGGAGGGCAACTAAAGTAATAACTGGAATGAGGGATCTACAGTACCCTGAAAGGTTATCAAAATTAGGGTTATTCACTTTAGAAAAAAAGACGACTGAGGGGAGATCTAATAACTATGTATAAATATATCAGGGGTCAGTACAGAGATCTGTCCCATCATCTATTTATCCCCAGGACTCTGACTGTGACAAGGGGACATCCTCTGCGTCTGGATGAAAGAAGGTTTGTACACAAACATAGAAAAGGATTCTTCACTGTAAGAGCAGTGAGACTATGGAACTCTCTGCCTGAGGAGGTGGTGATGGTGAGTACAATAAAGGAATTCAAGAGGGGACTGGATTTATTTCTGGAGTGTAATAATATTACAGGCTATAGCTACTAGAGAGGGGTCGTTGATCCAGGGAGTTATTCTGACTGCCTGATTGGAGTCGGGAAGGAATTTTTTTTTCCCCTTAAGTGAGGAAAATTGGCTTCTGCCTCACAGGGGTTTTTTGCCTTCCTCTGGATCAACTTGTAGGAAACAGGCCGAACTGGATGGACAAATGTCTTTTTTCGGTCTTATATACTATGTTACTATGTTACTATGTTATGCGAATGAATAAATCTGTGCCGTTCATTTTTTTTTCAGCCCAGAGGCTGAACGGAAAAAAAAAAACTCATTACCCGTATGCTCAATAAAGGAGAATAGCAGAAACTCCTAATGCTGGCCATACATGTAATGATTGCGGAGACCCTCAAATGCCAGGGCAGCATAAATACCCCACAAGTGACCCCATTTTAGAAAGAAGACACTCCAAGGTATTCCGTGAGGGGCATGGCGAGTTCATGAAGATTTTCTTTTTTTTTTTGGCACAAGTTAGCGGAAATTGTTTTTTTTTTTTTTTTTTTTGTTTTTGTTTTCTTACAAAGTCTCATATTCCACTAACTTGTAACAGAAATTTATTTTTTTACATGAACTCACCATACCCCTCACGGAATATCTTTCTAAAATGAGGTCACTTGTGGCGTATTTATACTGCCCTGGCATTTTAGGGGCCCCTAAAGCGTGAGAAGTAGTTTGAAATCCAAATGGCGGTGAGAAAAATGCCCTGTGAAATCCTAAAGGTACTCATTGGAATTTGGGCCCCTTTGCACATCTTGGCTGCAAAAAAGTGTCACTCATGTGGTATTGCCGTACTCAGGAGAAGTAGGACAGTGTGTTTTGGGGTGTATTTTTACATATACCCATGCTGGGTGTGAAAAATATCTCTGTAAATGACAACTTTTTAATTTTTTTTATACAAAAGTAGGGGACCGGGATTGCCCTGAGCAGAGACATGACAGACAGTGTCAATAGGAGAAGACAGCAAGAGCTTTTTCAAGCCCCCCGAAAAAATTACCTTCTTAGTGCATGATATCTATATGGTGGCCTTGAGGTTGCTAAAGATCCACTCGGGGCCTGAACCTCACATTTGTAATCCATCTTGAAGCATTGAGGAATGAGAACCTTTTGAACTGTGAAACAAACAAAAAAATTAGCATGCAGTTATGTTAACCACAGTATGGCCTCATGCACACGACCGTTGTTTGATTCCGTGTCCGCGACACCGTTTTCCATGATTTTCCGCGGACCCATTGGTTTTCAATGGGTCCGTGGAAATCTCGGCAAATGTTCCATTTTTGCTCCGCGTCCGTGGTCCGTGATTCTTGTCCGTCAAAAAAATATAACCTGTCCTATTCTTGTCCGCGAAAAACGGTTCGCGGACCCATTCAAGTCAATGGGACCGTTTCATCCGCGTCCGCATTTTTTGAGGATCCCTTGGCTGGAATTTGGCAACTTGTCAGCCTGTCTTTTGGTAGGATCTGGTTAACAAAAAACCCGGAAGTGGAGAGCCAGCAGGCTTGGCAAATAGATTCCTGATCCCTGTGCACTGTGTGGCTGGTTCTGCTATTCTGATGGCTAAGCTATTTTATTGACAATGCCACGTTGGAATGTCACGTTGCATGCGGCGTGCCGAATGGGAGAAAGGGGACAGCCGGCTGATTTGGGTAAGTGCCACCTATGGAATTTTTTGGGCCCTACACTTGTCTTGTCACTTTTCTACTTCAAGTAGGCCATGATACTGTGTGATTTGTGGTGTGCCTTTTAGTTGTTTTAGAATATTTTATGCTTGCTTGCTGTTTAGGCCTTTTTTCAGAATTACATCCTCATTTCCCTTGTAATATGGATATTTACGCCTTTGGAGTGCAGCATATATATGATATATGTCTCCCATAGCATATTAGCTGTTTATTTTATGTTGCATATGTGCGCCTGTGATGCCAGTGCATGCAATAGTTGTCACCATCCTCTATGGTGATAAACTGTGTCCTTTCCAGACTGGACAGCTGAAATTTGCACAATTTTTCCCTGCCATGCTTGTACATTACTCTCGCCACTACTTATCATACTGTACCATGCACATAGAACGTGAGAACATTTTAGTCCCTGTTTGCTATGAACACGTGTAAAGTTTGTATGTCATATTATTGTATTTGGTGTGTATGCTTATATATCCCTTTTACATTTGTGTTCTTTCTTCTATTGTAGGCTTCTTTTCAGGTGTGGTTTAATAACATTTTTGTTTTATTTTTTACTACAGTCAAGCAGCTGAAAACCCAATGGAATAGCTGCAGAGACCAATTCCGTCGGGAACTGAATGACCGGGGCCAAAGTGGGCCAGGCAGTTCCGGAAGAGGCCCTATATGTATTCGGCCCATCTTCAATTTCTGCGGCCTGTCATGGATCTAAGGCCGTAAGTACTCTTTTCCAGCCCACCTTTTTTTCAACACCACATTGCTCGTTTATATGTCATGTTAGTAGCCATTTCCTGCTGTCCCCAAAACGTATTTGCCTGTTAGACCCTGCAATCTGAATACCTATATGATGGGATGGGGTGTGCTATGCGCATATATATGCCGGCTACCTTCTCTCTTTCATGTGGGGCCCTCTGTTAAATGTCACATACCTGTGCTATCTACATGCAGAGCCAGAAGAGAGCGGGTGGCTGACACGTGTGTCCTGCATGTCTCTTCTCCACCACATACACTGGATCTTGTGCGGTGCACAGTGTTGTTCCCCTGACAATCCGTTATAGGTCACCTATTCCGGCAATAGTTGAGAAAGCATAGAAAGGGGGCCTCATTTGTGGTCGGTGGTCAACAGGCATTTGTATTTGGTTTGTCAGCCGGCGTCTTCATTTTTCCTATCGTTTCTTCTTGTCTTGGTAGCGGTCAGCTTATTATTCTGTTTGCAATACTGTAGATGCTGTTATGTTAATAATTATTTCTATAATAAACTTTTTTTCATATTTTTTTGGTCTGGTAAAGTTCCCTGTGTAAATACCGGGCTAACATCAGCATTTGGTTAGCTCCTTGTGTTGTTGGAGATATTTCTGTGCTGGACAGCTCCAAGCACTAAGAACTGTTTTTAAAGTGTTGGTGCATTTCACACTTGCCCCCCCTTTTTATTATGATTTGAAAGGGCAATTTGAAGGTGAATATTTTGTTGAAACGTTTCTAATCCATTATTACCGGAAATGTAATCATGTGGGGCCTGTCGATTATGTAATCGGCATACACGGCTTCACTCCGTATTTCAGTCGAAACTCGGATAACATGGCGAATGGTCCCTTAATGTTTTTTATTCTTTTAACCCTTTCAATACAGTACCGTGGATAGCCTGGATGATCAGGAGGATTCGGATGCCGGGGGGAGTGAAACAGCAGCTGCTTGTTCCCAAGCCTCAAGCCCCGCAACACCGCCAGCTGAGTAGTCCCAACCTTCTCCAGCCGAGCCCGAGAGCCATTCCCAGCAGAGGCCAGAACAAGGAGCGCAACGGCAGCCCAGGCGGAGGCATCAGGCCCAACCCTCTTCCTCTGGGAACAAACTCGGGAAATGATCGATTCCCGTGTTATTGAGTTTCTTGCCCAGAGGAGGAGTGATGGGCAAGAAGAGGCCATGTTAAGGGGTTATGCTCCCCTCTTAAGACGTGTCCCCGCCGAGAAGCATTCGTAATGCATGGCAGCAATAGCAATGTTGCTGGACATGTATGGGTCAGCTTATCCGGGAGACCTACTGGCCGAAATGTATGCAATGAGCACGCGGGTCATGAGGCCAACTCCATCCATACATGGCCAACCCTGCCAGCCGCCTCCGCCACAAACTCATGGCCCCTCCTTCCACCACCCACAACAGTACCAGGGGGCCCATGAGCAACAATTTCCCCCCGGTGGCCATCAAAGTCATGGTCCCAGTTTTGCTACGGGGTCTCAAGAATCGGGACATGTGCCAGCTGGCAGTTCCTATGGCCATGGCTCATTTACTAGGGACCTTTATGATTTGTAAAGTTTTTCGTTTTAACCTCTGTACTTTTGGGAGGACTGTATTATCTTTAATTTTGAAACTCTGTGGAGTTGTTTGCTTATATATTTTTGTTGTTGTTGACTAAAATTTTACCTTTGTCGTCTATTCTTGGTCCAATCATCCTTCACACTCATAGACATTTGCCTGTGCGATTTCACAGGCAAAGCCATTCAGTTTTGCCTGTGATTGCGTTCAGTTGTTCAGTTTTTTCCGCGCAGGTGCAATGCGTTTTGATGCGTTTTTCACATGCATGATAAAAATCTGAAGGTTTACAAACATCTCCTAGCAATCATCAGTGAAAAACGCAACGCACCCGCACGTTTTTCACACAGCCCTATTCACTTCTATGGGGCTAGGGCTGCATGAAAAACGCAGAATATAGAACATGCTGCGATTTTCATGCAACACACAAGTGATGCGTGAAAAAAAACGCTTATGTACACAGACCCATTGAAATGAATGGGTCAGGATCCAGTGCGGATGCTATGCGTTTACGTCACGCATTGTACCCGCGCTGAAAACTCGCTCGTGTTAAAGGGGCTATCTGCTGTAAGGACAGCGTCCTGACAGCACCCCAAAAGCATGTATACGCTCAATCGCTACGAATCCTGAGTCTGCAGAGTATTCCTTCTTGCAGAGCGTTCCACCCTTATCCACTCCTCGTTTCCAGGTGGGCTGATCTAATTTTAAATGTCACATGATCATGGGTTATATACTGCACGGAATATTGAGCTATTCTGTATTAGAATTAGATTGCACTGCTTATGTTAATTGTGGTCAACTATTAATATGATGTTATATGTATTCAGCACTTTGTTATTCAATGTATTTCGATTTTCTGCCAATTATGTATAAAAATGTGATTTACCTTATATATGTGCACAATGACCGTACATTCATTGCTTGAAAATGGTCCTAGGGAGTGGACCGAAACATCGCTTGGGTGAATAAAAGGATTACACTTTTTTTCACTATTTTGGATGTGCCGTGGCATTTTTCCAGTTATATATATATAGCGTAGAAAACGGACAGCACTCCAATAGAAATCCAAGGTACTTTTATTCACCCAAGTGGGCAGACAGCGTTTCGGCAACAATAAGCCTTTCTCAAGCTTGAGAAGGCTTTAGTTGAGCAGCGTTGCCTGCCTGGTGAATAAGTACCTTAGATTCTATTGAGTGCTGTCCGTTCTCACGCTATTACTAGTGGGTTGCTCACAACCTCGGACTTTGCACCCGCCACATTGCCTGTGTTTGGTGCTGCCTGGTTTTCTTCATTTATATATATATATATATATATATATATATATATATATATATTATAATGTACACACTATAAATATATATACACAGACAGATAGATAGACAGTAAGTGCTGAAAATACATCATATATATATATATATATATATATATAAACATAAAAAGTAACCGCAGCACACCTGATAAGGTGGAAAGTAGTGTTGTCCTTTATTATTTATTTATCCGGGTGAATAAAGAGCTACACTACTTTTCACCTTATCGGATGTGCTGTGGTTACTTTTTATGTTTTTGTATATATCGCTGTGGCCTAGCGGATACCGCTGGCACTCCCATCTGCTATAGAAGGAAGTTAGGAGTGCTGCTCCACTTTTGTTTTATATATATATATATATATATATATATATTATACATACATAAATGTACACATAGTCACACAGATAGAGATGGATAGATTGATTATATAGATTAAAAGAGTTAAAAAAGATAGATAGACATTAAAACTTTCTTTATTGACCAATTTGTTTGCCAAGTGTGGCATCTAAGATGGCTGATCATAAAATGGCTGCTGGGGGAGTGGACAAATGTTGAGCATGCTCAGTGAGCAAAACGGTTGAAAACGGATCCGCCTCAAACGGAGACATTACAAAAGGATCTGTCACCCATTGACAATCATTATTGTGGATGGTGTATCCGTTTGGCGGAATGGTGACTGAACAGAAGCAAACTGATGCATTCTGAGTGGATCCTTTTCTATTCAGAATGCATTAGGGCAAACTGATCCATTTTTGACCGCTTTTGAGAGCCTATGACGGATATCAGAAACGGAAATCGAAAACGCTAATGTGAAAGTAGCCTTAGACGTTCCATCAATTTTTGGTCTGTGGTGTCTGACTACACCACAGGTATCAGTACACCTGGTGGACTACAGTGCATGTGTAGCCACCTCTGTCCGGCAGAGGACACAGGATATTGACCATAATACCTGTTTGTTGGTGGCAATCAAGGGTACTTCTGAGGTCCCCTATGGGTATATTTTGAAAAGAGAATCTTCACATGGATTCTAACTTGTTTTGTGTTATGAAATTTATACAAAATATATAATTTGTATAATTTATATAATTTGCTGGCATTCCACTTGGTTTGCAGGGCAGATTTTTCAATGTGCATTTTTTATATTGCATCAATATAATAAATGATTCTTGGCATGGAATCCACATGAATTCCATGTGGAAACTTTGAACTGGGCCAATCTGTATACAATCCTCAGCATATCAAACTGTAAATCCATGTTGGTAATCTGAGAGTCAGCATTCTGTAATGTGGGCATATCCTAACGTGGATCCTTTGCATGAGAAACTACAAATACACATTGGAATCGGCATGCTTTCAAAGTGTCCTTTTGGTTCAAGAAAAAAGTTCACGTTATCTGGAGAATGAAAAGTACACTTGTGCCATCCTTCATCTTTATAGCTGCAGCTCTGCCAATCCCCAGGATCATTCTTGCATCCAAGATGGCTCAACAGCTGCTCAGACTACCTGGTGCATACTGTGCATTTGGTAGCCAAAAACACTTCCTGCTGCCCTCTCATTGGCCAGAATTGCTCCCATAAGCAGTGCAGGGCTAGACAAGTAGAAAGAGTCTTGGCCTACTGATGTACAGTGTGCATGGGGTAGTTTGAGAAGCGTTGCAACCATCTTGGATGACAGAGGAGCATCTCTGGAGTGTGCAGCTGAAAATATGGTAAGTGTTACTGTAAGTGGCTTTTTTTAACTGGATGGTCACTTTAATATGGTATATGAATCACCACTAAAAGCAACTGCAAAAATTACTTTTCTTGTGGGTTTCAACTAACAACAATATATTAAGGAATTGCCAATAAGGCTGTTTCCCCAATGTAACAAATGTAGTGTACCAAAAACTGGAGGTACTACAGTATTTAATTTAAAATGGATTTTCTTATACATTCATTGCTTGAATTTAATTTAGGCCGTGCAGAAGATAAATACATATGCATGATGTTTTTCTGCTTAAAAAAACAGAGCATTACAAAACTCAGTAACAATACATAAATCAAAAAGACAGCTGAGTCTGGTGCCATTGGCTCCGCAAATAATAAAGGTCTCCCATTTACACAAACTGGCAATACACAGAGACTGGAAAATGTACCTAGGAAACACTAATATAAATGCTAGGTAACTGCATCATATGATAATTTATTTTTAACATTTTAGAGACTACAAGAAATAAGAGATTGAAAACAAACAGAAAAATGAGGAAATACTGATTTCCAGAATTATACTGTACAAATGTTTACCATATTAACTCAGATTGCAGTGTCCATATCCTCTGATAACTCCCGTGTCTTGTCATTAACTACAGAAGATTATCTTTCAGATATGCAAATGATATTTATGCATCTGAGTGCACTGAACCAAGATAAATGAATGTCTCTCCCTTTGCTCTGCTACATAGATAATGCAAGCCGAGTCACTGGCACAAGACATAGTCTTAATGCTGAATAACAGAATAAAAGAGAGTAATTGATTTTCACTAATGCACTGAAAAAATAGAAATGAATAACTCATGAATAAATGAACACTGAAGAACGCATGTTTTTTTTTTTTTTTTTATATATGCACAAATCTGTTTTTTTACTGATTTAGGTGGAGATGCCCACAAAGACATACATGCCTACACACAGACGGATAACCAATCAGACACAGAAATCATGCAACATGACCTGTGACATCAAGAATGCCCTTATCAGCCCCAGACACATTGCTACATGCCATTTTCTCTACTGACCCAAGTGTGTATGTGTATGCAGGTGGCAGACAGACTGGGAATTTACAGTGGCCCTTTAAAAAAGTGGCCCATGTTATAGGTAGGTTCAAATTGACAGAAGGGAGGGTAGCACATTTAGGCAGGGACAACAGAAGTAGATAGGGCTAGCAATACCTTAGTGTAGCACAAAATACAGCCCCAGCAGCACCAAATACCAAAGAGCTGCACAAAATATTGTCCCCCACCCACACACACACCTCAATATTTAACTTTATCACAGTCCTGAGGACGGCAATGCAGTTTAATTCAGGTGGATACCTGCGGCCGCTGGCCAAGTGCATGATGCTTCTAGTATTATTTAATACTGAGAGGATCAAATCTTTATGTGCCTGGCTGGTGGCCATGAAAAGGGCTCAGACGGCCCCCTGAGCATTGGCCCATGGGAAAATCTCCCTGTAGGGCCTATGTATATGGGGGAGTTGGGAAAGATGACTGTCAGCTCAAGTAACGCCCTGCCGTCCTTGATTGACAGGGCCAGGCCGCACTCGTCTCCTCTTGCCGACCCTGTTTGCTGGGACTACGCATGTGCGAGATTTATCCAGCATACAGGGCCAGCCGGAAAAGACGAACGCTGGCTCTGTCAATCAAGGACGGCAGGGCTCACATAATGTCAAACACTGCCCAGAGAGCACTATACATGTAGTACCAATAAAGTGTCATACACTGCCAAATATCTATTTGAAGAGATCCTAAGGTACTCCTATAGTGGAAATCCCCAGAAAATGACCCCATTTTGGAAACTAGACCCACAAGGATTTTTGAAGGGGAGTAGTGAGTGGTGGTAAAATAAAATGTCACTTTAGCATAAAATTTTTAATTTTTACAATGGGTAACAGGGGAAAATCATCCAAATGTTAACCATTTTCTCCTAAATACAGCAACACCAATAAATGGTTGTCATCCACTGTATGGGCACAGAACAGAGTTCAGAATGGAAGGAGCGCCATATGCCTTTTGGAGGGCAGATTTAGCTGAAATGGTTTTCGGCCGCAATGTCACAGTTGAAGTAACCATGAGTGCTCTACAGTGGCAACACCCAAAAATGACCATATTTTATAAACTATGCCACTCAATGATCTTTTGGAGACGTGTAGTGAGCATTTTGACCACACAGATTCCAGAAATCAATGTGTAGTGGATGGTGAAAAGTGAATATGTAAGCTTTACAGACTATATCAGTGTAATAAGTTGGTAAACTTACAGGGTGCATAAAGGATAAAATTAGTAATCCATGGATAAGTGATACACTTTTGAAGCAATCCTTTATCCACAGGCCAGGTGCAGAAGTATTGGGGCACTCCCTTCATGTTTTTGAAAAATGAGGGCCTTGATCACCACCTCTTGTAACCGAAGAAATGTTCCCATCTGGCCTGCAGATCTAAATAACATGTAAGAGTTATACAGTGCCATCAGCACAGTGTGCACAGTCAGCTTTTTGTATCACACCTTTGTTTTCTGCATGGATTTGTGTGGTTTTAACACTTGATCTGAAAGATCAACCTTTCCCATGTACAGATTGTAGCCCAGGATGCATTCTGGCTTAGGGGTAGTGGTAGTGTCAAGTACAGGGGCAGGGGAGCTGCTGTTAGAGTGGTCTGTAAAATGACATAGTGTGGCCTGTAAAATGAGACTGCTGTCGCCCTTTCTGACAGGTTGCCTAAGCAGCGATCTAGGGAGTCCTCTGATTTTTGTGTACCATGCCAGAGGCTACAGTGCCTCTGTACTTAACCGCTACAGGACCGCCTAACGCAGGGATGCGTCCTGCGGGCGGTCCTGTAGCTCTGAGATGATGCATCGGCGCGTCATCTCGCGAGAGCCGTGACTTCCTGTGAACAGGAAGCGCGTCTCGGCAGTTGAGCTACAGCCTGCCAGCGATGATCCATCGCTGGCAGGCTGTAGATGCGAATTATATCGCATCAAACAGCTATATCAGACGCTGTTTTGTGAACAGCGTCTGATATAGCTGCTACCTGGTCCTCTGGTGGTCCCATCTTCTGGGATCGACCACCAGAGGACCAGGTAACACTGTAAAGTTGCACCAAACACTACACTAACCCCCCCCACCCCCCCTCACTTATTAACCCCTTGATCACCCCATCTAGACCCCCTGATCACCCCCCTGTCATTGATCACACCCCTTGTAAGGCTGGGTTCACACGAGCGTGATGGATTTAGGTCCGGATGCGTTGCAGATGCGTTCAGTGAAAACTGTGCGTTTTCACAGGCAAAGCCATTCAGTTTTGCCTGCGATTGCGGTCAGTTGTTCAGTTTTTTCCGCGCGGGTGCAATGCGTTTTGATGCGTTTTTCACGCGCGTGATAAAAAACTGTAGGTTTACAAACAACATCTCCTAGCAACCATCAGTGAAAAACGCAACGCACCCACACTTGCTTGCGGATGCAATGCGTTTTTCACGCAGCCCCATTCACTTCTATGGGGCTGCGGATGCGTTTATAACGCATAAGATAGAGCATGCTGCGATTTAAACGCGTTGCAGAAGTGATGCGTGAAAAAAAACGCTCATGTACACAGACCCATTGAAATGAATGGGTCAGGATTCAGTGCGGGTGCAATGCGTCCTCCTCACGCATTGCACCCGCGCGGAAAACTCGCCCGTGTGAAAGGGGCCTAAAGGTACTCATTGGTTTTAGGGCCCCTTTGCGCACCCAGGCTGCAAAAAAGTGGCACACATGTGGTATCGCCGTATTCAGGAGAAGTAGGGCAATGTGTTTTGGGGTGTATTTTTATATATACCCATACTTTGTGTGAAAAATATCTCTGTAAAATTTTATACAAAGTTGACAATTTACAGAGATATTTCTCTCACCCAACATGGGTATATGTAAAAATAGACCCCAAAACACATTGCCCTACTTCTCCTGAGTACGGCGATACCACATAAGTGACACTTTTTTGCAGCCTGGGTGCGCAAAGGGGCCCAAATTCCAACGAGAACCTTTAGGTTTTACATGGCGGCTCACAATTTAGCCCCGCCCAAAATGCCAGAACAATAAACGCACCCCACAAATGACCCCATTGCAGGAAGTAGACACCCCGAGGTATTCACTGAGGGGCATAGTGAGTCCGTCTGAGATTTTTTTTTTTTTTGCCAGAAGTTAGCAGAAATTGAAACTTTTTCTTTTTTTTTTTTTCTCAGAAAGTGTCATTTTCCGCTAACTTGTGAAAAAAAACGAAATAATACATGAACTCACCATGCCCCTCCGCGAATACTTTGGGGTGTTTTCTTTCTAAAATGGTGTGATTTGGGGGGAATTTATACTATCCTGACATTCTAGCACCTGAAGAAACATGACAGGTGCTCAGAAAGTCAGAGCTGCTTCAAAATGCGGAAATTCACTTTTTTGCACCATAGTTTGTAAACGCTATAACTTTTACCCAAACCAATAAATATGCACTTATTGGACTTTTTTTTATCAAAGACATGTAGAACAATAAATTTAGAGAAAAATTTATATAGAAATGTAGTTTTTTGAAAAATTTTACAACAGAAAGTGAAAAATGTCATTTTTTTGCAAAAATTTCGTTAAATTTGTATTAATGGCAAAAAAAGTAAAAATGTCAGCAAGAATGAAATACCACCAAATGAAAGCTCTATTAGTGAGAAGAAAAGGAGGTAAAATTCATTTGGGTGGTAAGTTGTATGACGGAGCAATAACCGGTGAAAGTAGTGTAGTGCGGAATTGTAAAAAGTGGCCTGGTCATTAAGGGTGTTTAAGCTAGGGGGGCTGAAGTGGTTAATTAGTGTACTTAATCAGGTGTAATAGTTATCCACATAGAGGTAGTAACCCTGGTCCAGCAGTGCATGTAAATACTAATTTCCCATTAACTCCAAGGACAGGGGACATTCCGGGGGTTCAATATGGGTGTCCTTCCTTTTGCAAATATGAAACCTTAGAAGTACTTCCACACACCTTATACGTTGTAATGCCATACCTACCCTCTTGCATGGCAGATATCCTCCATTTAAAATTTATAAGGGACTCATCTACACACATTTTTTGAGAGGTTTACACCTCAGCAAACTTGGCACTAAAGTTGTCAAGGACTAGCCTAATTTTAAATAAACGGTCAAATCTGTCATTCTGGGCAATTATTGTGCAATTTAGAATTTCTTAGAATCATTTCTGGATCATGGCTGTAACTGTAAATTGTATTGTGGTACAACACATCTGTACTCCAATTCAGTCTAATTTGTGTTTGTTGTTTTTTTTTACAAGGTTCATATACAGAACAAGCCCCCTAAATGTTATCATCTCTGCTGCATCTACTGGGGTCTAAATCCGGAGTTTTGCAAATAATGATGTAGGATTTTGGGCAAGAAATAACTGGGCATATAAATTAGTTTGGGCCACCAGGATAGGTCATCATTAGAGATGAGCACATTTTTCAAAAATTCAATTTGGCCGGTTTGCCGAATAAAAAAAAAAAAATTTGGTTCAATCCGAATTTATTCACAGTGAATCGCGTTAAAAACAGCTATTTCCTGGCTTCAGAGAGCCTTCATAGTGGTGTAGAACACTGTGTCTTGCAGTAACATGCATAGGGAGTCTGCTCTGGTAGTGAAATAATACTGTGAGTCAGTATGACATGCAGATGACAGGCGTAGCTCTTAGAATCACTGCACACTTCACTTATTTGGGCAGTCACGTGGCCAAAACTGACCAAATAACTTAAGTATGAACTCAGCCTTACAGGTCGATGTTAGCACCAAGAAGAAGTGCACTCATTTTACACCGTTGTCAGCTGATTTCACATAGATGTCTACAGAACCTGTTCTATTAAACGTTTATACAAGTAGAGCTCCCCGACGGAGTGGAGAGGGTGTCAGCAGTAAGTTTGTGTTGATGTCACTGAATTTTTTGCCCTTCCTCTGATCTGTCAGAACAATAACCACCAAAAAACGAATCCTGTCTGTTGAGCATCCGATTTCACTCGGTCAGTATTTCGTCAGTAATCCATCAGTATTGCTAATGCTAAAAAAAAACAGGAGTGGATTGAAAACAGAGATGACACGTTAATGAAGAGACCACAGAGTGGCCCAATGACAGAGTGTGGAGGTGGCAGCAGTATCATCAGGAGGCCACAGAGTGGCAAGGTGACATAGTGTTGAGGTGGCAGCAGCATCAGGAGAACACAGAGTGGCAAGGTGACATAGTGTGGAGGTGGCAGCAGCATCAGGAGACCACAGAGTGGCAAGGTGACATAGTATGGAGGTGACAGCAGCCTCAGGAGATCACAGAGTGGCAAGGAGACATAGTGAGGAGATGGCAGCAGCATCAGGAGACCACAGAGTGACCCGGTGACAGAGTGGGTAGGTGTGTGGCAATACGAGTACCAAATGAAGACGATAGGTGAAAGAAGTAGCACTTGGCATCAGATGTGTGGCATCAGGTGGGTGGCAGCATCAGAATAATAGCTGAGGCAGGTAGACAGAAGAAATCAGTCTCTTTTGTCAAAGTGTTGGTGTGGCACCATGGATGAGCTAGTCTGATGCATTAGGCATTGGTGGGTGGAAATCCTGGCTGATCCACGCCTGATTCATCTTGACAAAGGTCAGTCTCTCTACATTTTGGGTGGACAGGCAAGTTCTGCTTGGGGTAACTATGGCCCCCGCCGCACTAAACATCCGCTCTGTTGCCACACTACTGGCTAGGCAGAACAGTTTTTCCAGCACAAACTCTGCTAGTTTCGGCCACAAATGCAGTTTGGCTGCCCAGTAGTCCAGCGGATCTTCAATGTGGGGTGGCAGGTCTAGCTGCTCCAGGTCTAGCTGCTGTTGGTGATTAGTTTCTTCACTAGGCAGGTGAAGAAAGCTGCTCATCAGTGACTATAGACTCAAGTTGCTGCTGATAGAGCTGGAACTGCTCCTACCCCCCACCCTGCCACAGCAGCCATGGCAGAGGAACGTGAGCGCAAAGGGCCCCCCCCCCCCGTCAGACCTACCTAGGCAAACGAGGTGCAGAACAGCGTGACACCGCCGTTCCCTGTTATGCTGAAGGGGCACTGTGAATTGTCCCTGCAGTGGAGGCTGAGGACACCATGGAGAATGAGGAGGCAGAGGCCGACATTGTATCAGGACCATCAGCGTGAGAATATTTTTATTTTGCCACTATTACACGTCACAAAAGGCTTTAGAATATATAACTGCATCGCTGAACGGCAAATATATTTTTCTTGTTTCCACTTATACACGCCATAAAAGGCTTTAGAATATATAACTGCACCGCTGAATGGCAAATATATTTTTCTTTTTTCCACTTATACACGTCACAAAAGGCTTTAGAATATATAACTGCACTGCACAACGGCAAATATATTTTTCTTTTTTTCACTTATACTCGTCACAAAAGGCTTTAAAATATATAACTGCACTACTGAACGGCAAATATATTTTTCTTTTTTCCACTTATACACGCCACAAAAGGCTTTAGAACATATAACTGCACCGCTGGGTCGGGAAGGGGTTAATGAAAACTCTTTGCAAAGTTATGTAATTTCTGTTAACAACTGCACTATAGAAATAATAAAAATGTTAATAAATGTGTACATATTCTTTCACCATAATGCATGATTCTTTGCTTTCTGTCTTTAGAAACACATTTATACCCTTTCACATTTTTAGGTAAAGCAGTTAGCACCTTCAGATATATTATACTGAGCAATGTGGTGTGGTTGATTATGGCTTTTTCTACAATGGTAATTGTTAAAATTTGAATGTAATAATACCTTTTATTCATTGATTATTTACAGGTCAGTAGTATAAGGTTTAGACACTATTTCCCTGTGATCACTGTATCAGCTTGCATTATACATCTCCTACCCCTCTAACAGTTCTGTGTTCACTGTACCAGCTTGTGTTTTACATCTCCTCCCCCTCTGTCACCACATGTGTCTCGCTCTCCAACCTTTCATAATACTCTGAGCATTCAGAAGATGAAGGAGCTTGGTGTATTCTTTATCTTCCTGCTGAATCTTCTAATAGATTTGCCCACCACCAAGCCAGGCAGTCTTACACATAATTATTGTTATCTTAATAACCCTAATTATTTTTGCATAATGTGTATTTTATTAGTCTTTAATAGCTTTGGCAATACATGTAATTTACCCTTGCCAATAAAAAAAAAAACAACAACATTTAATTGCATTGAAAGAGTCTTAAGACTCTTAAGTATGAAATTTACAAATGCTACTATGAGGATGAAATAAAGAAATAAGCACTTACATTTTTCCTTTACTGTATTTCAACCAGTAAATTCCTATTAGACTGCGTTCACATATCCACTTACCAACTCTGGCACAGAACAGACTACTGGAGTTTACCATATCCAGACCACACACTGCTGGGTCAACATTGACTATAATGGAATCTGGTGGGGATCGGCCGAATTTTGGAGTAAATGCCACATTTCGGCCAGACAAAAAGTACTGCATGTAGGATTTATTGGCATTTATGCAGGCAAGTGGCCGAATTCTCTCCGGATACCATTATAGTCAATGGGGATCCAACAGTGCATGGTCTGGATATGGTAGACTCCGGTATTCTGTTCTTTACCGGAACAGACTACTAGAGTGTGTAAATGGAAATGTGAAAGCAGCCTTAGTTTAGAGTGAACCTGTCATCAGTTTCATGCTGCCTTATAGGAAATGTGTCACCAACAATTTTATTTGCGAGTTAAAACCTGATAGCAGCATACATGTTTTTTTTTCTAATCTGATTCAATTTTTTAATTACAGATTTTTTTTAATTCTGTTCTCTAAACATGATTATGGGGGCGGCCACTGACTTATATAGAGGAGCTTTCTAGGCATGCTCTGTGTGAGCAGTGTATCGGGGTGGGCTCCCCAGTATACAGTAAAGTCACGAGTCAGGAAACTGTATTTTACTTGAACGTGGCAATAAATGCGACCACAGATGCTGGTTACACATGAATACATTTACATGCACGTGCTCATAGTGGTACTTCTCAATAAACTTTCCTGGCTTGAATTCGTAGTGAAGTTTATCAGCTCTCTTGTGCAAACTGGCACTTTAAACATGAAGTTCTTGTTATGAGCAGGTAAACCTAACTAACTAACTACAGGCCTGGTCTCAGTCTCTTGGATCATAGGAGCCATGTGATGAAGTAAGTGCACGATTAGTCTTACCGACCCAGATCTGTTCTGTATAAGCTGGTGACTGTGGATGGAACAAGGGTTTGTCCAACAAGCGTGTGGCACCGCAGTGTCTGGGGCTTTACTCCTCAGCTCTCATCTGCATTGCTGACTGCAATTGCCCTGCCTCTAGACAAGATCACGGTCATGGACACAATCATCTCAGCTTGGCTGCAGCTCTGGTCCCTGAGGGATGCTCTCACGCCTGGATGTCAAGGGATTCTCCTCACACACAGCTCCTGTAGCTTCTAACTGGCTCACTTTAAGATGGCTGCTGCTCACTTCCTTTTCCAGGCTTGAGACTTCACCTCTGAGAGTTTTGCATACATGAATATCGAAATGCAATCTGTTAGCTGTGCTTAGGAAACAGTGGCACCTTGTGGTCAAACAGCAGAATTTCAGTTGAAACAGTTTTAGCTTCATTAACACAAATACAATGTTTACACAATGAGAGCTGTTACCTTATGCAGCATGGCAAAAAATGTGTATCTGGAGCTGAAACATTGGAAACTCACTTCTGATGCCTGTAATCTAATCAGGTCTTTGAAGAAGACCTATTAGATTATTAGGGTCCATCAACTATGTCATCTAGTGTTGAGCGAGCATGCTCGGCCGAACACCAGTTCGGCTCGAGCATCGTGATGCTTGGCAGATTGCGGTGTTCGGCACAATACCGCGTGTGCTCTAGCGCGATGCTCGAGTCCCCTCCCTGCACATTTGTTGGCTGCTACGCAGCCAATAAACATGCAGGTAAGTACTGTCACTCACTATAATTATGTAGCCATGTTGGTTACTGGCATTACAGTGATTGGCTGGCCGGAATATATAAAGCACCTGATGACACGTGGTTCGGCTCAGTCTTAGTAAGGGAGAGCTGTGCTGTAGAAGGGACAGATAGTGTAGGGAATTGAATTTAATTTTTTTGTTAGGCAGGGTTGGTGCAATAGAGACCCAAAAGTCCTTCTATGGACTATTGTTGTGTCTGGCAGCAAAATATATTTTTAGTGAAACCTGCGCTAAATTGCGTGCAATTGTAGAGACCCAAAAGTCCTTTTAAGGACTATTGTTGTATCTGGCAGCAATATGTACTAAATAGCTTGCAATTGTTTGGCCGCTGCAGTCAGTGACATTATCTGCGCTACATCTCCTGTATAACATGTGCGCAGCCTAAAAATATCCGTGACATCCAGTGTACTTTTTAGGTAGACGGTGTCCACTGCAGACAGTGACATTACCTGCGCTACATCTCCTGTATAACGTTTGCGCATCCTAAAAATATTTGTGACATCCAGTGTACTTTTTCCGTAGACGCTGCGGACAGTGATATTACCTGCGCTACATCTCCTGTATAACGTTTGTGAATCCTAAAAATATTTGTGACATCCAGTGTACTTTTTCCGTAGACGCTGCAGACAGCAACATTATCTGTGCTACATATCCTGTTTAACATGTGCGCATCCTCAAAATATCTGTGACATCCAGTGTACTTTTCCATAGACGCTGCGGACAGCGACATTATCTGCGCTACATCTCCTTTGTAACATGTGCACATCCTAAAAGTATCTGTGACATCCATTGTACTTTTTCCGTAAACACTGAGGACAGCAACATTATCTGCGCTACATTTCCTGTTTAACGTGTGCGCATCCTAAAAATTTCTGTGACATCCAGTGTACTTTTCCATAGACGCTGCGGACAGCGACATTATCTGCGCTACATCTCCTGTTTAACGTGTGCGCATCCTAAAGGTATCTGTGACATCCATTGTACTTTTTCCGTAAACACTGAGGACAGCGACATTATCTGCGCTACATCTCCTGTTTAGGCTACATGCACACGACAGTTGTTTTTTGCTGTCCGCAAATCGGAATCCGCAAAAAAAACTGATGGTCCATCAATTTTTTGGGGAGGATTCCTTTGTTTTCACAGATCCCTTGTAATGAATGCCTATCCTCATCTGCAAATGAGAAAAACATAAACAACAGCTGGAACACCAGATTTACTTTGCAACTGAATTTCACCCCAGAAAATAATATATCCTTTGACGGACACTATGAAACTTGTCCATTCACAGCTGGGACACCAGATTTACGGTATTTCTATTTTTGCAACTGAATTTCATCCCAGAAAATAATATATCCTTTGACGGACACTATGAAAAGGCCAGCCACAGCTGAAACCAATGATTTACGGTATTGCTATTTTGGCAATTGAATTTCACCCCAGAAAATTATCTATCCTTTACCGGACACTATTAAACTTGGCCAGCCACAGCTGAAACCACTGATTTACGGTATTGCTATTTTGGCAATTGAATTTCACCCCAGAAAATTATCTATCCTTTACCGGACACTATTAAACTTGGCTAGCCACAGCTGAAACACCAGATTTAGGGGATTGCTATTTTGGCAATTGAATTTAACCCCTCAATAAAATATAGAAATTTCTATCCTGAGTTTCTAGGGGTGATAATAAGCACAGCCAAGCCCCTGATGTAGGATATAGCAAAAAATAAAACTAGGATTGATGGATTGATGGACTTGGTGGCAGCTTGTGCTGGTGCACCACAAGATACAAAATGGCCACCGATCACCCCAGAAAAAAGTGACAGAAAAACGCTCTTTGCAGCCTAAAAACCAGTGAGCAATTAACTAGCAGAAGTTGAATGATTCACAGCTGTAGATCGATCACTTCATTAGGTTTTTTTTGCTGAGTTTTCCCTGCCTAATCTCGCCCTCACAGCAGCTGCATCCTATCCCTACACTAATCAGAGCAGAGTGACGTGTGGCGCTACGTGACTCCAGCTTAAATAGAGGCTGGGTCACATGCTGCACTTGGCCATTCACAGCCATGCGATTAGTAGGCATGGCTGTGATGGCTTCTTAGTAAAAGAAGTAAAACGCTAGCTAGTTGGCTGCTGTGCAGCCCTTCAGAAAGCGGGAAGAAATCGCCGAACAACAGACACGAACCCAAACTTTTTTGAAAATGTTCGGGTCCGAGTCCCGAACACCCCAAAATTCGGTACGAACCCGAACTATACAGTTCGGGTTCGCTAAACTCTATTGTCTACCCCTTGCGATATAAGAACCTCCCCAGCAGCCATTTTCTGTAGTGTAATGGAGTTCTGAGAGCAGTGTCATTGCTGTGTTCTGTGCTTTGTTGTATATACTTTAGACAGTTAACTTATATATATAATTCAGATAGTTAAGGGGAGATAGTCTGTGTAGGTTAGATTAGTGTAGGGTGTTAGGTAGTGTGATAGGTTCTGCTGTCCATATACATACATGCTACAGACATAGTGCTGTGATGCACATATTGCGCCAAAATATGCTCATCATTAATTGACGATATTCGTCATATATTGGAGCACTCCATCTGCATATAAAGCTATTGTAATGTTCTGCCATTCCAACCATTATCTCCACTAGTTTCAGTAAACTTCTAGCAGCTTGAAAAATGTACCCAAAGTGACCCACGCCTGTATTGCGCGCTCAATACGCGAATATTACACTGCCGATTTTTCACAATCAAGAAAGTAACTGTGAATTTGTGAATTTGCAAATATATGACAAATATTCCCCCAAATATTTGCGAAATATTGCAAATTCGAATATAGCCCCTGCCGCTCATCACTAGTATTGTGTGATGGACTGTGGTATTTTGATCTGTTGGGGCGGTATAATGTGCCACAATATGGTATTTCTGGCCCTGCCTTCCATCAATTTGGTCTCGACTACAAAACGGGGCCACTTTTAGTATTTTTTCCAGGGCCACTTTAAGTTCCCAGTCCGCCCTTGCCTACCTTCACCATAAACGGAACATTCAGCCTTTCAGAATGTGCATGCTTTGGCAATAGGGAGAGGGCGGCAAATGCTTGTCAGAAATCTCTGTGAAAGCTTATGTCAGGAAATTAATTGGGTTGGACAGGATTAACCCCACTGGAGGCATCATAGTATCAGTAGCTAGTCCCCCATATATATCAGATATTTTACCACATCCAAAAAAACTTTTGCCACTTATAGTCCATTGTGTATAAAAGCATTACCTTTATCAGATAAGATTGTAATAAAAAAAAAAAAAAGAATTATAACAATTCCTGCAGAGAGTGTTACTTGTGAGCAATTTAATCATATTAATTCAACTTCTGGATTACGAGCACCAGTAAGAGTTAAATGTTGGTATGGTGATATTTAGCATTTATTTTGTTTGATGACGATGAGTGGTTCCAGTGCCTTCTTGTATTATAGTGGTAGGATGTAAATATCCAACATTGTAGACTCCCCACCAACACGATCACTGCAAGTTACTACATTGCTGTCATCCAGTCAAAGACCCAACACTTCAGGGAGTCTTCACAAGCTGTCACTGACACCCTATGAGACCTCAATAAGCTCAGGGAGGGAGCTTCCTTGCAGCTGCAGCCACTCCTCGTAATTACTGTCACTGTTATAAATATGACATACTCTACTCATCCAGATATCCACCCTGGCTTAAAATAGAAGTACAGATGAATGGTGGTGGGAGGATGTAGCGGGAGGGGGATCAGAATCTTTATATTCACAGCCATGAACCTGACAAGTAAAATATATTTTCATGACATGATGTTAAACATCCTGGAAATAAGTGTCTAATATAACCACAACAATATAAACCAAACACAAGGGTTTCATTAAAGTGATGTTTGTTAAAATGCTTAGCAATTTAAAGGCAAAGAAGGCATGGAGCTATTGTATGTTTACAGCTGTATTATTTAGCGTTGGGAAGCAATAAAACCTGTGTTTGTGTACAGGCACTTTCTGTAACATAGTAACATAGTATATAAGACCGAAAAAAGACATTTGTCCATCCAGTTCGGCCTGTTTCCTACAAGTTGATCCAGAGGAAGGCAAAAAACCCCTGTGAGGCAGAAGCCAATTTTCCCCACTTAAGGGGAAAAAAATCCCTTCCAACTCCAATCAGGCAATCAGAATAACTCCCTGGATTAACGACCCCTCTCTAGTAGCTGTAGCCTGTAATATTATTACACTCCAGAATAGTTAGAATGTTTTTTTTTTTTAGAAACTCTCTCACTTTGTTCCTTGGGCAGCACCTCCCTCTATCACGTTTGCTTGTTTGAGGCTGAACTGCAATACCAGATATAGCCAATGAGTGAAGCTATTTTGGAAAAACAACAGGCCCTATTTTATAATTGCAGACACCCATTTTTATTGCCAAATGCAACTTATGCCCAACATACAGTATACAGTATAATCCCATTCAACACGCAAAGAGTTACTATTAAGATTCAGATTACTATTGAGATTGGATACGTTTTTCTCCAAAGCTCAGACAGTTCTTGTCTAGACCTGTCTTGTCTCTTTATGACATAGTGGAAATGCTTTTAGAAATTCTCTGTGTTATGTAATAAACTTCCAGTTCAGTCCACAGTCTGCCAGTCATTAATTTATAGTGGACCACACACACAGACACCTCAAAGATTATGGTGGCGCAAGGAATGCAGTTAATGCATTGTTACAGAAAAATTTGCTTATAACCAACTATAACTACAGTTTCATTCATCCTCATTGCCACCGGTGTATAAAATCCAGCCCCAAGCCATTTGTGAAAGAATAGTTTTAAAGAGCTTGCTGAATTGCCATGTGGTACTGGACTAGGATGCCACCATTGCAACAAGTAATTTCATGAAATGTCTTCCCTCCTAGATATTCTTCATTATCGGCCGTGAGTGGTATTATTACAAAGTGGAAGTGTTTAGGAACCACAGCAACTCAGCTATGATGTTACAGACCACGAATGCTAAGATGCAAAGTGCATAAAAGTTACCAAGGCTCTTTAGTAACTGCAGAATTCCAAATCTTCTCTGGCATTGACATCAGCACACAAACTGAACACCAGGAGCTGCATAGCATGGATTTCCATAGCCAAGCAGCTTCATACAAGCCTTACATCGCTAAGCATGTCATCAAACGTCAAATGGAGTGGTGTCAACATGCCACCACTAGACTCTGAAGCAGTGGGGACATGTTCTGTGGAGCGACGAATCACATTTCTCTATCTGGTAGTCTAGATCTCAATGCCAGTAAAACATAACTTGCCTGACCGCATTGTGCCAACTGTAAAGTTTGATGAAGGATGGATAGTGCTATGGAGTGGTTTTTCAGGCCTAGGCCCTTTACTTTCAGTGAAAGGAAATTATAATGTTTCCGCATACCAAGACATTTTGAACAATTATATGCTTCCAACTTTGTGGGAACAGTTTTGGGAAGGCCCTTTTTAATCCTGACTGTGCACCAGTGCAGAAAGTAAGGTCGATAAAGCCATGGTTAGGTGAGTTAAGTGTGAAATGTGGATGAGCGATTTTTTTTAAAATTCATACTCAAATCAATTCTACATTAGTCAGAGTTGCTCCATTTGCCCTGAAAATTGGTATATAACAACAGCCATTAGTCTTCTAGGACCCTACTTTTTTAAAAATGGTGTTGCACAACTTGGTTTATCACGTGCGTTAGGTAGGGTCCATGTGTTATTTCCCACAAATGCAGCATGGCTATGATGTTGCAGCCATTGTCACTGACCACCTTTCTCAGTTAGAGTTGGCGGGGAGACAGCAGGATGTTTGCTGCTTGATGCAATTCAGCAAGTGATCGGCTGTGTGGCTACTCCCACCCAGGCCGATCTGTTCACCGCATTGGCAATGCTTTACTCTACATATGTGATGGGGAGGGGTGGGAATGGGAGCAATACTCTGAAAAACTGCCAGAGGGGAGATACTCACGCACTCTGCACAGAGCTAGCAGCAGTTAAGCTTGGCTTAGGTCTGGCACATTTTGGGCTGACAACCACAGTATCAGCGGGATCACCATTTGCAGAAGTAGATCTGGCCCTGGCAATTGCCTCTGATCTTTATTGCTGCCACTGCTGCCCTCCTCCTTCTCTCATGTTACCTTCCTTCTCAGCACCCCAATCCAGCATCAAGGTCATGTCCAACACACAATCATCGTCCTCCCAATTTCTTGCTCTGTATTTGCTCCGAGTGCCACTGTTACTACCACTGCCTCTACCACCAACACCGCGGCTACCACCACTATACCCCCTCTTCTTTACAGTCCAAATGTTGATTGTTCTAACACAACTCATCAACAGGGAAACTTTCTTGACCATTAAGTAGTGTGTGGTGGGGTTTTGTTGCATCTTCTAAGGAAAAGAAAGGCACCTGACTAGAGGGGAGCAGTGGTGAGAGAGAGATTGCAACTGTAAAGCTTCTCTGGAGTTGCAAGGAAGAGAAGCAGGAGGAATGCAGTGACCCCTGGCTCAATGTAGTAGTAGTGAATGGAGGGTGGTCGTACTTGTGCAGCACACTTTCATTCTAGGGGGCCATTTTAGAAATGGTAGTGGTGGCATATCCAAGTGATATGCTGCCAATATCTGACATGAGATAACCTTTTTAATTATAGTTGAATAAAGGAAATCATATTAAAAATGACTCAACTGTATTTTTGAAATTAAATGAAGATTTAGGTTTAATCACCTACATACCGAAATCTGAGGTCCACTGACAAAATCATCTTGGAGGAGATGGTTCTCCCAGCCTAGGTCTGCTAAATCAGAATAAGCCAGGTGCTGACATTGTAGAAGTGTCATAATTGGCATTGAGCTCCAAAAAAATTAATAGTCTTTGCTAAATTTACAGGGACATTATGACCCTTGATTTATGCTCTAAAGAAAGCATTCAGGGAGAATATCACAAGCTCAAAGTAAGATGATTGGATTGTTAGTTAGCAGAACTGCAGCCAGAAAAGAAGTACAACTACATAGTACAGAGCCTCCTGTGCTGTGTTATGGTCTCTGGTGGGTGCCATGTTTATGGATATATTGTGGCCCAGAAGCAGTCCATCCAGGAGAAAATTCTACTATACTCACAGCATCCATTGATACAGATACATGCAACTATATTTTTTTAATTTGAAGGAAATACAAAAGCAAAACCTGCATATGTCTTTGCAAATAGATGCATACAAAGATTCAGTAAAGGGTTCACACTATTCTATGGCAGTCCTTTTATGGTTCCATTAAAAGTAGCGCAATAATAAGACATAAGACAGCCCTTAAAATAATGCAACAAAGTCATCTCATAGTGTAAATATATCATGTGTTCAAACAAAAAGAAATCAATCCAACATTAAATATTTGCTCCATTCACAACTGTGGTATATGCAACATGTACAGAAGTACAGTAGTACAGTAGGTAGAAGGTAGATTACGGACAACAAAAATATATCCATCAAATCACTTGTTCTTTCAATACATGATGGCTTTTCACACAAGAACACTTTGTACTGCTACACATATTTATATCACAGGAGACATCAGAACAATCTTATCTATGCTTCCCAGAGGAGGAGCCTGAGATAATGCTACAGCTTCCACCTGTTTTTTCTCAGATGCAGAATAAATAATGCAAAGTACTAAAGAATAATGTATAAAGACAAGACTCATCCCTCACAGAATCTCTCAACAAGCATTACAGTCGGAGGTGTGAATTGATCCCTTTTTTTTTTCTTTTTTTTAAATATTTAAAAAGCATAGTTCATACATTTTTTCTATTTAGCCTATATTTGTATAATTCCAGAAAACCTCACTCTGACCATCGCAGCCAATAGTGACCACAGAATCAAACATGTTTCAAATATGCAGGGTGCCAATGAGTAGCCATTAGTGGAAGGGGGGCCTAATGGAGGTCCACATTGTCCTTTTTTTGTACACCTTTTAGAGTGTCTGTCAGAAGTAGGATCTAATAGGATGCCTCTCAGAGAATCAGATGGTCTAGTTCTGTAGTGGGACGTTAAAAAAATGTAAATACAAATAAAACTGTTAAAATATTCAAATATTTAAAAACTGAAAAGAAAAAAATACAAAATGGCACAAAATTGCTCAATTACTATTGCTGCATCAACAACTCCTTCTATAAAACAAACAAAAAAAATAATTATCACGCATCTCCAAAGAATAAGAATATAAAGTGCTCAAAGAGCCCCAATATGTAACCAATGAAACAAATAAAAAAAAATCCTCCAGGTATGGCATATAAAAGTTTTATTTGGCTAGACTCCTAGACTAGATATCCATAACCTCACATGTGCATGCTTTAGGCAGGGGCATAGACCTTACAGGCAAATTTCCCGGTGGGCCAATGCCAGGAGTCCATCTGAGCCCTCCTCACCAGTGGAAGTTTTTGGGGATGTATTTTGTGCTTCTGGCAGTATTTTATTATGGACTGTGGTATTTGGCTCTGTTGGGGTGGTATAATGTGCCACAATATGGTATAGCTGGCCCTGCCTTCCATCAATTTGGACATGACTACAAAACGGGGCCACTTTTAGTATTTTTCCCAGGGCCACTTTAAGTTCCCAGTCCGCCCCTGGCTTTAGGAGTATGACCCCAGCTACCACATTGACAACTCTCTTGAAAATGAGCATACTGTAATAAACTGGGCATAATCCATAAAATCATAAGAGTCAGGCTTTGGGGCATTAATAGGACCAATATACAAGACTGTATGCATTTACAGAAAAATATATGTATCTAGCATTGAATTCTTTACGATAATGAGGCAGATGTTTTCTTCCAAAGCAATATTCATCAAAGCAGTGCGGACACTGAACAGGGAGATACCGGTACACCCAGAGGTGTAGGTAAAGACTCATGGACCCTTGTGCAACAGTTCAGCTTGGGTCTCCCCTCCTTCAGTGCTTTGTGGCAAGGGGCAGGGCTGCACCTAGCCCTTCTGTTGCCTGAGGCAAAAATTGAAATGGCAACCCCAAGGGCCAAATTCTCAACCTAACCCCTTTACCTACAGCCTTAAAGACAAAACATTACATACAACGCTACAAAACATACTGGGTAATACAATCTTATATGCAGTGATGTCTTCTCTTTACTCATCTTCTCCATTCACACCAGACCGCCATGGTGATTTCTGTCAGCCATCTCTGCAGAGTTTGACAGACATCTTAGTTTCCTGCTTTTCCATCATCCTCACACCTTCTCACCACCACATCCTGCCACCCCCAATACTGTGCCCATTGTGCTCCCCCGTACTATACTGCTGATACATTCCCCTTGAAAATACTAGTCCCACACAGATGGTTCCTCCTTTAATAATTATTGGCACACATTGCCCTAAAAAATAACTGAGGCCAGCAAATAGTGTCCCTGACTATGCCAGGGTGCCCCCCACAGTAATAGTGGTCCCCAAAGTCCCACCAATACAAATAGTTATCTACCAGAGTGCATAGTGTTAACAGTACCCACAATAGTAATAATGCCCCCCTTGTGCCCATACTAGTAATCATGTTCTCCATAGTCCCCCAATAGTAAAAATGCTCCTTATAATGTGCACCTGTCAAGACCATAGGAAGGGAAACACACTCACAAGATGAGCCCTAACTTGCACCCAATCTGCTATCCAGACCTACCTGTAGAGCAAACCCTAAGCAGCAAGTCCACAACTGGTTGACCATCCCTATGCTGGTAAGTCCAGGGAGCCAAACCTAGCACCCTCGGTAAAAACTACAGGGACCGGTTTACACAACTGGACCCGAAAACAGACAAACACATAGAGAAGGGTCGTACAGAAATAGGTCAAAGCCAGGAAGTCAATACAGTACCATATCAGAGAGTGGAGGGTGGTCACAAATAACCAAGCCAAGGGTGAGAATTGGACAGGAAACAGGGAACCACTAAGCAAAGAGAGAGGTCCAAGTCACACTAAGCAGAGAGATAGGTCCAAGTCAAGCTGAAGTCCAATCATAGTAGCAACAACCCAAGAACGCATGATAACAATCCAGGCATAGCAAGGAAAAACCTATAAATAGCAAGGGTGTATTGCTATAAGTAGTGATGAGCGGCAGGGGCAATATTCGAATTCGCAATATTTCACGAATATTTGGGCGAATATTCGCCATATATTCGAAAATTCGCAAATTCGTAATCTCCAGACATTATTTTCTTGTTTGCGAAAATTCGCATAAAAATTCACATAAACTAGAATAAAAAAATCGCATAAATCAGCATAAAATTTCGCATAAACTGGCATTTAAAAGATACCTAATGACATTTTCTAAAATATTTTTTTTGCGGATTCGTTGTAATAATGCCTATCCTTGTCCGCAAAACGGACAAGAATAGGACATGCTCTATCTTTTTTGCGGGGCTACGGAACGGACATATGGATGCGGATAGTACACGGTGTGCTATCAGCATTTTTTTGCGGACCCATTGTAATGAATGGGTCCGCATCCTATCCGCAAAAAAAATGGAACGGACATGGAAACAAAATACATTCGTGTGCATGTAGCCTAATAGTAAGGGTACAACCACAGGACAACGTCATGTGGCACTTGCGACGTGGCTGTACTGTATTTGAGTATCAGGGGAACAGAAGGTGCATTGAGGCTAGAGATGAGCGAATCGAAGCTGACGAAGTGGAATTCGATCCGAGTTTCAGGAATTATTTGGTTTCCACCGAATCCAAATTTCCTCGCAATTCGTGGCAACAAATAGCATTTTTTCCTAAAATGGCTGCTGCATGTGTGAAGACATGGAGAAAGGAACTGGGAAGGCGGGATCACCTATAATGCCATGCAGGGTCCCCCTGTTGTTAGATATCTAAGTATTTAACCCCCCCCCCCTCTCAGCCTCACCAGAGCTCAGTGACAGGCCAGCATCAGGATGTTCTGTGTAGGCAGAGGAAACATAGCCCCACCCCCCCACCTTTGCCTGCACTTGCTCTAGGCTGCAATGCCCAAACATCCGACTGGGTGACTGGGCCTTCTGCTACTTCTGACCCACAGGCTCTGACCTCAGCTGCTGGACTGCAGGAACTCCCAGGACCCTCCTATTAAAGCACCTGGTAAGTCCATCTAGTAAGAAGCATGCAGCAGTGTCTGTGGAGGAGGGGTGCAGGGCTGCTGGGGTCACACTCTCATTGTAGCAACCGTGCACTGGCATTAAGTGATGATGGTCACTGACCTGAGTGTTCCCACTGTCAGCTCTGTGTTTTCCCTATGCCCCCTTTGCCTCCGTGTGAGTTACTTGTGTCCTGTGGGACATGCTCGTGTGGTGCTTGTGACGTGACCATGCTGTGTTCAACTGCCACATAGCTGTCTGGGCCATAGAGGGCTCTAGTTAAACTAATAAAGAAAAAATTGTTTATGTGGTCTGCATTAGCAGTGTCTTTTTTTTTTTTTTCAGTACTTGGGGGAAGCTGACCAGGACTGCTAATAAACCTAAAACCAGTGATCAGCTATTATTAGAACACTCATAGCATAATGGAGGATGACCGTGTATGCACTTTGTGCTCTCCCTCCACTTCAGGGGCCCGGATGGGACAACTCCTTTTTTCAGCTTGTGGTTTTATAAACTACACCATGGAAAAACAGAAGTGCCCAGGCTATTCATAACGCGTGGTCCATATCCACAATTCCCATTGAAAATGGGAATGAATCAATATTCATGCCAAAACTGCATCAAAAAGTGTTTTATAAAATATGTTGTAAAGCCCTTTTTGCTTATTAGCTTATTAGCGATTGTGCGGTGAAGTGAGAAAAATACAGACTTTTCTGGGGTGTTTTAATTTCCTTTATTTAATTTTTTATTTGATCTAACACTCTGTGGGCCACTCTGTGGTTTCTTCATGCTGCTTTCACCTCACCACTATGTCGTTGTGCCACTCTGTGGACTTCTCATGCTGTTCCCACCCTCCTCACTTCCTGACTGGGCCACTATTTTGCCTTTCGCCTGGCTGACATCATCATTTATGTGACTTTTCTTCTGATCTGTCAGAAGTAAGGAAAATTGAGATGCACAACATATCCTGTCTGTGTAGCAGCTGTAAGGACTGTATAGTCCCATCAGAATTGGCTTCTGATTTATTAGCCAAAAGCAGGAGTGGGTACAAAACACAGAAGACATGCAAATATTCCATTCATGTGTCATCTCTGTTTTAGATCCTCTCCTGTTTTTTTGGCATTAGCAATACTGATGGATTATTGACCAAATGTTGACTAAGGGAAGGCGTATGCTCCACAGACAGAATCCATTATTTGGGGGTTATTGTTCTGACGGATCAGAGGAAGGGCAAAATAATCAGTGACGTCACAACAAACTTACTGCTGACACCCTCTCCACTCTGTCGGGGGGGCTCTACTTGTATAAGCGTTTAATAGAACAGGTTCTGTAGACATCTATGTGAAATCAGCTGCCGACAGTGTAAAAAGAGTGCGCTTCTACTTGACGCTAACATTGACCTGTAAGGCTTAGTTCAGACTTGAGTTATTTGGTCAGTTTTGGCCCTGTGGCTGCCCAAATAAGTGAAGTGAGCAGTGATTCTAATAGCCACGCCTGTCATCTGCATGTCATACTGACTCACAGTATTATTTCACTACCAAAGCACACTCCCTATGCGTGTTACTGCAAGGCACAGTGTTCTACACCACTATAAAGGCTCTCAGCAGCCAATTTTTGAGAAATTCACTCATCTCTAATTAAGTCCATTAACAATTCAGACTGACTAAACAGTGCTGTCTCATTATTTTAAATAGAGCCCACTGTGGCCCGTGGTTCTCAAAAGCACAGCTGCTTTGAATGATATCCTATGGGTCTTTCTCATAGTAGACATTTTCTTTTTGTAAAAAGATGATGAGAATTACTGCAATTTAGTGATAGTATTAGTGGCTTTTAATTTGTGGGTAAAAATATGAAAAAAAAACATTTAGCAATGAAAAAAAATTTGCAATGAAAAAAATGCCATATTTATCTGAATAAGAAGCAGTGAAAATAACATTAAAAATACAATTGGTCTGTCTGATAACTGACTAGCTTACTGATACTGCCACATTTAACACAGACTGCAAAGTCAATCAGATTTACTCCTACTACAAAGATCTGATAATTGTACTATATCCCCCATAAGCTCCACTCAGATAAGCTTCTAGCATAATTCCTTATGTGATTACATATCAGTGGACAAGATTAGTTACAGCAAAGGAAAGCTGTAAGTAGAAAAGCCATATTGGATTCACCCTGTTCAGACTCCCTTCTCCAAAGTGCAAATTAAGACCATGTATGTTCTGCAACAAAATTGCATTACAATTCATGGAAATGAGAAATTTGAGGGCATGTTGTAGATGTGCTGTGGATTTTACTCTTTGTAATGTAAAGGGTGAAATAGTAACATAGTAACTATGTTAGGCTGAAAAAGGCTGAAAAATGACATCTGTCCATCCAGTTCAGTCTGTTATTTTGCTTAGTTAGGGATGAGCAAACCCGGATCGGGTTCGGGTTCATACCAAACATTACGGTGTCTAGTTATTTTTGTGTGTTTGGGTGCGGTGTTCAGATGATAAATAAAGCTGGTTGACAAGGCTGCAGCACAGCCAATCAACAAGCCTTTAAGCTATGGGCACTTTTAAGCCATCACAGTCATGCCTAGTATTGGCATGTGGCCCTTTATGCATAAATGCTCGATCACATATTGTGCCACCATCCTGCTCTAATTAGTGTAGGGACAGGACACTACTGCAGTGAGGGATAGTGTTAGGCTTTTAATGTGGCTCTGAAGTCTGTGGGTGACCTATAGGCATTTTTGGTGGGTGCAATACACCTTCTTTGCACCAGAGACACAAATACAATACTCAATTGTGGTGTTAATTCTGTGGGTGACCTAAGAACCATTTTTTGGGGTGCAATACACCTACTTTGCATCTGTGACACAGAAAAACAATACTTAATCTAGCTCTTAATTCAGTCGTTGACCTATAGCCATTTTTTGGGATGCAAAACACCTCCTTTACATTCTTGATACAGAAAAACCTCTTCTGCTGCGGTCTCGACTTTTTCTTCCCTTCTGGAGCAACAGGGCCACTTGATACCCCACAAAGAGAGTATGTGACAGCACCATCATCACCACCATCAGCAGTGTCACCGAGCATCTCCACACTGTCCCATGGAAGTGTTCATCTGCCCATCTCACAAACACTGGAGAGAAAGAGGAAGTACCCCGCTACCCACCCATGAGTCCTGGCCCAAAATGACAGCATTTACAAATTCTTGTCCTTTGAAATGCTGCCATTCCCTCTGGTGAACACGGAAACTTAATGACGGTGGCTGTCCCACAGTATGTGGTTCCTAGCCGCCACTACTTTTCCAGGTGGGCCATCCCTGCCCTTCGTGAACAAGTGGCAGCCAAAATCAGATGTGCGCTGTGCAATGCAATCAGTGGAAAGGTCCACATAACCATTCATACATGGACCAGTAAGCACGGGCAGGAACGTTATATCTCCCTAACTGCACACTGGGTAAATGTAGTGGTGGCTGGACCTGAGTAGTGTTGGACACGAATATTCGAATCACGAATATTGGCACTTCGAGAATTCACGAATTTTTAGAATATAGTGATATATATTCCTAATTTTGAATATTCTAGATTTTTTTTTTAATCAGTAACCTTCCTTCTTGCTTGTGGGTCATTGAGAAGGCTGCAATGTCTTTGTCTGAGCTTATAAACATCGCTAGCAACCAATAGGAAAGTTGCCTACCCCTTTACTATATAAGAACCTACCAGGCAGCCACTGTATGCAGTATTTTGCAGATCTAAGAGAGACAGCAGTGTTATTGCTGTGCTCTCTGCTTTCCTGTGTCATGACTTTAGATAGGTAGTTAGTTAGCTTATATATATAATATAGTTAGTGGGAGATAGTCAGTGTAGGTTTTATAGTAATATAGTGTAGCGTTTCTGCTGTCTATACATACATACATAGTGCTGTGATGTCACATGTTCACAACAATACTTAGTGCACCAATCACTAATATGTAGTCAGACCTGTTAAAATGTGAAGTTGCATGTATTATTCGCATTATTAGTGCAGATTTTGCAATTGCGAATATATTGGAGCATCTGCATATAAAGCTAATGTAATGTTCTGCCATGCCAACCATTTTCTCAAGTCTCAGGAAACTTCTTGCAAAATATAGCTATAGTGACCCACTGCTGTATTTCGCAATACATGAGTATTACATTGCCGATTTTTCACAATCAAGAAAATAATCTCGAATTCGCAAATTCAAGAATATACAACGAATATTCTACCAAATATTCGCGAAATATCGCAAATTCGAATATTGCACCTGACGCTCATCACTAGGCCTGAGGCGGACAGCAGTTTGGTGCATGTCCAAGCGCGCGATCATAGACTCGCTACTGACGGCATTCCCAGCTGACAGTGGGGACTCAGTGGAAGCACGAGGTGGAGGAGGAGGAGGAAGTTACCAACGCAGCTGGGGCATCGGCACCACCTCAAAAGGGAGGATTAACATGGCCAAAATTTGGAAAAGCTTTGTCAACACGCCAAAACATCCAGCCGTCTTAGCAGGAGGCAGCGTTTCAGCAACATGGTGGAAGAGTACATGTGTACTGACTGATGGGTCTGCCCATTTAACTTCTGGGTCTCCAAATTGGACACATGGCCGAGCTTGCCCTTTAAGCCTTGGAGTTGCTTGCCTGTTCTGCAGCAAGTGTATTGTCCGAACGTGTGTTTAGCATGGCAGGGGGTGTAATCACCGACAGGCGCATTCGCCTGTCCACAGCCAATGTGGACAAGCTCACCTTCTTTAACCCCTTTACGCATAATCACGTACATGTACGTGAGGGAAGGCGGCTTCTTGCCGAATCCTCACGTACATGTATGTGATGTGATCGGGCCTGGCTGTTACTGATAGCCGGGTCCCTGCTGCATCCACCGGCATCGCTGTATGCCGTGATGTCTGCAGATTATCCCGTTCACATGCCGCGGTCAGCGCTGACCGTGGCACATGCGTGGTTTGCAGAGGGAAGGGACTCCATCGACCCCCCGGGCTGCAGTGACAGGGGGTGGATGGTTGCCATGGCATCTACGATGCCTTACACAGACTGAGGGCTGGGTCTCCTTGGCAACTGTCAGCGTCTTACTGTGTAAGATGCTGACAGTTCAATTCAGTACACTACAGAGTGAATTGTACTGAATTGAAACAGGCATCAAACCCTGAAAAGTTCAAGTCCCACAGTTGGACAAATATAAAAAGTACAAAAAAGTGAAAAAAGTGTTTTTTTTTTATTAAAAAAATTAGTTTGAAGCAAAAAAAGAGCCCACTCACCATGAAATCATGTTAAAAAAATAAATAAATAAAAAACAGACATATTAGGTATTGCTGCGTCCGTAACGACGTGCTCTATAAAAATGTCACATAAAAAATTAAAAATAAACTGAGCAAAAAATGCATTTTGTCACCTTACATCAAAGTGTAATTCCAAGCGATAAAAAAGACATATGTACCCCAATATAGTGCCAATCAAATCGTCTTCTCTTCCTGAAAAAAATGAGCCCCTACATAGGACAATCGCCCAAACAATAAAAATAATGGCTTTCAGAAAATGGATATGCTAAAACATGATTTTTTTTTTCTTTAAAATGCTTTTATAGTGTAAAACTGAATTAAGTATAAAATAAGTATACATACTAGGTATCTCCACCTCAGCAATGACCTGCTCTATTAAATTATTATATGACTTACCCCCTAAGGTGAACAACACCATAAAATATTTTTTTTTTAAACGGTGCAAAAAATGCAATTTTTTTGTCACGTTTCATCATAAAAAGTGTAATACCAAGCGATCAAAAAGTCATGTGCAACCCAAAATAGTAACAATCAAACAGTCATCTCTACCTGCAAAAAATGAGCCTATACATAAGACAATAGCCCAAAAAATAAAAAAAAATATGGCTTTCAGAAAATGGAGATGCTAAAACAAGATTTAAAAAAAAAAAAACATATTAGATATTGCCACATCTGTAACAACCAGCTCTATAAATATATTACATGATCTAACCCCTAAGATGAATTCCATAAAAAAAATAAAAAAATCTGCCAAAACAACCAATTTTTTGTTCACTTTTCCACATAAAGTGTAATATTGAGTGATCAAAAAACTAATATGTATCCACAAATGGTACATATAAAAACGTCAACTCTTTTTGCAAAAAATGAGCCCCTACACAAGACGTTTGACAGAAAAATAAAAAAATGTATAGCTTTGAGAAAATGCTGACACAAAAAAACATAATTTCTTTTTCACAAATGCTTTTATTGTATAAAACGGAAATGAAAATGAAAAATTGACATATTAGGTATTGCTACATCCATAATGACCTGCTCTATAAAAATATCACATGATCTACCCCCTCAGGTGAACGCTGTTAAAAAAAAAAAATATATATATATATATATATATATATATATATATATATATATATACCGTATTTTTCAGCCATATAAGACGCACTTTTTCCGCCAAAGTGGGGAAAATGGCAGTGCGTCTTATATGGCGAATGCTACCATTTTCCTATAGTTAAAGCTGATACATCGCACAGCATGCGATGTATCAGCATGGAGGAGGAGGGGCGGAGCCTGGCAACACGGCGGGCGGCCCGCCGCAACAGCGTGACTGCTTTCATAACATTTCATAACATTTTTAATCTTTAGTCATGTCCTTATTCCTATAATCCCAGTACAGTAGCGCTCTGCTACAGATCTCTAGCAGGCAGGTGCGGCGCAGGCCGTATACGTCCTCACTGACGTCATCTGCCTGCTCCTCCTGCTTCATTCATAAAGTGAAAGGAGCAGGCAGATGACGTCAGTGAGGACGTTACACAGCAGCCTGCCGACGCACCGCTCTGCCTGCTAGAGGATCGGTATAGCAGGTTAGCAGAGCGCTACTGTACTGGGATATAGGAATAAGGGGACATGATTAAAGATTATAAGTGTTATGAAAGCAGTCAAGCTGTTAGCGGCGGGCCGCCCGCCATGTGCTGCCAGGCTCCGCCCCTAAGCAGTCACTATGGGCCAGATCTGTGGATAGCACTTGATGGGGCATTTATGAATGACACTGTAATTGGGGTGATCTGTGGATGACACATATAGCATAAGATGCTATATATGTGTCATCCACAGATCCAATCCATTACAGTGTCATTCATAAATGCCCCCATCACAGTGCTATCCACAGATCCCCCATCACAGTGTCATCCACAGATCCCCCATAACAGTGCCATCCACAGATCCCCCCCATAATACTGTCATGCACAGACCACCATTACTTCAAAAGCACACCTTTTGGTTAAAAATATTTATTTTCTTATTTTTCTCCTCAAAACCCAGGTGCGTCTTATAGGCCGGTGCGCCTTATAGGGCGAAAATACGGTATATATATATATATATATATATATATATATATATATGTATATATATATAAACTGTGCCAAAATAACCATTTTTGGTCACCTTGTTTCAAAAAAGTGTCCTATTGAATAATCAAAAAACCATATGTACTCAAAAATGGTACCAATAAAAATGTCAGCTCTTCCTGCAAAAAGTCCCTGCACACGATGATCAGCAGAAAAATAAAAGAAATGTAGCTTCCAAAAAATGAAGACACAAAAACTTTATTTTTGTTTTGAAAAATGCTTAATTATGTAAAAGCAAAAAAACTGCAAAAAATACACATATTTGGTATTGTCACATTCGTATCAACCTGTTCCATAAAAACAACACATGATCTATCCTGTCAGGAGAATTCAATAAAAAACAAAAAAGTGTGCCACAACAGCCATTTTTTGTTACCTTGCCTCACAAAAAGCGTAATATCGAGCAATCAAAAATCATGTACCCCAAAATATCAGGGCGTCTTCAAATGTGACATGGCAACTTAAAATTCTCCCAGCGACATCTGCCCTCCATTTGGTGCTCCTTTACCTCTGCTCTGCCGTGCACCCATACAGCATTTTACAACCACTTATGGGGTGTTTCTGTAAACTGCAGAATCAGGGCAATAAATATTGAGTTTTCTTTGCAGATTTTTCAGCATTTCCCTTTCACTCTTGTGGAACACCTAAAGGGTTAATAAAGTTAGTAAAATTAGTTTTGAATAACTTGAGGGGTGTAGTTTCTAAATCGGGGTTTATTTTTTTTATTTTTTTACTATTTAAGCCCCACAAAGTGACTTCATAACTGAACTGGACCTTAAAAAGTGGGTTTTGGAAAGACTTGCTTCTAAAATTCTGAGCCTTCTAACTTCCTGAAAAATAAAATGACATTTTCAAAATGAAAAAAATAATAAATAAAAACTTTGAGGAGCACACTCATCAAAAGGGGACACATATACGGACAGATCTAGATGTAGAATATGTATATCTTTAATAAAATATTGCAAAATGTGATAAAATACGCTTACTGTATGAATACACTCCAACCATAAACAGTGAATGGCTAAAATACCTAAAATATCCAAAAATGGGTAGCATATAGTAAAATCATTGGACCTCAATAAAATGTCCTTGAAGAAGTCTTTACAGTTCTATACGGTCCTTAAACTGTATTGGGACCATCAGTCATGCCTTTTAAATGGTAATGGAATGATATATCACTATAGTCCACTGTAGTGAAGCTTGCATAGGTGGTAACAAGTTGTGCAGTCATCTATATTCAATGATAGTGTCGCAGAGTCTGGTGGCCAATAGGAATCTGTATTTCAGCTTTATTGAATATTAATGCACCAACCTTCCAGGTAATGTAATTGCAACAACTTGGCTGCTGTTATATAGAAGTTTCATCCCGCAGTCCTGGACCTCTCATAAGACACACTCAGACACTTTACCTCATTAGTCCTGATCATCTTGCATAGAGCGGCCGCTGCTGTCTACCTCCTCACTCACGCGGTTTCCCACGTGGTGTACGGGCCTAGACGCGGCATCCCATGTGACCCGGAAGGAGCGGAGCACTCGGGCAGTAGAGGTGTTCTGGGTCCTAGTGTCTGGATATTCTTACTGTGTCCCAGCATCCGGATTCTTTTTCGATTTGTTGCACCACCTCAGGGCTTAGTTAAGGCAGAGGAAGCAGCTGAATACCTACTGTACAGCAGAGAAGAGTGCCTGGAACAGGAGCAGGCACCTTTCACTTCCTAGTTGCTGCACTCTGTCTGGAACATCACTTGACCTGGTCAGGAGGAACAGCCCAGCCAGTCCAGTTTTCGGGTATAATTCATGTTGCACAGTGATGATTTTAGGCTCAGGTACAAGCTGGCCTTGTCCGCAGAACAGCACAGAGGTCTCTCTCTGGCAGTTTGTTTCTCAAGTGAGCAGGATTTATCACATTTTGCACTATTTTATTAAAGATATACATATTCTACATCTAGATCTTTCCGTATATGTGTCTCCTTTTGATGAGTGTGCTCCTCAAAGCTTTTATTTATTATTTTTTTCCTCTGGGCCTTTGGGTAAGGCCATAAAAGGTGTGCACCTGTCTTCGGCCCCATGCACACAACCGTTGTTTGTTTCCGCGTCCGTTCCGTTTTTTTTCACGAATAGGATGCTTCCCCAATCATTTCAATGGGTCCGTCAAAAAATGCGGATGGTCAACCGTTTTTGTTCCTCATCCGTGATCAGTGTTTTCATTCCTTCAAAAAAATAGTGCATGTCCTATTTTTTTCACGTTTGCGGACAAGGATAGGCATTTTTACAATGGATCTGCCGTAAAAATCGGATCCGTAAAAAAAAACGGTCCGTCATCCGTTTTTTTGGACGGACGCAAAATTTCAAGGAGGAGCGGACGCGGAGGCAGGCAACGGTTGTGTGCATGTAGCCAAAAGCAGAGACATTCAAATTTCAAAAAATTTCTGTAATTTTTGGAATTTTTTAGAAATAAAGGTGAAACATATTGACTCAAATTTACCACTAACATGAAGTACAATATGTCACGAGAAAACTTTCTCAGAATCGTTTAAAAAAAGTAAAAGCATTCAAGAGTTATTTCCACATAAAGTGAAACATGTCAGATTTGCTAAATGTGGCTTGGTCCTTATGGTGAAAACTGGTTTGGTCTTGAAGGAGTTAAAATGAACCAGGCATAGACCCCACAGGACTTGTCCATATCTTGGGCAGAGTAGAGAAGTTTGCCGGCAGCACTCAGCCATTGTTATACTCCAGCGCAGTTTTTACATACTGTTTGCTATTACCCAATGTTTTCGGGCCTTCCCAAATAAAATTTAAAAAAAAACAAATAAAAAAACAAAACAAAAAACAGTGTTCGCTACCTCCTCTGCCTCTTCCACCTACACTGCAATGTCCACCTCCTTCTCCACTAGGAAAGCCCAAAATCCTGGCTCAAGATTATTATTTGTTATATTGACAGAGTAGAGAAGTATACAGGTCGCACCCAGCCATTGTTATACTCTATCGCAGTTTGTTCTGTTTGCTATTTACCTATGTTTTGGGGTCGCCCCCAAATAAAATAATTTTTTTATAACAAACAAAACACAAAAACACCTGCACCACCATGTCCACCTCCTCTTTCACTCGGACCGCCACCTCCTGGTTCAAGATTATTATTTGTTATATTGGCAGAGTAGAGAAGTATACCAGCCGCACCCCAAAAATGGCTAAAGGTCAAACAGAGAATTAACAGACAAATAAGAAAATAAAAAAACAAACCAAACAAAAACACTGTTGGCCACGTCCACTCCTCAACCTCCTACTCCACTTGGAATAGCGCTTCCTGGTTCAGGATTATTATGTTTAATTTTTATGTATTATATGTTATTTTAAGTCATTTTCCTATCAACATTTGTTTGCAGGGCAGTTGTACTGCTCTTACCCCCATTTTGCTTCCTTTTGCAGCCCTCTTGCCCACGGTTTCTCAACTCTGGTCCTCAGGACCCACCTACCAGTCATGTTTTCAGGATTTCCTTAGACTTGAGCAGGTGATATAATTAGTGTCCATGTATCAGGACTTACCACAGGTATTTATTTTGTGGGATATTCTCAAATCCTGACGAATTGGTGGGTCCCGAGGACCGGAGTTGAGAAATCCTACACTAGCTATTTTTATGACTATTTTACAGTCATTTTACAGCCCCAAAGGTCGGGTCCCCATTGACTTCAATGGGATTCGGGGTCAAGTTCGAGTACCCGAACCGAACTTTGGGCCAAAGTTTGGCCAAACCCGTCAAACCTAATTTCGCTACTAATTTTCAGGCACCTGTCCCTTATGGCAATAATTCTGCAGCCATGTTTGATCCATCCACCATGTTCGGCCCATCTGGCATTAACCCTAATACATTTTTAAACCTAAATACCATCTGGTTCATATAGTTCGTATAGTTTTCGATTTTTCACTTGGAACATGGAAATCATTCTTTTTTTTAAAGGAATTCATGTCTACAGTTTTAAAAAAATAATTTCTGTTCTTTCAGTAGTTTTCCATTTGACAGAACAGAGCCATTTACAATTTTAACACGCCCATTTTTATATTTATTATCAGTCTGTGTTGTTTTCATATAGTATATTTTTTGTTTTGCATTTTTATTTTTTACTCCCAACGTCCCAATAGCCATAACTTTTTTTAAATTTTCCATTCATATAGGCATAAGAGGGCTTATTTTGGGGGGATAAGTTGTACTGTTTAAGATACCATTCAATTTACCATGTCTGTCATTGTAAAATAGGTATTGTGAGGTTAAACTGAAAAAAAAAAATACAATTCTGCTAAGGTTTTTGAGATTTTGACATCACAGTTTTTACTGTGGGCTGAAAATAACACAAGGTCCTTATTCTGTAGCTCAATACGAATACGGCAATACCAAACTCGTATTTTTTTTTTACATACTACTCTAAAAAAAAAAAAAAAACCTTTGAAAAAAAATCTAAATTTTCTTTGCATTACCATTTTCTGAAAAATTTACATTTTCTTAGTACCGTTTTTGATCATTTTTGTTCAATTTTTGGGAGGAGGAATTGACAAAAACAATTAGAGATGAGCGAAGTCATCAAAAATTAGATTCGACTGCTTCCCTGAATTTCACAAAAAAATTTGATTAATTACAAATTACTTAGATGCCACTTTCATTGCTATCACGGCATCTGGCATTGAGGCCTTTCAGGGGTTAAACAAGAGTAAAAAAAAAAAAAATACATACTCACCTCATCCATTTACTCACAGAGAGGACATCACGACCATCATGATTGAACAAACCGTGCAAAATCTCGTCACGACATCATCACGCTGGCTGTATATATTGCCCCTGCCTTTAATATTGACGCACAGTAACTATATAACTAGCGGAATGGATCAACTATGAATGTCTGTCCACTGCACAGTGATGCACATGGTAATACACTCTCCCTGCACTCTTCCTGCATTCTCCCTGCACTCTCCCTACACCATACCCTCTTCTTCTGCTGCTACTTGTGCCGGCTACAGCATCATTTTTGCCACTGCCCATTTCTTTGGAGGGCTCAGGCAGTCTGTTGGCCATAATGTATAGCAACTGTATCACTGACAGAACGGATTAGCCATGAATGTTGGAGCACTACACAGCGATGCACAGGCCGATACATATAAATCACTAAAACAGGAGGGGAGCCAGGAAGCACTGATAAACTATAAGGAAAAAAATAGAATATGTAAAAAACTAATAAAAACTGCCAAACTAGAGACCGAGAGATTAATTGCCAAAGAGAGCAAAACTAACCCTAAAATGTTTTTCAATTATATAAATGGTAAAAAATATAAACCTGAAGGAGTCGGCCCTCTACATAGCAATGAGGGGGGAGTTGCAGAAAGCGACGAGGATAAAGCCAAGCTATTAAATATTTTCTTCTCCACTGTTTTCACCGAGGAAAATAAACTGACAGATGAAATGCAAAATGTAAAAGTAAATTCCCCTTTAAAAGTGCCCTGTCTGACCCAGGAAGAAGTACAGCAGCGACTTAAAAAGATTAAAATAGACAAATCACCAGGACCGGATGGCATACACCCCCGTATCCTAAGGGAATTAAGTGATGTCCTAGCCAGACCCTTATTTTTGATATTCACGGACTCCATACTGACAGGGAATGTTCCACCAGACTGGCGTATAGCAAATGTGGTGCCAATATTCAAAAAGGGTCCAAAAACAGAGCCTGGAAATTATAGGCTGGTAAGTTTAACATCTGTTGTGGGTAAATTGTTTGAAGGTTTTGTAAGAGATGCTATCTTGGAGTATCTCAATGAAAATAAGCAAATTACACCATATCAGCATGGCTTCATGAGGGATCGGTCATGTCAAACTAATTTAATCAGTTTCTATGAGGAGGTAAGTTCTAGACTTGACAGCGGCGAATCAATGGATGTCGTATATCTGGACTTCTCCAAAGCATTTGACACTGTACCTCATAAAAGGTTAGTATATAAAATGAGAACACTTGGACTAGGAGAAAATATCTGTATGTGGGTAAGTAACTAGCTCAGTAATAGAAAACAGAGGGTGGTTATTAACGGTACACACTCAGATTGGGTCACGGTCACTAGTGGGGTACCTCAGGGTTCAGTATTGGGCCCTATTCTCTTCAATATATTTATTAATGATCTTGTAGAAGGCTTGCACAGTAATATATCAATTTTTGCAGATGACACTAAACTGTGTAAAGTAATTAACACTAAAGAGGACAGTTTTCTGCTACAGAGGGATCTGGATAGATTGGGGGCTTGGGCAGAGAAATGGCAGATGAGGTTTAACACTGACAAATGTAAAGTTATGCACATGGGAAGGAATAATGCAAGTCACCCGTACATACTAAATGGTAAAACACTCAGTAACACTGACATGAAAAAGGATCTTGGAATTTTAATAAATAACAAACTAAGCTGTAAAAACCAGTGTCAGGCAGCTGCTGCTAAGGCCAATAAGATAATGGGTTGCATCAAAAGGAGCATTGATGCCCGTGATGAAAATATAGTCTTACCACTTTATAAATCACTAGTCAGACCACACATGGAGTACTGTGTACAGTTCTGGGCTCCCGTGAACAAGGCAGACATAGCAGAGCTAGAGAGGGTTCAGAGGGCAACTAAAGTAATAACTGGAATGGGGCAACTACAGTACCCTGAAATGGTATCAAAATTAGGGTTATTCACTCTAGAAAAAAGACGACTGAGGGGAGATCTAATAACTATGTATAAATATATCAGGGGTCAGTACAAAGATCTCTCCCATCATCTATTTATCCCCAGGACTGTGACGAGGGGACATCCTCTGCATCTGGAAGAAAGAAGGTTTGTACACAAACATAGAAAAGGGTTCTTCAGGGTAAGAGCAGTGAGACTATGGAACTCTCTGCCTGAGGAGGTGGTGATGGTGAGTACAATAAAGGAATTCAAGAGGGGCCTGGATGTATTTCTGGAGCGTAATAATATTTCAGGCTATAGCTACTAGAGAGGGGTCGTTGATCCAGGGAGTTATTCTGACTGTCTGATTGGAGTCGGGAAGGAATTTTTCCCCTTAAGTGGGGAAAATTGGCTCCACCTCACAGGGGTTTTTTGCCTTCCTCTGGATCAAATTGCAGGAAACAGGTCGAACTGGATGGACAAAAGTCTTTTTTCGACCTTATATACTATGTTAATATGTTACTATTAGACCTGGCTTTAATAGTAATGCACAGTAACTGTTTTGCTAACAGAAGGGATTAGCTATGAATGTCAGTGCACTGCACAGTGATGCACACAGTGATATAGTACACCTGCCTTTAATACTGACGCACAGTAACTGTTTTGCTAACAGAACAGATTAGCTATGAATTTAGGTGCACTGCACAGTGATGCACGCGACAATACATTAGACCTGCCTTTAATAGTGGCGCTCAGTAACTGTTTCGCTAATAGAACGGATTAGCTATGAATGTTGGAGCACCGCGCAGTGATGGCGATACATTAGACCTGGCTTTAATAGTAATGCACAGTAAATGATTTGCTAACAGAAGGGATTAGCTATGAATGTCAATGCACTGCACAGAGATGCACACAGCGATATAGTACACATGCCTTTAATACTGATGCACAGTAACTGTATCACTCACAGGCCAGATCAATTATGAATGTGCACTGCACAGTGAAGCACTCTCTCTGCACTCTTATTATTATTATTATTATTATTATTATTATTTATTTTTAGAGCGCCATTCATTCCATAGCGCTGTACATATCATAAGCGGAGCACATACATAATACAGGCCTTAAGCATGAACGAGACAAGTTACAGACTGGTACAGGAGGATAGAGGGCCCTGCCCGTGAGGGCTTACAATCTACATGGTATGGGGGATGGAGACAGTAGGCGAGGGTGAAGCTGGTCATGGCGGTATAGAAGCAGCAGTGTCACTGGTCGTAGGCTTGTCTGAAGAGGTGGGTTTTCAGGTTGCTTTTGAAGGATTCCACTGTAGGTGAGAGTCTGATATGTTGGGGTAGCGAGTTCCAGAGTATAGGGGATGCACGGGAGAAATCCTGGAGGCGAATGTGGGAAGAGGTGATAAGAGGAGAGGAGAGAAGGAGGTCCTGTGAGGATCGAAGATTGCGTGTGGGGATGTATCGGGAAAGTAGCTCAGAGATGTAGGGAGGGGACCGATTGTGGACGGCCTTGTATGTGTGGGTTAGTATTTTAAACTGAATTCGCTGGGCAATGGGGAGCCAGTGCAGGGACTGGCAGAGGGAGATGCAGAGGAGTAACGGGGGAGAGATGGATTAGTCGGGCAGCAGAGTTGAGGATAGATTGTAGGGGTGCGAGAGAGCTAGATGGAAGGCCACAGAGGAGAATGTTGCAGTAGTCTAGGCGGGAGATGATGAGGGAATGTATAAGCATTTTTGCCGATTCAAAGTTGAGGAAAGGGCGGATGCGGGAGATGTTTTGAGTTGGAAACGGCAGGTGGTGGAAAGGGCTTGGATGTGTGGTCGGAAGGAGAGGGCAGAATCCAAGGTCACTCCAAGGCAGCGGACTTGGTTGACCGGGAGAGTGTGCAGTCATTAATTGTGATAGATAGGTCTGTTGGGGGAGTGAGCAAGATGGGGGAAAGATGATGAATTCTGTTTTATCCATATTAAGTTTTAGAAAGCGAGAGGAGAAGAAGGAGGATATGCGAGATAGGCATTGTGGGATTCTGGATAGTAAGGTGGTGATGTCTGGACCAGAGAGGTAGATTTGTGTGTCGTCAGCATAAAAGTGATACTGGAAACCATGGGACTCTATAAGCTGTCCCAGGCCGAAGGTGTAGATAGAGAAGAGCAGGGGTCCTAGGACGGAGCCTTGCGGGACACCAACAGAGAGGGAGTGAGGCGAGGAGGTGGCGTGAGAGTGGGAGACGCTAAATGTCCGGTCTGTGAGGTATGATGTGATCCACGAGAGGGCCAGGTCAGTGATGCCAAGAGATGAGAGAGTTTGTAACAGAAGGGAGTGGTCGACAGTGTCAAAGGCAGAGGACAAGTCAAGGAGAAGGAGGACAGAGTAATGTTTTTGGTTTTGGCAAGTAGTAGGTCATTGGTGACTTTGGTGAGGGCAGTCTCGGTTGAGTGATGGGGTCGGAAGCCAGATTGTAGCCGGTCAAAGAGGGAGCAGGAGGAGAGGTGAGAGGACAGTTCAGAATGGACATGTTGCTCAAGTAGCTTTGAGGCATATGGAAGAAGTGATATGGGGCGATAACTGGACAAAGAAGATGGGTCAAGTGATGGCTTTTTGAGGATGGGTGTAATTGTAGCATGTTTAAAAGCAGAAGGGAAGAGACCAGAGGTTAGTGATAGGTTGAAGAGATGAGTTAGGGCTGGGATAAACACTGTGGTGAGGTTAGGGATGAGGTGGGATGGGATTGGGTCAAGAGCACAGGTGGTGAGATGGGATTTGGAGAGTAGAGTGGAGAGTTTTTCTTCTGTAATAGCGGAGAAGCTGGTTTTGGGAGAAGAGGACGGAGCAGCTGTGTGGAGGGTCTGTGGAGACTGTGTGTTGAAGCTTTCTCTGATGTTGACTATCTTTTGTTTGAAGAATGTGGCGAAATCCTCAGCTGAGATGAGAGGAGAGGGTGGGGCGCTGGTGGACGGAGAAGAGAATTAAAGGTGTTAAAAAGTTGTTTTGGGTTGTGGGATAGGGAAGATATGAGAGATGAGAAGTAGGCCTGTTTTGCATCAGCAAGTGAGGATTTGAAAATGAGGAGGGATTGCTTGTATGCGGTGAATTCATCTTTAGAAGGGGATTTCTTCCATCGCCGCTCTGCAGCCCTGGAAGCTTGTCTGAGATTTTTGGTCAGGTCGGTATGCCAGGGTTGTCTGTTGATTTTTCTGGTTTTGTTGTGTGTAAGTGGGGCAATAGTGTCCAGAGTTGCACTTATTGTGGTGTTATATAGGGTGGTGGCAGTATCTGGGTCTTGGAGGGAAAAAATTGAAGAGAGCGGCAGAAGAGAGTCGGAGAGCAAGCGAAAGTCAAGATGTTTAAGGTTCCTGCGGGGATGTGTTAGTGTGTGGACCGAGGGAGCAGCAGAAGAGACCAGTGAAGAGAAGGTGAGTAGGTTGTGGTCGGATAGGGGAGAGGCGAATTAGAAAGGTTAGATAGGGAGCAGAGGCGGGTAAAGATAAGATCCAGAGTGTGACCATCTCTGTGTGTGGGAGCGGAAGACCACTGTGAGAGGCCGAAGGAGGAAGAGAGCGATAGGAGTTTAGAGGCGGCTGAGTGGCAGGTGTCAATGGGGATGTTGAAGTCACCCATGATGATAGTGGGGATGTCAGCAGAAAGAAAGTGTAGGAGCCAGGTGTTAAAGTGGTCAAGAAAGATGGTGGCTGGGCCTGGGGGGCGGTAAATAACAGCTACTTGGAGGTTGGAGGGAGATTAGATGCGGACAGAGTGTACTTCAAATGAAGTGGGTGCAATGGAGGGCGGCAGTGGAGTTGGGCTGTAGGAGCAGGTATCTGATAGGAGAAGACCAACTCCTCCACCATGTTTGCTGCCAGGGCGGGGGTGTGAGTGAAATGAAATCCACTGTACGAGAGTGCAGCAGGGAGGAGGTGTCGGAGGGTGTCAGCCATGTTTCTGTGAGACCCAGAAAGGAAAGTTTTTGAGAGATAAAGAGATCATGAATGTAGGAGAGTTTGTTACAGACAGAGCGAGCGTTCCATAATGCTCCAGAAAGAGGAACCAAAGGAGCAGGGGTCAGAGGAATGGTTATTAGGTTTAAGGGGTTGTAGAAATTTGTGGAATGAGATTTGTAGTAGGAGGTAGAGGTGATAGTGGGGATTTGCTGAGGGGGGCCTGGATTTGGTGAGATATCACCAGCAATAAGGAGAAGCAGAGAAAGTGTCAGTAGGTGAGAAAAAGAAAGGGCAGGGGGTATCTGGGTGTGTTTGGGAAGGAAGTGTTTTACATTGCTAAACAAGTTTGTGCAATCAGTCAGATGAGAAGGTAAGATGGAGGGAGATATGAATAGTTCCTTGCTGGGAGGATGGATGTGGGGGTATTTTAGGAGGTTTAGGAACAGTGGGAAGAGTAAGATGAAAAAGTGAAACATTGTTTACATTAACTTTTTTGTAGTTACCTTTGGGTCCCTTCTGGTTCAATTCTGGTATAATTCAGTCTCAGCACTTAGAATGTTGCACTTTGAAGATGTTGCATTTTGGAATGACTGAGGTCTGGAATGACCTCATTCCTGCATTCCTGCATTCCTGCATTCCTGCATTCTCCCTGCACTCTCCCTACACCATACCTACCAACGTCCTGGATCTGATGGGACAGTCCTGGATTTTAGTGGCTGTCCCACAGTCCTCGAACAGGTGAGGTGTGTCCCACCCTCAGGCAGCTGTCTCTGCTTCCATAGGGCGCAGAGACAGTTGCCTGTGTTCCCTACTTCATCATTCCTCGGCACTCCACACTGCCGGTCTGTGCAGAGGGCAGGGCAAGCCAGCAGTCAGCTGTGCGACTCCTCCTTCTACATAGCCCAAAGCAGCGGGATGTGTATCCTGTCTGCTGCTGCTGGGGAGCACAGATCATCGGAGGAACCAGGTAAGTATTAAGTGTGTGTTTGTTTTTTCACTTCCTGTGAAGGGGCACATACCTGTCCATAATACTGTGAGGGAGCAGAAATCAGTGCAAAAGTACTGTGAGGTGGCACATATCGGGCCAAAACTACTTTTAGGGGGTACATATAAAGGCAAAACTACTGTTAAGGGCATAACTCTGTGCATATATCTTGGCATAACTACTATGAGGGGGCACATATTAGGGCAAAACTACTCTGAGGGGCACATATCAGGGCAAAACTACTCTGAGGGGCACATATCAGGGCAAAACTACTATGAGGGGGAATATATCTGGGTATAACTACTGTGAGTGGCACATATCTGGGCATAACTATTGTGAGGGGGCACATATCTGGCATAACTACTGTGAGGGGGCACATATCTTGGCATAACTACTGTGAGGGTCACATATTTGGGGATAACCTGTAAAGGGGACACAATTTGGCCATAAGTGCTGTGTGCTGGCACGAAGGGGGAATAATTACTATGTGGGGCCATTTAGGGGACTTAGTGGGATTAGGTGTATAGTTATGTTTTGGGTGAAGTTAGAGGCGTGGGCTAGTATGACAAAAATGTGCGCGTTACACATAATGCAGCAACACTGTCACTAGCGCATGAGCGCTTGTCATGTCTCTCCCTATGCTCAGTTCACAGGACAATGGCAGAGATCACACGGAATTAGGGTTTTATAGGGCTGTGACATGACAGGGGATTGGCTGGCTACACGGCAGTATGGGTGAGCGTTTATTTTCACGCATCAGTTCCGCGTTGCGTGAAAAACGCAGCACGTTCTATATTCTTAGTTTTTCTTGCAGCCCTGGCCCCATAGAAGTGAATGGGGCTGCGTGAAAAACATCTGCAAGCATCCGCAAGCAAGTGCAGGTGCGATGCATTTTTCACTGATGGTTGCTAGGAGATGTTGTTAGTAAACCTTCAGTTTTTTATCACGCGATGAAAAATGCATCAAAACGCATTGCACCCGCGTGGAAAGAACTGAATGCAATCGCAGGCAAAACTGAATGGCTTTGCCTGCAAAATCGCTCAGTTTTCACTGAACGCATCTGCAAAGCATCCGGACTTACCCTGGGTTCAGACCTGAGCGTTCCAAAAGCAGCGCTTTCGCACGTTTTGGCTGCATTAGCAGCGTTTTGCAAATAGGAAACGCGCGTTAGATGCGCAGCGTTCTTGTGATTGCTACTGTGGTGTCAATCACAAAACGCGCGTCAAACGCCCCAAAAGAAGCTCAAGTACTTGTTTATGCGTTGGGCGTTTTACAGCGCGTTCAAGCGCGCTGTAAACGCTCAAGTGAACCACTCCCATAGGGATGCATTGGTTTTAATCTGTTGAGCGCTTTACAGCGCGTTTTACAGCGCGTGTGAAAGAGGCCTTACCCTGGGTTCACACCTGAGCGTTTTACAGCGCGTTCAAGCCGCTGTAAAGCGCTCAACAGATGTAAAACCAATGCATCCCTATGGGAGTGGTTCACACTTGAGCGTTTACAGCGCGTTTGAACGCGCTGTAAAACGCCCAACGCATAAACAAGTACTTGAGCTTCTTTTGGGGCGTTTGACGCGCGTTTTGTGATTGACACCACAGTAGTCAATCACAAGAACGCTAGCGTCTGACGCAGCGTTTCCTATTTGCAAAAAGCGCGCAAAAAACGCGCGTCAAAAACGCGCAGTAAGCGTCGCGTTTTGAACGCTCAGGTCTGAACCCAGGGTTAGACTCTGCAGAGAGAGACTTTGGAGAGATAGAGGAAAGGATTACTACAACCCCCATCCTTGCATATATGCATACTTTGCTATTTGAGATTTGTACTATGAATTGTTTGGTACTGTGTTTGATATTGTTGGGTGTACTACAAACCCCTTTCTGCACAATTTTGTACAACTGGCCTAGTTACTGACTCCAGCACCATTCGCCGCCAAAGCCAATACATCTCTTGCTCTACACCTATACCAAACTCATAACTTCAAGGGCACCCCAACTATCATCAGGCAGGAGACTCCACATCAGGGTTTGCCAGATTGAAGAATGGGGTGCCCAGCTCTAGGGAGCATCGGTGTGAGGATTTCCACTGTAAAAAACTTGCAGACAGAGCCATTCCCACTCCCATCCTCCACTTTGCTCCTCCAGGGCTTGCAGCACATTCAGGGTGGATTGGAGAGAGGAGAGTTTAGGGAGGGGTCCGCAAAAAAAACAGAAGGCACTCCATCTGCATTCCGTTTCCGTATGTCAGCTTTTCCGTTCCGCAAAAAAATAAAGCATGTCCTATTTTTTTCTAGTTTGCGGACAAGGATAGGCATTAGCCTACATGCACACGGCAGTGTTTTTTTGCGGCCTCCGTTCTGTTCTTTTGCGGATCCGAGGGTTTCCCATTCATTTCTATGGACCCGTTAAAAATGCAGATGTCTCTTCCATTGCTTTTCCGCGTCTGCTGTCCGCATTTCACATCCACAAAAAAAATATGGCATGTCCTATTCTTGTCTGCAAAAAATGGTTTGCGGGCCCATAGAAGTCAACGGGTCCGCAAAAAATACGGATGACCAAAGGAAGCCATCCGTTTGTCATCCGCATCGTTTTTTTTTTTTGCGGATGGTTGCTTGGAAACCAGGGCACTTGTACATGTACTGTTAGAAACTGGTTCAAGCCTTCCGTTTTTTTTTACGGATCCGCAAAAAAAAACAGAAGACACACGGAAACACAACCTACAAAATTTGCGAACACACGGAACGGATGTGGATGTGAAAAAAAAAGGAATACAGATCCGCGATTTGCGGACAGCAAAAAACAACTGTGGTGTGCATGTAGCCTAAGGCCTCATGCACACGAACGTATTTTCTTTCCGTGTCCATTCCAGTTTTTTTTGCGGACCATATGCGGATCCATTCATTTTAATGGGTCCGCAAAAAAAAGGAAGGTACTCCGTGTGCATTCCGTTTCCGTATGTCAGCTTTTCCGTTCCGCAAAAAAATAAAGCATGTACTCTTTTTTTCTAGTTTGCGGACAAGGATAGGCATTAGCCTAAATGCACACGACAGTGGTTTTTTGCGGCCTCCGTTCCATTTTTTTTGTGGATCTGATGATTTCCCATTCATTTCTATGGATCCGTTAAAAATGCGGATGCCTCTTCCGTTGCCTGTCCGCGTCCGCTGTCCGCATTTCACATCCGCAAAAAAAAAATGGCATGTCCTATTCATGTCCGCAAAAAACGGTTTGCGGACCAATAGAAGTCAATGGGTCTGCAAAAAATGCGGATGACCAATGGAAGCCATCCGTTTGTCATCCGCATCTGTTTTTTTTGAGGATGGTTGCTTGGAAACCAGGGCACTTGTACAGGTACTTTAAGAAACTGGTTCAAGCCTTCCGTTTTTTTTGCGGATACACACGGAAACATAACCTACAAAATTTGCGGACACACGGAACGGATGTGGATGGGGAAAAAAAAGGAAGACGGATCAGCGATTTGCGGACAGCAAAAAACAACTGTCGTGTGCATGTAGCCTAACAGTGAGTTACAGTAATCAAGATGAGAATGTGTCAGGGCAACAACGAGAGGTTTTGTTGTATCCACAGTAAGAAAAGGGTAAATCACTTACCACCCACATACACACATTTTTCCACAGTCCAAGCACTTTCATTTTTTGTATTCACATTTTATGTGACATAGTATCAAATGCTTTGGAGAAATCAAGATAGCTGAGCCTATAGTTTTTGGGCTAAGCTTTTGACCCATTTTTGAATATTGGCACCACATTTGCTAAGTGCCAATCCTGTGGAACAGATTCATTCTGTTAGAGTCTGGCGGCGCCGGCATATGCCATCTGGACCAGATGATTTGCCTATTTTAACCTTTTTAAGACACTTATGCACGTCTTCCTAGGTTAGACAGGTCACTATTATTGGGGAGTTTACTTTGATTCTCTGCATTACATCTAACATTTAATTTTCCTTAGTGGATACAGAGGAGAAAAAAAATCATGAATTCACCCTCACTGCCCTCTACAACCCTTCCCTCATCACTCTTTAAAGGGCCAAAACTTCCAGGTTTACCTTTTTACAATTTATATAATTGAATAACATTTTAGGGTTAGTTTTACTCTCTTTAGCAATGAGCCTGTCTGTTTACAGCTTGGCTGCCTTTATCTATTTTTTACATATTATCTCTTCTCCATATAGTATTATATTACTTGCTTAAGTAACTTAAATGCTTTCTTTCTGTTATTTATTACGCCTTTTCCCTGTTTTTTCCCTGTTGCTAATGCTAACCCTTTTATTTCTGTAAGGTATGTACTTCTCACAATGAACATTTAGGATGATTTTTCAAAATATCCTATTCTGTGTCTGTGTTTTTATTTTTCAGGACATTGTCCCAGTTAGTCATGCAAATGGCCCCTCTAAACTGGTTAAATATTGTTCTTCTGAAGTTCACATTTTTTGTGCATCCCTCAAAAAACACCCCATTGAATATCAGCTGGAAATGTATTATTATGGTCACTACTTCCCAGGTGTCCCCCAACCTGCACATCTGTTGTTCTGTCAGGTCTATTGGTTAATACTAAGTTTAGTATTACTATCCCTCTAGTTGGGTCATTGTCTTTGGTTATTGCCAAGAACATTTCCTTTATGACAGGGATGCTCAACCTGCGGCCCTCCAGCTGTTGCAAAACTACAACTCCCAGCATGCCCTAATAGCTGTAGGCTGTCCAGGCATGCCGGGAGTTGTAGTTCTGCAACAGCTGGAGGGCCGCAGGTTGAGCATCCCTGCTTTATGAAATCTACATGTTTTAGTTTCCCAGTCTATATCTGGGTAGTTTGAATACCCCTTAATAATGACCAAATGCATGAAAAAATCCAAATATGAAGATGGTGGATTTATATGCAGTTTTCAGGACATTTTTGCAGTGACTATTATAAACAGAGAAATTTGATTTGCTCCGAATTAATTTGTAATGAACCACTATAAATCTAGTATACCCAGGCAACTCTGCTCAGTCATATTTTTACCACTTGGTGGCCCAATCTCAGTGTGCAGTTAACCCTTTGTTGACCGCCAACAGCATTTAGCATTACATCGGCATTTAAAAATGGCGCTGCTGGCAGATGGCCGCCGGCTGCCTGCTGTTTTAAAGAGCAGACACCCGGCACTAATGTCTGCAACTGGCGGTAATGCCCGTGGTGGACTTTTAACCCTTCAGATGCTGTGATCATACAGATGTGCTCCATGTCCCGCCGGCGGGGATTGGGGGAGCCAAAGCATGTATGCAGCAGCCCCTGCCCTCCCGTGAGGCACCAGAGATGGTACACAGCATTTAGTCGGTAAACCTTCCTCAAATCAATAAAATGGAGGGATCCACAACAGGGTTGACCATAATCCGATGTGACCTACTATGAACCTAGTGATATTTTGCTTTTAAAATTATTAGGGTTAAGACCAGATGGCCGAACGTGGTGGATGGATCAAACATGGCTGCTGAATTATTGCAGCAACACTGTCTCTAGCACATGAGCACTTGCTACATCTCTTCCTATTCTCAGCTTATAGGACAATGGGGGAAACTGTGCGGGATAAGGGTTTAATAGGGCTGTGACATCACAGTTGATGGCTACCTGCCTATAGGCTGGCTGCACAGCATTATGGACCATGTCATGTTCCCGGGCTTCTTACTTTCACTTTTTAATACACACAGCCGCCATTTTATGAACCACTGACTCGTTACAACAAAACACAGGGAAATTCAGATTCATGTTGATTCAAAGTTTTCCTAAACTTCGGACTGAATTCTGCTTTGAATTCTTTGGGTTCTCACAACACTAATTATAGCCTATGGGAACACTAACATTATGTTTTAGTAGAAAAAAACTGATCATGACTGATTAGTCAGTGGACCCTATTAATTTCTATAGAACAGACCAATGGCAAAGTGAATCAATTTGCAGTCATCAAAAGATTGCAAAAATGTGCATATGCCCTCAATCCAGGTCAGTAGCCACATTAAAAATCCTCAAGCTAATCATGCTAAGGCAGCAGCAGAATTTTCATTGATGAGCGCTCTGTTTGTGCTGTTGCAGGTCATGATTGGACATGGACATTTACTAAGCAAAATGTGCACTTTTTGCACCTCACTAGACAAGAAGTGTGGCTTAGCTGGAAGGGGTGGTTGAAAATGTTGCAATATGCTCCATAATTGTGCCAAAAAGAAAAGAAGTTAAATAATAGTGTCTAGCGATACATCCAAATTTTATCATCCAGCCTGACCCACAATCTTTATTAAGAACACTGGTAGATGGACCTGTAGGAAAGCTGGGTGCACCGCAAGTGCGATATACAGTGCATTGAAGCAAAAACACAATTTTCTTATGGATTCCATATGAATCCATGAATTAAACCTCAATGATAGACACATAAGGGTTAAATGTGGCTCTGTAGCTGTGATGGCTACCCTCTGGCACTCCAGCTGTGGTAAAACTATGACTCCCAAGATGTACACTTGCTTGGCTGTTATCAGAACTCCATAGAAATGAATGGAGCATGCTGAGAGTCGTAGTTTCACCACAGCTGGGCTGCTGGAGGTTAGCAATCACTGCTCTATAGCAAGCGATAAGCACCATATTTGTATGCACAAAACTCCTGTATTACGCATGTGAGCATTTGCCTAACTCCAACCACAATCAGAATCCAAATTAGCCCTGAACTCTAACAAATACAAATATACAATAGACAAATATATCTTTTCATGCTTGCTCTTCAACTGAACAGTGACTAAATTATACCTTGTGTACTATACTGTAATTTATCTGGTAAAAATAAATGCATAAAAGAAAATGCACAGTGGGGGAGATTTATCAGTTTTTCAGGAGTTTGCTTTGCAAGTCTTTCATGATAGAAAAACATATATACTGGGCACTCTTTGGATATTGGGACTAATATTGAATTCATTTGCAATAAAATATGATAAGATAAATTGAATAAAATACAATAAATACACAAGAGTAAAATACAGGTTTAAATCTGAAGGTTGTAACCAGCAGCAACTGAATCAATAAATGTTCACCCTAAATGTACCAGCTACAGAATCCAGATCGTTCAATTGACATAAATGGATACACTGTAATCATACAAAAATGTCCTTTGCCAAAAGAATCTTCTGATTATGTACCAAGTCACCCCACTAACGCCAAGTTATGCGATTACAGATGGCGATTATAACAGATCACAAACTGATTGAAATCCTCTGTCCTGTATTAAAAAGTCCTCAGTTCAAGTATACTGTGACTAGGTCGCCTTGTGCAGAGGCCGACCCGCAAACAATCAACTGATCAGACTAGTCATCACATCAGTCACAAAATGTGACGCGGCGTCCCGCTGTAACACAGTCTGCCACGTGTGTGGCCGATGCTGGCAATAGATAGGAACGCTCTTACCGCTGTATCTTCAAGTGCCTGGATGCGGTTCTTAGCAGATTAATGTATGTTCCGCCTACTTTGCTCTGTTTTTACCGCGCTGGTGGGTTGTAGGTGCGGTGACCACGATGTCAGTCTATGGTCTCTGCTCCCTGTCACTTTTGGCCCACTTTCGCGCGTCCAATAGGTTCTGGTAATATTTTCATATTCCTCAATATTCTTGCGCTCAGGGGGTCTGACCAGACGCGTTTCGGGGTACGTGTCCCCTTCCTCAGTGGTAATCATGAGGGGCACAAAGGTGGGCATAACTACAGTAAGGGGGCAAAAACCTAGGCATAGCTACTGTGAGGGGCACAAAGGTGGGCATAACTACTGTGAGTAGCACAAAGGTGGGTATAACTACTGTGACGGGCACAAAGTTGGGCATAACTACAGTGAGGGGCCACAAGAAGGACATAACTACTGTGAAGGGGCACAAAGGTGGGCATAGCTAATGTCTAATGTGAAGGGACACAAAGGGGGACATAACTACTGTGAGGGGGTCACAATGTGGGCATTTATGCTGTAAAGGAGGCACATCATAGGCTTAACTACTGTGAGGGGGCATAATGTGGGCATTTATGCTGTAAAGGAGGTACAATGTAGGTATTATTACTGTGGGGGGACACAATGTGAACATTATTATTGTGTGGTTGCACTAAGGGGAAATGCCCTAGATTAACCTGTTATACATCGGGATGGCTCGGTCTTACAAGGCCAGCACAGTGCCCACTCATAGGTATTTACCAGGTACAGTCACCATCACTTCCTTATTTGATTATTCTTTTTTCTCCATGACCACAGGGGATCCAAGGGACATCATGCCAAAGCCAGCGAAACACTGGAGGTAGGACCAGTTGGTTCTTTCATTTATTGCAATGTCTATTGGTACCGCCGTGTACCCTATGGTTGATTTTATTGGGTGGGACGGGGTGAGTGTAGCCAATAAGGCAGAATGTCCTATTGTCCCTTGTGTAAAAATGGCAGCAGCAACAAAACAAGTACAGTTTCAATATCTCTGTCCCTACAAGCGTAATTACACACCTCTATAGCTGAGTTAAGAATGTCTTTAAGGCATTATATGAGTAAAAGAAAGCCCTTGATGTATATAACATGGAACATGGTGTTTTCTGGTTTTTATTGTAATGGTAAAAATTAGAATGCACTGCTGAAATTTACAGCATGAAAGCCATATATTATATTTAATGTGCTGTACTAATATTAAATAAAACATGAAGAAAGCATACAAAGCACATACACAACCATAGTCTCATAATGTATAGTTTATATAAATCATACTAATAATGTGACATCCTACCCCGAACTCATTAAAATATATACAAATGTTACCCAAGTGCAAAATCTTTGTTTTGAGCAATGGAAGCAAGAACCAAAGGAAACCTCTATTTAGGTGGAGATGCGATTGTGAAATGCCTTCCAATTATAAATATAATTAAATAGCTAATAAACTTTACAAAGGGAGCAATTGCCAGTGATAGGAACTCAATTCAAAGTTTATTCTAAAGATTTAATTCCACCCAGCGATCCAAAACTCAGCCTTCTGTAAATGATAGGACAATATAATTGTCTTCTTTAGCACATTTAACTGCACTAAAGGCAACCAAGCTATTATTTAGACAGCTTATAAAACATATCTTCTTTATTAAGCTGCTAAATAGCCGTTACCTGTATGTTATGTAAAAACAATATAAAAGATTTTGCACCCATCGGACGGTGCATTTATGCTGCACTATTGCTTGTAGTAACAATTTCAGGCGATATGGGAGATTATGGTGTGGAGTATGAAGGTAAATTCTGTTTCAGGAACTTGATTTCCAGGAATAGTAAAAAGGGAATGTATGAGATTTTCATATTGATGGCCTATCCTCAGGATTGGCCATGAATGCCAGATAGGTGGGGCTCCGACTTCTGTCACCACCGCCAATCAGCAGTTTAAAGAGGCTGCGGTGCTCCGGAGTGTGCTACGGCCTCTTCCTAGGCCTGTGACCTCACATTCATTGGTCACATGGCCTAAGCAAAGCTCAGTCTCATTCAAATGAATGAGGCTTTGCTTGGTAAGCTGCGAAGCCCACTCGAGCCTCTCTGCCTCTTCAAACAGCTGATCAGCGGGAGTGCCGGAAGTCAGACCCCCTCCGATCTAATGTTGATGTCAATCGCCATATTGACATGTAATGTATTTCCCTCTCTGCAGCCAAATGAACAAGGCCACTAGTAATGCAAGACTATGGAAATCTAGTACGTGCCATTTCTGTAAGTAGCGACACATGCCGAGCTATATTAAAAAACTAATCCTAATCCAGAATCATTATGGATTGCGCCGCAACTAATCTGGGTTCGGATTCATTTGTTAATACAGTTCAGCATACAATTTTACTTATACTTAAAAATTTGTCCAATCAAATCATTTGAAAAAAAAAAAAAAAACTCATCAGCGAAATAAGCTGAATAATTTACCTACAGCTTTCTGTCACTTTTGAGGCATAGAAAAAAGTGGCAAATTTTGGCACACACCATTTGCAACAAACATTGTGACTTTTTACTAATCTCGCTAAGTCTTGCTTTGGCTAATTTATGATGACAGAAATTGGTGCAAATCAACTACTAGAGGCAGGCATGTAGCTAAAGGCTCATGGGCAAGAGTTCAGCTTGGGCCCCCCTTCCCTCAGTGCTTTGTGGCCAGGGACAGTGAAGCAGACAGCCTTCATGCTGCCTGAGGCAAAAATTCAAATGGACCCCCCCCATGCCAAATTCTTATGTGGCACAAGGATCTTTGGGCCCCCTCAGGCTTCTGGGCCTCCTATAACTACACCCCTGGCTAGAGGTGTGCGTGTGTTAAAGAAATTTGGCACATCTTACTCCTATACACATAGGGGGGTGGGGGGTTGTATTTAAGTGCCGCATGCAAGAATTCTTGCTGCAAAAAGGCGGATCAGAAGCGGGTGCGTTGCGGGAAAATGCGCAATTTTCCAGCGCGAGTGCAAAGCGTTTTAATGCGTTTTGCATGCGCGTGGGAAAAATCGGCATGTTTGGTACCCAGACCCGAACCCGGACTTCATCACTGAAGTCCGGTTTCGGGTTCAGTATTCTGTAGATTTTATTATTTTCCCTTATAACATGGTTAGAAGGGAAAATAATAGCATTCTCCATACAGAATGCTTAGTAAAATGTGAATGGAGGGATTAAAAATAATAAAATTAACTCACCATATCTACTTGATCGCGTAGTTGCGATCTCTTCTGTCTTCTTCATTCATTAGCTGTCGGCTAAAGGACCTGTGATGAGGTCACTGAGCTCATCACATGGTCCAATCACATGGTCCATCACCATGGTGATGGACCATGTGATTGGACCATGTGATGTGACGTCATCACAGGTCCTTTAGACGGCAGCTAATGCTTGAAGAAGAGAGAAGAGATCGGCAACTACGCTATCAAGTGGATAAGGTGAGTTGTTTTTTTATATTTTTAACCCCTTAATCCACATATTACAAAGCATTCTGTATTGAGAATGCTATTATTTTCCCTTACAACATGTTATAAGGGAAAAACATAAAGATCGGGTCCCGTCTCTTAGCAACCCTGCGGGAAAATCGCACTGCATCCGCACTTGCTTGCGGATGCTTGCGATTTTCCCACATCCCCATTCACTTCTATGGGGCCTGCGTTGCGTGAAAAATGCACAATATAGAGCATGCTGCGATTTTCACGCAACGCAGAAGTGATGCGTGAAAATCACCGCTCATGTGCACAGCCCATAGAAATGAACGGGTCCGGATTCAGTGCGGGTGCAATGCGTCCTCCTCACGCATTGTACCCGCGAGGAAATCACGCTCGTGTGAAAGGGGCCATAGAGATATGCATGCCGATTTAGCCATTTATTTCTGTTGGTATTTTATGTGTTGAGCCGTACTTGGATCCCTTTTAAGCTATTTAGCAATTAGTCCAGAGGCAAATTCAAAAGTTTTCATTGATGAATATGAACAAGTTGCTTCATCTTTGTATTTAGTCTTTAAAAACTGAAACAAGAAGTAGAATGGCTCATTAAAAAGAGGACATGGTATGTAACTGAACAAAAATGAGGACAAATGTGCAATGGCAAAGCCCTGTGTATTCTCAATGCAGTGTAAAGCATGGTGGAGGAGGCAACAAGTGTGATATCTGACACAAGCAGAAATGAGGATGCATGTTGCAGGAGTCACTCATATCTGAAATTAATAGAGGCACAAAGGGCACATATATATTACCCAAACATACGTTAATAGATGGTACAAATAGTGGTAACAAAGGCGGGTATTATGATTGTCCAAATGAATACATTGTACAACAAGGGTAAGCTAACAAGCTATAAGAAATGTAACATGCATTTGGGACAGGTTTACCTTTTCCAGGCATAATATGTAAATGCTTCCTTACATCCAGTGAATCATGTACAGCATGTCACATAAAATCAGCTTTTATTCTAGCTTTAATTATGATATGGCATTAATGAATATGTTTTTAAATAAGTGGCGATTTAGAGAGAAAACAATTACACACTGATCTTCTTCTCACTGCCAAGGACATTTCACAGTAGTTTTTATATCATGCTCTTTTTAATTAAGAAGATTTGTAGCAGGGTGCTGATGTCCATTTCAATATGTCATTGGCATTAGAACACTATGATCTTAGGTTTTGTGGAGCTTCAGAAGATTATGCTGTAAATAGCTCTTAAGAACTATTTACAGCATTAGAAATGTCTGCACCGAGCTTGATCAAATGTTATCCCCAGGGCTGGTCTGTGGCTTGGCCAGTTTCAAATGAGCTTAGAACAGGCACCTGTATTTCGGTCATGTGTGCTGGTGGCCAAAATGTGAATGCCAGTTGCCGATTTTGGTAGGACCAGCCAACAATCATTGTGTATAGGGCACATTGACTCTTCACTAACAGCAGATGTCAGAGGACAAAAGATTTTCAACCTGTTTCATGCTTTCAAAATAAGCCAGAGGAGGGTCTGGCAGCAGTTTAGTCTCTCTCTTTCTATTAAGAACGTGTGCACATTCATCAATATGAATGCGTAATGTCTTGTGCAAGGGAGTCATAGGTGAATGCCCTCCAAGTTTGGTCCCAGATGGAGAAATAATGCATGTATTATCACCTGTGCATGCTTTTGTTTGTTTAATGTACCAGCATCCAAGTGGTTGTGTGTGGTTCTCTAAAAACAAGAAGGGGGTGTCCGCATCCACCTGTTGTCCTTTGTCCCTTCATTCTGGAGAGTGACCTGGTCCAGAGTTTCTTTGGTAACCAGTGCATAGGAGGCCTTTACAGGGCTTGTAGCTAGGAGGACAATGGGTTGGTTATAGATGGTCCTTCTCCTTTGGTGGCAGTTTGCAATAAATAGCATGTTAAGGTTACTCACAATTTTTGTTACACATATTCATAGTTGAGATTTTTCTTTTAGGAATAAATGCTATGTAGACTGGCAATATTGTGCTGATCACTGTTTTGTTCTTTGTATCCAGCTGAATTGTAAATGAAGATTTGACCAGACAGAGATCATGACATCTCTTGTACAAATGTGGATGACAAAATTCAAATGTGGATGACATTCCCATATGGATGATACTGTAGAGGTGGAGGTCATCCACATCTGAATTTATGTGGATTGTCAGCTAATTTATATTTTTCATTTTTATTGTATTTTATTTCATAGTATTTCTCAGAATGCATTGAGAAATTATTGTATTATAATAATTTAACATATCATTTTATTTTCATATGATAATATAAGTTAATTACACTGATAAATTAACATACACCACAATCCGGTCAAGTTTTTAGAGAAAACACCTTGGTCTATTTAGTTAAATGCATGGAGATAAAACACAGTATAATGAAAAAAAAATTATAGCCACTGAGGAGGGAGCCTAGGGAGGCACTGAAACATGTCTGGCAGTAGTTATTATTCACGCCAGTGGTGCCATTTCATATGTGACCAGGCTAATCAAGCATACCTGTGCCTATAATATTTTTCAATATTTCAACCATTGCCCTATGAATAAGTGCTGTCTGCGTTCAATTAACATTCTCCGAGGTACAATAAACTTTCTATCCTGCATGCGCCGGAGGAACGGACAGATGCTAAGAAAGGCAAGATTGCAGCATAACTGCTCTGAGGACGGGGAACAAGCTGATTCATTCAGCATAACAGGATTATTGACTGGGACATCCAAGTTGGTGAGCAGTGCTTCATATGAGGCAATTGATTTATTTCGGGCAGAACTAGAACTATTTATAATCAGAACGGTTTTAAGCGGCATTACGTTTTTGAACTACTAGAACTATTCAGCACAAGTGCTATTGGAACTTTAAACCTACTATGATTCATTTAGGATTCATGTTATGACTAGGGTTGAGCGAACCCGAACTGTAAAGTTCGGGTTCGTACCGAACATTACGTTTTTTTGCACCCGAGCCCGAACATTTCCGTAAAAGTTTGTATCCGTTGTTCGGCGTTTCCTTCTAGCTTTTTGAAAGGCTGCAGGGCAGCCAATCAACAAGCGTTTCACTACTTTGCTTCACATGGGCGCCTTAGCCGCAGGTGTCCACATGTTTCTTGTGATGCCGATCGCGGACATTTAACCCCTCAGAGCCGGAGCGCACCTGAAGTAGACTGAGTTTCTATGAATTTCCATAGGAAATATGAGATTTTTTCATACATTCCAATGCTATTGCCCATACTATAAAAATATAAAAAAATATTCCCCATACGTCAAACAGCAAAACAGAAAAAAGCGTCCAAATGGCAGATTCGCCATTTTTGGTCGCTTCATTTTCCACAAAAAATTCATAAAAGGTGATCAAAAAGTCATACACACCCCATAATGGTATCAATATAAAGATAAAATTATGATGCAAAAGATTAGCCCCCATACAGCTCTGTACATTTAACTACAAAAAAGTTATAGGGGTCAAAACATGGTGACAAAAAAGTAAAACAGATTTTTTTTCCCACTTTTGAAATTTTTTTTCACTATCAAAACGCAAGAAAACCTATACATATAGGGTATCAACGGATTCATACTGACCTGTATAGTAAAAGTAACTGGTCAGTTTTATCACACATCGAATGTCGGAATTTAGAAACCCGCAAAACTGTGGTGGAATTGCTTCTTTTTTTTGCAATTTCACCCCATTTGGAATTCTTTTACCGCTTCCCACTATATCATGTGCAATATAAAATGGTGTAGTTGGAAAGTAAAACTTGTCCTGCAAAAAACAAGCCCTCATATGGCTATATGAACCGAAAAATAAAAAAGTTATGGCTCTGGGAAGGCAGGGAGCACAAAACGAAAACGCAAAAAAAAAAAAACTCCGGTCCTTAAGGGGTTAAGTTGGAGTCACGTAGCGCCACACATCACTCTGCTCTTCTCAGTGTAGGGATAGGATGCTGCCGCTTCTGTGAGGGAGAGATTAGTGAAGAAATCTGTTGAACTTGGTGGTGTTAACTCTTCAAACTACAGCAATTATTGAGGGTGCTATACTACATATTTGTACCCAGCCCTGAGCCCAGTGATACTGCAAAATAATTTTTAATCCATCTGTTACTGAGGTGGGGGTCGGCGGCCATTTTAGCAACTGCAATGTCCTTGGAACTGCATGTGACCTGCATGTGTGCCAGCCTGCCAAGGACATCAGTCTAATTATTTTTTGGTAGCTCAGTGGAGGAAAAATTCCTTTTTTTCTGGCAGGTGAAGTCCCCCTACCTTATGTATTTTATAATTTTGGGGTGAAATAGTGCATTTCTGTAGTTGGGGACTAAACCCGTACTGTGGTACCACAGAGCACGTTTGCATACACCGCTGAAAAACCTATTTTAAAATTTTGCGGTGACATACTGCATTTCTGTAGTTGCTGTAATAAACCCGTACTGTCGTACCACAGAGCACTTTTGCAAACAAAGCTGAAAAAAATGTTTTTTTGCCTGTTTTGCCATATACAAACCCCTGCTCTGCCTAGGTGACAGGGAGGTTAATTTCTAAAAATCATCTGTTACATTGGTGGGTGACATCTTGCCAAGTTTTGCCATATACAAACCCCTGCTCTTAATAAGTGACAGGGCGGTAAATTTCTAAAAATCATCTGTTACATTGGTGGGTGACATTTTGCTAGTTTTGTCGTATACAAACCCCTGCTCTGCATAGGTGACAGGGAGGTAAATTTAAAAAATCATCTGTTACATTGGTGGGTGACATTTTGCCAATTTTTGCCATATACAAACCCCTGCTCTGCATACAGTAAATAACAGGGAGGTAAATCTCTAAAAATCATCTGTTACATTGGTGGGTGACATTTTGCTAGTTTGCCATATACAAACCCCTGCTCTGCATAGGTGACAGGGAGGAAAATTTCCAAAAATTTCATCTGTTACATTGGTGGGCGACATTTTGCCAGTTTTGACACATACAAACCACTGCTCTACATAGGTGACAGGGAGGTAAATTTCTAAAAATCATCTGTTACCTTGGTGGGTCACATTTTGCTAGTTTTGCCGTATACAAACCCCTGCTTTGCATAAGTAACAGGGAGTTAAATTTCAAAAAATCATCTGTTACATTGGTGGGTGACATTTTGCTAGTTTTGTCGTACACAAACCCCTGCTCTGCATAAGTGACAAAGAAGTAAATTTCAAAAGATTATCTGTTACATTGGTGGGAGACATTTTGCCAATTTTTGCCATATACAAACCCCTGTTCTGCATAAGTGACAGGGCGGTAAATTTCTAAAAATCATCTGTTACATTGGTGGGTGACATTTTGCTAGTTTTGCCATATATACAAACCCCTTGCTCTGCATAGGTGACAGGGAGTAGTGATGAGCGGCAGGTGCCATATTCGATTTCGACGAAATTCGCGAATATTCGAATGAATATTCGTTTCATATTCGTCGAAATCGAATATTCGTCATTATTCTAGTTACCGCGATTAATATGCGATTTAAATAATCGCGTATTGCGATTTTAACTTAAGGCTACTTTCCTATTGGTTTCATATCTAGAATTATAGCGAAGATGACGGATATGACGAATGTATTCGTCATATTCCTCAAAACGAAGATAACGAAGTATTCTACATCTTCGTTTTAGCAACCTATTCGTCAACTTCGCTAATTCTAGCAATCAAATAGGAAGGTTGACTATAGAGACAACTGTGTTTAATTCGCTATGCGATTATTTATATATTTTTGTTTTAATAAATAGAATAATTATAATTAATAATTATATCAAGTAATATAATTATTCTATAAAAAAAAAAAAAAAAAATCGCATAGCGAATTAAACACAGCTGTCTCTATAGTCAACCTTCCTGTTTGATTGCTAGAATTAGCGAAGTTGACGAATAGGTTGCTAAAACGAAGATGTAGAATACTTCGTTATCTTCGTTTTGAGGAATATGACGAATACATTCGTCATATTCGCTATTCGCTAATTCTACCAAGCCAAACATAAAGTTCCTTGCTCATGGAGCGTCCCCATCACCATGGGAACGTCTCCATATACTAAAATGTACTGTCGGATTTGAGGAATTACGTTGAAATCGCAATGCGATTAATTCAAGTTATATTAATCGCATTGCGATTTCAACTTAGAGCTGGGTTTATAATGGGTCAGCTTGCTATAATGAACGAAGTTAACGAATATGGAATATAGCAGCACTGCTAAGTTGAATTCGCAATGTGATTAATTTAACTTGAAGTAATCGCATTGCGATTTCAACTTAGCACTGCTATCTTACATAGGCTAGAATTAACGAATATGGAATATAGCACTAGCAGTGCTAAGTTGAAATCGCAATGCGATTACTTCAAGTTAAATTAATCGCATTGCGAATTCAACTTAGCAGTGCTGCTATATTCCATATTCGTTAACTTCGTTCATTCTAGCAACTGCAAGCTGACCCATTATAAACCCAGCTCTAAGTTGAAATCGCAATGCGATTAATATAACTTGAATTAATCGCATTGCGATTTCAACGTAATTCCTCAAATCCGACAGTACATTTTAGTATATGGAGACGTTCCCATGGTTGGGGACGCTCCATGAGCACGGAAGTCGGCAGAAGCGGCAATGGGCACTGACTAGAGCAGCCAGAAAGCCAGGAATCCTCAGGACAGGTAAGAACTACTGTTGGGAAGTGGGAAAGAAAAAAATATAACTAAAAAAAAAAAAAAAAAAAAAAACGAATATTCGAAATAGCGAATTTATAGTGCTATATTCGAAATATTCGCGAATTAGCGAAGTGCCGATATTCGCTAAAAAAATTCGCTATTCGAATATTCGCGCTCAACACTAACAGGGAGGTAAATTTCAAAAAATCATCTGTTACATGAAGAGGGTATTGGCTACCTGTTCGGTCCTTTAAAACCGTACCCTTTACTTAACCCCCACCTCATAACAAAAAATACATACACGAAGCCACTGCTCAGATTTAATCGGCCACAGCAGCCGTTTATTGAATAAATACATAACATAATTAACTTAATAACCATAAATTAACCAATGACGAGGGAGGTCCTAGAAGCCCCATCAACCTCATAAAGACCGGAAAACCTGCATCTCCATCTTGCCCCCAGCCGTTGAACCCAGCTCGGAGGCAACAACTGATGGACGCCTAGTTCGTTAATACCAGCTTCTCCATGAGAGTTCAGCCCCTCCAGCGGGGCCCTCCCATCCTCAGGTACTATACTTTTCCACTTTGAGGACCTCCCCCGCCTCCACGACTGCCGCGACAAAAACATCTTGCCCTGAACCCTGCCCTACATCTCTAATCGATCAAAACCCATCACCAGCACCCCTTCCCCCTTTTTCGTCACACAACCCCCCATTCCCACTGCCAATTATTCTCCCTCCTTTTTTTTTTTTTTTTATACTTACTGAATACTCACCAGGGGAGGGAGGGTGGGCGTTTGCTTGTCCCTGGCCGAATGATCCTGCTCCCGCCTCCTCCTTCGACCTATAAATCGGCCCACCACCCTATTCACCTTTACCTGGGCCTTATTAAGGCTCTCTACCGACCTCTCCCCCCTCCACGACTTACGCGGAACAATGTCCGACTAAACTGTAACCACCCCTGGGTACAACGCCCAGATCCGCAACAGGTCAAACTCCACATCGCGTATTAACTATCTAAACGGACGCCTCCCCAAACATTGCCCCCAACATGGAGCACCAACAGATCCGGAGGGCGATCCAACCGCGCAAAGCGATGTACCTCCCGCAATGCTCCCCCCCCCCCCATAACATCCCTCTAACACCTAACCACCTAACTGTAGTCACCTCTGAACGAAACCCCAGCTGGCGTCTGTTCGGCCTCACATACGCTCTGACAGCCCCCAAAACACATAGGAGTGCCCTAATATCCACACCAAGGCCGCTGGCGAACCTGCAAACAAACAAAAGAATAATTAACACGACAGCTACCCGGACTGTAACACAACTACAAGAAACCAAGCCTAACATAAGATCTAAACCGTGCTGACTCCCAATGCCCGATCCTCATAATTACTTCATCACTGACCCCCAATCTGGCTGCCTCAGTCGCTGCTCTGATCCTAAATGAATGCCTAGAATAATCCTTTTCCTGCACACTGTGGGGATTCGCTCTGGTAGATAGGACTAGCGGGCGCAGTACAGAGGCAACGTTCAAGCTTGTAAATCAAATGTCCGTGTTTTATTCACACAAAAAGGAGCATCACACAAAAACAGGTGGCTTGGTGTTTGTTCACACACACAAAAGTTCATAAACGGAAAAGTCACCTTAGCTCCTGGGTGTTAGCAAGTCCATAGGCAGGCTTTTTTAGGCAGCCTGTTCGCTTTCACAGGGGTCTGAGTCCTCCGGCTCGGCTACAGCCTCAGGTCCCAAACCACAGCCCTCAGATCCCCTGTCAGAGGGAGGTAATCCACACCTTAGGCTTCCAGGTCAGAGAGCTCCACAGTACTATTAGCAGCTCCAGGACAATCACACACCCAGCTGCTGGTGCTGGCTGTGTTTTAAAGGCCCGGGAAAAGTCCGGCCTGGACCGTGGGGAATAGGCACCCACCCAACTCTTTGCCTACTCCCAGTAAGAGCCGGCCCGGATTGGCTTTGCAGCCAAACTAAATACCAAGGTGTCAAGCAGCACTAGCTGCTGCTGACACACAAAAATCCGGCTCTTACCTCACCGAGGCCAGGAACCTCGGTGACACGTACCTCCCGTCGACAACGGTACCTTGCACCCTCTTACAACACCCATAGCCTTTAAACATTTTTTAAACACTGGCAAAAATTTAAATTGAGACAAAAACGAACCATCTACATGCTGAAGAAACGACAACGAATCCTTTTTATCCCCAAACGACAACTCCCCACACACCGCACTGGGCACATACCACAACCCGGGACCGCAAACAATGTAAACTGGTGCCCTCTGCCCTCCTGATCCGTTTTTGACCTACGAATCCGAACCACGACCCTGTCCTCGCCTAGCTGCACATCCTCGCCCTCAACCCCCCTGATCTATTAACACTGCCGCTCACCAACTCCCCCAATCTGAATGCACCAAAAAACGCTAGCGCAAACGCCGCCCTGAATAACCCCAATTCCCATCCCGAGCTACAAATAACGCCCAACTTCTCACCCATCTGCAGCAGCAACTTAAAAGGCCACCAGCCTCCTCTGATCTGCAACCTTACCCCCCCCCCCCCAACGCCAACCTTTTAAAACTTGCCAAACTAAAAAACTTTTTGTCAAATCCGCCACTCCCCGCAACCTGAACCCAAATGCCATGGCCGCAATAAAACGATTCACTCGGGACACCGACCAGCTCTCGTCTTTTAAATGCCTTGGCGACATCACCAGCTTAATACCCCCGTCGTCCACGCCTGCTTCACTGTCCCCATTCCACCCTTCCCAGGTCTCCCATGCCTTACCATACTCCCTCCAGGTGCCAGCACTCAGCGAGTCCATCAATAACCCCATTTCCACTCCTCCAGGATCCCCCAAAGCCACGGCGGACACTCCAGACCCACCACCTTCGCTTCTGGCACTAAAAGCTGGAACCACTCACCACTGTAAACGAGAAAGAGAATCCACCACAAAATTTAACACATGCTCCGCCACCAGCCAAACATTAATCGACAAGCAACGCAAGACCAAAAACTGCAATAGCCTAACCACCGGCAGGGAAGATGCCGATAAACTGTTGATAGCCTGAACTACCCACAAATTATTGCAATGAAAACGCACCTTCCTATTTGCAAACCTTTCCCCCCACAACACCACCGCCATGACAATGGTAAAAAGCTCTTACAATGCCATATTCTTTATCCAACCCCGTATAACCTACGACTCCGGACATCTGCCCCGCACACTTTTGCCCCTGACAATACGCTCCAAAACCCACTCTCCCTGACGCATCCGTATATAACTCAAAATCCACATTATCACAAACATCCCCCATCAATAAAGCCAACCCATTATACTGACCCAAAAATTCCGCCCATACCCTTAAACCCCCTTTCAATGAAATGAAAAGGTGCAGACACACATGAAAAATTCTCCCCATCGGACATGTGAAATTAAGCTTCCCCAACAATGACTGCAGATCCCTCAACGTAATCTTCTCCCGTGTTATTGCCTTATCAATCTCCTGCCGCAAATTCAACAACTTGTCCTCCGGAAGCCTACACTCCATCCTCTCAGTATCTATGACAGTCCCCAGGTAACACAAATCTATCACTGGATCCAACGTCTTTCCCTTCGCTAGCGGCACCCCAAAACGCACAAAAACCGACTGCACCGTGTGCAACCACAAAGAACAGACACGGGAATTCGCCGGCCCTAAGCACAAAAATTGTCTAAATAATGAATAACCGATGGACAACCCGAAACTTCCACCACCACCCACTCCAAGAAGGAGCTAAACGTCTCAAAATACGCACACGGGAGGGAGCACCCCATAGGCAAACACCTATCCACAAAATATCCCATCCCAGAAACGACCCAACAAACCCATGCTCCCAACGTGAACCGGAAGCAAGCGAAAAGCTGCTTCAATATCAACCTTGGCCAAAAGCATCCCCCGACCCCACTGCCTTAACCACTTGACTGCCGCATCAAGTGACGTATACACAACCGAACAAAGTTCGGGATCTATACCGTCGTTGACTTACGCCCCTTTTGGGTAAGACAAATGATGAATGAGCCGAAACTTGTTCGGCTCTTTCTTAGGCACAACCCCCAGTGGAGACACTTTTAGGTTCGGAAGCGGAGGAGCCCTGAATGGGCCCGCCATACGCCCCAACTCCACCTCCTTCCTCAATTTCTCAGCCACCACCCCAGAATGATCAAGCGCGGAGCTAAGATTCCTGTGAACAATAGGCCCCGCCGCTACAACCGAAGGAATACGAAACCCAACCCTAAAACCGTCCTCTAACAACCTGGCCGCCGCCCGATCTGGATAACTATCTAGAAACTCCTGCATCCTTTCCACCCGCAATGACATCCGCCCCTTTTCCAGAACCTTCCCCCCTCTGTTTCCCCCCCTACAGCAACGGCTAGCTCCATGGGGGCCCCCACATGCAGTGCATTCGTGCTTAAACTTGCCCCAAATCTGCAGCTTCCTTCATTAAACAGGAAACATAATCCTTTTGCTGCCGCCAGCGCTCCCGGTGTCGACCCCCCAGACTCCCCCCGAAAGGCTGCCCAGCCCTAGGTGGTGCCGTCACCTTCAACCAAAGCCCGATATCCTTGTGGTCCCACCAGATATCAGGCCTCACCACCTTACATTTCCGGAACTGCTCATCATAACGGAGCCATCCCACCCCGCCGTAGGCCCGATACGCCTCCCCTATGGCGTCCTTATAACAGAATAGCGCCGAACTGCATTCTGGGGACCTTTCCCCAATGACGCTTGCCAAGATGGCAAATGCTTGCAGCCAGTCAGTAAACGTGCGTGGAATTAACCTATACCGCCGCTTATCCTCCTCCTCCTTTTTTCCCTTGTCCTTTTTACCCCTATCCAAATTAAACCACTCCAAGGGGAGCAGGGAAAATATTTCCACATACTCCCCTTTTCAGATCTTTTCTTTTACCTCCTGCTTCAAATGGGCCCCCAAGGGGCCCTCAAAGCACACATACGCTTCCCCACGCACTCTGTCGTCCAGCCTCTGCCCTTCTCCCCCCCCCCCGCCTGAGTCTCAACGGACACCGACTCCATTGCCCCCGCGCGGGCCCGGCCCTGGCACCACCCCCCAAGCCGGCAATGGCGACCCCCCGGCTGACCTCAAGCTAGACAACCATCCCGCCAGTCCCCCAAAAACTGCCCCAAACTCTTTTCCTAACTCACCCATGGCCACCCCACCAGCTACCCCCACGGGGAAACCCTGCGCTAACATGGAACCCCATGCTGTCTCACCAGGCGCCACTGGTGCAGTGACTCCCGCTGCCGCAGATCCTGACTCCCGCTGGACTGAAGCTCCTGCTACATTGCTCCTGGACGTCGACGGTTGCTCTTCCTGGACCACCTGCACGACCCTCTGGATGACTCTGGAAGGCCTCTGGCACAGTGACATGGCTCCTGTCACGTTATGGGTAGAGTCCTCCCCTCTGTACACTACTTCTCTGGGCCTGCATAGATCTTCTCCACCATGTTGTGCAGCCCAAGTCCCTAGAGACCCTCTCCATGCTGAGTGGACCACCCACTGGTGGATGGGCTGGGCCGGTCCACAGATCCTGTTCCTGAATCCCCATTCCCTGCAGCAGAGAGCGGGGGAAGGGGCGTCCCGCTCTGCTCTGGGCCCCGCCATGTGGTGGGATTCCTCCAGCGGTGGGAGCGCCTCGCTGAAGGCTGAGCGGGCCCTCTCCGCCACGGAGGGTCCCTTGAGGGGCTCCTTACTCGGTGCCGGACCCGGGGGGTGCTTTCAGGGCTCAGATGCGCCGGTGGGTGACCCCGCCGCGGCCGGGCAGCCTGTTCTGTGGGGGTAGCCGCAGGAACAGGCGAAACTACACAGCCACCAACCTGTTCCTGCAGCCAGTCAGGTCCTCGCACCTCTGCCTCCCTGCGCAGCCGCTCCAACAGCTCCTCCACTGATAAGGTAAGCGCTGCCATTTCTATCGCCTGTCCGTTCGCTTGTCCCCTGTCCTCCTGCTCCCGCCTCCCCCTTCCACCTAACCGTTAGCCACCCCCGCTGGTTCCCCTGGTGACACGCGCCCTTCTCTCATTCCCTGCCTCTAACCCTTAACCCTTACCTCACCCGTCCCCTCAAACCCCAAACCCTCTTCATGAGCGGCCTCCCCTTACCGCTGCGTTTCTAGTGTGGCCTGACTTTAGTGGGTGAAATTTTGCTAGTTTTGTCGTATACAAACCCCTGCTCTGCATAGGTGACAGGGAGGTAAATTTCAAAAAATCATCTGTTACATTGGTGGGTGACATTTTGCCAGTTTTGCCATATACAAACCTCTGCTCTGGATAAGTGACAGGGAGGTAAATCTCTAAAAATCATCTGTTACATTGGTGGGTGACATTTTGCCAGTTTTGCCGTATACAAACCCCTGCTCTGCATAAGTGACAGAGAGGTAAATTTCTAAAAATTTCATCAGTTATATTGGTGGGTGACATTTTTCCAGTTTTGCCGTATACAAACCCCTGCTCTGCATAGGTGACAGGGAGGTAAATTTCTAAAAATCGTATGTTACATTCTTGGGCCATAAAGTATCCCTGCACTGCATACCTGATTTGGAAATATATTCTGTAAATTTGGTGGCCTTCAGATTATTAGGTGATCTGTACCCCTTCTTTCTTTTAAAGTACCCCTGCACTGCATATCTGACTAGGAATTATATTCTGTAAATTTGACGGCGTTAACATTGTTGGGTGCTGTAGTTATATGCTGTAAAATCTCCATGGTAAATCTGCAGCGGGGGGGGGTGGGGGACCCTTGTGGCTTCTATACACTTTTAAAATAATTCTTTAGTGGGGAAAATAGATGCCTGATGACGGGGACGCTCCATGACCCATTTTTTCTTTTAAACTACCCCTGCCCTGCATACCTGACTGGGAAATATATGTTGTAAATTAGGTGGCGTTCAGATTGTTGGCTGATCTGTACCTCTTCTTTCTTTCAAAGTACCCCTGCACTGCATAACAGACAGGGAACTTAGTTCATTACAATTGGTGGTTATATTGTTTCCTGACATAAAGCCTTTTTTGGCTGTGAAGTCAAAGGTAGTTGCCAACAACAATGTTTTTTTCTTAAATAAATTGGGGTAGACCCCAAAACATTGGGAAATATAAAAAAGAAAACAAAGAGTAAGTGCGCTGTAGTATAACAATGATTGGGTGAGGCCGGTATACATGTCTATTCTACATAAGGTACGAACAAGTCCTGTGGGATCCATGCCTGGCTCTTTTTAATGAACGTGAGATTGTCCAAGTTGGCTGTGATAATGCCCCCAGTCATGCTAAACACACGTTCAGACAATACCCTGGCTGCAGTGCAGGCCAGCACCTCCAAGGCGTAAAGGTGAAGCTGAGGCCATATCCCTAATTTGGAGACACAGAAGTTGAATGCGGTAGACCCAGTGGTGTAGCTAGAAATGACTGGACCAGGCAGCTGTTCCATCCATTTTCAACACTGTCTATACTGCCACTGTATATAATTTTATTGTATAATACTGTTGAGTGGGCCCTGACAAAGTCTTTTAGTCCTCCTCCTCTTGGATGGGCCCATTCTTGGTCAGGGCCCCAAAGCAGCCGCTTTCCCTGCTTCCCCTGTAGCTACGACCCTGGGCAGGCTCATCAGTCAGTACGTGTAGGCGTGTGCACAGATACTATTACACTATTTTGCAGAAATGCTGCATCTTTCTAAGACGTTCCATATCTGCTGGTGGTGCTGGTTGTTGTGGCGTGGTGACAAAGCTTTTCAACATTTTGGCCATGCTAACACTGCCTTCTGAGGTGCGGGCGGTGACCCAGCTGCGTTGGCGACTTCTTTCTCCTCCTCCTCTGCTTTAGCCTTGTGCTTCCACTGAGCCCCCGGTGTCAGGTGTTAATGCCATCAGCAGCGCGTCTACCAGCGTTGGCTTCTTCCGATCACGCTTCAGTGATAGAATTAAGGACGGCACATTGTCCTTGTAACGGGGATCCAGCACGGTGGCCACCCAGTAATCTGCACAAGTTAGAATGTGGGCAACTCAGCAGTCGTTGCGCAGGCACTGCAGCATGTAGTCGTTCATGTTTGCCAGGCTGCCCAGAGGCAACGACAAGCTGTCCTCTGTGGGAGGTGTATCATCTGTGTCCTCCGTATCCCCACAGCCACGCTCAAGTGATGGCCGTGAGCTGCTTTGGGTGCCACCCTGCTGTGAACATGGTTTCTTCTTCTCCTCTTCCTCCAGAACTGTGCCCTGGCTGGACAATTGTGTACCTGGCCTATGTTGGTGCAGGAACCCACCCTCTGAGCCACTTGTATATGACTGGCCTTATAAGTTAAGGGTAAAGGCATGTTTATATTTTTATTGTTTATTTCGTTTATCTGACTTAAAGTTATTCAAATATGTTTATAAGTAAATTTGTAAATAGTTTGTGAATGGGCATTAATGAGTGGTTTGAGTGAAAGGGGGGGCGGTGTAGGGTGGGAGTCTGGTCGGGTCAATTTTCTCTTTTTGAAATGTTCCTTGTATAGTTTTTGTTACGATTTATAATAAAAAGTCCTGATAACCGTGGAGATGTTACCCAACAATCTAACCGACAAATTTAATAAAACTATTTCACATCTGCGGCTCAGGCAGGGGTCCTTGAGCACCAATAAAAGTGAATTTGTCCCACCAGAATCTAAGAGCTAGATTAACTGAATTGATTTTCACTGTCAGGTGTTCAGGAATTTCTGCACTACCAAATTCAGCACATGTGCCAGGCAAGGGATGTGTGTCAAACCGGCTAGGCCCAGAGCTGCTTCCAGATTTCGCCCATTATCGCACACCACCAGGCCGGGTTTGAGGCTCAGTGACACCAACCACTCATTGGTCTGTTGTTCCATGCCCGTCCACAGCTCCTGCACGGTGTGGGGTTTGTCCCCCAAACAGATGAGTTTCAGAACAGCCTGCTGTTGTTTCACCCTGGTTGTGCTGATGTTGGTGGTGAAGGTGTTACGCTGCAAGGATGAGGAGGTGGTAGAGGAGGAGGAAGCGAAGTAGGAGGAGGAGTCAACAGGAGGCAAATAGAAATTCCCTGCAATCCTCGGGGGCGGAAGGACATGCACCAAACTTCTATCCGCATCTGGCCCAGCCGCCCCTACGTTTACCCAGTGTGCTGTTAGGGAGATATAACTTCTCTGCCCGTACTTACCGGTCCACGTATTGGTGTTTATGTGGACCTTGCCACAGATGGCGTTGCACAGTGCACACCTGATTTTGTACGCCACTTGGTTGTGCAGGGAAGGGATCGCTTACCTGGAAAAGTTGTGGTGGCTGGGAACCAGATACTGTGGGACAGCCACCGCCATAAGTTTTTTAAAAGTCTCCATCCATCTCCACCAGACAGAATGACAGCATTTCAAAGGACCATGAATTTCGAAATCCTGGCATTGAGGTCCAAGGATCACGGGTGGGTAGGGGGGGGGGTACTTCCTCTTTCTATTTCTTTTTCTAATTGGGGGATGGACAGCTGAACACTTCCATGGGATAGTGTGGAGATGCTTGGTGATGGTGAAAGATGTGGTGGCGTTGCTGCCACATCCTCTGTTTGCGGGGTGGCAGGTGCCACTGTCACTCATTTGTGCTCACGTTTATTTTTAATTTTTATGTATTTTATGTTATTTTAAGTTTTTTCCCTATCCAAATTTGTTTACAGGGCACTTGTCCTACTCTGTCCTACCCATTTTGCTTCAATTTCCAGCCCTCTAGTCCTTTCCAGGACTTTTTTAGAGCCATTTAGTGCCCCAAAGTTCGGGTAAAGTTCAGGTCCCAAACTCGAACTTTGCGGTGAAGTTCGACCGAACCCAGCAAACCCGAACTTCCAGGTGTTCGCTCAACTCTAGTTATGACTTTATTGAAAAGTGCTATACTGAGAATAACGTTAACAAAGACCGCGAGGGCCCCTACAGTATACTATATTACAAGACCAGGATTGCACTATTAGCTTTGATTCTGTACCGTATATCTGTATATCCGTTGCTGGCATCTTCCATTGTATGCATTTTTTTGCTGTTGATTGCCATCAGCAACAGACTACATGTGCAAGATATGCTCCCCTATATATATGCACAACCGCATGTGGGTTTGAGCATATCCTGCCTGTTTAACACCGCACCATGTTTTCTAATGGTTTGTATAGTCTTATGTTTGGAGGTGTATAAACTCCTATTTAAATATGCCTGCTTTTCATCTACAGGCTACATTTAGGTGCACCTGTTTAGGCCCTGGGCCATATCAGCCAGTCTCGGGTGGGGCTCACAGGCACTTCCCACCTCCCATTGCAAGCATGGCTACATGCTGGAGGTTACTGGTAAGCTGTTTGTGAGTCAGGCCTTATGCTCTCGTAATCCGCCCACTGGCCCCTGGTATTGCTTATACAGCACAGGTAGGTGAGTGATAGGGCCTCGGGCTACTTGTGAGACCTTGGCGCGGTGCCCGAGCTTAAGACATGTCCTCCTAGTAGGATATGTCGAACTAAGCTCTCAACTTTACATCAGTGTGAGGGTTTAGTATTTTCGCAGAGTGCACCTGTCTTTGCTATTGTTAAGTCTTTGATTGTTCTCCACATCCACATAATTGTTACCTTATGTAGGTTGGTTATTGTGGTACTTGTAGTCCGTTGCTGGCATCTTCCATTGTATGCATTTTTTTGCTGTTGATTGCCATCAGCAACGGAATACAAGTGCAGGATATGCTCCCCTATATATATGCACAACCGCATGTGGGTTTGAGCATATCCTGCCTGTTTAACACCACACCACGTTTTCTAATGGTTTTTATAGTCTTATGTTTGGAGGTGTATAAACTCCTATTTAAATATGCCTGCTTTTCATCTACAGGCTACATTTAGGTGCACCTGTTTAGGCCCTGGGCCATATCAGCCAGTCTCGGGTGGGGCTCACAGGCACTTCCCACCTCCCATTGCAAGCATGGCTACATGCTGGAGGTTACTGGTAAGCTGTTTGTGAGTCAGGCATTATGCTCCCGTAATCCGCCCACTGGCCCCTGGTATTGCTTATACGGCACAGGTAGGTGGGTGATAGGGCCTCGGACTACTTGTGAGACCTTGGCGCGGTGCCCGAGCTTAAGATATGTCCTCCTAGTAGGATATGTTGAACTAACCTCTCAATTTTACATCAGTCTTTAACAGAGAGTGGTTGCGGACCCACTGAACCAACATAACAGTTTGGCTTTGGGCTAGTCCTGGCAGTCCCCTAGTTTTTAACCTTTAACTCCTAAGCATGGATTTGGTCTTCGCCAAGCCTCTATCTCTTGGAATAGTATGAACAAAAACAGGTTACAAGACACACAAATGTCCCACATAGGAGTGGAAAAATGTCGGACCCTAATACAGTCCGCTCAGCAACATAGCATAAACCCTACAAAAACAAACTGAGAACCACTGGACCCAATATAGCAAATAATTTATTGTTGGCAGCCATTTATACAGATTTTTGGATTGAAGGGGTAAGTTACTTACTCATATGCACCTGTGCTGCCTATGCTGTGTAATTGATTCCACACTATTGGTAATAACGATTTATTTTTCCCTAAGTGTTTTTTGAACAACTCCCTTGTATCTGTACTTTTATCTTTTCCTCAGAAGAGTTTTGTACACATTTCTCCTCTTTGTTATCAATTGTCGCCTGCAATACTTGTACCAACATTTTTAATGAATAAATGATTTGCTATATTGGGTCCAGTGGTTCTCAGTTTGTTTTGTGTAGGGTTTACTCTTGGAATAGTAGTTGGCTGCTGACCCATATTGGCCAGAAAACTGGTGCGAAGCACCAAGGGATCAGGCAATACTCGTGGTCAGTAAAAAAGGCAGAGGTCAGGGCAGGCAAAGTCTGTGCAATTCTGTGAAATTAATCTAAGGTCTAGGCAGGCAGCAGAGGGTCAGTACAGTAGATTGGCTAAGGTCAGGCCAGGCAGCGGAGTAACAGAATCAGTTTATAGGCGGAGGTTCAGTACACAGACAATCTAAATATCAAAGACTTCTTCTTTGGTAAAGGCGCCTTAAGCACTCACAGATGTCCAGCCGTTGGCTGGCAGAGATTAGAGCTAAAGTGCACTGGCCCTTCAAGAGCCGGGAGCATCCATGCCCTATAGAAGACAGGAAGAACATCCTGGTGCTGGCTGCAGCCTCCAGCAAGGGAAAAAGTGCTGCTGGAAGACAAAGGGGACCAATCAGAGAGTGGCTACCAAGCAAAGGCTGGGTAAGTGATGCAGCAACTGTGCCTGTCCCATGCAAAGATTGCTGCCATGACAATATAATTGAATTTTATTGTAGAGTGTTTTAATACATTTTTGGATATTTGAGATTGATTATGGTTGACCCTTCAATGACATTCATTAGTAAAAGTGCAAAAGGTGGTTAGTGTGATTGGGATTTATAATTAAAGTATAATTAAAATTGCTTAATAAATTTTAGCTGGGTTTGGGTACCCAGTTGTACTGTGCAATTGTACCCAGTCTAGGTTATCAGTTATTTGAAATTTTTTTGTTTGTTTACAGGTCAATTTCTGCTGGGGAACACGTAAAATCTCATCCACTTTGCTTGTCATGCTGCATATTTTCCACTTGCAAAACCCTAAGGGCTCTTTCCCACTAACGTTTTTCTTTTCTGTCCTAGAGTTCCGTCGTCGTGGCTCTAAGACTGAAAAAGACTGATCAGGATTATCCTAATGCATTCTGAATGTAGAGAAATCCGTTCAGGATGCATCAGGATGTCTTCCGTTCAGTATGTGAACGTTTTTTGGACGTTGACAAAACCGCAGCATGCTGCGGATTTGTCTCCGTCCAAAAATCCGGAAGACATGCTGTAACACCGGATCCGGAATTAATGCCCATTGAAGTGCATTAATCCGGAATTAAGCTAAACGTCGTTTTTGCGCATCGCCGGATCCGACGTTTAGCTCTGCGCATGCGCAGCAGCAGTTCCAATCGGGGCCCCAGTGTAAGCTGGGGCTCCGATCAGTTACCATGGCAGTCAGGATGCTACTGAAGTCCTGGCTGTCATGGTAAGTACTCCACAGCAGTGTACTTACCTGCGCTGCGGCCTCCGGGCGCTCATTCATGACGTCACAGGTCCGGGCGGCGCATTGATCTATTGCCTTGTGTGATTTTTATGTACAACTTTGATACTGCTTTTGTCCCTTTTTTAATCGTTGAGGGAACATAGCTGAAGGATTGTGCTTAAAAACATTATCTACTGCAAATGGCCCCACTGCATAGGGAACTCTAGGAACCAAGAGTTAAGGGAAATCATCTGCTGTTGCTCAATGGTATATGTTAAATGTTATTATTTGAAAGCTACATACCATCTGCTTTTGTTTATACATTCTCTTTTGTTACTGTACATGGAGATGGAATACAGTAAACTAATTATTCAAAATAGAATATGTTTTGCTAAAAAAAAAAAGCATTTGTTTATGCATGGCTTTTCCAAATCCAGCGCTGCTGTTGGGTGTCATTGCTTTTTTTTTGTGGTATGTTACTTAAAATAGTCCCTCACCTATAAGAGATCAAAGGCTATGAATACCTTCAGGGGCAAGTTTCAGTCTTATTTCCAAATTTTTCACAGCTCATAAACACTCATTTAAGCTATATTTTTTATCAGTTTGATTTGAATTTAGCTATAGTGAGTGTTTTTTTTTTGGAGCTGTCAGGAGTTCAGAGATAAGGGCTATACATCCAGCCATCAGAACAGCAACATGACAATCTGAAGATAGACTGAAACTTAACCCTGTAGGACAAAAACGGCTGAACATTTTTAATAAAGACATTTAAAAAAAAAAATTATAGTGCAAAATGATTAAGATCTCATGATAAAGAAATTTTCCCCGAAGATGTTCATAGCCTTTAGATCTATAAGAAGTTTACATCTGAGAGGAAATGTGCTCTGTACAGTATAGTTGGTAGCATTGCTTGAAGCTTAACACTGTTTTAGTAGTTGGTAAGCAGGTTTTTTATGGTGGTGAATCTCTGGAAAGGGTTTATGAAAATGTTCATTTGGAACATATTTCTTTCTGCACACCAAGTTCATCTTTCTTAAAGTAGCAGTAAAATGCTTATACCCACAATAAAAAAATAATAATAATACTCTCCAACTAATTTGGTCACACCTAAAATTGTATTAAACTAGGCATTATCCTACATTGGTGGCATTTCTTCCATGGAGGCAGACTATACGACTCATAGGGCCCATTTTCATGCAGCCACCACTAAGGGGAGCTCAATGAAAATAAATTTTTGCATGTTTTTAGTCAATAGCAAATACATTCCGATACACTGAGCTCTGAGCAGTGTATGAGGGAAGCCACAGACATAGAGTTGTATGGGGAGATTTGTCATAATTAATACCAGTTATCTGGTACATTGAGAAATATGGTGTCCAGAATGAACATTATTTCCAACATAGAAGGTGAAGTGGGTGAGGTGTAAAGATACAATTTTTGAATTCAAGATTTTTAATTAACATTTCTTCCGATTAATAAAAAAAATATAAATTTGTCACAAATCTGGTGGGTCATGCTTTGCATTTCATGTTTGACAAAGGATTTCGGAGAAATACTGCAGCACCCGATGTCTTCAAAGCAATTCCTAATTTATTCACAAAGAATGCATAATAAATTAGGAATTGCATTGAAGACATGGAGTGCTGCAGTATTTCTCCCAAATCCTTGATTATCAGGGGCCTGCTGGGCTACGGTCCAACACTGCTGGCACTGCCACTTCATGGACGGTCCAATTTGGACCTAACGGTAGTGCTGCTTAATTTTGGATATTAGCATGTTTGACAAACATATTGGAAAACTGAGTGGGGCAGTGGGTCCAGTACTTTGCCAAGTTTTACTATGGAGTCCTATGTGATCTGTGTAAGCTTCTATCCTTTACTATTAAAATTTTGAAACTGAGATGCTTCATTAATGCAGATCATACAAAAGGCTTGATTGGGCAAAAGTAGAACTGTACTGTACTATGCCTGTAATAAGCTGTGCAGATGTGTGAACAATCCGTGACAAGGATACATTTATGTCCTTTTGAAAAAAACAATGTAGGATCCTACTTAATGATAGCAAGCAGACATTTTGAATACAGCAAGAAATTGATACATTAAGTATATCTGAACCTTCATTAAACAAAATGAAATTATTTTATTTTCTAAAAATTCACAATTACAGAGAAGTACATGGACTATATATATATATATATACATATATATATATATATACACACACACACACATCATTTTTTCATTTTTTTAAACACAATTTTAAGGAATGAGCATAAGGTCCTACTGTATAAAGTACACTACTGCACAATGACTACCATGAATACCATCACTGCAGAATAGCACCAGCAGAGGCTGCAACCCCGCAGACCAACAGCACCCTTGTTGCCAGGCTAAGCCCCCTTGGCTACAGGCCACATGCCCTGTAGGCATTATTTGCTAAAACCACCTATCTTAGGCTAGGTTCACAAGACGACCATTCAAGATGGATTTTTCTGCGACTGTCATGTCGCAGCATGTCGCAGCATGTCGCATGTTGCAATGCAACACCATAGACTACCATTATAAAAATTGTCGCGCGACATAAAAGCAACAAAATGTCGCGCGACAAATGTCGTCGTGTGAACCTAGCCTAAAGGGTCTTAGACTTTTGAGAAAACTTTTGATATGTCATAATGACATATCAAAGGTTTTGATCCGTGGGTCCTGAGTGCTGAGATTCCTACCAATTTCTAAAAAGTGAAGAGAAAAGCACTCACATATTGCGCTCTTCAATGCAGGGATCAGAATCAAGATGGGCCTATAGACTTTGTATTGAGTCTGTCTCATTTCCTCTCCTGCAGGCATACTAGTGAACAGTGGGAGTCTCTGCACTCAGACCTCCAAAATTTTTCTCAAAGCTCAATGACACTGTAAGGCTGTCAAGTGTATTTAACAAAAACTACCATCTTTTTAAAGAAATGGATATAGGATGATATTAGGTTTTTTTCTTTTGCATTAGCTTCATTAAATGTAGACTAAAAGTACAAAATGAAAAGTGGATCTTAAACGCACATGAATAAAAATCACCTTGTGATTGATCTCTTGTATTTATTGTTATTTATTCATGCAGTGAATGTAGAATGCATTAGGTTTTTCTTCACCATTATGGAAGCACACAGCATTTTGTTCATTTTTAGCTCTTCGGTTACAATTTGTTACAAAGAGAAATATATGCCGTTACTCGTGATATATTTTTCCCGCAGACAAATTTGAATGATTATTCTTTTCCTTGCCATTATGCTATTGACTGTTGTTTTGAATGCCACAATAAAAGTGTCTCCATATAATCTACAAGTTTTCTCTCAAGGGACTGAGACACTTTACTGGAGATGAAGAAGTCATTGTGAGAGCACTGACTAAGCTAACTCTTATATTTAATAGTTTCTAGGCACATTCTTTCATAAGTAATGTAATTTAATTGTACTTATGTGAATTGCAAATTGTGATATCTCAGTCCCCAGGGTCCAAGTTCATGATGTTTTTACACATAGACACATTCTGTAGAATATAACAGCAGAAAGAGTCAATTGAACTGCCTGCTTTCTACTTAGTTCTAGTTAAAGGGGTTGCCCTATCTTAGCTTTTCATGGCCACCGAGATGGGAATAACCACAGTAAGCTAGGGAGACAGAGTTACTAAAATGGCCTGCCCCGCCCTTTGCTGTTTTTCTGTAACTCCCATAATGGTGAATGGGAACTATGCAAACAGCAAGCTACACTGTTTCCATAACTCAGTAGTTACAAAACAGCGCAACATGTGCTACGCTGTTTGCATGACTCCCATTCACTGCTATTCGAGTTACAGGAAGAGCACAGCAGCGGCCACTAGTATGTTTAGATAAATTCATCCACCCTTGGCTGCCATTTACTGTTGTTATTCCCATCTTAGCAATGAAAGGCCAACATGGGACAACCCCTTTAAGTAATTTTTCTTGTACAGCTGGGTTGCTGTTATACTGGGTTATTTCTCTTTAGACCTGTCTATTTGGAGGAGATAAATTAATGAGTCAACGAACAGAAGAGAAATAAATGTAAGAGAATAATGTGTCCAGCATGAGAAAAATGGATGCCCCTAAAGGGGCTAAGGCTCTGTTCAAACTTCATTGTTTTATTACATTAGGTGGATACTACAGTGTGTCCAATAAACACCATTCGGAGGAAATGTATTATAACTTGTGTTTTTTATGTCAGTCCTAATAGCAAACTCCATTGGCATAAAAATTGTCAGAATTAGGCTACATGCACACGACTATTGCCTGCCTCCGCGTCCGCTCCTCCTTGAAATTTTGCGTCCGTCAAAAAAAACGGATGACGGACCGTTTTTTTTGACGGACCGTTTTTTTTGACGGATCCATTGTAAAAATGCCTATCCTTGTCCGCAAACGTGAAAAAAATAGGACATGCACTATTTTTTTGACGGAATGAAAACACGGATCACGGATGCGGAACACAAACGGTTGACCATCCGCATTTTTTGACGGACCCATTGAAATGAATGGGGAAGCATCCAATCCGTGAAAAAAAACGGAACGGACGCGGAAACTAACAACGGTCGTGTGCATGGGGCCTTAAGAGGTAATAATTCTGCCTCATTTCCAGGAGTTCTGTGATTCGGAAAAAGAAATCTAACCCCACTAAGGAGCTAGCATAGATTTCTGGTGTAATGTGCGCTAGTTTGCTGGCACACATCTTCTCAAAAAATTCAGGCCATTCTGCTGTGGCCTGCCTCTTCACACCCTTCGTGGGTGCTAATTGACAATTGCACCATAAACTCTAACTTTATTTAGGCCAGAAAACTAGCCTACAAAATTGATTTATTTTCACAAAGGCTTTTGAGAAAACCACCCCTGATCTAGACCAGACATTTTGTAGGTGTATATTTTTTCTGTTACTGTATTAATAAACTGATCACTGCACCTTAACATGTAAGTAATTAGTGATGAGCGAAGTATAAAAAAAATTGGCTGCTTTGCTGAATTTTACAAAAAAATTTGCTTAGTGACGAATTACTTAGTCACAAAGCGCATTTTTTGTAACTAGTGGGTGCAATAACAGGGAGCGACGATTGCACCGCTTCCATCATTGTACCCCTCAGATGCTGCATTTATAGCTGATTGCGGCATCTGACAGCAATAGTACAGTGTTAAATTTTTAAAAAATAATAACAAAATCATACTTATCTCATCCATTTGATCGCTCAGGGCCGGTCGCAGCCATCTTGATTGAAGATCTAGCGCAAAATCTCACGCAGCCTGGATGACATCATCACGTCGGCCGGCGTGGTGACGTGACTGTCTCCGCACACCAGATTTCATGCGAGATCTTCAATCATGATCTTCAATATTTAATTTGCACTCAAACGGATGAGGCAAGTATGATTTTTTTTTTTTACCACAATTCAGAGAAAATCGATTCGCTACCACGAAGCATGAGGAAATTCGGCTTTGTGGCGAATCAAATGTTCCCTGAAATTTGGATCAGATTCCACTTTGCGAAGTTCAATTCACTCAGCCCTAATGGTAATGTTCTTATTTCTTAAGAATCTCAACTAGAAGCCTTTATAGAAAAGAGGGATGAAAAAAGTACATACCAAGTACCAGTACAAACCCCATGCATACCATATGATCAGAATTCAGAAAGTATAGCTTTGTTGGACAATTATTTAAAAAAATTAAAAACACACAGCAGACCAGGGGGTCTCAAATGAAATATATATGAAACCCTCACACACAGAGCATAATACATATAATGAATGCAGAGGCACAAAATATAAGCCAATGAATCAGACAAACGCAATCCAGTAGAAAAGTAGAAAATCTGATAAATATCCAGGAAAACAACCTCATCCAACTAACATGATATTACATGATGTGTAAAGAGTAAGAAAAGTAGAGTCTGCAAGAGTCTAGTTCTGTCATAGGCTACAGCACCACCTCAATCAGCAGCACACAGTCTCCAAACACTGCTGAGTAAGCAGTGACAGAGTGCAACAAGGACTAAAGGGGAGATTTATCATTTCCCTGTGCCTCTATCTTAGTTTTGCTACTTTTTAAATGCCACTTGTGACAAACAATCTCACAAGTAGTGTTTCTGCACCACCCTTGGCACTTTCAGGGATGTAGTGTGGGCAAGTTCTTCACATTTATCTTCATTAATGCTTATTTTCAGGCTCATATGAAGACAGAAATCTATGGTAGCTCTGAGCTGCCATAGATTTCAATCGAGCGCATGGACAGGGGGAGTATGTGGCAAATTTATGATTCAGGCCTGCCCCTTGTCAAATTAGTCACATCCTACGTCAGCACAGGAGATATCAAAGATTGGTTTAAAGCTCAATATAGTTGGCAAGAATAAAAGTGTTAAGTAAACGTTAATGTTAGTTATGTACCAAGAATACAAAAATACTTTAATATGGCTACCTATGGTTTAAATAAAGCTCTTAAGTATGCTGGTTAACAGGCAGTTAAGGGGGTTCTCCCAGAATAAAAAAAATATGAAAATACTTAAATATTATTTTATAATCAATATATTCACAAATATCTTTCATTCCTTAGAATGGCTTGTTTTGTCAGGGGAGCAATCATTAGGAGAAATAAAATGGCCACCGTCCTATTAGTACACACAAAACTTGTCCTAATCACACAGGAGGACAAGTTACTTCACTACAATTAGCCATAGTGCTGCCTCATACTCCTCTCTTAATCTCTGTGGGAATGGAGAAGATGAGGAGACATGAGAGGAAGGAGAGGTGTGGTTAATGAGCAGCAGCACTTGTTTACAGTCTCCATTACCACAGCAACACATTACCACAGTCTGTCCTGTCCGTCCTCTCTGTACTTCATGTCTTCTCATGAACTAAATTCCACAGAGATTCAGCTAAAGTTCTTATCATCTGTAGAGATGGCCTTGCGGTTCGCCCGGCGGTCGTTTTGCGGGAAACTTTGCACGTTCGCGATTCGACGAACATGCAAACATATAGCGATGTCCGCCAGCACCATATTATTTTGCATTGCGCCGAACTTTGACCCATGACACATCCATCAGGTGGGACAGGACAGCCAATTGAGATGTTTCAGCACATGGAACCACCCCCACCATATAACAGAACCGATCTGGCAGCCATTTAACATTCTGTGTTTTGCCAGTGTAGGGAGAGGTTGCTTTGTGGAGCAGGGAAAGGCTATTAGTGACAACAAACACTAGCTAATAGGGCCACAAAAGTCCTTTTAAGAAATAGTACAGGTGTGCTATCGATAGGTGTGATATACTTATAATATACTTTCTAACATAGAAAGTATATTATAGCGCATTTGTATTGTGCAGCAGTTCTGTGCAGTTCTGCTGCGATACCGTAGCTATATAGAGGGACAAACGCTATTGGAGCAACTAATTGCAACGGGTGTGATTTACAAGTTGCCCCCAAAAAAACTGATTGAGGGGTGTGATATACCTATAATATACTTTCTAACGCAGAAAGTATATAGTCCATTTGTATTGTGCAGCAGTTGTGTGCTGTTCTGCTGCAATACCGCACCTATATAGAGGGACAAGCACTATTGGAACAACTATTTGCAACGGGTATAATATGCCTGTTGCCCCCAAAAAAACTAATTGAGGGGTGTGATATACTTTCTTCCACAAAATACTGATTGAGGGCTGAGATATACCTGTTTCCCCAAATAAACAGGGTGGTGTGATATAACTGTTGTGGCAAAAAAAATAATTGAGGGGTGTGATATACCTGCTTCCACAAAATACTGATTAAGGGGTTTGATATACCTGATTCCACCAAATATTGATTAAGGGCTGCGACATAATGTACCTGCTTCCACAAAATACTGATTAAGGGGTTCGATATACCTGCTTCCACCAAATATTGATTAAGAGGTGCAATATACCTGCTTCCACAAAATACTGATTAAGGGATTTGATATACCTGCTACCACCAAATAATTCATTGAAGGCTACGATATAGCTGCTTCCACAAAATACTGATTAAGGGGTTTGATATACATGATTCCACCAAATATTGATTAAGGGCTGCGACATAATGTACCTGCTTCCACAAAATACTGATTAAGGGGTTCGATATACCTGCTTCCACCAAATATTGATTAAGAGGTGCAATATACCTGCTTCCACAAAATACTGATTAAGGGATTTGATATACCTGCTTCCACCAAATAATTAATTGAAGGCTGCGATATAGCTGCTTCCACAAAATACTGATTAAGGGGTTTGATATACCTGTTTCCACCAAATATTGATTGAGACCTGCGATATATCTGCTTCCACAAAATACTGATTAAGGGATTCGATATACCTGCTTCCACTAAATATTGATTGAGGGCTGCGATATACCTGCTTCCACAAAATACTGATTAAGGGGTTCGATATACCTGTTTCCACCAAATATTTATTAGTGATGAGCGGCAGGGGCAATATTCGAATTTGTGATATTTTGTGAATATTTGGCCAAATATTTGCCATATATTCGAGAATTCGCGAATTTGTGATCTCCAGTCATTATTTTCTTGATTGCGAAAATTTGCATAAAAATTAGTATTTAAAACAAAAAAATTCACGATTACGAATATTTTTCGCAATATTCTAAACATTCGCGAATTCTCGAAGTGCCGATATTCACGATTAAAATTCGCAATTGAATATTTGTGATCAACACTAATGTTGATTGAGGCCTGCGATATACCTGCTTCCACAAAATACCGATTAGGGTGTTTGATAGACCTGCTTCCACCAAATATTGATTGAGGAGTGCGATATACCTGCTTCCACAAAATACTGATTAAGGGTTCCATATACCTGCTTCCACCAAATATTGGTTGAGTGGTGCGATATACCTGCTTCCACAAAATACTGATTAAGGGGTTCGATATACCTGTTTACACCAAATATTGATTGAGGGCTGCGATATACCTCCTTCCACAAAATACTGATTAAGGGGTACAATATATCTGTTTTCACCAAATATTGATGGAGGCCTGCGATATACCTGCTTCCACAAAATACTGATTAAGTGGTTTGATATACCTGCTTCCACAAAATACTGATTGAGGGCTGCGATATACCTGTTTCCACAAAATAATGAATAAGGGGTTTGATATACCTGTTTCCAGAAAATATTGATTGAGGCATGCAATATACCTGCTTCTACAAAATACTAATTAAGGGGTTTGATATACCTGCTTCCACCAAATATTGATTGAGGCCTGCGATATACCTGCTTCCACAAAATACTGATTAAGGTGTTTGATATGCCTGCTTCCACAAAATACTGATTGAGGGCTGCGATATACCTGCTTCCACAAAATAATGATTAAGGTTTTTTTATACCTGCTTCCACAAAATGCTGATTTAGGGCAGCGATATACCTGCTTCCACAAAATACTGATTAAGCGGTTCGATATACCTGTTTCCATCAAATATCGATTGAGGCCTGCGATATACCTGCTTCCACAAAATACTGATTAAGAGGTTCGATATAGGGAAAATCAGTACCTGGGATTTTGCTTTCCTTTAGTCCGAAGGCAGCACATGATGGGTTAAGGTTTGTCTCATTCGTTTCCCAGGACCGCCCACCTAGATTAAATTAATTAATTAAATGAGATTAGTACTATATAAACACGCCTCCTACCACCCAACAGTGTATTTTAAAAATAGATTCAGACAAGAGGCATACAAATAATAAATGTTAATCAGGGAGGGTAAGTATGTGCTGCCTTCGGACTAAAGGAAAGCAAAATCCCAGGTACTGATTTTCCCTTTCCCTTTTCGTCCTCGGCAGCACATGATGGGATTTTCCTAGATCTCAAGGGGAGGGTATTTTAATATAGTACTGTAATTTGTATCCCAGTGTCAAGACCTGACCTCTCAGTATTGGTAACTGTTCATGGAGGTCAATGATATCGAAAGGAAGCTGTATTACAGATATCCTCTATGGATCCTTGTGTTCGCTCCGTCCCTGAGGATACATTACTGATCTATGCTGCTGTAGATCTTGTGGAATGGGCTTTTATCAGAACCAGAGAGGCTTCACCCTCCAAGGAATAGAATTCCATAATTATGGCCTTTGCACAGCTATCAATTGTGTCTTTAAATGGTTGTCCTTTTCTTGGCCCAGAAAATAAAAGCCGTTCTGAACTGTTTCGTTCTTAGAGCATAGATTTCAAAAGTTCTTCTTACATCTAAGGTACAGTATGTAGGAGAGTTTTTTTTTTTTTTTTGTCATAGGAGGTTCTGGAAAAATACTGTAAGAAAAGAATTCCCTGTTTACATTGGAAGATGATGTAATTGAGGTAAAGGATGGTTTGAAGTAAAACCTCCTGTGAAGGGAATATTAGCTATGCTGTAGGGTGAATTCCGTCCAGATTCTGGTGATATAATCCGATCCTGTAATAACAGTTTGGGGTCTAACAGGAGCTTCCAATCTTCACCTCTGATAAATGCAGAGAGTAGAAGAGAGCCAGGACCTTCAGGCCCAAAGGAGATCTTAGTATAGCCTGCAGCGTCTCCATATAGTCTTCTGTAGAACTGTTCCTGCTCACATGGCTGTAATTTGTCACACAAAGTGGATTTGGTCCCAATCCGACAGATTGATCTTCTTCCAATTCAGATGATTCGTCTGAATATTGAAAACAAACTCTGGAATGAATAGTTCTTAGGTTTAGAAAGGTACAATTCTGCCCAGTCAAGGATCTCCTTGGATAACTTCAGAAAGGAATGGCTTCTTGTCCATCCTGTTTGTTTAGATAAAGTACCAAGGATGGTTGTCAGATTGAACTATCACAGTCATTCACCCTAAGATGTATCTGGAAATGCGGTAGAGTCAACTGGAATGTTCTTGGGTCCATGAAGTGCGATTTGTATCTCAGAAAGGACCACAGCCGCCATCTGTCCTGAAGATGTGCTCACCACCCTAAGGCAGAAGCATCCGTGGTCACTATTGCAGGAGAAGAATTATTGTTCATAGGACAGCATCTCTCAGTGCTGAAGATGACCACGTGTCTATCACCCTATGGATTGCAGGTAAGAGGTCTGAGATTAGAGTTTTCACTTCTTCCTTCAGCCTTGATCTTGGCGCCTGGTAAATAATGGGTCATAGTACACTTTATCTTATATGGAAATCCAGAACAGTTTGGAAGTTGCAGGGTAGATCCTGAATCCTCCTGACTTATCCAGAATCCCAGTGACTTGGAGAAGTACGATGACCTTCTGAAGAGGTGACTTTAGCAGGTCCTCGGAAGGAACTTCTATGAACCAGTCATCTAGATATGGAAACACCTGTAAGGCTTGTAGCTATTCCGCATTCTTGCGAATAGCCACTCAGGATTTCTTGAAGACTGTATTACTGGTATATGAAGGTCAATATCTTCAGATCTAACAAAGATGCGCAGTGATCCTCTAGTAGCAGAGCAATGCCCAATGTTTTCCATTCCAAAAATAGATTTAGATTGAAGACGGCTTCTCGTACAATAATGATTTTCAGAACCTCATGATTTCAGGATCCCAGTGTCTGAAGTAATCTGCTGAGTAAGGGAAACATACTCCTGACTTCTGGTGTCAGACTGATTTGTGAAGCTCGTCTTCATCCTTTGGTCTGTTCGGTTCGTACTCCCTTCTGTCAGGAAGTCCACCGATGCCGGATCTATGGTATTCTTGTTTTCTGGACTGCAGGATTTCTAGATCCTAATTCATTTCTAGCAGTCTGTTCATCTGAAAAAACTATTCTTCAGAAATGTAGAGGAGGTTACCAGGTTCATGGTTAGACATTTTCCTTTATCTTATCCAGGAGGTGTAACCAGACTATGCGCTCTGGGACTACCAATACTGCACCCATGGCGCTTTAACCGCTTACCGACCGCCTCACGCAGGATTGCGTCCTGCGGGCGGTCGGTCTGTTCCTCCTTGACGCGCCCGCGCGTCATCTCGCGAGAGGCGAGATTTCCTGTGAACGCGCGCGCGCACGTGCGCGCGTTCACAGGATCACGTCGGGGAGAAGGTAAGCTACAGCCTGCCAGCGCTGATCGTGCGCTGGCAGGCTGTAGAAGTAAAATGGCATATCAGACGCTGTTTTGTTAACAGCGTCTGATATGCTGCTGATCGTTCCTTTGGTGGTCCCATTTGCTTGGGACCACCAAAGAACTTTATAAGTGCACCAAAACACCACACAGACCCCCCACCCATCCACCCCACCCCCACTGATTAACCCCTGATTAACCCCCGATCACCCCATGTCACCCCCTGTCACCCCCTGACACTAATTACCCCACTGTAAGGTTCATTCAGACGTCCGTATGTGTTTTGCGGATCCATGGATCCACGGATCCATAAAACACGGACACCAGCAATGTGCTTTCCGCATTTTGCGGATCCGCACATTGCCAGAACTATATAGAAAATGCCTTTTCTTGTCCGCAATTGCGGACAAGAATAGGACATGCTCTATCTTTTGCGGAGCTGCGGCCGGATGCTTGGGGGCCGAAACCCGGAAGTTTGCGGCCGCAGCTCCGCAAATGCTGATGCGGCGGCGCATAGTGTGCTCTCCGCATCACCGCCAGCCCCATTCACACTGAATGGGTCCGCATCTATTCCGCAGAATTGCGGAATAGATGCTGGACATTTATTGCGGACGTGTGAATGGGGCCTTACTACTTTTTTGCACATTTTTGGCAGAGATTTATTTATCCACATTGATTGATGCGAATGAAGAAATCTGTGCCGTTCATTTTTTTTTCTTTTCAGTGCAGAGGCTGAACGGGAAAAAAAATCTCATTACTCGTCTGCTCAATATAAGGAGAATCGCAGAAACTCCTAATGCTGGCCATACGTGTAATGATTGCGGAGACCCTCAAATGCCAGGGCAGTACAAACACCTCACATGTGACCCCATTTTAGAAAGAAGACACCCCAAGGTATTCTGTGAGGGGTATGGCGAGTTCATGGAAAATTTTATTTTTTGTCACAAGTTAGTGAAATATGAGACTGTAAAAAAAAAAAAAAAATCAATTTCCGCTAACTTGTGCCAAATTTTTTTTTTTCTGTGAACTCGCCATGCCCCTCACGGATTACCTTGGGGTGTCTTCTTTCCACAATGGGGTCACATGTGGGGTATTTCTACTGCCCTGGCATTTTAGGGGTCCTAAAGCATGAGAATCCAAATGCGTAAAAATGCCCTGTGAAATCCTAAAGGTACTCATTGGTTTTAGGGCCCCTTTGCGCATCTTGGCTGCAAAAAGTGTCACACATGTGGTGTCGCCGTACTCAGGAGAAGTAGGGCAATGTGTTTTGGGGTGTATTTTTATATATACCCATGCTGGGTGTGAGAAATATCTCTGTAAGCGACAACTTTTACATTTTTTATTCAAAGTTGTCAGTTTACAGAGATATTCTCACACAAGTATGGTATATGTAAATACACCCCAAGCCCTACTTCTCCTGAGTCGGCGATCCACATGTGTGCCACTTTGCAGCCAAGATGCTAAAGGCCCTAAACCAATGAGTACTTTAGAGGGCATTTTACGCATTTTCTTCTCACGCTTTAGGGCCCCTAAAATGCCAGGGCAGTATAAATACCCACATGTGACCCCATTTTGGAAGAAGACACCCCAAGGTATTCGCTGAGGGGCATAGTGAGTCCATGAACAATTTAACTTTTTGTCAAAAGTTAGCAGAAAGGTAGACTTTATGAGAAAAAACAATAAAAATCAATTTCCGCTAACTTGTGCCAAAAAAATCTTCTATGAACTCGCCATGCCCCTCACAGAATACCTTGGGGTGTCTTCTTTCCAAAATGGGGTCACATGTGGGGTATTTATACTGCCCTGGCATTTTAGGGGCCCTAAAGCGTGAGAAGAAAATGCGTAAAAATGCCCTCCTAAAAAGGTACTCATTGGTTTTAGGGCCCCTTTGCGCATCTTGGCTGCAAAAAGTGGCACACATGTGGTATCGCCGTACTCAGGAGAAGTAGGGCAATGTGTTTTGGGGTGTATTTTTGCATATACCCATACTTTGTGTGAGAAATATCTCTGTAAATTGACAACTTTGAATAAAAAATGTAAAAAGTTGTCGTTTACAGCAATATTTCTCACACGCAGTATGGGTATATGTAAAATACACCCAAACACATGCCCTACTTCTCCTGAGTTCAGCGATACCACATGAGTGGCACTTTTTGCAGCCAAAGTGCAAAGGGCCCTAAAACCAATGAGTACCTTTAGGATTTCACAGGCCATTTTTACGCATTTGGATTCTCACGCTTTAGAGGCCCCTAAAATGCCAGGGCAGTATAAATACCCACATGTGACCCCATTTTGGAAGAAGACACCCCAAGGTATTCCGTGAGGAGCATGGCGAGTTCACAGAATTTTTATTTTTGGCACAAGTTAGCGGAAATTGATATATATATTTTTTTATTTTGTTTTTACAAAGTCTCATATTCCACTAACTTGTGATAAAAATAAAATTTTACATGAACTCGCCATGCCCCTCACGGAATACCTTGGGGTGTCTTCTTTCCAAAATGAGGTCACATGTGGGTATTTATACTGTCCTGGCATTTTAGGGGCCCCTAAAGCGTGAGAAGAAGTCTGGAATCCAAATGCGTAAAAATGCCCTGTGAAATCCTAAAGGTACTCATTGGTTTTAGGGCCTTTGCGCACCAGCCTGCAAAAAGTGTCACACATGTGGTATCCCCGTACTCAGGAGAAGTAGGGCAATGTGTTTTGGGGTGTATTTTTATATATACCCATACTGTGTGTGAAAATATCTCTGTAAACGACAACTTTTAAAAAATTTTATACAAAGTTGTCAGTTTACAGAGATATTTCTCTCACCCAACATGGGTATATGTAAAAATACACCCCAAAACACATTGCCCTACTTCTCCTGAGTACGGCGATACCACATAAGTGACACTTTTTGCAGCCTGAGTGCGCAAAGGCCAAATTAACGAGTACCTTTAGGTTTACATGGCGACTCACAATTTAGCCCCGCCCAAAATGCCAGAACAGTACAAACACCCCACAAATGACCCCATTTTGGAAAGTAGACACCCCAAGGTATTCACTGAGGGGCATAGTGAGTCCGTCTGAGATTTCTTTTTTTTGCCAGAAGTTAGCAGAAATTGAAACTTTTTTTTTTTTTTTCTCAGAAAGTGTCATTTTCCGCTAACTTGTGAAAAAAATGAAATGATACATGAACTCACCATGCCCTCCGCGAATACTTTGGGGTGTCTTCTTTCTAAAATGGTGTGATTTGGGGGTATTTATACTATCCTGACATTCTAGCACCTGAAGAAACATGACAGGGGCTCAGAAAGTCAGAGCTGCTTCAAAATGCAGAAATTCACTTTTTGCACCATAGTTTGTAAACGCTATAACTTTTACCCAAACCAATAAATATACACTTATTGGACTTTTTTTATCAAAGACATGTAGAACAATAAATTTAGAGAAAAATTTATATAGAAATGTAGTTTTTTGAAAAATTTTACAACAGAAAGTGAAAAATGTCATTTTTTGCAAAAATTTAGTTAAATTTGTATTAATGGCAAAAAAGTAAAAATGTCAGCAACAATGAAATACCACCAAATGAAAGCTCTATTAGTGAGAAGAAAAGGAGGTAAAATTCATTTGGGTGGTAAGTTGTATGACGGAGCAATAAACGGTGAAAGTAGTGTAGTGCGGAATTGTAAAAAGTGGCCTGGTCATTAAGGGTGTTTAAGCTAGGGGGGCTGAAGTGGTTAATGAGTGAAAACCTAGATGGAGGTTTTTTTTTTTTTTTTTTTTTTTGTTTCTTTAAAAGGTTTTAAGCGTAAACTAGGAACATCTGGAAAGAAAAAAGATCTTCCGGTCCGGTCAAACTAATGACAGCAGAATCAACCCAAGCTGGAAACTTTGAAAAATGGAAAACCATTTTTTTTTTTTTTTCTCTCTCCTCTTTCTCTCTCTAGGAAAACAAGGAGGAGAATGTCTTTCTCAGCCTTGAGCAATAATGACCACTATTGCTGAGGGGAGCTGTAACGGTGGACTGCCAATCCCCCAGGGTCGCCTGTATAAAAACAAAATTTGTTTTAAACCAATACTGTAACTACCAGAGTTTATAACCATTTCTTATGTATCTGTATCAAAAGTGATGTAATTTAAAACCAGAAGCTGTATGGGATCAGCTTATTACCACCTAATACAGAAAAGTAGCTGAATAGAAGTAGTACAACTTTTTTTTTTTTTTTTTTTTTACCAGCAGCTTTGAAAGCATCTGCACAAGTGTTAACGAGTAGTCATCAGCCACAGGTTTGGGCTGCAAGGATTACAAGGCCTTCATTAGACTGAAAGACACAGAACACAATGTTATAGTCATCACAGCAATTACTCCCAAGTGTTATCAGGGAGGGGCTTATTCACATAACAGACAGAACAGCATGTCAGAGCCATTACAGCCGGTGCCCCTGTGTGGAGACATCTTACCACCTCTGCTCGGACGGCCGGACATCATCCTTTGCTTGGATGGCTGGACATCTAGGGCAGAAAACATACAATGTAACTGCAAGACAACGGCTCAAGGTAACAGCGCCTGCTCTGTACTGTTTAATACTTCACACAAGTGTTAGTCAGGATGGGGCTTAATCACATAACAGACACAACCTGTGACTATGTCTGTGCACTTCTCACCACCCTTTGCTGGACATCGGATTCATCCTAGGAAGAGGCATCAGGATATAAACATCAGCTTTAAAAAAGTTAATCTGACTCCAGACAGAATACACTAACTGCAGGTAACAGGATATAGTTCTGCTGTGTACCGCTAAATACCAGCACAGGCGATATCAGAAGGGGCTTATTCACATAACACTGCAGGTAACAGGGTATAGTTCTGCTCTGTACCGCTAAATACCAGCACAGGCGATATCAGAAGGGGCTTATTCACATAACAGACACAACCTGTGACTATGTTTGTGCACTTCTTACCACCCTTTGCTGGACATCGGATTTATCCGAGGAAGAGGCATCAAGATATAAACATCAGCTTTAAAAAAGGTAATCTGACTCCAGACAGAATACACTGTAACTGCAGCTAACAGGATATAGCTCTGCTGTGTACTGCTAAATACCAACACAGGTGTTATCAGAAGGGGCTTATTCACATAACACTGCAGGTAACAGGGTCACAGCTCTGCTGTGTACTGCTAAATACCGGCACAGGTGTTATCAGAAGGGGCTTATTCACATAACACTGCAGGTAACAGGGTCACAGCTCTGCTGTGTACTGCTAAATACCGGCACAGGTGATATCAGAAGGGGGTTATTCACATAACACTGCAGGTAACAGGGTCACAGCTCTGCTGTGTACTGCTAAATACCGGCACAGGTGATATTAGAAGGGGCTTATTCACATAACACTGCAGGACTCTGCTCTGTACCCTTTGCTTTAATTCACAGGCACTTTGTACTGCATCAACACGGGTGATTATCAGTAGCCTCCAAAAAGTTAAGTCTGACCCAGGACAAACTGAACCTTGTATATAAGAGAATGAAAGGTACACAGGCAATGTGCAATACTTAGCTTCCAGTGTCCGAACGGAAGACGAGGCGGCGCACGTGTGTCGTCAGACGCCCACGTTCCACAGAGCTTTTCAGCAATATCTCTTCCGTTCTGAAGTCCTTCTCAGCGGATACCGAGTGAAGCCAGGGAAACACACATGGCTATCCTCACTCTCAGGCCTCAAAACCTTGTCACCCACAAGGTATAATGGCCGGGTAACAGCGGATACAGAGTGGAGCCAGGGAACACACATGGCTATCCTCACTCTCAGGCCTCCGAACCTTGTCACCCACAAGGTATAATGGCCGGGAAACAGCGGATACAGAGTGGAGCAAGGAAAACACACATGGCTATCCTCACTCTCAGGCCTCAGGAACATACATGGCCGTGTCCAACTCTGGGCCTTTTTTAACCTGGAAAAACCACGGTTTATACGGCCATAGCAGCCTAAGGAGGCTGACAACAGGTGGGCTTCTTCCTCACAGGAATGAGGACAAATAAAAAATACACTGTTGGGTGGTAGGAGGCGTGTTTATATAGTACTAATCTCATTTAATTAATTAATTTAATCTAGGTGGGCGGTCCTAGGAAACGAATGAGACAAACCTTAACCCATCATGTGCTGCCGAGGACGAAAAGGGAAACCTGTTTCCACCAAATATTGATTGAGGCATGAGATATACCTGCTTCCACAAAATACTGATTAAGGGGTTCGATATACCTGTTTCCACCAAATATTGATTGAGACCTGCGATATATCTGCTTCCACAAAATACTGATTAAGAGGTTTGATATCCCTCTTCCACTAAATATTGATTGAGGGCTCACGTGCCTGCTTCCACAATACTGATTAGGGGTTCGATATACCTGTTTCCACCAAATATTTATTATTGGCTTGGGGCAATATTCGAATTTGTGATATTTGTGAATATTGGCCAAATATTTGCCATATATTGAAATTCGCGAATTTGTGATCTCCAGTCATTATTTTCTTGATTACTGAAAATTTGCATAATTGATTAAGGGCTGCGACATAATGTACCTGCTTCCACAAAATACTGATTAAGGGGTTCGATATACCTGCTTCCACCAAATATTGATTAAGAGGTGCAATATACCTGCTTCCACAAAATACTGATTAAGGGATTTGATATACCTGCTACCACCAAATAATTCATTGAAGGCTACGATATAGCTGCTTCCACAAAATACTGATTAAGGGGTTTGATATACATGATTCCACCAAATATTGATTAAGGGCTGCGACATAATGTACCTGCTTCCACAAAATACTGATTAAGGGGTTCGATATACCTGCTTCCACCAAATATTGATTAAGAGGTGCAATATACCTGCTTCCACAAAATACTGATTAAGGGATTTGATATACCTGCTTCCACCAAATAATTCATTGAAGGCTGCGATATAGCTGCTTCCACAAAATACTGATTAAGGGGTTCGATATACCTGTTTCCACCAAATATTGATTGAGGCCTGCGATATACCTGCTTCCACAAAATACTGATTAAGGGGTTCGATATACCTGTTTCCACCAAATATTGATTGAGACCTGCGATATATCTCCTTCCACAAAATACTGATTAAGGGGTTTGATATACCTGCTTCCACTAAATATTGATTGAGGGCTGCGATATACCTGCTTCCACAAAATACTGATTAAGGGGTTCGATATACCTGTTTCCACCAAATATTTATTAGTGATGAGCGGCAGGGGCAATATTCGAATTTGTGATATTTTGTGAATATTTGGCCAAATATTTGCCATATATTCGAGAATTCGCGAATTTGTGATCTCCAGTCATTATTTTCTTGATTGCGAAAATTTGCATAAAAAATTAGTATTTAAAACAAAAAAATTCACGATTACGAATATTTTTCGCAATATTCTAAACATTCGCGAATTCTCGAAGTGCCGATATTCACGATTAAAATTCGCAATTCGAATATTTGTGATCAACACTAATGTTGATTGAGGCCTGCGATATACCTGCTTCCACAAAATACCGATTAGGGTGTTTGATAGACCTGCTTCCACCAAATATTGATTGAGGGGTGCGATATACCTGCTTCCACAAAATACTGATTAAGGGGTTCCATATACCTGCTTCCACCAAATATTGGTTGAGTGGTGCGATATACCTGCTTCCACAAAATACTGATTAAGGGGTTCGATATACCTGTTTACACCAAATATTGATTGAGGGCTGCGATATACCTCCTTCCACAAAATGCTGATTAAGGGGTACAATATATCTGTTTTCACCAAATATTGATGGAGGCCTGCGATATACCTGCTTCCACAAAATACTGATTAAGTGGTTTGATATACCTGCTTCCACAAAATACTGATTGAGAGCTGCGATATACCTGTTTCCACAAAATAATGAATAAGGGGTTTGATATACCTGTTTCCAGAAAATATTGATTGAGGCATGCAATATACCTGCTTCTACAAAATACTAATTAAGGGGTTTGATATACCTGCTTCCACCAAATATTGATTGAGGCCTGCGATATACCTGCTTCCACAAAATACTGATTAAGGTGTTTGATATGCCTGCTTCCACAAAATACTGATTGAGGGCTGCGATATACCTGCTTCCACAAAATAATGATTAAGGTTTTTTTATACCTGCTTCCACAAAATGCTGATTTAGGGCAGCGATATACCTGCTTCCACAAAATACTGATTAAGCGGTTCGATATACCTGTTTCCATCAAATATCGATTGAGGCCTGCGATATACCTGCTTCCACAAAATACTGATTAAGAGGTTCGATATACCTGTTTCCACCAAATATTGATTGAGGCCTGAGATATACCTGCTTCCACAAAATACTGTATACATAAGACAAGAACTATTCTCTGTTCTGGGTGGTAGCGGATATGTCTTTGCTGGCATAAGGAAATTCAATTACACGTGGTCATCACAGGTGTTAAATTCCTCTGAGATCCATGCCTCATTCATTTTTAGAAATGTGAAGTAGTCCACACTGTCGTGAGCTAGGCGAGTGCACTTATTGATCACAATCCCCCTGCTGCGCTGAACGTCCTTTCGGACAGGACACTCAACGAAGGGCAAGCCAAGAGTTCCATGGAAAATTGTGCCAGCTCTGACCACAGGTCAAGCTTGTACACCCAGTAGATCGGGGGTTCCTCGCTTCTTAGAGCATCCACATCGGAGGTTAACCCTATGTAGTTGGACACCTGTTGGTCTAGGCGTTCACTGAGGCTGGATCCGGAAGGCGGCTGTCGATGGGTTGGCTGCAAGAATGATCTCATATCAGAAGTGACCAACACATCTTCAAACCGCCCTCTTCTTGCAGGTGCGGTAGGATTGGTACCCGCACCTGTTTCGCTGTGGGTAGAAATTCCTCTGCCAGCGCCCGCAGACAGCAGAATACAGCATCTCTCGCAGCAAGTCATAGAAATGCTGCATTCTGCCAGCCCTCTGTGATGCTGGTAACATGTCCGCCATTTTGTGTTTGTATCGGGGGTCTAAGTACGTTGCCACCCAGTATTGGTGGTTGCCCTTTATGCTTTTTATACGGGGGTTTCTCTTCAAACACTGGAGCATGAAGGCCCCCATTTGCACTACATTGGAAGCGGTTCAGCGCCCTGGCTCCTGCTCATCGCCCAGGAGAATGTTGTCCTCAGTCGCCTCCCCCCAACCACGGACAACACCAGGGATCCCCGAAAAGTTTAAATTCCCCCTCAAAGCCTGCTCTTCTTGCTCCTCCTCCCCCCAGCCACCATCTTCCTGTTCAGACTCCTGCTGACTTGTCTCAGATGGAGTAGCCCCCCCCAGGAATTCATTCAGAATTGAGATTTCCTCTTCCAGCTCCTGCTCCTCGACGGCTTGATCAATGACATGCCGCAATGCACTCTCCAGAAAGAAGGCATAAGTTACGATGTCACTGATGGCTCCCTGGCTGCAACTGACCAGTTTGGTGATCTCATCAAATGGCCGCAGACGTTGCGCATGAGCAGCCACTGGCGCGGTGAAAAGAAACCAAGCTCCCCAGAACCTGTCCTGCTGCAGAGTTCGTACAGGTAGTCGTTAACAGCACTTTGCTGCTGGAGCAGACTATCAAGCATATACAAGGTGGAGTTCCAGCCCCGGGCTGTCACAAATCAGACGTCTGCCGGGCATGTGGTTTCGCCGCTGAACGTCAGCAATGCAAGCCATGGCTTTGTAAGATCTTCTAAAATGGCCAGATTTTCCTGGGTATTTGGCAATGAATCACTGCGCGACTAAGTTCAGGTTGTGTGCCTTGCATGGCACGTGTGTCATTTTGCCCGTTTTCAGCGCGCTCAGCAGATTGGCACTGTTGACGCACACCACCAGTGTGGCTCTTGGCTTCCAGGAACACCAGCCACAGCACAGCATGGAAACGTCTCACCTGGGACGTCGAATAGGTTCTGGGGAGCTTGGGGGGCACAGCAGAAAAGGCAGTAGCAGTGGAAAAGAAGGAGTCAGCCGAGGAGGAGATGGAGCATGGAGTAGGAGGAGGAGAAGAAGAGGCAGGGCTGCATGCAATCCTTGGCTGTAACACCCAATCCACACGAGAGCCATGGGTTACATGCTTGACGGCCATCAGAAGGTTCAAAGTTATGTACCTTCCCTGCCCGTATTTGCGAGACCACGTGTCTGTGGTCAGATGTATCTTGGCACCGACACTGTGTGCCAGAGATATATTCACTTGCCGTTGAACGTGTCTATATTGCTCTGCGATACACTTCTGGGAGAAATATTTCCTTCCGGGGACCTTCCATTGCGGTGTGCCAATGGCCACAAATTTTCTAAAGGCCTCCGTGTCCACCAGTTTATATGGCAGTAGTTGGCAGGCTAGCAGTTCCGACAAGCCAGCGGTCAGCCGTTGGGCAAGAGGGTTATCCGGCGTTATCAACTTTTTACGCTCGAACATTTTGGCCACAGAAGCCTGCCTTCTGCCAGATGAACGCGATGATGACACAGTGGAAGGTGGAGTGGAAGACAAATGGGAGGAGAGGAGAAGGAGAAGAGGCAGGACATGGAGCACCTGGACTATGGCTTTGTGGGCACTGACAGCATTGCTCCCACTGGGATCGGTGATGGGAGGCCAGATGAGTGTTGGGCTTACCGCGACCACTGGCGGTCATTATACTGTGTTTGGGGGCATCGGTGGGTATTATACTGTGTGAAGGGCCACTAGTGGTCATTATACTTTATAGGGGCCACTGGTGGTCATTATGCCGTGTACATGTACAAAAATACCTCAAGGGGGCCCACTGGGATTTATCGCCCAAGGGCCCACATGAATCTGGAGCCGGCCCTGCCTCCAGACACATAATCACAAGTTCTTTTTTGTCAGATGAATGCCTAATTTTTGGGGCCTGTACTCCCATGGCCTAAAAGTAAAAATTTTCTAGGCTCCAGCAGGACACATTTTTGATAGTTTCCCTTTAAGACGCATAAAAATGGCCCCTGATTAAAATACATATTTTTTGTGGGAATTTTTGCCAATGATCCCCCTCTGGTGTGTCACTGTCCATGTTTTAGGACTATTTGTGCACTTCTAGTAAGTATTTGGTGGCCGCAAATATGACCTGAAGGTTTTTTAGGTTCACCTGCCATTAAAGTCAATGGGGCCCGGAGCGAACGCGCGGTTCGCGAACATTTGATCGCGAACGCTCGTTTGCAAACCGTCCTGGCCGAAGCCTGGCTTCGTCCATCACTAATTATCTGTATTCAGGATCCTAATCCCAGGCAAGTAGAGAGGAGGAGGAGGAGGAGGAGGCAGCTCTTTACCTCAGTGTTGTAAAGTAACTTGTTCTCATGTGTGATCAGGACAGGTTTTGTGTGAACTAATGGGACAGCGGCCATTTTGTTTCCCCTCATGATTGCTCCCCTGACAAAACGAACCATTATAAATAATGAAAGGTATTTTAGAATATATGTAAAATAAAGTAATATTTAAGTATTTTCATTTTCTTAATTCCCGAAGAACCCCTTTAAGCCTTAACCCTTAGTACCAAGAAGCAACTGCAAAACAAATATAATTTAATGGTTCTGATTTTTTGCCATTTTCCTTCTGCAGACTGTCTCTATAATTGTGAGTTGTTCTTGAACCCAGCTCCAGACTGGGAAAAAACTAGTTACTAAAATGTATCCCATACACAGCACACATGTAGAAAAGGAAATCCTGCTCCCCTAAATCTCTGTAGCACCCCCTTAGAAATAGCAGCAGCATGAAGGGCATTATATAGCAGTACTGAAGAGAATAGCTGTGAATAATGGCCAGCCTTCAGTAGCATACCTGTGTATATCTCCCTCTGCCTCTCACTCAGCACCTGCATCCTCCTCCTCCACCCCCTCTCCATAAACTTCTATGGACAACATGTAGCATGATCCTTCACAAAGCTGAAAGTCTTTCAAGATTGGACCTAGGAGTAGAAAGAATCTGTGGGCAAAATGATGATAGTTCTGGCTAGAATAGCAATGTAATGAGGGCCAGGAAAGTTTATTGTCCTTTCACGAGTAAACTAAATATGCCTAGCATTTTTGTATGCTTGTGTGTGCTTTCACTATCCCACTATCACATCTTCAGACTACTCCATTGCTCACAAATAGCAGCTACACGCGGGAATCATACATTTGCATGCAGTGAGTTTCTGGGATGGGATTTGTAAGCTAAAGGAAATGTTATTAGTAAATGTATTAAATATTTTATTATTAAATTAATTATATATAATAAGGATGCCCATCTTTTCATTTCCCTGATGACTGGGAACCCATGATGTTTTCCCTGACTAAGAGACCGGCCTGCCTGGTAGTTATGGTTTTAATCTTGATTAAATTTGTGACTCTTCTGGGCTCCAAGATATCTTAAAGTTTTGTCTTGTCATTGTCATAGCTAATGGAGGCCTGTTCATGCCAGACAGGTTGCCCGCAGAAGTAGCTTGGTTGATGAGCAGCCAATACCGCACTTGCAGCAATATTGACAGGATTCGTCTCCAGGTGGAGAGGAATTGTTATCATTCCATGCTTTCTCCATTGCAACACCATGTCGTTAAATAAACAGAAGACTGGCCTGTTCTCTCCTGTCTTAGGCAACATTTAATGTTTATTAGTAAAGTCATTAAAGGTTTAATATTAAATTAAACCAAAACTTGATTAAAATTATAAGAAAGTATACTTAAATTCTCCAAAACGGACCAGTTTGAACTCAGCCTTACAGAGCCATGTAAGTGTCAAGAAGAAGCGCACTACTTTTACACCCTCGTCAGCCGATTCGATGTCTACAGAACCTATTCTATTAAACGCTTATACAAGTAGAGCCCCCCTGACAGAGTGGAGAGGGTGTCAGTAGTAAATTTTTGTTGATGTCACTGATTAATTTGCCCTTCCTGCGATCCGTCAGAACAATAACCCACAAAAAACAGATCCTGTCTGGGGAGCATACACCTTCACCTGGTCAGCATTTGGTCAGTAATCCATCAGTATTGGTATTGCAAAAAAAAACAGGAGTGGATTCAAAACAGAGATGACACGTGAAGGTAATATTTGCATGTCTTCTGTGTTTTGTACCCACTCCTGCTTTTGGTTACCAAATCATAACCCAATTCTGATGGGACCATACAGGCCTTACAGCTGCTACACAGACAGGTTCTGTTGTGCGTCTCTGTTTCCTTCCTTTTGACCATTCAGAAGAAAGGTCAAATAAAAGGTGATTTCAAGAAGGCCAAAGAAGGACAATAGCGACCCTGTCATAGAACAGGGAGGGTGGTAACAGCATGAGAAGTCCACAGAGTGGCCCTATGACATTGTGGTGAGGTGGAAGCAGCATGAGGAGACCACCAAGTGGCATAATCACGGGGTCTGGAGGTGGTGCCAGCATCAGGAGGCCACAGAGTTGCACAATGACAAAGTGTGGAGGTGACAGCAGCAGTATAATTAGGCCACAGATTGTCAAGGTGACATAGTGTGGAGATGGCAGCAACAGCAGCAGCATGATAGCACAGAGTGGCATGGTGAAATAGTGTGGACATGGCAGCATCAGCAGGCCACAGAGTGGCAAGGTGACATAGTGTGGAGATGGCATCAACAGCAGCAGCAGCATGATACCACAGAGTGGCAAGGTGACATAGTGTGGAGATGGCAGTAGCAGCATTATACCACAAAGTGGCACGGTGACATAGTGTGGAGATGGATAATCTAATCTGATGCATCAGGCATTGGTGGGTGTAAATTCTGGCTGATCCACGCCTGATTCATCTTGACAAAAGTAAGTCTCTCCACATTTTGGGAGGACAGGCGAGTTCTTCTTTGGGTAACTATGGCCCCCGCCGCACTAAACACACGCTCTGATGCCACACTACTGGCCAGGCAGGACAGCTTTTCCAGGGCAAACTCTCCCAGTTCTGGCCGCAAATCTAGTTTGGCTGCCAAGTAGTCCAGCGCATCTTCTATGACGGCTTTCAGGGTGCTTTCAAAGTATGCCACCACCTGCTGGTTCAGGTGCTACTCCAGTTCTACCTGCTGCTGCTGGTGAGTAGTTCTTTCACTATATGGGTGAAGAAAGCTGTTCATCAGTGACTTTAGACTCAGGCTGCTGGTGCTGCTGTCCTTTGCGACAAAGTCGAAGTTCGAGTCAACCAATCAAGAACCGCTGGGTTGCTGGTCAACACACGACTGCTAGTTGACATGTGGACCTGAGTCCTTGGGAAGAAACCCCTGCTGCCATGCCCCCTTACTCTGCTGCGACCTGTATGGCCTGGCAGTACTTCTCTGCCTGACATACTTTTAGCTAAACTAAATAAATTAAAAGAACATTTAGACACCCCTAAAAGTGACAAATATATATATATTTTTTTTATGAGATAGGCAACTAAAGGATTTGAAATTGGCAACAAAACAATTTCAGCATAAATAACAGCAAAAGTAAACTGTGTATATATTTCTCTAGAAATATATGACAATAAACGCTTTCAGTGCAAATAACACCAAATGTGAACTGAGTCTATTTTTCTCGTATTGTAGTGAAACATGACAATAAACGCTTTCAGCGCAAATAACATCAAATGTGAACTGCATTTTTTTTCTCGTATTGTAGTGAAATATGACAAGAAATGCTTTTAGCTCAAATAACACCAAGTGTGAACTAAGTTTGTTTTCTTTATTTCTCTAGAAATATGGCAATAAACGCTTTTAGCGCAAATATCACCGAATGTGAACTGCGTCTATTTTTCTCATATTGTAGTGAAATACGACAAGAAACGCTTTTAGTGCAAATAACACCAAGTGTGAACTGCGTTTTTTTTTCCGTATTGTAGTGAAAGATGACAAGAAACGCTTTTAGTGCAAATAACACCAAGTGTGAACTGCGTCTATTTTTCTCTTATTGTAATTTTCCTATGACTCTCCCTAGCATCTGCACATGTCTCTCCATGCCTGTGAAATGATTCCTCTCACTATCCATTCCCTGCACTTGTAAATCGGTTTTTAACACAATGAGGATTTTCCTATAACTCTCCCTAGCATCTGCACATGTCTCTCCCTGCCTGTGAAATGATTCCTCTCACTATCCTTTCCCTGCACTAGTAAATCGCTTCCTTCTTTTTTATTTTAACAATTAGTTTTTCTTTCACTCTCCCTAGCACCTGCATACACGTCTGTCCCTGAACAAAGTACGATACTGAATTGCAGAATCTAAAATGGCCACCGTATTTATAGGGCTGTGATGACATCAACTGGCTGGCTGCTGATTGGCTGCATGCATGACATTATGGGTCATCCCGCCTTCCCAGAGTTCCTTGCCCCATGTCTTCACACGTGTAGCCGCCTTTTTAGCCGCCATTGTAGCCGCCATGTTAGGAAAAATTATGATTTGTTACCACAAAACACGAGGAAATTCGCATTCGTTGCGAATTGAATTTTCCCTGAAATTCTAAACAATTTCCACTTCGTCAGCTTCTATTCGCTCATCTCTAGTTACAATCTTTGGATTCCGGCTGCAGTGACCTCCACTGCTATAAAAGATTTGTGCTTTTTTTTAAGCTACTGTATTTATAGTCAGTTGCTAAAAGAAAGTTTATCTTTAGATTTTTAGAAGCAGGATGGGAAGTAACACTAAGTACTAGAGAAGAATTTAGAAGAAGGGCTGAATGACTGCAGAACAAGTGTACTAAAACTGACAAATGATCAGGCATGGAGATCATATGTCCTTTGAGGAGTATCAATGCGAGAGTCACTTGTAGAGAAGCATCTGGGTATACTTGTAGATTAGACTATGTTTTTGCCTTCCGTTGTGTTTCCGTGTGTCTTCCGTTTTTTTTAGCGGACATGACCCAAAAGATTTTGCCAAAAGACAGGCTGACAATTTTTCCCAAGTGCCTGCCAAGGGATCCGCAAAAAAAACGGACACGGAACGCGGATGACACACGGATGGCCATCCGCATTTTTTCACGGACCCATTGACTTGAATGGGTCCGTGAACCGTTTTTCACGGACAAGAATAGGACAGGTTATATTTTTTTGATGGACTGGAAACACGGATCACGGACGCGGAGGACAAATGGTGCATTTGCCGAGGTTTCCACGGACAGATTGAAAACCAATGGGTCCGCAGAAAATCACCAAAAACGGAGCAACGGACACGGAATCAAACAACGGTCGTGTGCATGAGGCCTTATAAGGACATGATTAACATATAAATATATAAATGGTCCATACAAAAAATATGGGGAAAAGCTTTTTATTTTTTGAGTTTTAGTTTTGCGCTCCCTGCCTTCCCAGAATCATAACTTTTTTATTTTTCGGTTCACATAGCCATATGAGGGCTTGTTTTTTGCGGGACAAGTTGTCCAACGACACCATTTAATATTGCATATGATGTAGTGGGAAGTGGGGAAAAAAATCCAAATGGGGTGAAATTGCAAAAATAAAGCAATTCCACCACAGTTTTGCGGGTTTTTAAATTCCGACGTTCGATATGCGATAAAACTGACCAGTTAATTTTACTCTACAGGTCAGTACGAATATGGCGATACCCTATATGTATAGGTTTTCTTGCGTTTTGATAGTGAAAAAAATTTCAAAATTGGGAAAAAATCTGTTTTACTTTTGTCACCATGTTTTGACCCCTATAACTTTTTTGTAATAATATGTACAGAGCTGTATGGGGGCTCATTTTTTGTGTCATAATCTTATCTTTTTATTGGGGTGTGTATGACTTTTTGATCACCTTTAATGTAATTTTTTGTGGAAAATGAAGCAACCAAAAATGGTGAATCCGCCATTTGGACGCTTTTTTCTGTTTTGCTGTTTTCGCACATTTTTGTTTTCGCACATTGCGACACCCATGATGTGTATTGTTTTTATTTTTTTTGTTTTTTTATTTTTATTTTAGCAAAAGTGGGGTGATTTGAACTTTTATGGGTTTTTTATTTATAAATTTTTTTAAACTTTTTTTTTTTTTTACACTTTTATATAGCTCCCATAGGGAACTATAACTTACAATCATTTGTTTGCGATTATCATACATGTATGTATTGTATTTCCTATGAAGCCTATTACAGGCAAGGCTCTATAGGAAATACTACAGAGCTGCCTGGGTTTCATTCATAGAAACCCAGGCTACTACAGGCACGCTCAGGCTCCTCCGATCGCCACACGGGGGAGCCGGAGCGCAAACCGAAAGTAAAACCATACTAAACTATTTAACCATATTGCATATCCATTCTTTTTAGTCTATTCAACTGATTGAGTTTATAAGTGAATTCACATGCAACTGATTTCTTACAGAAAATGTTGCAACTGAAAGTCAGTTCACACGAGCAAGGTTTCACACGAGCGAGTTTTCCGCGCGGGTGCAATGCGTGATGTGAACGCATTGTACCCGCAATGAATCCTGACCCATTCATTTCAATGGGTCTGTGTACATGAGCGTTTTTTTTCACGCATCACTTGTGCGTTGCGTGAAAATCGCAGCATGTTCTATATTCTGCGTTTTTCACGCAGCCCTAGCCCCATAGAAGTGAATGGGGCTGCGTGAAAAACGCATTGCATCCGCAAGCAAGTGCAGGTGCGTTGCGTTTTTCACTGATGGTTGCTAGGAGATGTTGTTTGTAAACCTTCCGTTTTTATCACGCGCGTGAAAAACGCATCAAAACGCATTGCACCCGCGTGGAAAAAACTGAACAACTGAACGCAATCGCAGGCAAAACTGAATGGCTTTGCCTGTGAAATCGCACAGTTTTCACTGAACGCATCCCAACGCATCCGGACCTAATCCGGACACGCTCGTGTGAAAGAGGCCATAGACGTGAATGGGGCTACATGAAAAACGCATCGCATCCGCAAGCAAGTGCAGGTGCGTTGCGTTTTTCACCGATGGTTGCTAGGAGATGTTGTTTGTAAACCTTCAGTTTTTTATCACGCGCGTGAAAAACGCATCAAAACGCATTGCACCCGCGCGGAAAAAACTGAACGCAATCACAGGCAAAACTGAATGGCTTTGCCTGTGAAATCGCACAGTTTTCACTGAACGCATCCGGACACACTCATGTGAAAGAGGCCTTAATCTGGATGGGGTTATTTATGTGGCAAGTCAGGTATTTTTGCAAGTCCCTTTCAGAGAAAGACAACAGATTTTTTTTATAAAACTGCCACATATGAAGTCACTGCTACCATAGATAAAGTAACCTGCATGGTAAGCAATGTAGACTCTGTATGGAAATATATGAACAGAACGCACACATGTGCAGTTTGGCACATTGTCTAATACTAAGGCCCCTTGCACACGACAGTATTTTGCGGACTGTATACTGGCAGTTTTTCAGTTCAGTATACTGACAGTATACTGAAGAATTCACTTCAATGGGTCTTCAAAAAATACTGAAGTGTCTCCGTATGCCTTCTGTTTCTGTTTTTCCGTTTTTTCTGTTCTGTTTAAATATAGAACATGTCCTATTCTTGTCCGCAAATCAGGTTCAGTGGCTCCATTCAAGTCAATGGGTCCCTTAAAAAAACGGAAAGCATACGGAAAGGCATCCGTATGTCTTCCGTATCCGTTCCGTTTTTGCTGAACAATCTATTGAAAATTTTAAGCCCAGCCCAATTTTTATTATGGAATCACTGTATACTGTATATGCCATACGGAAAAACGGAATGGAAAAACAGAACCGAAACGGAAACACAACAGAAGCAAAAAACGGAAAAACGGATCTGATAAAAACGGAACGCAAAATATTGAAAAAGCCATACGGTCGTGTGCAAGAGGCCTATCTCTATATTATAGGATTAAGGGCTCGTGCACACAAATGTATTTTCTTTCCTTGTCCGTTCCGTTTCTTTTGCGGACCATATGCGGAACCATTCACTTCAATGGGTCCACAAAAAAAACGGAAGTTACTCCGTGTGCATTCCATTTCCGTATGTCCATATTTCCATTCTGCAAAAAAATAGAACATGTCCTATTATTGTCTGCATTATGGACACGGATAGTACTGTTCTATAAGGGGCCAGCTGTTCCATTCCGCAAAATACGGAATGCACACACATATCATCCATTTTTTGCAGATCCGTTTTTGCTTACCACAAAATACATATGGGCATGTGCATGAGCCCTAAGCGGAATGGACTAGATGTGAATAAAAAACTTAGGATCTATAAGGTCAGTGCAGAGAGGTAGGATGTAAGGTCAAACCAACTATAAGAGAAGGATAACTTGTCCCATGACACACAGGATAAAGTATAAGCGTCTGACCGGCCGAGATCCAAACACTAGGGCCCATGTGGATCACTAGAACAAGGACTAGTGCTCTCCCGTTTTATCCAGCAGTCCCATTAAACTCCATGGGACTGTTAGAGAAAACCAAGCACTTGTACTTGGCTATCTCTGGCAGCACTATAGAGTTGACTGGAACAGCAGCACACATGCATATCTGCTGCTCCATTCAAATGCCCCTTCAGTCGGACCATCACTGATCAGACACTTATCCCCCATCCTGTGGTGGAAAGATACCTCCACTCTCTGCAGGGTAAAATTTTAATATAACCCATGTGCAATAGTTGCACATAAATGTGTGTGCCAATCACAGAACACCCCAGAAAATCATCAACAGGTGTCCTTTATACACTGACTGGATTAGATTCTGGTTATTTCCTAGCCAGACAGAAGCAAATGCAGTTTTTCTTAAGAAAGCTCTTAAATATCTTATCATCATCTTCCTTCTGCTAGCTTCTTATCTTTACTTCTCCTCTTGCTGTTTTATTCCATCACATTATTCTCTAGTAGGTGCTTTATTTTTCTCCTCTTTGCCCTCTGTATTTTTCTATTTTCAGCTTTCCATTTTATGTTTTTCATTTTTCCTTCTCCTTTTCCATCTCCACTCCCCACTGTAGAAAAATAATCCATTTGAAAATTTTTAGGGAATTCACAGTGCAGCAGCCTCAGGGAAGTTAAGTGACTGTATTTCTAATATCTTGTGAAATTTTTCCCTCTGTTAATTAATTACATGCCACCATGCATCTCACAGGCGCGCTGTGATAAGAATGCGTACACGAGAAATAAAACACACACGCATACACCAGCCTTAAAGATCCGAAATTATTTATACGTGACAGAAAGACGACTGCTAGAGAATATCCTGAGGTTAATGCTGAAAGAAAAAGTGCATCATTATTATCACATTTCCATATAGCAAGAAGACTGCGCCTCGTAGACTACATTATCCTAGTGATGCTAAAATAAAACTAATTATTACATTGTTAGTGGCAGAATAATTCTCAAATGGACCCTACAATATATTTTGTGTAAGGCCTCATGCACACGACCGTTTTTTTATGCTGTCCGCAAAAAGGGGTTCCGTTGTTCAGTGATCCGTGTCCGTTTTTGCCTTCCGCTGTGTTTCTGTGTGTCTTCCGTTTTTTTTAGCAGACATGACCCAAAAGATTTTACCAAAAGACAGGCTGACAATTTTTCCCAAGTGCCTGCCAAGGGATCCGCAAAAAAAACGGACACGGAACGCGGATGACACACGGATGGCCATCCGCATTTTTCACGGACCCATTGACTTGAATGGGTCCGTGAACCGTTTTTCACGGACAAGAATAGGACAGGTTATATTTTTTTGACGGACTGGAATCACGGACCACGGACGCGGAGGACAAACGGTGCATTTGCTGAGGTTTCCACGGACCCATTGAAAACCAATGGGTCCGCAGAAAATCACGAAAAACGGAGCAACGGACACGGAATCAAACAACGGTCGTGTGCATGAGGCCTAATTGTAATATTGGGGCCATTTCTAGAGGATTTAACTAACTGTCAAGACATAGAATTTGTGCCCAGTCTATGACCTAACACCGTTATCCTGTATGTTTTTTTAAAGAAATAGGCTCAGCACAAGAGAGAAGTCCTCCTCCAGTCCAGCTGTGGTAAAACAATGACTCCCAAGATGTACACTTGCCTGGAAGATCTCAGAACTCCATAAAAATGAATGGAGCATGTCGTAGTTTCTCCATAGCTGGAGTGCCATCACTGTGTTAAGTAAAGTTTCCCCACTTCCTTGTATTGGTATGCTGATTAAAGTCACAGCCAATCTCCCAAACATGACCTTATGGAAACAATGTTGCATAGCCATGCTGGAAGAAGTATATGAGAGGCACATAAACCAAGTTGCTTGAGGTCCAGTGTGAAGTTTCCACAATAAGTGATGGTTTGGGGAGCCATGTCATCTTTTGGTGTTGGTCCCCTGTGTTATATCAAGTCCAAGAGCAGTGCAGCCACCTACCAGAAAATGTTACAGCACTCTGCTAAAAACCTTAACGGAGACGCTGATTTCCTTTTGCAACAGGATTTGGAACTTGCCCAAAATGCCAAAAGTACCAATACCTGGTTTAATAACTACGGTATCTCTGTGCTTGATGGACCAGCAAAATCGTCTGACCTATTGGTATTGTCAAGAAGAGAATGAAAGACAATGCAGATGGGCTGAAGACTGCTATCAAAGCAACGTAGACTTCCCTAACACCTCAGCAGTTCCACAGGCTGGTTACCTCCATGCCATGCTGCACTTAAGCAGTAATTGATGGAACCGGACCCACGACCAAGTTGAGTGCATATACTGTACATACTTTTCAACAGGCCAACTTTTCTGTGTTAATTTTTTTTTTAATTGGTCTTATTTAATATTCTAATTGTTTGAGATCATTTTTGGTTTTCATTATCTGTAACAATAAAATTAAATATTTGAAATAAACCACTCTATGTGTAATTATAATTAATCTATAGAATATATGAGTTTCACTTTTTAATTGAATTTCTGAAATATTCTAATTTATTGAGATACACCTGTACTTGTAGATAGTCTTGCTTTTTTCATGAGTCCTGTGAACCAGCCCTTTATAGGGTTGAACAAATGCAAATGTACATAAAAATTGCTTGATTTTGGGATCACTGTAACGGTAAAACTTAAATTACCTTGTGATATGAGCCAACTAGTGGGAGCTACATTACTAAGAACCACTCTCCTGGTGGTCCAGGGCATGTAAAGAAGTTAATGGAAGCATCATCTGCGAAAGAAATCTGCAGATTAAAGTTACATGCTGCAGACTTAGGGGGTGATTTAGGCGCAGATAGCGGGGGTGACGTGGGCGGGGAAGGTTTAGGCGTAGAAAATGGTCTAAATGTAAGACAGCCTGGAAGCTGTCTTGCATTTAGAACTGGCACTGGATGTGCCAAAGTTATGGAGAGCCCTGCGCCTCTTCATAACACCAGCGCCACCACCGTCAGCTATGGGGCTTTATTAAGACCGGCATCTAAATTAATAAATGTGCCCCTTAATATCCACACAGCAAGTTATATGTGGATTTTGTTGTGGAAATTTGTGAACACTTCAGTGGCAGAAAATCCGCTGCATATACATTACGTGTGCCAGTACCCAAACTGTTGGTTTCTCTGGTGGTCTGTGTCTAAAATAGAAAAAGTAGTTTAGACACCCATAGCAAAAGGACAACCGCCCTGGTTGGCTGCACACCATACACCTACAGTAAAGTCAAAACCGCATAGATGGCCAGCAATTCATTAAAATTATTATCCTGCTTCTCTCAGTACAGTGATGTGCCCCCTCCCAAGTTTTTTCAACTGGGCTAATATTCTTTGAGTGCATAATAGAGATATGTCTAGCAGTCAACAAACTCTCCTCAAGAGGTACACTACCCAAGAGTAGCCTCTGAGGGCCTTTTTCATAGGGCATCAGGGGAAGCACTTTTACACCTTTTTGTGGCAAAACTCAGTGTCTAATTAGACCACACCTGTAATCATTTACATATCTGCCTGAAACATAACTGTATGCCAGGATTTTCAGCAATCTGAAATTTCTATTTGGAGTCGTATTTTTTTTTGTCAATGAGTGAATATAGGAAATTAAGCTTAAATCCTATTACATGATATTAAATGCAATGCAGCCCCAGGAAGTTACGTTAACAAAATTATGCATTTTAGTGTAAAATGTTCAAGCAGGGTTAAATTTAAAAAATACTGGAAAGCTTAAATACTATTGCATTATATTAAATGCAGTGCAGCCCCAGGAAGTTAAATTACAAAATCAGCTCTGTGTTACCATCGAATTAGAAATTTTGAGAAAACAAAGGCAATGCCAAAATAATGTTGGTGCCCCTCAGCTACTAAACAGTACTAAAGTATCTAAATTCTGCAATAAATCAAGTGTTGGCAATAGAAAATAACAGTTCATCTAGTCTTTATTCTTCTACTGGTATGATCTCAGATTTTAACTATGCAGGAAGGTCACTAGTGTTTCTCCTAGTGATGTACATGTTGGCAGAGGCCACCTGCACTCACATGTTGCCAGGGAAACTGTCATCTTGGCGTTTTGTCACCTCAGACTCAATGAAGTACCAGGGAAAGGTAACATAGTAACATAGTATATAAGACCGAAAAAAGACATCCGTCCATCGAGTTCGGCCTGTTTCCTACAAGTTGATCCAGAGGAAGGCAAAAAACCCCTGTGAGGCAGAAGCCAATTTTCCCCACTTAAGGGGAAAAAAATTTTACCATTTAATATGTACGGGTGACTTGCATTATTCCTTCTAATGTGCATAACTTTACATTTGACAGTGTTAAACCTCATCTGCCATTTTTTTGCCCAAGCCTCCAATCTATCCAGATCCCTCTGTAGCAGAAAACTGTCCTCTTCAGTGTTGATTACTTTACACAGTTTAGTGTCATCTGCAAAAATAGATATTTTACTGTGCAGGCCTTCTACAAGTTCATTAATAAATATATTGAAGAGAATTGGGCCCAATACTGACCCCTGAGGTACCCCACTAGTGACAGTGACCCAATCTGAGTGTGTACCGTTAATAACCACCCTCTGTTTTCTATTACTCAGCCAGTTACTTACCCACATACAGACATTTTCTACCAGTCCGAGCTTTCTCATTTTATATACTAACCTTTTATAAGGTACAGTGTCAAATGCTTTGGAGAAGTCCAGATATACGACATCCATTGATTCGCCGCTGTCAAGTCTAGAACTTACTTCCTCATAGAAACTGATTAAATTCATTTGGCATGACCGATCCGTCATGAAGCCATGCTGATATGGCGTTATTTGCTTATTTTCATTGAGACACTCCAAGATAGCATCTCTTAGAAAAACTTCAAACAGTTTAACCAAAACAGATGTTAAACTTACCGTCCTATAATTTCCAGGCTCTGTTTTTGGACCCTTTTTAAATATTGGCACCACATTTGCTATGCGCCAATCCTGTGGAACATTCCCTGTTATTATAGAGTCCGTAAATATCAGAAATAATGGTCTGGCTATGACATCACTTAATTCCCTTAGGATACGGGGGTGTATGCCATCCGGTCCTGGCGATTTGTCTATTTTAATCTTTTTAAAGATATGTGATAGGACAAGAGGAAGGAGGAGGTACTTTTATATTGACCTGAATGCTACTGAATTTTAGGTTCTAGCTGTGTATTGATAGGTTGGGGGAAGGCACATCTTATTTAGCCTTCCCGTTTGATTGTATCCCCACCGCTAGGCTCTTCCTGTGGGTGTGGCTTTTACTATTTAGCAGCAGCGCTTTGGCGGGCGTGTTACAGCCGTCATAGTGCAGGAGGCTCTACTCTGTTGTGGGCACGCCATCAGTGGCGCGCAATGTACTGTACATGTGTTGTTCTCTATGCCGCTTCTGATGATTTGCTGTCTCCACAGTAATGAAACGCGTTGAGCGCTTAGGGGAATGGTGTTAGTAGCCTAACAATAGGAGGGTTCATTTAGGGATTCAGATATTATGGGGCAAAACAATACCTCTTTTTCCAGTATACCTAGGATTCAAACAAAGATAGTGGTTAGGTCTGGTGTGTTTGATGTGCTTTGCCCCACATCATCTGCAGGTGCGCTCCCTGCATAGTGTATGTCTGCTTGTTGTGACACCACATTGCCGCTGTTTCAAGTGGGCATGGTGGAGGTGTGAGTGTATCTGCCAGACCCAGTGTTCCAAGTGGGCTAGAGGGTGATATTCCAGCAGAAAAAAACCTCCATCTTATATTAAGTCTATTTGGGCAGATAGACTTTTATATTATTCTTTAAATAAAGGTTTTTTGTTTTTCTTTTTTGAGCACTATCTACCTTATAGTTAATTGTATTGTTTTTCAAGCGTAAACACATCAACAATCGATAGTTAAACGGCTAACAGTGCAAAGACTAAAATAACTAAAATAATACTTTAGCTGCATGATAGTGACAAGCAACGTGATACAATTGTTACCAGGGCAACCTGAACTATGTATTGTATCAAAGATTCTTACACTATGCATAAACCTTTCTGTATGGCTTATATGCATTATCTAATGCTTTACAATGTCACAAATCTTCTTCTTTCTACCACTGTAAAATGATATGTCAAATCTGGGTAGCCTACATCATCATCATCCCTGATAAAAGGTTGAATATTCAGCCTGAAGGATGTGGTATATGAGAATGACTTTAAGAGGAAAGCATATTTCATACAATCGAAGAGTCAACCCGAAATAAGAAATTGAGTTGATAGCTTGAAGGGCTCTGAGAAATATAAAGCTGCTAATTGCAGAAAGGTTGGTGGAAAATCTGTAATATTAAAGACCCACCAATTTGTATGCTTGCCAGCCCATCATGAGAATTAAAGAGGAGTCAACTGTATCACCAGTTGGAATAAACAATAGTAAGGTAGACTCAGAATGGAAAGTATATATTGTTTCCTTGTACCGTAAATTCAATCAATATCAGATTGGTGGAGGTTTGACCCCTGCCACCCCCACTGATCATCTGTTGCTACTGCACTTGGACAAGTTCTGAGGCCTCTTCGTCAGTATGCAACGTCATAGCCATACATCTCATAGCCCTTCTTAGCTCATTTTAATTCAATACTAAGTCTGATTGCTATAGAATGGACAGTCTTGTGTTTGGTATACTATGAGATGATGAGGTAGAGTGGTGACCCTTACTAATCTGATATCGATGGTTCCTTTAACTTGTTCTTAGTTGGTTTCATATTACTTAGTTATTTGAATGTATACCTGAAATGGCTATTTAACTTTTATTTTTTTTATTTTTTTAGAGGCCTGCCCTCTAACACTTTCTTAACACCACTGTTCGGTTAATTCAAATCTTTTCTCATTCCTTCTCTACCACTCTCCTCTTTCAATCCCTACACTTCCTACCCTTTACCCAGAAAATGAAATTCAAAATACTACCAAAGACATACGAGACCATCCATATCCTCTCTCCAACTATGCACCTCTGTCTTTATCTCACGATTCCTCTTCACACGTAATCTGTGGTCCTCATTAGACCTTCTTTTCTGCTTTGCAATTTTTTGTAACCCAAGAGGAATGTGGAGGGGATGTGACTAGTAGTAAACAGGATACAAGTGGTAGTCAGAGTGCTCTTCATTAACCTCCCTCACTCCTAGGGCTGGTGCAGTGATGAGAGGGTTGGGATGATGGAAGTAGTAGTTCCCCTGTGGCACACCCTTTGGAGAGTCTCCTGTCCGGTAAAAGGTGGGATAACCTTGGTATTAGTGTACAGGTTGATAGGGAGAAGACTGAGATGAAGTTGAACAAGTAATTTACAGTTTTCTTTACTTTGCAGCAAATTGTACAACGCATCTAAAAAAGATAGAATTAGACAATCTTACAATGCAGTTTCCTAACCTTGGTCTGGCTTGGATAGAGCAAGGTTTCCCAGTTCTCAATGTCCTCTTAGATAAAGCAATCTGTTTTTCTTCATACAATTTCTCAAATAGTTATTTCGCTGCTTTACAATTCCAGCTGAGGGGAGTAAAAATATCTCAGATTTTCTGCAGTTCCTAACATTGAGTTGCAGAACTTTAAGCAGGATGACTGCTGAAAAAGATGCTAAGCTAGGCTGGAAGCTGAAGGCCTAATGCAAGGCTATAAGACCGTAACCAAACTGTTCACCTTACAGACTCGGATGTAATGAAATAGCACCCAAAAAAAGGTTTTAAAATTGGCTATTCCTTTCGCTGAATCTTTACTGCTTGTACTGTTAATCTAGTCACAAGGTCTGTATAATGCAGGAATAACTATTTATTGCATTGGAGTGTATTACTCCATACTACCTCCAAATAAACAAATTGCCTTTTACCCTATCTTTTCTAAATCATATGTTAGCAGGGATAGGAGCCCCTTGAGTTGGGTTCCCCGCTTTTGGGGTGCCCTACATTTAAACCTATCGACTGGCTTAATAATCGTTTCAGAGGTTAGTCAGATTGACTTGCAGTACACGGTCCACTATTAGGTTCAGCGGTCTATTTAGAGAATTAGCAATTAAAATAACAAGCAAAGCTTCCCTCACATGTTTCGCCAGCGTCATCAGGGGTAAGGAGCTTGGAGGTAGTATGGAGTAATATACCCCAATGCAATATATAGTTATCCCTGCATTGTACAGACCTTGTGACTATATTAACACTACGAGAAGTAAAGGTTTAGCTAGAGAAATAGACAATTTAAAACCTTTAATTTGGTTGTTTATTTATTAGAACAATAATAAAAGTAACATTTGAATACATGGGTCAGAAACAGAAACAAAATACATGGGTCAAGGTTTCTTTGTATAGCCTTCAGATATTGTTTTTTCTCTAGTAAATTACCCTGGACCATAATGAGGTCTTCTCTATTTTGATATTGCTATAATCATACTGACCCTGAGAATAAGGTTAACAGGTGAGTTTTACCATATAGGAAACAAACCCTTAAAAAGTTGGCGGAATTGCAATATTTTTCAAATTCCACCTCATTTGGAATTTTTTTTCCAGCTTCCCACTACATTGTATGGAATATTAAATGGTGCTCTCATATGTCTATACAAACATAAAAATAAAAATGTTATGACTCCTGGAAGGCAGGCAGTAAAAAACCTAAAAATGAAAAATTGCAATGTCGGGAAGGGGTTAATAATTTCTCCACTATGGGACTGTGTGAGCAGCTTTTACCCAATTGACCCCCCTCCTCCTTTGTAGACTGTGAGCCCTTGGGGCAGGGACCTTTTTCCATCTTTCCATCTTCAATCTGTCACACTGTAAGTTCTTTGCCTTATGTTATGTGTTTACCCTTTTGTAGTTCATATGTACATGACCTTGGAACTTTTATATAAATTCAGTTTTTAGATATTCTTTAACTTAGGGCTCATGCACACGAACATATTTTCTTTCTGTGTCCGTTCCATTTTTTTTGCGGACCATATGCGGAACCATTCATTTCAATAGGTCCGCAAAAAAAACGGAATTCCGTTTCCGTATGTCTGTATTTCCATTCCGCAAAAAAATAGAACATGTCCTATTATTGTCCACATTACGGACAAGGATAGTACTGTTCTGTAGGGTCCAGCTGTTCCGTTCCACAAAATACGGAATAAACTCAGACGTCATTCGTATTTTTTGTGGATTCGTTTTTTGCGGACTTCAAAACACATTTGGTCATGTGCATGAGCCCTAAGTGTATGAGTGCTTTTATATTAAGGGTCCATTCACACGTCCGTGGTGCGTTGCGGATCAGCAACACACCCGGCCGGCACCCCCCATAGAACTGCCTATTCTTGTCCGCAGCTACGGACAAGAATAGGACATGTTCTATTCTTTGCGGAGCCACAGACCGAAATTTCTGGGCCGAAGCCCAGAAGTTCGGGGCCGCTCTTCGCAAATGCGTAGGCGGAGAGCACATAGTGTGCTCTCCGCATCACGTCCGGCCCCATAAAGAATTAATGGGTCCGTACCCGCTCCGCAGAATTGCGGAACGGATGCTGACCCATTTGCGGACATCTGAATGGAGCCTAATGCTGATGTTTTACCTAGAGTATATCTTATTACATGACAATATACTGTACCTGATAGCTTGTGTACAGGTTAGGTCTCTATTCACAAAATGATCTTTGTATTTGAAGAATGGTCTCTAAAAAATGAACTTATAATACTATTGACTAGTGGTCAATTCAAAGTGAAGTTCTGATGAATTTATATTGAAAACCATAGATTATTAGCAATTCCATCCCTTTAGGCAATGTTGACAAATATCCATTATGTCAAGTGTCAAGCATTACATAAGAACATATAATTTGGGTGACAGTGGGCATGCCGGAATGGGGGAATTAATTGATTTTCCTTTTATTCTGGTAATTAATCTGGTTTGATTCTTCAAATAGTGTTAAAACTTGCTAAAATGAGGTTGCTGTGGCTGCTCAATGGACATACATATTTAGTTGGAAAGGAAAATGACCTGATAATGAAGATCTTTATTGTGATAGTAATTCTGAGCCCCACGCATTGAATTCATTTAGTTCTAAAACTCATCTTTGTGCACCTCAGCCATTAAAAGGTTTAATCTTACAACGAGGTGAGGGCAGGAGCGCACAGCACGAGAGGAACGTCTTTACATTTTTGCATTATAATTCCATCTCAGGTAGCAACGGTGCTAATTGACTTTTTTTTTTTAGAAAAATACCCAGTTCATAAATATTCATCTCATCTCTTAGGCCTTGAAATCCTTTTATTGTTCTAACAAGAATAGCACTCAGTGGTGTGCAGTAAGATTGTATAATTTGTCATTCAATGTAATTCTTAATATATATAATGAAGGATAATCAGGTAGTACGTTGAGGGGCTCCAGGGGAGGGGTAATGAGAGAGAGACGGTCCATTTTCTCTCTCGAATCCAGGCATATTCCAACTGAAACGTCTGCTGGAAATAGACATGGTACATTTACATAGGCAGCAGAGAAAAATATTACCACCTCTATAGCACTGTATAGACGCAAGGTGCTTATTCCTAAAGAATACATGTTGCTTCCATTCCCGGTGGTTTGTGTACAAATTGATTATGAGCATTATAAGCTGATGATAGATGTGGACTTTTTCTATACAGTAACAGACAAGCACAAACATCTTATTAACAGAGTATCATATTCCACCACTGAATTCAAAAGGGATTTGCAAATGTTTCCCAAGGGTAGAATGCATTACATTTTCTTACAAGAGCTAATACAACATGGATAAATATTATTTTCATTTCGCTGACACAGATGATACTATGGGGAGAATTGATATCTGAATAAAAGTCTATATAGTCTCTATATATCAGCTACTATGTAATACCTGCAGAAGCAATTGCATGCATACTCAAGCAAATGTGTCACCTTCTGGTGTCAATATAGTACAGTACCTGCTTGACCAGACCTTAACACCAAATACTGTATATTTGCCTTTATAACCAATTATGCCATACGGCACCCTTAATTCTAATGGCACACTTTTCTATTTACCAGTAATAATAACATAGTACATGTAATAATAGTAATACATATGCATACAACAATATAATTACAGTCATGAAGATGTGTTCTTCCGTACTTTTCTTCTTCGTTTATCATATCTTGATATATGTCGCCTGAGATGATCAGCTTTAATTTAAAAAAAACTTAAAGGGGTTGTCTCACTTCAGTAAATAGTATTTATTATGAAGAAGAAGTTAATACAAGGTACCTACTAATGTATTGTGATTGTCCATATTGCCTCCTTTGCTGGCTTCATTCATTTTTCCATTGCATTATACACTGCTTGTTTCCATTTTTACGACCATAGCACTTGACAGATTAGGCATGTCACTATAACACATTAGTTCTTCAATTTGGCTATACTATGATGTATTGAGCGCTAATTAATTATATGTGATTGTGATATTAGGCTTCTTTCACACCCCCAGATCCGGAGAACTCTGACAGGCTGTTCTCAACCAGAACAGCCTGCCAGAGTTCCATGCTGCAAGTGTGAAACTAGCCTAAGGGACCTATTCTAAACATATTTTTTGTACATGATGGAAATGTAGCTTTTGGATATCATGTGATATTAATTAGTAGCAGTCTAGCATTACTGATATGGGTAGAGATGAGTGAATTTTTGAAAAATTTGATGCACCGATTAGCCGAATTTTTTGGGAAAAATTTGGTTCGGTCCGGATATATTCACTGCGAATTTCTTTAAAAAATGTATATTTCCTGGCTACAGAGAGCCTTTATAGCGGTGTAGAACATTGTGCCTTGCAGTAACACGCATAGGGAGTCTGCTCTGGTAGTGAAATAATACTGTGAGTCCGTATGACATGCAGATGACAGGCGTCGCTCTTAGAATCACTGCACACTTCACATATTTGGGCAGTCACAGGGCCAAAAGTGACCAAATAACTCAAGCATCAACTCAGCCTTGCAGGACAATGTTAGCGCCAAGAAGAAGCGCACTCCTTTTACACCGTCATCAGCTAATTCCACATAGATGTCTACAGAACCTGTTCTAGTAAACGCTTATACAAGTAGAGACCCCCCCCCCACCCCCCAGAGTGGAGAAGGGGACAGCAGTAAGTTTGTGTTGACGTCACTGATTATTTTGCCCTTCTTCTGATCCGTCAGAACAATAACCCCCAAAAAACGGATCCTGTCTGTGGAGCATACGCCTTCACTCGGTCAGCATTTGGTCAGTAATGCATCAGTATTGCTAATGCCAAAAAAAAAACAGGAGTGGATCCCAAACAGAGATGACACGTGAACCGAATATTTGCATGTCTTCTGTGTTTTGTACCCACTCCTGCTTTTGGCTACCAAATCATAAGCCAATTCTGATGCAAAATAGGGACCATGTCATGGAGGCCTTACAGCTGTTACATAGACAGGATCTGTTGTGCACAGTGGCGTACCACCCATATAGGCAGACCATGCAGCTGCTATGAGGCCCGTGGCAAGGGGGGGCCCAGAGCGCATGGAAGACCCTGCCCCCTACATCTGTATTATGTACTATGATCGCTGCCTACTACTAGTTATATGGGGCATTGTGGCCGCCCACTTGTCTTCCGTCCCAGGCCCTGCTTTCCCTCTGTTCAGGTAGTAAGGTGTGTGGGCCCCTTCACCCTCCCTCCCCTATATAAACCTCTATAGGATCTATTATCATGTTACTCTCAGGTTGGTTCAGTTGCTATGAAAACCACGACACTTGGTTGGTTATCACTTATTGGGCCACTTGTCCAATCGGTGAGCTAGTTTTGGTCTCATTCTGTAACACGTGTAGACCCGGAAGTATGAAACCTCGAGCGCGGCGCGTGTGGAGTGTGTTGCGCAGGTAAGAGGTGTGTGCTGCCTGGTATCCTGATGTTACTTGTGTTTGGGGCTACTGACTTAGCTAGCCATGGTCTGCCAGCTGTGACTGTTGTTCTGGGCTGCAGTTTAGGGTTTGCTGAGATTTGCAGTCCTCCCAGTAAGTTCATAAATATAAACCATCAAAAAATGTGGTGATAAGAAAGCAGGATGCGCTCATACCCATATGCAGTTGTGCATTTCTATAGGGGAGCACATCCTGCACTTGTAGTCCGTTGCTAATGGCAATCACCAGCAAAAAATGCATACAATGGATGATGCCAGCAACGGACTACAAGTACCACAATGGACATCCTACATAAGATGAAATTTATGTGGATGTGGCAAGACTTCAGAACAAACACAGAACCAGAGATAGGTGCACACTGCCGTCACACTAAACCCTCACACTGATGTTAAAAATTGAGAGGTCAGTTCGACATATCCTACTAGGAGGACACGTCTTAAGCCTCGGGCACCAGCGTCAAGGTCTCTCAAGTAGCCCGTGGGCCCTAACACTCACCTACCTGCGCCATATGGGCGATATCAGGGGCCAGTGGGCAATTACAGGAGCATTAGGACGACTCACAAACATCTCCTCTGTTACCTCCAGCATGTGGCCATGCTTGCAATGGGAGGTGGGAGGTGTCTATGAGCCCCACCCAAGACTGACTGATATAGCCCAAAGCCTAGCAGGTGCACCCAAATGTGACCTGAAGATGAAAAACAGGCACATTTAAATTGGAGTTTATACACCTCCGTACATATATATATATATATATATATATATATATATAAACCATCAAAAATGTGGTGATAAGAAAGCAGGATGCGCTCATACCCATATGCAGTTGTGCATTTCTATAGGGAGCATCATCCTGCATCTTGTAGTCCGTTGCTAATGGCAATCACCAGCAAAAATGCATACAATGGATGATGCCAGCAACGGACTACAAGTACTACAATGGACATCCTACATAAGATGAAATTTATGTGGATGTGGCAAGAACTCAGAACAAACACAGAACCAGAGATAGGTGCACACTGCCGTCACACTAAACCCTCACACTGATGTTAAAAATTGAGAGGTCAGTTCGACATATCCTACTAGGAGGACACGTCTTAAGCCTCGGGCACCAGCGCCAAGGTCTCTCAAGTAGCCCGTGGGCCCTAACACTCACCTACCTGCGCCATATGGGCGATATCAGGGGCCAGTGGGCAATTACAGGAGCATTAGGACGACTCACAAACATCTCCTCTGTTACCTCCAGCATGTGGCCATGCTTGCAATGGGAGGTGGGAGGTGTCTATGAGCCCCACCCAAGACTGACTGATATAGCCCAAAGCCTAGCAGGTGCACCCAAATGTGACCTGAAGATGAAAACAGGCACATTTAAATTGGAGTTTATACACCTCCGTATATATATATATATATATATATATATATATATATATATATATAAACCATCAAAAATGTGGTGATAAGAAAGCAGGATGCGCTCATACCCATATGCAGTTGTGCATTTCTATAGGGAGCACATCCTGCACTTGTAGTCCGTTGCTAATGGCAATCACCAGCAAAAAATGCATACAATGGATGATGCCAGCAACGGACTACAAGTACTCACAATGGACATCCTACATAAGATGAAATTTATGTGGATGTGGCAAGAACTCAGAACAAACACAGAACCAGAGATAGGTGCACACTGCCGTCACACTAAACCCTCACACTGATGTTAAAAATTGAGAGGTCAGTTCGACATATCCTACTAGGAGGACACGTCTTAAGCCTCGGGCACCAGCGTCAAGGTCTCTCAAGTAGCCCGTGGGCCCTAACACTCACCTACCTGCGCCATATGGGCGATATCAGGAGCCAGTGGGCAATTACAGGAGCATTAGGACGACTCACAAACATCTCCTCTGTTACCTCCAGCATGTGGCCATGCTTGCAATGGGAGGTGGGAGGTGTCTATGAGCCCCACCCAAGACTGACTGATATAGCCCAAAGCCTAGCAGGTGCACCCAAATGTGACCTGAAGATGAAAAACAGGCACATTTAAATTGGAGTTTATACACCTCCGTACATATATATATATATATAAACCATCAAAAATGTGGTGATAAGAAAGCAGGATGCGCTCATACCCATATGCAGTTGTGCATTTCTATAGGGGAGTACATCCTGCACTTGTAGTCCGTTGCTAATGGCAATCACCAGCAAAAATGCATACAATGGATGATGCCAGCAACGGACTACAAGTACTACAATGGACATCCTACATAAGATGAAATTTATGTGGATGTGGCAAGAACTCAGAACAAACACAGAACCAGAGATAGGTGCACACTGCCGTCACACTAAACCCTCACACTGATGTTAAAATTGAGAGGTCAGTTCGACATATCCTACTAGGAGGACACGTCTTAAGCCTCGGACACCAGCGTCAGGTCTCTAGTAGCCTGTGGGCCCTAACACTCACCTATCAGGAGCTCAGTGGGCAGTTCATGGAGCATTAGGACGACTCACAAACATCTCCTCTGTTACCTCCAGCATGTGGCCATGCTTGCAATGGGAGGTGGGAGGTGTCTATGAGCCCCACCCAAGACTGACTGATATAGCCCAAAGCCTAGCAGGTGCACCCAAATGTGACCTGAAGTGACCTACAAGTGCAGGATGTGCTCCCCTATAGAAATGCACAACTGCATATGGGTATGAGCGCATCCTGCTTTCTTATCACCACATTTTTTGATGGTTTATATATATATATATATATATATATATATATATATATATGTACGGAGGTGTATAAACTCCAATTTAAATGTGCCTGTTTTTCATCTTCAGGTCACATTTGGGTGCACCTGCTAGGCTTTGGGCTATATCAGTCAGTCTTGGGTGGGGCTCATAGACACCTCCCACCTCCCATTGCAAGCATGGCCACATGCTGGAGGTAACAGAGGAGATGTTTGTGAGTCGTCCTAATGCTCCTGTAATTGCCCACTGGCCCCTGATATCGCCCATATGGCGCAGGTAGGTGAGTGTTAGGGCCCACGGGCTACTTGAGAGACCTTGACGCTGGTGCCCGAGGCTTAAGACGTGTCCTCCTAGTAGGATATGTCGAACTGACCTCTCAATTTTTAACATCAGTGTGAGGGTTTAGTGTGACGGCAGTGTGCACCTATCTCTGGTTCTGTGTTTGCTCCCAGTAAGTTCAGCCAAAAAACAGCTGGAAAAGGTACAAGGTATTAAAAACTAATGCAAAGGAAAACTAACTTAGCTGACTGACTATAACCCAGAACATGCACACCTATTGGAATGTGCATGCAGAGACCTTGAGCAATTTCATGAGGGCAGTATTTACTATAAGCAGCACACAGACACAGTTCATAAGGAGGCCTGTTGGCACAGAGAAGAGCAAACAGAGTGCATAAGACAAAGGGCGGCTATGGTGGCACTGGTATACTATTGTGCCAGCGCCACCTTGCCCTCCCCCATGAACTTTTCCTTTGTGCTGCTTATAATGGACAGTGCCCTCAGACAATGAATAGAGACAAACAGAAGCGTTTTTTTTTTTCCCGGTATTGATACCCTATGACGGATCTCAATACCATAAAATTTAAACACAAGTGTGAAAGTAGCCTAATACGTACCCCGCTCCCCGGCACCCACATCGCTCCTGATGACTACACGACTGCCACTGCTGGGGGTATGGCAGGGAAGGAGCCAGGGAAGGTGGCGGGATGGGACAGTGGTGGTTAGTGGGCGGAGCTAGTGGGGCCCCATTCAGATTCTTGCTATGGGGCCCAATGAATTCTATGTACGCCCCTGGTTGTGCATCTCATTTTTCCCTCCTTCTGACAGATCAGAAGAAGGGTCAAATAAATGATGATGTCAGCCAGGCTGAAAGTCAAAATAGTGGCCTAGTCATGAAGTGGGGAGGGTGGGAACAGCATGAGAAGTCCACAGAGTGGCATAATGACAGAGTGTGGAGGTGGCGGCAGCATCAGGAGTCCACAGAGCGGCACAATGACAGTGTGCAGGTGGCGGCAGCTTCAGGAGACCAAAGAGCGGCACTATGACAATGAACCTGAGCCGCCATTTGTGGATCCTGCACCATACATCTCGTGGAAATGTTAGTGAACCTGCTGCTTACTGGTCATGAATTAAAATTGGGGCGACCAGCTTCAGCTTCCTCTGATGTGTAAGCCTATGGAATACTTTGTTATGGCTTTGCACGGGGAGCAAAAATGTTATGCACATTTCTGATGAATCTCCTGATCTTAAGAAACTAGACTTGGACTCCAAAGCAGAGGCTCTCCTGTCATTTCATGTGTGTTGTGGAGATCGAATGCAGACGGAGCAGATAAAAACCCATGAATATTTCAACTTACCAAAGCTGCAAAGTCCATACCGCAAAAGGAGGTGTACAATCACGCATAAATGTCATGAAAAAAAGCCAGTTTCATATACCAAATTTCATCACTAAGTAATTTGGTCCATACTGCAAAAGAAGGTATACAATCACTCATAAATTTGAGGAAAAAAAGCCTGTTTCATATAACAAATTTCACCACTATGTAATTCGGCCCGTACCGCAAAACGAGGTGTACAGTCACCCATGAATTTGACTAAAAGTAACCTGTTTCAAATTACAAATTTCACCACTGCGTAAATTCGGTCCATACAGCAAAAGGAGGAGTACAGTCACCCATTAATTTTCCCAAAAAAAGCCAGTATCATATTACAAATTCCACCACTACGTAGTTCGGCCTGTACCGCAAAAAGAGGTGTCCAATCACCCAAAAAATTTGACGAAAAAAAGCCTGTTTCATATAACCAATTTCACCACTAAGTAATTTGGTCAATACCACAAAGGGAGGTGTACAGTAACCCATGAATTTGACTAAAGGAAGCCCGTTTCATATTGCAAATTTCAGCACTACATAATCCGGCCCTTACCGCAGAAGGAGGTGTACAATCACCCATAAATTTGATGAAAAGAAGCCCGTTTCATATAACAAATTTCACCACTAAGTAATTTGGTCCATATCGCAAAAGTAGGTGTACAATCACCCATAAATTTAACTAAAAATAGCCTGTTTCATATTACAAGTTTCACCACTATGTAATTTGGCCCGTACCGCAAAAGGAGGTGTACAATCACCCATGAATTTTCCCAAAAAAAGCCAGTATCATATTACACATTTCACCACTACGTAATTCGGCCTGTACCACAAAAGGAGGTGTACAGTCACCCATGAATTTTCCCCAAAAAAGCTTGTTTCTTATTACAAATTTCACCAATACGCAATTTGGTCCATACCGCAAAAGGAGGTGTACACCCATAAATTTGATGAAAAAAAGACCATTTCATATAAAAAATTTCACCACTACGTAATTCAGTCCATACAGCAAAAGGAGGTTTACAGGCACCCATGAAATTTCCCAAAAAATGCCCGCTTCACAGAAAAATTTTTACCACAAAAATGCCTTCACCACATATAAGTGCACCACTGAAGTGAATAGGCCTTTATTTTTTTTAAACTTTTAAACTACTACAATACACAGGGCTTAACAACAGATAAATGCAACGATGAACGGCGAAAATAATTTTTTTTCTTCCACTAATACAAGGCAAACTGGGCTTTGAAATACTCGTATATCACTGCACCGCTGAGCGGCAATTAGGCCCTAAATTGTTTCCCACTTTTACTCAAAATGCTTTTTAACAGATAAATGCAACCCTGGGCGGCAAATATATTTTTATTTCGCCACTAATACCGTACACGGCAAACTTGGCTTCCCAATATATCACTGCACTGCAGAATGTCAATTAGGCCCATATTTTTTTCTACTTTTACAAAACAGGCTTTTCAACAGATATATGCAACGCTAGACGGCGAACATATTTTTATTTAGCCACTAATACTCAGCAAACTGGTCTTCCCAATATATCACTGCATCACAGAATGTCAATTAGGCCCAAATTTTGTTCTACTTTTACACAACAGGCACACAAGTGCAACGCTGGATGGTGAATATATTTTTATTTCGCCACTAATACACGGCATACAGCTTACTAATATATCACTGCACGGCTGAGCGGCAAAGATATTTTTTCTTTTTCCACTAATACACGGAAAAAAGGGATTTAGAACAGATAACTGCACCGCTGAGCGGCAAATAAAACATAGAAATGTATCCGTGTAATAAACCCTGTTAATGCCTGTATCAAACAACACTTGCACCCTAATAAGACAGGTTTGCTAGTATTACAGAGCTGTAAAATGGCAATTTGGATCCCCAGTCAGTGCTGCAAGGTGTAATCAGATTGTTCCTATTACCCAGGCTGTCACCTTCCCGACTGAACCCTGTTCAACACAAATGCTGGTGGAATGATTCCTCTCTATCTTTCCCTACACCTTGAGTAATCTTTCCCTGCACTTGTAAATCGTTTTTTTTCGCCACAATCAAGTCTTTTCTATCACTGTCCCTAGCACCTGCAGACATGTCTCTCCCTGCACTAAGCACTCTGGTGAATGGCAGAATCTAAGATGGCTGCCGTATTTATAGGGCTGTGACATCACAGGGCTGGCTGCTGATTGTCTGCATGCATGGCATTATGGGAGATCCCGCCTTCCCAGACTTCTTTGCTCCATGTCCTCACACATGTAGCAGCCATTTTAGGAAAAAATGTGATTCGTTACCATGAAGAGCGAGGAAATTCGCATTCAGTGCAAATCGAATTTTTCCTGAAATTCGGATCTAATTCGGACACTTCAGCAGCTTCGATTAGCTCATCTCTAGATATGGGTATCCACTTAGGGATCTGGTTCACATACAGTATATGGTATCAGGCCCCTTTCACATCAGCGTTTTTGAGTTCCGTCCTCGGGGCTCTAGGACGGAAAGATACTGATCAGGATTATCCTAATGCATCCTGAATGGAGAGCAATCCGTTCAGGATGCATCAGGATCTCTTCCGTTCAGTATGTAAACGTTTTTTGGATGTTGACAAAAGCGCAGCATGCTGCGGATTTGTCTCCGTCCAAAAATCCGGAAGACATGCCATAAGCCGGATCCGGAATTAATGCCCATTGAAGTGCATTAATCCGGATCCGGCCTTAAGCTAAACGTCGTTTCGGCGCATCGCCGGATCCGACGTTTAGCTTTTTCTCAATGGTTACCATGGCAGCCAGGACGCTAAAGTCCTGGTTGCCATGGTAAAATGTAGTGGGGAGCAGTATACTTACCCCATCCGTGCGGCTCCCAGGGCGCTCCAGAGTGACGTCAGGGCGCCCCACACGCATGGATCACGTGATCGCATGGACCACGTGATCCATGCGCATGGGGCGCTCTGACGTCATTCTGGAGCGCCCCGGTAGCCACACAGACTGTAAGTATACCGCTCCCCCGCTCCCCACTACTACTATGGCAACCAGGACTTTAATAGCGTTCCTGGCTGCCATAGTAACCTGAAAGCATTTTGAAGACTGATCAGGATCCTGATCAGTCTTCTAATGCTTTCAGGCGACTTGCGTTCTGACGGATCCGGCGGGATCATTCACTGGCAGGAAGGCTGTGCTGCTGTTAAAAGGGTATTGCCTCCGGCACCTACCATACTTTGAGATGGACTGTCTCTTTGTATGTAAAATTTCTGCACCCCCCAGCTTTGAAACTGCAGAAGGAGTTAATAAGGACAGAATAGCACTCCTATGGGTATCTTGGGAAAGTAGCAAGGTTTTGGAGTCAGACTTTTGTTGCCTCTGCACTGCTATTGAGAGAAAATAGCACTCTGATATACTTTGGATCTGTGCTTTTGCTGCTATATGTACTACTCCTATCATCAACAAAGTAAAGAGACTGTTGTTTATTGCAACCTGATGCTAGTGACTCCATCTTCCGGGCCACTTCTTCTGCATTCCTACCTTGCACTAAACCAAGCATCCTCCATCAAGGACATCCAAGCTACCACCAGGAAGGAGCCCCAATACCAGGATGTACCCCATGAGAAGAAAGGTTGCGCGCTCCATGCACTGCATGGCCCAGAGAGTGCCAGAGGGAGGACTGCCTCCATGAACTGAGTTCAACTACTCCTTTCAGGGCTAAAACCACCACTCTCATCCTCTCTGCCTCCCCTCTGGGTTACTGCACATGCATAATAGAAAACTGCTAAAAATGCAAATGGTACGTGAAAGTTTGTGAATCCTTGATAATTTTCTATATTTCTGCATAAATTTGACCTATTTCCAGAAGTCCTAATGGTAGACAAAGAAAATCAATTCAAACAAACGAGTCAAAATATTATACATGGTAGACATGGTCATTTATTTATTGGGGAAATTGATCCAATATCACATTCGTATGTCAAAAGTATGTACAAAACTTTTAGGTTAGCAGAAAATGTTTATATATTTTTTTTTTCTAAATTTTAGTAGAAATTCCAACAATATAATTCAATCTAAACATCCATATCATTATTTATTTATTTCCCCCCAAAAAACCTTACCCCTCTTACTCCTTGCGATGCGTCTCCCCCCACATCATAAAAACAGAAAGGGCGGATATTGAGGGAATGGGGACAGGAACACCTTAGAACTTCCATTCTTCCCAAATTTTAATCCATTTTCCTCAGTATTTCTATGTTTATATAGAATATTTTCATATCTCTTAATCTTATTAGCCAAGTTTAGCCAAGTAGTAATATTTGGAGCATTTCGAGAAAACCAATCCCGGGTAATCAATAGTCTTGCCAGAAACATTATTTTAATCAAAAGGATCCTTTTATATTTTGGACAGCCCACCTTGGAGAGGTCACCCAGTACCCAGCATTCTGTTGTAAATGGAATCTCAACTTTCAATTCCCAGGTAATAAAATTATAGATTGCACCCCAGTATTGTGTCAACTCTGTACATGACCAAAACATATGCAAATGATCCGCCCGCGGTGAATCACACCGCGGACAGTTCGAAGTAACCATTAACCCATTTTGTTGGACCACCTTTAGCTTTGATTACAGCATGCATTTGCTGTGGCATTGTTTCGATAAGCTTCTTCAATGTCACAAGATTTATTTCCATCCAGTGTTGCATACATTTTTCACCAAGATCTTGCATTGATGATGGTAGATTCTGACCGCTGTGCAAATCCATCTCCAGCACATCCCAAAGATTCTCAATGGAGTTAAGGTCTGGACTCTGTGGTGGCCAATTCATGTGTGAAAATGATGTCTCATGCTATCTGAACCACTCTTTCACAATTTGAGCACTATGAATCCTGGCATTGTCATCTTGGAATATGCCCATGCCATCAAGGAAGAAAAAATATATTGATGGTCATTCAGTTTGTTCAGGTAGTCAGCTGACCTCATTCTTGGAGCACATACTGTTACTGAACCTCGACCTAACCAACTGCAGCATAGATACCTAGATCATAGCACTGCCCACACAGGCTTGTACAGTAGGCACTAGGCATGATGGGTGCATCACTTCATCTGCCTCCCTTACCCTGATCGGCCCATCTCTCTGGAGAAGGGTAAATCTGGACTCATCAGACCACATGACCTTCTTCCATTGCTCCAGAGTCCAATCTTTATGCTCCCTAGCAAAATAAAGCCTCTTTTTCTGGTTTGCCTCAGTGATTAGTAGTTTTCTTATGGCTACACAACTGTTCAGTCCCAATCCCTTGAGTTCCCTTCGCATTGTGCATGTGGAAATGCTCTTACTTTCACTATTAAACATAGCCCTGAGTTCTACTGTTGTTTTTCTTCAAGTTGATTTCACCAAACGTTTAAGTGATCGCCAATCACAATCATTCAGGAGTTTTTTCCGGTGACATTTCTTCCTCGAACACGATGGGTCCCCAATGTCCTTCCAGTTTTTAATTATGCGTTAGACAGTTCATAACCCAATTTTAGTAGTTTCTACAATGTCCTTATATGTTTTCTCTGCTTAATGCATACCAATGATTTGACTCTTCTCAAACAGACTAACATCTTTTCCACTACTACGAGATATGTGTTTTGATATGGTTGTTTAAGAAATGGGAGGCAACTCACTGCACCAGTTGGGGTTAAATAACTTGTTGCCAGCTGAAAGATAATTGCCCATGCAGTAATTATCCAATAGGAGGCTCATACCTATTTGCTCAGTTAAATCCAGGTGGCGACTTTTTTTTTGGACAGGCAGTGTATTATTAAATCGTGTTTTAAACAAAAGTTTATATAATTGTGAAATCTTAACCTTCTGACCTCTATTCCCTATAAAGTGATTTAAAGGTGTGGAACTATCTACACGAAGCTCAAAAAACACTTTTTTCTTTACACTCGCTAGTGCCGATAGTAACTGAAAATACTTAAACCAGAATAAATTCAATATATTTTCTCTTTGTACTAACCCCAAAAAACAAAAGTATATCCCCATTCCCAACCACTTATGCAACATAAAGCATATCCTTTTTTTGTCAATACTGATCTCCAACCAATTTATCTAGAGCTTGCAGATGGTAATTATACCAAAGAGGGGTACAACAAAGAGAGCCCTTTACACCCACCCAGTCTCTGATGGTACTCCAGGAGCTAATAAATAATTTCCTGACAGCTCTATAAACCTTTTGGGAATTAATTAGTTGCCCAGATTTCAATAAAGTAAACATATTATCATAGTGAGATTCCCTCACCAAAGTTCTACAAAGTGGGCTATTTTTTCATTCACAAAAAAAACATAGTTGTACAGCTATAAAATATCCCTTAAAACAGGAAAGATTAAGCCCTCCCTGTTCCATTGGCTTACAAAATTTTTTTAACCGTACCCATTTTCTCCCCCAGAGTAAAGCCTCATTCACATGTCAATGTTTCACGGACGTGTGCTGTACGCGTTCTCCACGGACAGCACACTATTTATTTTAATGTGTGTATTCACACATCAGTGCTTTAGCACGGTCCGTGGGTCAGTTTTTTTAGCACAGATGCATGCTCTTTTTTGTCCGTGTTCACGGCTCCATCACGCCCATTATAGGCTACTAGACATTAAGCCCATTACAATAACGGGCGCTAGAACAGTAGTGGTAGTAGTTATAGATTTTTGCTGTAATGATGCTGACCCGTCATGAGCTGCTGTACAAATGGATTTGTTCGAATTGGTTAAAGATTTACTTTTCCTTTTGAGCAACACTGTGTAAACTTTTGATCAGATGGTCTTTCTCCATCAAAATGTTTTGTTTGACAAAAGTTGCATATCTGATTTAAATCTCCACATGTGTGGGGTATAATGTTACCCTCATTAATATTAACTATATCATTTATCAGTGCTATTCTTTCTATTGTGGCCCTAGATTCATTTGTTTCCAGTCGTTTACTCCGGCCTAATCTCTGTAATTGTGCATGTCGCAAACATTGTAATTGTCGTTCTTGTGGTGTAAGACTTGCTGTCCTAGCTTTTTCTCTTTCAGCATGTGTTTTACGTTTTTGTCTTTCTCTTATATCATTTATCCTTTCTTGTGTGGCTGTTAATAGATTTGTTGTGTCTGTCTGAAGATCTGTTATCCTGCCTCTTTTTATTTTAGCTTGTTGCTGACATAGTGTTTTTCGTTCATCTGCAGTAAGACTTGCTCTCCTAACTCTGTGTCTTTTGGCATTTTTCTGACGCTCATTTTCCTTTTCTTCAATTGATCTATTTGCTCGTCTTTGTCTTTCACTTACAGATTGTTTTTAACACTCACCCAGTTCTTGTATAGATCTACTTGCTCTTCTGAGTCTTTCTCTTTTAGCGTTTTTTTTACACTCTTAATTTTTCTTTAATTGATCTATTTGCTCATTTTTCTCTTTGTTTTTCAGCCTTTCTTTTTTTGATGTTTACTTGCTGAGCTGACCATTTCTCCAGGAGAACTTGCTTATGTAGAATTTCATTGTCTGTGTCTTTTGTCCTACTTGACAGTCACATGTCCTTTTTTGGGGGTGACATTTTGTTAGTAGAAAGTCCCAGTAATATAGGCTTGTACTTTTGTTATATTTTCAGTTACTGTAATACTGGCTTATATGTGGCTGTAATATGTGTCAATGGCACTGACTGATGGTGCTGAGACTGCTAGCACTGTGACTGGTGGCTGGTGCCACTGACTGATGGGTGAAATGACTGGCACTGACTGGTGGCTGTTGCTTGTGGCACTGACTGATGGCTGAGACTGTGGGCACTGTGACTGATGGCTGAGACTGCGGGCACTGTGACTGGTGGCTCAGATGGTTGGCAATCACTGGTTGTGCAGAGACTGCTGGCACCGACTGCTGGCTGAGACTCCAGGCACTGTGACTGGTGGCTGAGACGGCTAGCACTGACTGGAAGACAGAAGAAACCGATCTCTTTTGTCAAAGTGTTGGTGTGGCGCCGTGAATAATCTAATTCAGGAATGCTCAAACTGCGGCCCTCCAGCTGTTGTAAAACTATAACTCCCACCATGCCTTGCAATAAACTGATAGCTGTAGGCTGTTCGGGCATGCTAGGAGTTGTAGTTTTGCAACAGCTCGAGGGCTGCAGGTTGACCATGCCTGATCTAGTCTGATGCATCAGGCATTGGTGGGTGGAAATCCTGGCTGATCCACTCCTGATTCATCTTGACAAAGGTCAGTCTCTCCACATTTTGGGTGGACAGGCGAGTTCTTCTGGGGGTAACTATGGCCCCCGCCACACTAAACATCCACTCTTATGCTCCACTATTGGCCAGGCGGGACAGCATTTCCAGGGCAAACTCTGCTAGTTGCAGCTGCAAATCCAGTCCAGTGGATCTTCAATGTGGGGTGGCAGAGTACTGTCCAAGTATGCCACCACCTGGTGGTTCAGGTCCTGCTCCAGGTCTAGCTGCTGCTGCTAGTGAGTAGTTTTTCACTAGGCGGGTGAAGAAAGCTGCTCATCAGCGACTCTAGACTCAAGTTGCTGCTGATGGAGCTGGAACTGCTCCTACCTCCCCACCCTGCCACTAAAGCCATTGCAGAGTAATGTGAACGCAGAGGGCCACCTCGGTCACACCTGCGAGAGGATGGACAATGGCGCAGATAGGCAGTGGCCAGCTGACTACATAGGATGTCTCTATAGTAGTTCAGTTTGTCCTCCCTCTCAGCGAGTGTAATAAAGGCCCCCATTTTGGACTGGTAGCGAGGGTCCAACAAGGTGGAGAGCCATAAGTAATCCCTCTGCCGAATGGTGACAATTTGGCTGTCACTAAGCAAGCAAGTGAGCATGCATCGGGCCATTTGTGCAAGTGACTCAGAGAGACTCCATGCCTCCATCTCCACTGCATACTGCCACAGTGTGTCTGGGTCCTCTGCCTCATCTTCCTCATCGCCCTGTAGCTCCTCTGGCTGGTCCTGCTCCTCCTCTCCTGATACCTGTGTAGAAAAAACACCCATTTTGCTACACATTGCTTGTGCTCCAATGTCATGTGGCCTTGAGAAGTAGGCACCACGCTTGACAACCAGATTGAACACATGTGCCATGCAGGGCGCATGGCTCAGCCGTCCTTGATGCAGCGCCGACACCATGTGCTTCCCATTGTCGGTCACCATGGTTTCGATTTTCAGTTTTTGCGGAGAAAGCCAGGATACGGTTTCTTGATGAAGTACATGGACCAGTTCCTCCCCTGTGTGACTCTGTTTGCCCAGGCAAACGAGGTGCAGAACAGCGTGACACCGCTGTGCCCTGCACATGTGGTATGCTGGAGGGGCACTGTGAATTGCCCCTGTAGTGGAGTCTAAGGACACGGTGGAGGATGAGGAGGCAAAGGCGGACATTGTCGCAGGACCAACGGAGTGACAACGTGGAGGCAGAAGCGGCATCACTTGGCCAAGTTGCTGGTGTGGCTGTGCAGGAACCACCTTCACCCAGTGGGCCGTAAAGGACATGTATTGTCCCTGACCATAGCTACAGCTCCACATGCAGTGGCGTAATGTTCGCGGTCGCAGAGGATGCGACCGTGACCGGGCCCAGCGGGGGGAGGGGGCCGCTGCACTCACTTGTAATGGGAGAGCTCTGACAGGCCCGGAAGAAAGTACAGTGAGAATTCCGGGCCCCGTCAGAGCGCTCTTCAAACATGAGGGGGCACAGGAGCAAGGAGGGGAGGAGGGGGGCACACTCACCCAGCCCGGCAGTTCTTGTCACTGCCCGGCTGTTTGTTTCCATAGTGAAGCAGGGAACTCTCTCCGCTCCCCGCTTCACTGTTCTTCAGAGCTCCGGCTCTCCCCCTGTTGGCGGCACATCGCACTTCTGGCTGTGGGAGGAGCGCTGAAGACCCGGGAATTGGCCTCCAGCACAGCCAGCAGCACGATGTGAGTGTGGGAGTCTGTCATCAGGGAAGAAGGTAAATATGTGTTTTTTGTTTTGTTTTTTTTGCAAAAAGGGGGCAACAAAGAGCATAACCACAGTGAGGGGCACATATCTGGCATAACCACAGAGAGGGGCACATATCTAGGCATATTACTGTGAGGGGACACATAATCTGGCATAGCTACTGTGAGGGGCACATAATTTGGCATAACGACTGTGAGGGTGGCAGATATCTGGGCATATTACTGTGAGGGGCACATATCTAGGCATATTACTGTGAGGGGACACATAATCTGGCATAGCTACTGTGAGGGGCACATAATTTGGCATAACGACTGTGAGGGGGCACATATCTGGCATAACTACTGTGAGGGGGACACATATCTGGGCATAACTACTGTGAGGGGGACACATATCTGGGCATAACTACTTTGAGAGGGTCACATATCTGGACATAACTACTGTGAGGGGGGCACATATCTGGGCATAAATACTGTGAGGGGACACATAATCTGGCATAGCTACTGTGAGGAGCACATAATTTGGTATAACGACTGTGAGAGTCACATATCTGGCATAACCACAGTGAGGGGCACATATCTGGCATAACCACAGTGACGGGCACATATCTGGCATAACCACAGTGAGGGGTACATAATTTGGCATAACGACTGTGAGGGGGCACATATCTGGCTTAACTGCTGGGATGGGACATATATCTGGGCATAACCACAGTGAGGGGGACATATCTGGCATAACCACTGTGAGGGGCACATAATTTGGCATAACGACTGTGAGGGGGCACATATCTGGGCATAACTAACTACTGTGAGGAGGCACAAAAGTAGGCATAACTACTGTGACAGGAACAAAGGTGGGCATAACTGTTGTGAGGGGCAACAAGGAGAACATAACTATTTTGACGGGGACACAAGGTGGGCATTAGTACTGTGTGGTAGCACTTAGGGGAAAAGTCCTAGATTACCCTGCTATACATTGGCATGGCTCAGTCTTACAGGCTAGCACAGCGCCCCCTGGTGGTCATTACACAGGAGCAGTCACCATCCCTAACTTATGTGATTATTCTTTTTTTCTCTATCACCACAGTTACCTTGTTCTGGATCCAGTGGACATCATGCCAACGACAGCGACGCCCTGGATGAGGTAGGACCAGATTTTATTGGGACTGGGTGAGTGTAGCCATGCATTGGGCTTAGGGCTCTTTCACACGAGCGGATGCCGTGCGTGCAATCCAGTGCATGAAAGAGATCCGAACCCTGTACCAGACAGCAGAGACATGGAGCAGTAACATGATTGGTAATGCTCTGTGCCTCTCTGTGATCTTTTTACTACAAAATCACAGTGACAACTTTATCTCGCTGATTTTGTAGTTAAAAGATCACAGAGAGGCACGGAGCATTATCAATCATGTTACTACTCCGTGTCTCTGCTGTCCGGAACGGGGCTTGGCTGTCATTTACACAGCGGATTATATACATGGCATCCGCTCGTGTGAAATAGCCCTTAGTGTAAAGAAAATCTGCCGCCTCTTTGTAAAAATGGGGGGGTGGGGGCCCGATCCAAAGTTTGCACTGGGGCCCATAGCACTCTAGTTACGCCACTGTCCACACGTAAGCGCTGCCGTGCACTTTGGCAGACACCGACAGGCTCTGTTCTACATGTGTGTGCAGGACTGGTACTGCTCTTTTGGAAAATAAATTACAGCTTGGGACTCTTCGCTAGTGATGAGCGGAATAGGCAATATTCATTTTTGCGATATTTCACTAATTGTTCGAATAATATTCGCGACCTCCAGTCATTTTTTCGCAGTTGCGCAAATTGCCACTAATGATGCACATTTTTTTGTGCAATACGTGCAACTTCACATTTTATCAGGTCTGAGTAGATATTACTGATTGGTGCACTAAGTATTGTTGTGACATCACAGCACTGTGTATAACACAGACACTAATCCCTATCACAGCACAGTAATTCCTATCACACTACCTAACACCCTGCACCCTGCTACACTATATCACTATCTAACCTACACTGACTATATCCCACTATCTGTATTATATATATGAGCTAACTATCTAACATAATTAAATAAGGATCCAGATGAGTCTGCAAAGCACAGAGCATAGCAATAATACTGCTGTATCTCTCACAACTGCACAACTGAAAAAACTGCAGAAAATGGCTGTTGGGGAGTTTCTTATATAGTAAAGGGGTAGACAACTTTCCTATTGGTTGCTAGGGATGTTGCTAAGCTCTGAAAAAGATATTGCAGCCTTTTCATTGGCCGCCCACAAGCAAGAAGCAGTATTACTGATGAAAAACAAAAACTAGAATATTTGCGATTACTACACCCCTTTGCTTGGTTTTCCTTCCTTTGAGGGATATCTGGCTTTCATTGTGTTGTAGACCCATAACTGGGGCTCCACATTTATTTTGCATATTCCTGTTTCCCAGGGAACTTTGCACTTCGGATTGCTGTGTTGAGACTCTTAAGTGAGGCTCTGCGGTGTTTTTTGCAGCTGGTCTCCCTGAGATCAGCTATTGTTGTGTTTGAGTAGTCTCCGAGACATTGCTCCTGGTTAGCCAGAATCCTACTCCACACTGATGAGGGGCAACACCCCGAAACAGCTGTCTGTGGATGGATACCTAGCTTAGGTTTTCCCTGTCACATCCTTAAAGCTTGTAAAAAAGCGGGATCTTGACTTAGGGGCCACTTAATATGGTGGATTTGGTGATCTCTGTAACGGAGACACCCCTTTGCTTGGTTTTCCTTCCTTTGAGGGATATCTGGCTTTCATTGTGTTGTAGACCCATAACTGGGGCTCCACATTTATTTTGCATATTCCTGTTTCCCAGGGAACTTTGCACTTCGGATTGCTGTGTTGAGACTCTTAAGTGAGGCTCTGTGGTGTTTTTTGCAGCTGGTCTCCCTGAGATCAGCTATTGTTGTGTTTGAGTAGTCTCCGAGGCATTGCTCCCGGTTAGCCAGAATCCTACTCCACACTGATGAGGGGCAACACCCCGAAACAGCTGTCTGTGGATGGATACCTAGCTTAGGTTTTCCCTGTCACATCCTTAAAGCTTGTAAAAAAGCGGGATCTTGACATAGGGGCCACTTAATATGGTGGATTTGGTGATCTCTGTAACGGAGACACCCCTTTGCTTGGTTTTCCTTCCTTTGAGGGATATCTGGCTTTCATTGTGTTGTAGACCCATAACTGGGGCTCCACATTTATTTTGCATATTCTTGTTTCCCAGGGAACTTTGCACTTCGGATTGCTGTGTTGAGACTCTTAAGTGAGGCTCTGCGGTGTTTTTTGTAGCTGGTCTCCCTGAGATCAGCTATTGTTGTGTTTTAATATATACAGTAGCTCTATATTCTATATTTTCGCGAATTCTCGAAGTGCCGATATTCGCAATAAAAATCCGCGATTAGAATATTCGCTATCAACACTACTCTCCAACTCGGCTCGGCACAAGCCATCAGTTCTCTGAAAGGTGCAGAGTCCACCACTTGGAAAGGGAGGGATTGCAGCACCAGCAACTTGGACAGGAGCACAATCAACTTATGCGCAGTTGGATGAGTGCATGCCTACTGTTGTCTCTTGGCAATCGCTTCGGTGATTGATTGCTGACGGAATGACTGACGAGGAGTAGGAGGAGCAGGAGCATCAGGACCAGCAGATGATGGGAAGGACAGACAGTTCCCTTTGGCTGAGGTGTTGGAGCCTTGACTGCCTGAAACCAGGTGCATGCCATTGGGTGATGCAGCAGTTGCTGCGGCAGGCTGGACCACCACATCGGAGCCATGGTTCTTCCAAGCCACTTTATGGTGACGTTGCATATGTTGACGCAGCGCCGTGGTGCCAAAATTGGCACCCTGGCCACGCTCCACCTTCTGCCCACAGATTCTACGTATGGCCATGTTCACCTCCTCTGGCGGCTTAACAAAGAACTACCACACCGCCGAGTAGGTGATTTTACCCCCAACACTACGTACTGACTGACTGCTACCGCCGCTGACTCTGTGAACCCGTGCACCGCTACTTCCCAAGCAGGTAGGCACCTGCGAAGCGGGTGGTCTACCCCGGGCACATTTGACTCCCGGCCATGCTAGCAACTTGCTGGCTTTGCCGCTGGCTCAAGGGGAAGCTACTACCATCTTCTCCCGATGATGATGAAGCCCCTTCATCACCCGGCTCCCAAGTGCGATCATCTACATCATCATCATCGAGTACTGTCTGCACGTCACTGATGTCCTCCTCAACCGTCTCTGGGTCAGGAGCCTGACTGTCTCTAGGGCCTTCTGATGTCTCTCCCTGCACTAAGTACACTGGAAAATGGCAGAATCCAAGATGGCTGAGGCTATTTATAGGGCTGTGACATCACAGGGCTGGCTGGCTGCTGATTGGCTGCATGCATGGCATTATGGGTGATCCCAGAGTTCCTTGCTCCATGTCCTCACACGTGCAGCAGCCTTTTTGGAAAAAATGCAATTCGTTACCACGAAGCGTGAGGAAATTCGGATTTGGTGTGATTCGAATTTTTCCTGAAATCCAGATCGAATTCCACTTTGTCAGCTTCGATTTGCTCATCTCTAATATTTATATACACACACACTCTAGTAGATATCCTGTCCAGGGATGGTGACTATATCCAGGACAGTTCCTAAACCAGGATAACGACTGAAATCTATATTTAGAGAAATCTAGGCTCACAAAAGTTAGCTCACACTAAATACCCAGGACAAACCAAACCAAAGTCCATTTGTGTGTTGTTCCACTCTCTGGCCTACTTTCATAGACACTGGTGGAATCTGCACATTCACCTGTACAGTATTTCCATATGGGCGCTGAATGCAGCAGGAGCAGCTGGCCTCAGGTTGGTGAAGCAGGAGCAGCTGAGACAAAAGCACAGATTATGTATAGCAGGATGAGATGGCATCCTACCCCCACTCCCTTGGTACCAACCACATCATGCTGCACATTGCTGTACAGCACTTCAATGTGGGTACTGACTATGACTGTAGCAGGAGCTTTGGTCTCAACCACTATGCCTCGGCTTTTGACTGTCCTCTACTGTATAAACAATTGTGTCAAGTCCCTTTGGCCTACAATTATATACTGTATTTTCCAGGCTACAAGACTCACCCAACTATAAGATGCACCCCAGTTTTAGACAACAAAAATTAGAAAAATATTTTTTACTTAGTTAACATTCCCTGGTGGTGTAATGAAGTGGAGAGGTCAAGTTCAATAACTTACAGATGCAGCATGCAGCATCCCGCTCCTAGAAGTCATATATACTGCAAAGTGCAAAAGTATACTGTCATCATGTTATATATGTATTCCCTGTTTATTTCTGTAAGCACATAATATTTTTAGGCCTTATCTCATAGCCATCATTAGATGGGGCTGGTGTTACTCTCTATATAAGGAGAGATTGAGTCGGCACAGATAGTTCAGTGTGTTAATCCAGTAAACCAGTTCATTCGGAGACAGCGCAGTGTTAGAGCAAGCACAAAGATGTGAAGTTGACACCCTAGCCACCCCTAGACCCAGCTACCAGCCAGGGGGAGGCCTTAAGGAGAAAGAACAACTACCAAAAGTAGGCCAGATGTAACAGAGATGTATAGTGAAAGTCCGGTAGACATAACTTATCTAAAAGGACTTATGGACTCTATGGCATCCATGTTCAGGATGCCTGAGCATTCCAAATTGCAGTTTGGCCCACTGTGCGAAATTCAAGATGGATCCTGTGGAAGTGTACTGTAACTACAGAAACCTGTTCAAGAATTCTAGAAGTAAAGCCTACACAACATGCCTGAATGCTTGTGTGTACAAGTCAGCTAGAGAAGTGCAGGATAAGGAAGATTACTTAAAAACATCTAAGGAGACACTGGTTTGGCCTATGGTTATCTGTGCAGCTGTGAGATCTGTAGCATCTGAGGAGACTGCATTTCTGTGTAACATCAGGCGGTCCATAACAAGTAAGACCTGTCCTGAAATTGCTTCATATGAAGCTTCAGTAAAGAATCATTTGCTGTTACCTTGGACTCATTATTTCTACATTACATTTGCACCACAGCTGACATACTATATATAAACACAGCACAGCTACACACACCCCATTCCTATACACACCTAACAAATACAGCTTTGCTACATATACATCTTACATACATGCACACACACTATTATGGTTATTAAAAGATCACATTTCTCTATACTCACGCCACAATATTTTTCTGGTTCTGGCCCTTCCCATTCATTACTAGAGATGGCCCGAACTATTCTCCGGCGAACATAGCTTGTTCGTGTCCACCGCGGCGGGCGAACATATTCGATGTTCGCGTTCGCCCGTATACTTTATCATTGAGCAAACTTTGACCCTGTACCTCACAGTCAGCAGACACATTCCAGCCAATCAGCATACCCTCCCTCCCAGACCCTCCCACCTCCTATCTAAACGCAAGGAAAGCATCCATCTTACATTCATTCTGAAGCTGCAGTGTTAGTAATTGTAAATCGCAATGCGATTAATATTACCTGTATTATTCGCATTGCGATTACAACTTAGATCTGAGTTCCTAATGGTTGTATTGCTAGAATATATTAACAAAGATAACGAATATAGCACTATATTCTCAATCTTTGTTATATTCTAGCAATACAACCATTAGGAACTCAAATCTAAGTTGAATTTGCAATGCGATTGATATAACCTGCATTAATCGCATAGCGAATTCAACTTAAAGCTGAGTTCCTAATGGTTGTTGTATTGCTAGAATATACGTTATATTCTAGCAATACAACCATTAGGAACTCAGCTTTAAGTTGAATTCGCTATGCGATTAATGCAGGTTATATCAATCGCATTGCAAATTCAACTTAGATTTGAGTTCCTAATGGTTGTATTGCTAGAATATAACGAAGATTGAGAATATAGTGCTATATTCGTTATCTTTGTTAATATATTCTAGCAATACAACCATTAGGAACTCAGCTCTAAGTTGTAATCGCAATGCGAATAATACTTACCATTATTAATCGCTTTCAAATCCATTTGATGCCTCTATTTGATTGTATATGACAGTTGACTATGACTACCACCAATGTTCTGCTGCCTCCAAAGCAAGATATCTGAACCCCCCAGGGGCCATTTGGGCATTTTTGATAGAAAACGCATCTGCGTTTTTATAATTTTTTCATTTTTTAATTCTTTTTTTGAATTTTGTATTTTGCCACATTTGGTTGCATATTTACATTTGGTATAGGCAAATATGGTAGTCTAGATCATGTGTCTACACCAAAACCTAGGATCATTGTTTGACAGCATATTTTCAAAGCCATGTAGCTGAATATATATTTGGGCAGAGTAATGATCTAGACTACCATATTTGCCTATACCAAATGTAAATATGCAACCAAATGTGGCAAAAAACTCAACAAAATGAGTTTTCTATCAAAAATGTCCAAATGTCCCCTGGGGGGTTCAGATATCTTGCTTTGGAGGCAGCAGAACGTTGGTGGTAGTCATAGTCAACCGTCATATACAATCAAATAGAGGCATCAAATGGATTCGCAAAATGATTAATAATTGTAAGTATTATTCGCATTGCGATTACAACTTAGAGCTGAGTTCCTAATGGTTGTATTGCTAGAATATAACGAAGATTGAGAATTCAATCTTCGTTATATTTTAGCAATACAACCATTAGGAACCCAGCTCTAAGTTAAATTCGCAATGCGATTAATGCAGGTTATATTAATCGCATTGCGAATTCAACTTAGAGCTGGGTTCCTAATGGTTGTATTGCTAGAATTATATAACGAAGATCGAGAATATAGCGCTTAATTCTCAATCTTGGTTATATTCTAGCAATACAACCATTATGAACTCAGCTCTAAGTTGAATTCGCAAATAAGATGTCCCGAGACTCCCGGCGAACAGTTCCGGGGAAATAACTTGTGCGCATTCATCGCGGTGGGCGAACATATGCGATGTTCGGTCCACCCTCTATCATTGAGTAAACTTTGACCCTGTACCTCACAGTCAGCAGACACATTCCAGCCAATCAGCATACCCTCCCTCCCAGACCTTCCCATCTCCTGGACAGCATCCATTTTAGATTCATTCAGAAGTTGCAGTCTTAGTGAGAGGAGGGACAGTGTAGCTGCTGCTGATTTAATAGCTAGGCTAGTGTATTCAGTGTCCACTCCAGTCCTGAAAGACTCATCAGATCTCTGCTGTAAGGACAGTGTCCTGACAGCCCCCCAAAAAGCCCTTTTTAGGGCTAGTACATCAGTCTCCCTCCCAGACCCTCCCACCTCCTATCAAAAAGCAAGGACGGCATCCATCTTAGTAGTTGTAATCGCAATGCGATTAATACAGGTTATATTAATCGCATTGCGAATTCAACTTAGAGCTGGGTTCCTAATGGTTGTTGTATTGCTAGAATATAACGAAGATTGAGAATAGGAACCCAGCTCTAAGTTGAATTCGCAATGCGATTAATATAACCTGTATTAATTGCATTACGATTACAACTTAGATCTGAGTTCCTAATGGTTGTATTGCTAGAATATAACGAAGATTGAGAATATAGCGTTATATTCTCAATCTTCATTATATTCTAGCAATACAACCATTAGGAACCCAGCTCTAAGTTGAATTCTTAATGCAATTAATGCAGGTTATCTTAATCGCATTGCGAATTCAACTTACCACACTCCACGTCAACTACGTAATTTTCCATGGGAGTTTTGCCATGGATCCCCCTCCGGCATGCCACAGTCCAGGTGTTAGTCCCCTTGAAACAACTTTTCCATCACTATTGTGGCCAGAAGGAGTCCCTTTGGGTTTTAAAATTCGCCTGTCTATTGAAGTCTATGGCGGTTCGCAATGTTCGCATGTTCGTGAATATTTGCGGAAATTCGCGTTCGCCGTTCGCGAACGGAAAATTTTATGTTCGCGACATCACTATTAATAACATTATCAAACACCCCAGTACAACACTGAACATTTTATACAGCAAAATCTTTTCATGATGTGGAGGATGGTCACATATACTTTGTGTTCTAAGAATTCTTGTTTAAAGTAATATTATTGGTAACATTGTAATTCCAAACTAAATATAGTTAGATGCATTAGGCTATATTGACAGTTGCAATGTGTCTTCTTGGAAGCCAAAATGCATTGCTAGATCCGTTGTATGACGGATGCCACTGGTGCCAGGTTGCCTCCAATAACTTTCAATGTATTTTTATCTAGGTTTTTGGCTGAAAAAATACAGCTGCATGCATTACTATGTCATAAATGTTACTATTTGTGAACAGAGGATGCATATGGTAACAGCCAATAGCTTATTTTACACTCTTCACCTTGACAAATTAAGGTTTTTCCATCTTATGACTCCATCCCCTGCAATCTCAAAGTAATTGCAATTGGACAATCATTCGAATTTTTTTTTTCCAGATCCAGATACAGTACAAATAAATGGACGTCCTGGTCAAAATTCATTCTGGAGGTGACTTTTCAACACAGATAATTTTAACAAGCACTTGTGAACACATTTACATGTCTCAAGCAGGTCAGGAATATAAATGTGGACATAAGTATTCTGCTATAACTCTCCATGACATAGAGAGTTTTTTAATCAGTACTTTACCTGCAATAAATGAATTGGGGCACTGGAATTAATAGGTGCCTTGTCCTTGATGTAAAATTTAGTAATAGGCACCGTATTAGGTTAGTAATGGTAATGGGCAATGAACCTGAATAAATTGAATTGTTTCTCCAGTTTTGCTTTTTTCCGTCCAGTGTTCTACATGGCATTACCCTCCACAGAGCATTCTCTATACATAGTCTATATCCTTAGGCTTCACTGAATACAGCATATCCATGATAGCTGTTATATGGAAGTGCAAACAAACACACTCTGTCTGTTCAGCTGTAGCTCCTGAAATTTGAGCTTAGGGACTAAATTTCATAAACAAGTATATTACTACATGTCAGCGCTTTTAGGACTTAATAAAAGTTAGAGAAGCCAGACTAACCCTTTTATTTATTGACTTTTGTATAAATACTGTATTACATGGAGCCCTGTATAAGGGTACCTACAAATCTTTTTACAACTTTTAATGAATATCTAAAACATTTTAACTATAGCTCCAAGCAAGGCACCATAAGTAATATCTACTGTACCCCCATGTTGGTTTTTCCGATTATAATGCAGGTAAGGCTAAAGTCACATTATCACTGTGGTTTCTGTATTCCTGTTCTGTTAGAGCAGTGGTACCCAACCTTTTGTACCCCAAGAGCCCCATTTGGGACTGAGAGATGGTAGTAAGCCACATTCAACACAACCACCATGCATATGTCCTATTCTAATTAATAAGACCTGCATGCAATACTTGTCAGACATTGGTTGGTTACCTCAGTAAATGGCCCAATCAGGATGCAGTAGAGTATTCCTGAGTCCAAATGTCACACCTAGCTATTATCTGGGATTGGACAGCCCATAGAGGTGAAGGAAACTGGTATGGATGCTGTGCATTTCTATAGAAGGTGCTGATGGATGGGTTGCACCCCATTCTACTCCATCAGTACCAATTTTCAAAGACATACCGGTGCAAAGTAGATCTGGATTAGTTGCCCATAGCAATCAGTCAGATTCTACCTTTTATTTTCCAAAGGAGCCGTGAAAAATGAAAGGTGGAATCTGATTGGTTGCTATGGGCGACTAAGCCAGTTCTACTTTACACCAGTTTGATAAATGGCCCTAATAGTTCACAAAAGCCTGACTGGTGGTCCCTGTCCACTAACACTAATACATTTATACCTCTCTCAGACCCCCCTCCCCAACATCACCCATATTTACGGGAGCTGTCCAGATCACTAAACTGACTGGTGGATCTGGCCTCAGTCAGGGAACTCAGGAAGGGCCCCTTCCTCACACACTTATTGACATTGTGAGGTATATGGGCAGGAGAGCGCTCCCTAAGTCCCCTCAGTTATTTAGACGTGTTAGAGCCTCTGTTAGTTTGGTGTTATGGAGAGCTCACCTAATAAGTAGTCATTTTACCCTAATCCCAGTTCTCCTTCATTTCATTTTTAGTACATTTTATCCAAGTCCGACTGTCAAACACACATCTTTGGGCCTACCTCTCTCTTATTAACTCTGTGCTGGCTCCTCTCACTGAGGAGAGACAAGGTGGTAGTAGTGCGAGCCACAAAGCAGGGGCTCATGAGCCACATGAGGCTCACAAGCTACCGTACGAGTCGGGGACCACTGAATCACAGGAATGGAGAGGGTAAAAAAAAAATTGATCCATTTTATGCCAAACGAATTTAATCAGCTTCTATGAGCAGGTAAGTTCTAGACTTGACAGCGGCGAATCAATGGATGTCGTATATCTGGACTTCTCCAAAGCATTTGACACCGTACCTCATAAAAGGTTAGTATATAAAATGAGGATGCTCGGACTGGGAGAAAATGTCTGTATGTGGGTAAGTAACTGGCTAAGTGACAGAAAACAGAGGGTGGTTATTAACGGTAGATACTCAGATTGGGTCACTGTAACTAGTGGGGTACCTCAGGGGTCAGTATTGGGCCCTATTCTCTTCAATATATTTATTAATGATCTTGTAGAAGGCCTGCACAGTAAAATATCTATTTTTGCAGATGACACTAAACTGTGTAAAGTAATTAACACTGAAGAGGACAGTATACTGCTATAGAGGGATCTGGATAGATTGGAGGCTTGGGCAGAGAAATGGCAGATGAGGTTTAACACTGACAAATGTAAAGTTATGCACATGGGAAGGAATAATGCAAGTCACCCGTACATATTAAATGGTAAAACACTCGGTAACACTGACATGGAAAAGGATCTAGGAATTTTAATAAACAGCAAATTAAGCTGCAAAAACCAGTGTCAGGCAGCTACTGCCAAGGCCAATAAGATAAAGGGTTGCATCAAAAGGGGCATAGACCCCCGTGATGAGAACATAGTCCTATCACTTTACAAATCACTAGTCAGACCACACATGGAGTACTGTGTACAGTGCTGGGCTCCTGTGAACAAGGCAGACATAGCAGAGCTGGAGATGGTTCAGAGGAGGGCAACTAAAGTAATAACTGGAATGAGCAATCTACAGTACCCTGAAAGGTTATCACAATTAGGGTTATTCACTTTAGAAAAAAGACGACTGAGGGGAGATCTAATAACTATGTATAAATATATCAGGGGTCAGTACAGAGATCTGTCCCATCATCTATTTATCCCCAGGACTGTGACTGTGACAAGGGGACATCCTCTGCGTCTGGAGGAAAGAAGGTTTGTACACAAACATAGAAAAGGATTCTTCACTGTAAGTGGAATATAGCCAAGGAAACAAGAGAGGCGCTCATAGGGTGAAAAACGTATTAATAGAATAGGGCCTTTTTTCTGTGGCCAAGGCGGTTGGGCTCACCTGGCGGGCATATAGGTAATGCCTTGTGGTGGCGATTCCCTGGAGAGAGATGTGGTAATAGGAGGGGTTGCTGCCTGGTGTGTCCGAAGATCCCTTTAGGTGAATGGCTAGGTCGCCGTCTCGGGTTACTTGAAGTATACAGGAATGGCTATTTCGTTGCTTTTCAGCAAACTCAGCATGTGGACATCATATTGGCGCAAAAACACGACCCGAATTATTGTATCAACAATATTTATTCATGGACAACGCGTTTCGGGGTCTTTGAGGCCCCTTTATCAAGTCTATAAAAAATTTTTTATATAAAAACTTCAAATTATTTGTGGTTTAGTGGTATAAATAGTAATAAAAAGCGTTATTCAATGGGTACGTAATTAATAATAAAAGCAATGTAATTAAAAGTAGATAAAATTCATAGGAATTAAAAAATTGGTAAAAGCTTTTTGTATAGGCGAAAATGAACATTCTGTGTCATAGATCATTTGATGAACACTGTCAAAAACATAAGTTTGTATCTTAGATAAATTGATACTTGTATTTCTTATATATTAGTTTTTTATTTTTTTACTTTTTGTTTATTTTTTTATAAAAAATGTTTATCCTTTATTCTTTATTTCTAATTTTCTATTTCTTATCTTTCACTTTTTCTTTACACTTCTGTATGTCAATTAATACATATAGTGTGTGTTATTGTAGACAAAATGGAGAATAAAAATTACCCTTAAAAAAGCAACAGCAGAAACACATACCTGTTATCTCTATGGACCAGGAGACAAATGGGATTAACTTTTGTTGTGGTCTGTGGCAGCCTAAACCCATAGAGATAAATGTGAATATAGAGTTAGGAAAGTTATTTTGGTCTGATATCAAGCATTAATTGTTAGGGGTGTATGGGAGATATGCATTATATAAACGGAAGGTATTATTAATAGTATTCAATCTGGTATTATGAATAGTGCTATGGATATTGTATGGCTATTCAGAGACTGTTAATGTTGTCTGGCCGCGGCTGCCCGCCAGGGCTATGTTACCTACCTGCGGGAGCAGAGGAGAGCTGCTGTGTTCGGCGTTCTCTCTCCTGCACGTGGTGGGAGAGGCTCGCAGACAGGCGCGCAAGACTGTAAGCGCGCGCGCGCTTTCTGCCGGCCTTAGATCATGTCGGGGTTGGTGGGGGCGGAGCTATCGGCAGCAGTCAACAAAGACTGTTCTGTTGTAATTAACCAGTGCCCCATCATATTGGTCTAGGAGGAACTGATTTGAGTGATGAACTGGGAGGGTTAGTGGGTTAGGGGGTGATGAATGTAATTGGGATGATAAAGATAGAAGATAAGAAAAATATAAATTGATAAAAATAATACGAATTGATTAGATATTGGAGTAGTAAAATGAACGGGACTTGTTAGGAATTATGATGGGCTTTGTGAATATAATGAGGTTGAAAGGGTTGTATTGTGATGATTATTTGCTTGTTATGGGGTGGTGGATGTTATGGATGTGATTTGATTGGACTTGATATGGCGAGGGATGAAGAGTGAGTAAACATTAAAAAAAAAAAAAAAAAATTTAAAAAAATTAAAATTAAAAAAATTTATTAAAATTAAAAAAAAAATAAAAATTTTGGGATGTTAGAATGTATGAGGCAAGGGATGGATTGTGTTGGGTGATTTGTGTGAACTGGTGGACTTTGTTATGGATGTATGATGAATAGGGACAGATGGGATGGAAGTGTGTGGAGATTTTTGCGGAATGAGTGGGAGTGGGAATGGGCTTGTATATTGAATTTGGCAGGTATTTAGTTGATTCTAATGAGAAATGTTGCTCTCCAATGCAATGGGTTATATTTTTCTGAATACGAGACTGTGATGATTAATTTTTGTTAGAAACAATTGTTTTCCAATGATTCGTTAAGTCCTTCCGGTTCCAAAGTGCGCAATTTAAAGATCCAGTACATTTCTCTTTTTTGAAGTGTGCGAAATCTATCAAGACAGCTTGGGTTAATTTGTTCAATGGGTGTGAGTTTGAGTAGGCCTGGATCTTTATTGTGTTTTGCTAGGAAATGTCGTGATACGCTATGTTTCAGGTAACCTTTTCTTATGTTTGATCTATGTTTGTTCAGTCTTTCACGTATCGTCTGGACTGTTCGGCCGACGTATTGTATTCCACATTCGCACTCAAGGAGGTAAATGACAAAGGATGAGGCACAATTCAAGAAACTTTTGATAGCAAATTCTTCTCCCGTCTGGTTGCTTTTAACTGTTTTGCTTCGGTGTGTGATGTTAATGCAACACATGCATTGTGTGTGGTTACATTTATAACTGCCCAGAATAACCGGGAGTAGTTGGCCGGTTAGTTTATTTTCTGGTTTTCTCTCTCTGAGTTTGCTCGGGGCCAGTAGATTTTTGAGCGTTTTAGCTCTTCTAAACGTGCAAAAATATCATCTTCTACAAGAGATATATAGATGATCTGATCTTGATCTGGAAAGGCAATGAAGAGGAGGCAAACGACTTCACCACATACTTGAACACAAACAACTGGAACTTAAAATTCACAACAAACAGCTCTCCATCTTCCATTGAATATTTAGATCTTCTACTCTTCATTGAAGATGGAACCATTAAAACGAAAACCTTTTTCAAAAAAGTTGATAGTAATAATTATTGGGACTACAGAAGTGCACACTACAAAAAGTGGAAACAAAATATACCATTCAGCCAATTCAAGCGCATCCGACAAAATTGTTCATCTACTGCCGACTTCACCACACAAAGCAACATCTTAGTATCAAGATTCAAAAACAAAAAATACCCCGACGGAATTATAAAAGAAGCCCTAAACCGAGCGGGAAATCTCACACAAGAAGAGTGCCTAGACAGCCGTAAGAAAACAAGAAATCTGCAAGAATCAAATAAATACAAGACATCCTTCATTACAACTTACAATAACAATCACATGAAACTGCGCAATATCTTGTCAAAACATTGGCACATTCTAACAAATGATCCTTACCTAAAACCAGATCTCCCAAAAAAGCCCCAGATCACGTTTAGAAGAGCTAAAACGCTCAAAAATCTACTGGCCCCGAGCAAACTCAGAGAGAGAAAACCAGAAAATAAACTAACCGGCCAACTACTCCCGGTTATTCTGGGCAGTTATAAATGTAACCACACACAATGCATGTGTTGCATTAACATCACACACCGAAGCAAAACAGTTAAAAGCAACCAGACGGGAGAAGAATTTGCTATCAAAAGTTTCTTGAATTGTGCCTCATCCTTTGTCATTTACCTCCTTGAATGCGAATGTGGAATACAATACGTCGGCCGAACAGTCCAGACGATACGTGAAAGACTGAACAAACATAGATCAAACATAAGAAAAGGTTACCTGAAACATAGCGTATCACGACATTTCCTAGCAAAACACAATAAAGATCCAGGCCTACTCAAACTCACACCCATTGAACAAATTAACCCAAGCTGTATTGATAGATTTCGCACACTTCAAAAAAGAGAAATGTACTGGATCTTTAAATTGCGCACTTTGGAACCGGAAGGACTTAACGAATCATTGGAAAACAATTGTTTCTAACAAAAATTAATCATCACAGTCTCGTATTCTACAAAATATAACCCATTACATTGGAGAGCAACATTTCTCATTAGAATCAACTAAATACCAGCCAAATTCAATATACAAGCCCATTCCCACTCCCACTCATTCCGCAAAAATCTACACACACTTCCATCCCATCTGTCCCTATTCATCATACATCCATAACAAAGTCCACCAGTTCACACAAATCACCCAACACAATCCATCCCTTGCCTCATACATTCTAACATCCCAAAATTTTTTTTTTTTTTTAATTTTAATATTTTTTTTTAATTTTAATTTTTTTAAATTTATTTTATTTTTATTTTTTTTAATGTTTACTCACTCTTCATCCCTCGCCATATCAAGTCCAATCAAATCACATCCATAACATCCACCACCCCATAACAAGCAAATAATCATCACAATACAACCCTTTCAACCTCATTATATTCACAAAGCCCATCATAATTCCTAACAAGTCCCGTTCATTTTACTACTCCAATATCTAATCAATTCGTATTATTTTTATCAATTTATATTTTTCTTATCTTCTATCTTTATCATCCCAATTACATTCATCACCCCCTAACCCACTAACCCTCCCAGTTCATCACTCAAATCAGTTCCTCCTAGACCAATATGATGGGGCACTGGTTAATTACAACAGAACAGCCTTTGTTGACTGCTGCCGATAGCTCCGCCCCCACCAACCCCGACATGATCTAAGGCCGGCAGAAAGCGCGCGCGCTTACAGTCTTGCGCGCCTGTCTACGAGCCTCTCCCACCACGTGCAGGAGAGAGAACGCCGAACACAGCAGCTCTCCTCTGCTCCCGCAGGTAGGTAACATAGCCCTGGCGGGCAGCCGCGGCCAGACAACATTAACAGTCTCTGAATAGCCATACAATATCCATAGCACTATTCATAATACCAGATTGAATACTATTAATAATACCTTCCGTTTATATAATGCATATCTCCCATACACCCCTAACAATTAATGCTTGATATCAGACCAAAATAACTTTCCTAACTCTTTATTCACATTTATCTCTATGGGTTTAGGCTGCCACAGACCACAACAAAATTTAACCCCATTTGTCTCCTGGTCCATAGAGATAACAGGTATGTGTTTCTGCTGTTGCTTTTTTAAGGGTAATTTTTATTCTCCATTTTGTCTACAATAACACACACTATATGTATTAATTGACATACAGAAGTGTAAAGAAAAAGTGAAAGATAAGAAATAGAAAATTAGAAATAAAGAATAAAGGATAAACATTTTTTATAAAAAAATAAACAAAAAGTAAAAAAATAAAAAACTAATATATAAGAAATACAAGTATCAATTTATCTAAGATACAAACTTATGTTTTTGACAGTGTTCATCAAATGATCTATGACACAGAATGTTCATTTTCGCCTATACAAAAAGCTTTTACCAATTTTTTAATTCCTATGAATTTTATCTACTTTTATTTACATTACTTTTTATTATTAATTACGTACCCATTGAATAACGTTTTTTATTACTATTTATACCACTAAACCACAAATAATTTGAAGTTTTTATATAAAAAATTTTTTATAGACTTGATAAAGGGGCCTCAAAGACCCCGAAACGCGTTGTCCATGAATAAATATTGTTGATACAATAATTCGGGTCGTGGTTTTGCGCCAATATGATGTCTTCACTGTAAGAGCAGTGAGACTATGGAACTTTCTGCCTGAGGAGGTGGTGATGGTGAGTACAATAAAGGAATTCAAGAGGGGACTGGATTTATTTCTGGAGTGTAATAATATTACAGGCTACAGCTACTAGAGAGGGGTCGTTGATCTAGGGAGTTATTCTGATTGCCTGATTGGAGTCGGGAAGGAATTTTTTTCCCCTTAAGTGGGGAAAATTTGCTTCTGCCTCACAGGGGTTTTTTGCCTTCCTCTGGATCAACTTGTAGGAAACAGGCCGAACTGGATGGACAAATGTCTTTTTTCGGTCTTATATACTATGTTACTATGTTACTATTTCCATTTGTTCTTTGAATGGCTTATTCTAAGCAAAAGAAAAAGACCAGCGCAACTGGTCTGTTTCTCTGTTCCTCAGATGGAACATAAATACTGAAAACACAATGCTTAGCCTAAGTACTATAGGTAATCCTATTGAATCTCTGTTGGCTCTGTGCATAATCTGACAAGAATACTAACTGGAATGTGATATACGGTATCAATTAAGCAACCCGAAGACAAAGGTTCACATTTAGACAATATAATAGCATGCGATATTTGATGTTTAAACACTGCATTGTTGACTGATTGATATATTGGTGGCTTTAGGTAGAGTATGATATAGGCTATATTCTCACCCAAAGAATACCAACTCAGAGATTGGTCCCCAGACACCCCACTTACCAAACCACTTAAAGTAGTGGGCTCAGTCAGGTCTATGCTGTACTGGCTTCCAGGGGCATAGCTAATCGCTCATGGGCCCTGGTGCAAGAGTTCAGCTCAAGCCCCCTGTCCCTCAGTGCCATGGGCAGGGAAGCACATTGCCTTTCTGCCTGAGATAAAAATAAAATGGCACCGAGCCCCCTTCATGCCAAATTCTCAACTTAACCCCTTCCCTCCAGCCCTACTGTTAAAGACATACTTGGAAAACATTACCCACAGATCTACGACACATACAGGGTAATAGAACAGTTGAGGAAGTCTGGATGGGCCAAAACGCATCCTTTTTATCTATGATTATCTGCTGACATAAAGACTATACTTTATTGAAACACTGAGCGTTTGCTGGGATTCTTCTGACATAGACCCCCATATCAGACCTCAGATCTGACCCTCATTAGACCTCCATGTCAGACCCCCGCTCTAGACCTCAGATTAGATCCCCCTTTAGACCTCAATGTCAACCTCCACATCAGACCTTAGATCAGGTCTCCATGTCAGACCCCCCATATCGGACCTCAGATCAGACCCTTATTAGACCCCCATGTCAGATGCCCATATCAGATCAGATCATAAAATAATAAAATTAACTTACCTCTCCTGCTCCGCTGCCCCGCTGCCACTCTCCAGGTCCAGCATCCTCTCTTCCAGTCAATCCCTACCCGGTCTTCCTCCGGGCCGGTGCTGCACTGTCACCTGACTGCGTGCAACCAATAATGTAATTGACCCCAAACCCTTGGAATGTCAAATTACTAGTGAATTATGGTGGGGGCTGAGTTTATCTAATAATTGTGATATGCAGTTCTGGGTGATGATCTTACAGTTTCAATGTAACCTACAGGCACATAAGAAATCAGATGGTGGCTGTGGCGTTGTAACAATGGGTCTGGGGGAAAAAACGGATGCAACATGGACGTCACCCAGACGTCATCTGTATCTTCTGCAGATCAGCATTTTGCAGACTGCAAAATACATACGGTCGTGTAAATGCACCCTAATTAGCCCCCGGAGAAGCATGAGATCACTGTCTGATCTCCTGCATTTCCTGGACAGATCACACATATTGTACACTGTCAGCGCTTACCACAGACGAAGTACTGATGTCAGCCAGACAGGGCAGAATATGTATAGTATATATGGCCAGTGATATAGGAGGGAGGCAGTAAGTGCATCAACAGTGAGCCACGGGGGTCTTCACTGTTCAGTACTGTGCTGTGAAGACGGATGAGGGGAAACTTCAAAGGCACTTTTGTAATAATAATCAGAATCACTTGACTTGCCCCACACATTTATGAAAAAAAAGACACCAATAAAGTGAAATTTTAAAACACCAATAATACACATGAGGAAGGTAGTAGTGTGGGAATACAGAATTTTTTGCCTTGAAGGCCAATTTGAGAGATGGGAACATGTGGATAAATCCCTGAAACCATACTATTCCTAATTAGCCACCATCTACTGAGGTCACCAGCATGTTTAATTAAATACATACAGTACATACAGGCACACCTCATATGAGCACCTACACAGGCCTCCCCTTCACCTTTGTCACCTGCTGTCTGCTGTCAGCTTACTTCTTCAGAATTCTCTTCCAGTTCTGATCCCTTCTATTAGGAAGTAGATGGAGACTCCCTGCCCATATGGAGCTACATGCAGTGACAGGAGACTAGCAGACCAGTCAGGCTCCAGCTAACAGCCGAAAAGTCAGCCACCATTCATCCTATGTTGAGGGCTCCTGCTCTGAAAAGTTATGATGGGAGTGGGGGATGGGCACAACTACCCGAGCTCAGAAGCAGGCCTCATGACCAGAGGAGGAGGGGCCAAGGTAACAGCTGCTATAAAAGAGGAGACTGCAGCGTGCGGGACTGGATGCAGACATCCTCATTGGTAGCTAATGTCTTCTTTTACAGAGCATACAGTCCTCCAGCCCGTATTTATTGTCTCTGGTGTGCCCTTAAGGGGAAAATGTGATGCACACTGTGCGCAGTCCTACAGCCCAAAGACACTTCCCCTCTGCACTGTGTCTTGGCTGTGTGCCACTTGCAAGGAGGGCCCTGTGGTCCCCCCTGGCTTAGGGGCCCGGTTGCAAATGTAACCGCTGCTACCCCTGTAGTTACGCCACTGCTGGCTTCTGCTGGTGTTTGTCTTCTTTCTAGCAGTGATTCAGACATCGGAAAAATCCTTATGTTGTGACTAGTGATGAGCGAAATTATGAAAAATTAACTGAATTTCACAGAGAAATCACTTCACAAAGCACATTCCTTTGTATGTAGCGGGAGCAATGATGGGGAACAGCGTTTGCGCCGCTCCCTTCATTAAACCCCTCAGATTCCGTGTTCATCGCTGATTGCGGCATCTGATGCTACAATTGTGGGGTTTCTGGCTTTAATCTAGTAAAAAAAATACATATTTACCTTAGGCCTCATGCACATGACCATATGTTTGGTCCGCGTCCGAGCCGCATATTTTGCGGCTCGGGCGTGGACCCATTCACTTCATTGGGACTCTGTGTGCTGTCCTCATCCGTTGCTCCGTTCCCTGGCCCCCGCAAAAAAAATAGAGAATGTTCTATTCTTGTCCGTTTTGCAGACAAGAATAGGCATCTCTATAATGGGCCTCCCGTTCAGTTCCGCAAATTTGCGGAAGGCACACGGAGCGGCTTCCGTGTTTTGCGGATCCGCAAAACACACACGGTCGTGTGCATGAGGCCTTATCCATTTCCTTGCGGAGAGGCCATCTTGATTGAACACAGCACGCAAAAACTTGCGCCGAGCGCTGTGAAGTCAACTCATCACTGATGTTGATGCGTCGCCAGTCCAATGTGCTGCCGTGGTCACATCACACATCATCCCATGTGAGATTTTGCGCTGTATCTTCAATCAAGATGGCCACAACGGCCTCTTCGTGAGCAAATAGACAAGGCGAGTATGTTTTTTGGTGGGGTTTTTTTTGCTGCCATTTTAGAAAAAATAGATTAGTTACCACAAAGCACAAGTAAATTCAGCTTCTTGGTAAATCGTATTTTTCATGAAATTCAGATTGAAGTCAATTCTATGCTGCCAATAAACTTCTATTCTGACGGAATGCAATACGAAATGCCTCTTATAGGCTTCCCTGGTGAATGCCGTGGTAGAATGCCATTATGGTCCGTGGTAGCAGAATCCGTAACGGAATTCTTAGGTAACCTGAACTCCAACCTTGTACATCGAACGTGAAAACACAAGTTCGCTCAACACTACTTATTACCTGTAAATATATATTTTAAATACGTACTGATATATATTTTTTTATTTAATTGATCTTCAATATATTACCGTATATATAGTGAATCAATGCTATCTCCAATTATGTATTTTCACTGTTTGTAGTGTTTTTCACATGGTATGGCCTATTTATTTGAATTATATGAATTTTTTTCTACTTTGTTGGATAACATACTTTATTTATATTTATATGTTAAATAAATGTATGTGTTACTTTTTTATTTGTTATAATTTTTGGTATTCATGTTTACAGATTTCATAATTTTTTGGATTCATTTTTATTTATTTGATCATGCACCATTTTCTTTTCCCCTGTTTTCTATAGCATAATAATCTTTTATTAGAATGAATTGTATTTTAATCTTTTTTGTGTATTTGATCATATACTGTGAATTTTGTTGAGCACCTCAATAGATAAGTATTTATTGAGGTAATATTTGTTTAGGGGTATAAACTTGCACCAATATACGCATTCATTTAAAATCTATTCTTTTTAAAGGGCATCTCTCATCAGATTTGTACCTATGAAACTGGCTGACCTGTTGCATGTGCGCTTGGCAGCTGAAGGCATCTTTGTTGGTCTTAAGTGATTTTATGTGTTACCGCAAGTGATTTTATGGCCAGTTTGGGCTTCTGTGCCTTGCCAGCTGCACCCCACCCTCTCTGGCGCTGCGCCTCTTGCTGAGATGATCCTGCGAGACCCATGACCTCAGCGCCGGGTCTCGCGGCATCACTAGAGTCGCAGCAGTTAAAATCTTTGTACTGGACGCAGAAGGTGAGCGCGTGCGGCAGGCTGAACGGAAGCTTGAAGTCCAGAGATTGCAGGTGAGAGAGGGCCCGATGCAGCAGAGCCAGGAGCAGCAGCTTAGCAGCCCATGCCAGCCCCATCCCGACAGCCCCAGCAGCCAGACTTGATCCAGTTCATTCAGCTTGTCCCTCCCCAGTAATCTGCAGCAGCTGCACATTGTCCTGTTATGCAATAAGACCTGCCCCTGGGCTGAGCTCAGCCTGCACCCGCCGCACCCCCTGCACCCCGAGCTCCTGTGCAGTGCACACCCTGCAGCAGCCCATGTGCTGTGCACCCCCTGCACCACCAGCCCCTGTGCGTCCCATGCACCACCAGCCCCTGTGTGTCCCATGCACCCCCCAGCCCCTGTGCGCCCCCCAGCCCCTGTGCATCCCATGCAGCCCCTGTGCGTCCCATGCACCCCCAGCCTCTGTGCGTCCCATGCACCCCTAGCCCCTGTGCGTTTCATCCGAGGGCAAAATCATTAAATATACTGGGCAAAAAATGAAATATATACAGATGGGGTCAAAAACTACAACACATTCGACCCTATAGTGTGCAGGCGGGGGGGGGGGCCCAATTAAAAGTTTGCCCTGGTGCCCATGGAACTCTAGTTACACCACTTGCTGCAGAACCTCATAATACACACCTTAGCTGCTGCAGAAACATCATAACACACCTCATCTGTTGTAGAATCTCATAATAAAGACCTCAGCTGCTATAGAACCTAATAATACACACCTCAGCTGCTGCAGAACCTCCAAACACACACCTCACCTGCTGCAGAACACCATCATCTGATGCTAGAGAACATATAAGGCTTTGATCACATCTGAGTTATGGGCCTCATTCACAGATCAGGTCATAAATGCTGGATTCAATTTTTTTGGTGTTGTGGTCCATGAAGTGCCAGATCCGGAACTACGGTGATTTTCGTTGTTGTGCTCCTTTGACAGGGCAGAACAGCGAACGTCACCAGTAGTGACGGCATAGGCAATATTCGAATTCGCAATATTTTGCGAATATTTGGCCAGATATTCGCCATAAATTAGCAAATTCGAGAACTCATTATTTACTTGATTGCGAAAATCAGCAATGTAATATATTCGTGATAAAAATTCGCAATCAGAATAGTCGCGATCAACAGGGGTAGGCAACTTTCCTATTGGTTAGTAGGGATGCTGCTAAGTGTTGATATTTGCAATAAATTTGCGATAAATTCACGATTAGAGTATTCACAATCAACACTATTCATGAATATATAGCACTATATTCTAAATATTCGCGAATTCTCGAAGTGGCGATATTCGCGATTAAACTTCACAATTCGAATATTCGCGCTCAACACTAGTCACCATCACCAGCACAGATGTGAATAAAGCCTAATACACACCTCAGAAGCTGCAGAACATTATAATAGTGACAAGGGAACTACAAGTCTCATCATCACCAGATTGTTTTTATTGGAAATTAAGGAGCAACACAGAGAGAGGTAAAATGGAGAGAACTACAACCCCCAGCATGTCCAGGCTGTTATTATTGGATACAAGTGGATATTATTACACAGAGAGAGTATAAGGCTGGGCTCACATCACTGTTTAGTTTTTGGTACTTATGATCGGTCAGAAGAACAGAAAAAAAAACAAAAAACTGATCTTGTATTTTACGCATCAGTTATCACTTGGGCCTGTAGTTGGCGCTGAACGACCACGTCCTCTCCCAGCAACAGGAGCTCCACCAACACCACCACGACCATGCCCACGTCCCTTATTTGATGTTCTCCTCATTATTTGCGCTCACCCACCAAGCTGAAAGATTGGTTTCTCTCCCGTGTCAATTTAACTGCCAATTTAACTGCCAATAGTCAACAATTAAGTTCACTAAGGCAGTGCCTGTGTCATAAAAATGCTCTGTGGACCAAGAATAAAGTTTTTGAGGCCTAAAACACACTAATTCTTAATTTCAATGCAGAAATTTAAAATATGTATTTGTACGCTGTATGCACAAGTGTTTGGTGAACCCCGAACACGTTTTTTCTCCAGTAAAACACAGTACAGCACTATTTTCATGTTGCTATTTAAAATTGGTATTTGTACGCTGTATGCACAAGTGGTTTGTGGACCAAGAACAAGGATTTTTGTAATAAAACACAGAAAAGCACTATTTCACTGCTATTAATAAAATATAGCTATTTTTACGGTTTATGCAAAAGTGGTTTGTGGACCCAGAACATGGATTTTTTCAATAAAAAACTGAAAATCAATATTTCACTGCTATTAATAAAACGTTCGTATTTCTACGCTGTATGCACAAGTGGTTTGTGGACCCAGAACATGGATTTTTTCAATAAAACACAGAAAATCAGTATTTTATTGCTATTAATAAAACGTAGCTATTTCTACGGTTTATGCAAAAGTGGTTTGTGGACCCAGAACACAGATTTTTTCAATAAAACATAGAAAATATGTATTTCACTGCTATTATTAAAACGTAGCTATTTCTACGGTTTATTCAAAAGTGGCTTGTGGACCCAAAACAAGGATTTTCTTTAATAAAACACAGAAAAAACTGTATTCACTGCTATTAATAAAACATAGTTATTTCTACGGTTCATGCAAAAGTTGTTTGTGGACCCAGAACACGGATTTTTTCAATAAAACACAGAAAATCAGTATGTCACTTCTATTAATAAAACGTAGCTATTTCTACAGTTTATGCAAAAGTGGTTTGTGGATCCAGAACACGGATTTTTTCAATAAAACACAGAAAATCAATATTTCACTTCTATTAATAAAACATAGCTATTTCTACAGTTTATGCAAAAGTGGTTTGTGGACCTAGAATAAGGATTTTTTTTTTATAAAACACAGAAAAGCAGTATTTCACTGCTATTAATAAAATGTTGGTATTTCTACGCTCTATGCACAAGTGGTTTGTGGACCCAGAACAACGAATTTTTTTTAGAAAACACAGAAAAACGTTGGTATTTCTATGCTGTATGCACAACTGCTTTGTGAAGCAAGAATATTGTATTTTTCCCACAAAAAAAAAAATGTATTCACTATTTCACTGCAGAAATGTGTATTTGAGTGTTGTATTTGGAACTGCATTGTGGACCCGGAATACTTCTATTTTTCCCAAAAATACACTGAGGCTCTATTTCACAGCAGAAATGTCAAATGTGTATTTGGGCGGGGTATTTCAAACTGTTTTGTGGACCAGGAATAAAGTTTTTTTTCCAGGAAACACACTGATGCACTATTTCCCTGCAGAAATATTAAATATATATTTGTACGCTGTCTGCACAACTGTTTTGAACACCAGGAATACGTTTTTTCACCCCAAAAAATACACTGATTCTCTATTTCACTGAAGAAATGTAAAATATGTATTTGGGCGGTGTTTTTAACACTGCTTGGTGGACCAGGAATACTTCTATTTTTCACAAAAATACACTGAGGCTCTATTTCATGGCAGAAATGTCAAAAGTGTATTTGGGCGGAGTATTTCAAACTGTTTAGTAGACCAAGAATAATGTTTTTTTCCCTGAAACACACTGATGCACTATTTCCCTGCAGAAATATTAAATATGTATTTGTACGCTGTATGCACAACTGCTTTGTGAAGCAAGAATATTGCTTTTTTCCCCACAAAAAAAATGATTCACTATTTCACTGCAGAAATGTCAAATGTGTATTTGGGCAGTGTATTTCAAACTGCTTTGGGGACCAGGATCACCGCTTTTTATCACAAAAATACTGCATAAATTGAATATACGGTTTAGTGCATTGTATACACAAGTGCTCTGTGGCACCACAGGTCACAGACTGGACAAATGGACTATGTCACCCCTTAATTATACAAAAGGTAATGTAGGGGACTTGAGCAGCCAGAAAAAAAACATTTTCTCCTTCACTGAGCTACCAAAAAGGATTAAGCTGATGTCCCTGCCAGGCTGGCAGACATGCAGTACATTGCAGTGGCTAAAATGGCCGCCGATCCCCACCTCTGTAACAGATGGATTTTAAAAAAAAATTCCTTGGCAGTGGCTGGGTACAGAAATGTAGGATTGCTGAAGCTCCCTCCCTCTCTATTTGTTGTATCTTCTGGATTAAAGTACGACAGACTTCTGTCCTATCCTGTCCCTGATAGCACCGGCAGCAACTTTTCTCTAGGCTAACATCAGCAAACTCACGTGCGGCACTACGTGACTCCAGCTTATAAAGAGGCTGGGTCACATGCTGCACTCAGCCAATCACAGCCATGCCATTAGTAGGCATGGCTGTGATGGCTTCTTAGGGCAAAGAAGTAAAATCCTTGCTGATTGGCTGCTATGCAGCCCTTCAGAAAGTGGGAAGAATCACCGAACAATAGACCCGAACCTGAACTTTTATAAAAATGTTCGGGTTTGGGTCCGGGTCCCGAACACCCCAAAATTCGGTACGAATCCTAACTATACAGTTCAGGTTCGCTAAACCCTAGTAGGCACTCTATGGGTTCCATAGTGATGCTCCTTATAAGGGTTCTACTTACTATAGAACTGCCAGGGGAATTGATGACATTTGAGCAGCATGGAAGATGATTACTGTAAATTCAACCCTGCAAGGTTAGAGTTGAAGGGAGACTGTAGAGGAGAGGAGATGGTGAGCTGGTGAGGAAAACAGAGTCACCATCAACTTGCCAAGATGGTGTGTGCTTAGAGTACCTTCAGTCCTTGGAAAAGTTAGTTCTGACGGTGCTCCATGGCTTGTGGGAAACAAAATCTGGTTGGCTTGTGTACGACTTTAGGGAAGCATTAGCTGGGTCAAGCATGGTCTGTGTGAGACTTTAACCTGTGAATTATTAGCACCCAGCATATAGCAGAAAGTTAACTGCCTTATGGCATGTAACTAGGTCTATATACTTTGTTGGGGGTTGTTTTAGGGGCCTCTTGAGAGTAAGAAAAAATGTACTATTTTCATGTGTTTAAAGAGGACCTTTTACCACTCCTGGCATGCCTTTTTTAATAGCTTCATGCATTCCTCATGTAATAACAATTCTGGAACATCTATTCTTATGGCTCTGTGTTGCGTTATTTCTTTATTATTTCTACTAGAAGGTATGAATAAATTGCTAGCAGTCTGCAGTAAGGGTACAGAGGGGTGGTAACAAGTTGGGGGGGTGTACCTGCACAGTGTGACAATGGTAGCAGTGATTGAATAGAGTCAAACTGTGCAGGGTGATCGGCAGCAAGACAATTATCAAGAATGAGCGTTCCTGTAATGCTAATGTGGCGTACCAGACACACTTTACGCAAGTCGTCACACTCTGAACAACCTTGAGGGCCGGGATACACTACAACTTTTAATAGCTCCGCCCTCTGGAGGCGACATCCCGCCTCTTGTGGCCAGCGAGGGGTGAGGGATGTCCCACCGGTGGGCCAGAGAGCCCTTGAGAGAATGAGAAACACATCTTCGCGTAGTGACATGCTTCCGGCAAGACTGCGTCTGTCTCCCTGGCTGCCTGACAGTTTCTAGGAACTCTCCTGTCCAATAATTGCCCTGGTTGTTGGCCAGTGTAAAAAGGCCCTTTAAACCATATTGAATATTTTTCTCTCTCAGAACACTAATGCACTCCAATGCAAAGCATGTTAATGTTCTGTTGTTTTATTAGAGAGAGTTGCACTATGCAGTTATTTATATATTTTCAGGTTTTATTGTGCATTGACTTTATTTATTTATTCATTTGCCATTCATTTATTTGTTAGTCTTTGTAAATTTGATGTATTAGATATGCTATAGTCTTAATGAAAGGACAATATATCAGTCCAAAAAAGCCCTCACTTAGTTTATTGCAATTCAGTTTTTAACAAGAGTTTTCTTTAATATAACGTGTGGAACATTTTTATTAAATAGATTCATTTTAATTTGCATTGCAATCCCTCTATTTTTCTGCAGAAAGACTATACAATATAGATATTCCATGCTGTGATTCCTGGATATATTTCTAAATGGAGCCCTGCTACTTATGGCATTTACTGCAATAATAAACTTTCACTGAATTATTTAAGGTGGTCTGGGATGTTTATTTCTCATGGCACCTATTTATTTATTTTTTCAATACAATGTTTTCTACTTTTAGAATATAAAAATTCATACAGTATAATGGATCCAGCAATATGAGCAAGTACATAGCAAGTACATGTTCAATTGTCAACTATATCATGAGCTATTTATCATGATATAAGCTACTCCATTTCAAAAATGTGAAAATTACAGAAATCAAAAATATATTTCTAACACTTGTAAAATATATAAAATAAAAAATATTCCTAATACTGTCTTGGACACAAAAGTTATTTCACTCCATGGAACAACCAGATGTCCCAGAAATGCTTCTAAATTAATTGAGTACATTTCCCTTGATATTAAACATAAAGGAAATATTCCTTACATTTGAGTGGACAGCTCTTTTTTCTTACCCATATTGATGGATATCTAAGGAATTTTGCATGTACAGTATGTAACCACATAGTAATGCCCCAGGGAAACAGAAAAATAGTCAGAGCCAGCAATAAAGTACCTGGAGAATATGAGCCTAGTGATGCAATATTGCAAATTTCTGTTGTGTTATGAAAAATATTCTTTAGGGGTGGCAATTGTTGATTTATATGTTTTGGAAATAACACATTGTTATTAGAGCAATGGTAACATTTGGCAGCATTTGTATCATGTTATATAATTTTATTTTATCATTATTTTTTCCAGTTTCTTATGCCAATAAATCTGCAGTGGATGATAGCAGTCTGAAATTAGATATCTAACAAATTTTGCTAGACAAAATTTTTAGAAAATTCCGAACAATGAGGACCAAGGAAACTAGGCCTTAGACACATGGTTGATGCCCAAGGCTCATTCATTCATTGGATGAAAGCGTTGTTCATCTCTTCCAACTAAGACTGAGAATAAGTCCTGAACACTAGGTGGCCAGGAAACAGCGGCACAGAGCTTGCTATTTCAGTAGTTCCCATTGCGATACACTATCTGCAACTAGTACCACTCCTGTCCTCTCCCCACACACCTCCCATCTGGGTCACTGCACATCCCAAGGAATGGGGAGTAGGTCAGACACCCAATGGATATGAACCTGTGCAACAGAGTCTCGGTCCGCAAGGTGTCCTTTTAAGATGAGATAAGTGTTTTGTGATGCCAGTTGCAGTGAAGCAACAATGGGACAGAGTCGCTTTAAGAAATGGTGTTGGTACCCAGGTGTAGGAATGACCAAGTGGTATAGGGTGGCCTATAATGTCCCTTAATGTTTTGTGCACATGTCACGGTGCTCCTACCTGGATACGCTGGAATCCCAGGCATTGGCTCTGAAGCAGACAAAAGGGTTAGTTGGATTGTGGGATGAAGAATAAATTGTGATGAAGTTGAAAAGCAGCTTTACTTGAATAAACGTTTCTCCAAACGATTTACAGACTTTGTCTTGGTTCCCAACAAGCTTTAGCATCAACTCTGGCAAGCGAATAAACTCAACTGACTGAACTCAAACTCAACTCTGAACTGACTACCACAAAATGGACTCCTGCATCTACATCAGTTGCTCTCTGGCTCTGCTGTGCTGACAGGCTTACTGAATATCTTTGCTTTAGCTGTAGCTGCAACTTCTCTCTTTGCAGTCTAACTCTAGATTTTTCCAGGGAACTTTTCCTCCTGGCTTTAGAGGCTCCAAGCTGTGGCCTCCACATCCAGCAGTGCTTAGGGTGCTCTAGCTGGCTTACTTTACTTGGCTTAGGCACGTTCAGCAGGGACATCCTTCCCCTAGCTGGGGGTGTACTAGACTAACTTCCAACTATCTAGTCCTCTCCCCTCCATAGAAGGAGAGTTAGAATGGAAATAAGGGTTCTTTTCTCTGTAACTGCAGCATTGCAATGCTTGCTGCCACCTATTGTTGAATAAGGCACATTACATTACAACACAATAGTTACAAGAAATAGGAAATGCACATTGTGAAGGACTTGGAATAAATACACAGATGACATGACACTAGCCCATTAGAGATAGTAGCGGGGTGCAAAAGTGGTAATGCCACTCTGAGGCATTACACCTGCAACACAGGAGCCAAGATCAACAGCCAGAAATGTTTTTTTTAATGCCAGTCGCTGCTCTACTGCTTCCTTGAATCGATGAGAAGGGGGGTGCATCTGTCAAAATATGCTGCAACAGTGTTCATTCTGCACAATAGCATCTTTTCCCCTTATGGATGCACAGCCACAGCTGAGACACACAGAAACATGCAAATACCTTCTTTTGTGCATGGCTGCACACTTGACCGACAAAATGAAGTAATCATGGCTGACACTAGAGAAGTAAAGACCCAAAGTCCTTTGTGAAATGTGTATGGTTGCATCTATACACATTTTAATAGAGGTTACCTTGCTGGAGGCTGTCACTTTTTGACACTTGAATGGACCTGTCAATCCAATGAATTAGTGCTATGTTGAATGGGTTGGATTGCAACAGTGGAACCCAGCAAGGAGGCATCTTAGTCTTGATGCACAACTGCTTTTAGCTACACTGGAGCGCTGGGCTGGATCTTGCGTTAGGAAATATAAACCAGGTAGCGGATGCAGCGGTCTTGGGGAAGTGGTGTTACCAGCACAGCATGTGGATTAATCAAACACGCATGTTCTCCATTTCCCCAGCCCAGCTCATAAATGCATAGAATATATGATATGCCATTAAATGGAAAGTGGCACAGTCACTAAACTGATGCGAGTCTGCAACACTCGTGCCTCATTAACGAAGCCAAGTTCAGCTTTGTATTTTGATACAGTAATTTATGAGAATAAATGAAGTGACACATGATAGAGGCGAGACAAGGTAAGTCTCGAAATATTTGCTGAAACTTCAGAAAGAACTCCGTGGAGGCCATACAGTTTACAGTAGGATGGAGCCGATATTCTTATGTAACTGTAATCTGAACCCGATTCACTCAACCCTAATGGATAAGGGTACTTTCACATTTGCGTTGCTGGATCAGGCAATCTGTATTCAAACGTAAATCATTTGTAGACGGATACGGATGCGGATCCGTCTCACAAATGCATTGCAATACCGGATCCATCTTTCCGGTTGTCATGTGGAAAACTGATCTGGTAATTATCTTTTTCACATTTTTAAAGGTCTGCGCATGTGCAGACCGGAAGATCGGATCCGCCAATAAGGTAATTTTAATGCCGGATACGGCACTATGACATTTCAAAGGAAATTAATGCCGACTCCGGCATTCCGGCAAGTGTTCCAGAATTTTGGATGGAGAAAATACAGCAGCATGCTACGGTATTTTCTCCGGCTAAAAAACGTAAGAGGGACTGAACTGATGCATCCTGAATGCATCCTAAATGGATTGCTCTCCATTCAAAATGCATTAGGATTAAACTGATTAGTTTTTTTTCCGGTATTGAGCCCCGAGGATGGAACTCAATACCGGAAAAGAAAAATGCTAGTGTGAAAGTATCCTAACATACAGTAGGTTAACATGTTCTAAGCCAGGCTGTAGAGAAACAGGAAAGATAACAGCTTCAAATACATTATGAACAATACAGGTATATGGCAATACAAACATAGTATAGAACAATAATGGCTAAATATGTGGCAAGGCCAAGCCGCACAATTACACAGTGACAACTCCATGTAGCAGGGTCAGAACTGTCCTAACAGTGCTCTATTAGCTGCTGATAGCCAGAAATGCAACAAATCCAGCAGCTTACCGGCTATACTCCAACAAAGGGAGGGACTATAAAGCACAGGTCCTCTTTCTGTGCAGACATGGAGGAGACTGCCCTGCTTCTTCTCAGAGTGCTTTTCACTTCATTTTGGGTGGAAAAATAAGGAACAAGGGACAATTACCAACAATTGCCACTAAATAGCGCCCTATGTCTATAGACAGCACAACTTATTTAAAAAAAAAAAAATTATATATATATGTATATGTTGGTAAGGCTGATTAGTCAGCCTGCATTTGTGGGAGGGGCGGAGGCTCTTCATATGCGAGCCACAGCCTCACTCATGGGCGTGTGTTCTCAGGTGCACAGCTGCTGCTGGGTGTCATTAGCAAACTAGCTTCCCTAGTGGTAGGATCCTTTCTTTGCAGCATGGAGCTTGTTATTTTGCTCTCTGCTACCGTAGCATGCCATAATAAGTAAGTAAGTTGGGCCGGGGCCGTCTCTCCTGACTGACTTTGCTAGCTAATGGGAGGCTTCGTCTCAGTATCTGCCACCTCAGGTTTGTTCGTTGGGGCTAAATATTTCTATTTCTTCTCAACTTTGTTTGGTAATAGGTGTTAGTTCCTATAAATCTTACAAGTTTTAGTTCGCTTTGTTCGTCTCGTATGAAAAGTTACTTCAGCCGGTCTGCGTAAAGGAAGAGTTACCCGGGCTGCACGTGACGTCATGTTTGGAGATCGGACGCAGCTGTTATTGTTTAGGCCTCCTGTTCCTTGCCATGTGTCTCCCCCTTCCCCTACCACCATCTTTAGACTTCACGTATTTCACTGCTTACATCACATTCCGTACCCAGCCGACATCCGGATCCGTAATACATGCCTGTTATTACATGTTGTATACTCGGCTTACAGCCATAGCTGCTACTGTTACTCGATTTTTATTCTCTGGACACACCACACTGGTGTTCACAATTGCTCCACTCACAACCAGAGCTGCGTTCATGCGTTGACTGGTATACCATGTTTGCTCTGCTCACAGTGAGAGCTGTGTTTACACGTCCGCTGTCACAACATGTTCATACTAGGCTTGTTTCAGAGCTGCATTCACGTTCTCTGTTACATCATGTTTATGCTCCACTCACATTTAGAGCTGCTATTCTTCCAATTTCATTCTTGGCCACATCCAGAGGTGCATTCACACTTATGCTGTAAAATCATTTTTTGCACTCCACCCACGACCAGAGTTGCATTCATACGTCTATCGGTATATCATGATTGCTCTACTCGCTCACTTTTAGATTGCAATTATACGTCTGCTTTATACCATGCTTTTCATGCTCTACCCATACTCAGAGCTGCGCCCATACCATGTTTTTTAGGTACCACTCACATCCAAAGCTGCATTCACCCCTTTGTTGTTACATCATATGTTGTACTCTGCTCCCACTCAAAGCTGCGGGAATTTACAATATACATTATATATTTGTACTTGTCTATAAAGATATTATTATACACTAGATGAATCAGAGTCAGACAGTTTGTGATCTCCTAGCCTTTGATCTCCGAGGCATAACCATACAAGTTTGAGAATAATTACTTCTTTCTTTTCTTGATAATTTATACAGGACATGATAAACTGTTAATGCATTAGAAATAATGTGAAATGAAACATGAATGATCTTGGCAATCAAGGTCCTCCCATATAAGGGCCAGCTCTAACAGCATCGAACAGTAATGTAGTGGCAGTACAATCTCTTATAAGAGTTCTTCAGACACAGTAGTGTATTTTTTACCTCTCATTGGCTAGAACAATTTGCATCTTTAGTTTGTAAACAAAGGAGGAAAGGAAAAAAATCAACCAACATTGAACCTTTATGGTAGAAATGTCTAGATTATGTAAAGTGTATTTTCTATTCAAATTAAGGACCACTAAAATAGCAACATCTCAGTGTTTGCTGAAACTGGTTCCGGTGACAAAAATCATGACACTTTATAGAAACAGATTTTTACTTGATAGATCACACAAAGGAATACAACAGTCTTGTGTCTCTGTAGAATATGCTGGAATGCATAGAAATTCCAACTAGTAAAAGTTCAACCTCCATACACATCTGAAGGAACAACAGCAATAGTGAACCATTGGAAGCAGGTAAATGATTAGGCAGTCCAGCCATAGTTCTTGGTAGCTGTTAAGCCCCAAGAACTGGTAGCATGGCAATCAATTTTTTGGTTTAAAGTGAAGAGTAACCAGAGCAGGGAGCATAGTGTAAGACTGATGTGTCCATGGCCTTCTGATACACTACTCCTTAAAGGTAATCTGCCTCCAGCGACCTCTATCCAGCGCTTTGCAGTGCACATAGCGGTGGTTCGCCTGGTTAAAACGCTGGTTTTCTTTTGTTGATCCGGGGCTCCACTTCTGAGTTATGATACTTTTTCTTAATATTCAAAAGAGGCCTTTGGTGCAATGAGGTATCACCCTTGCTCTTGTTGCACCAAAATTCCATTAATTTCTGTTGCCAGACCCTCCATCATTGTTTAGCCACGTTCTGGCCCTGTCAATCAAAGCAGACAGGGAGGGGCTGGCCACCGAAATGAGTGGAGCTTGAGTGCAACAAAAGAAATGGTGACGCCCTCATTGCACCAAAGGCATCATTTACACATTAAGAGAAAGCATCATAACTTGGGAATGGAGCCTCAAATCAACAAAAGAAAAACTGTGTTTTACTAAGGTGAAGTACAGTTATGTGTCTATGAAAACAGTGGGATAGGGAGTGTAACGGATCGCCTGGCACCCCGACTGGGTACCTCCGTTGAAAGATGCTCCTAGCGCTTCTTGAGGATCCCAAGCGCTCTAGACGACACCACAACCACCGAACCTGAGAAGCATACGAATCCTCTCAAGCCTCTGAATGCTGTAGACAGTTGAATAGGAACCATACGAATAGGTTTGCACTCCTAGCAGTCAGACTGAGACGACACTTCACTTTGAGGGTTAAACAGGCACTCCTTTCCTGGGGCATACAGCCTCTTTTATTTACACTCCACAAACATAGTACGGCCCACAGGGGTTTGAAATACAACCAATCAATCCGTACAATAAACACAGACACTCCCACACAAAATACAGCGACCAATCAACATACAGCCAGATATATCACAATCCCACATGGCTGGTCCATTGTGGATGCTGATTAGGTCACAGCAATGTCCATTGTGAATATTGATTAGGTCACAGGCGATGTCCATTGTGAATGGTGATTAGGTCACAGGTAATGTCCATTGTGGATGTTGATTAGGTCACAGCAATGTCCATTGTGGATTCTGATTAGGTCACAGGTAATGTCCATTGTGAATGCCAACTGTCATTGGGGCCATAGTCGCAGGGTAAGAGGCTAGCAAGCATGCCTCTCCAATGCCCAGGGATACATGGCAGTTTGTCACATATCTCCCCTTTGGGGGGAAGACTAACCAGGCACCTGACCTCCTGTCGGTCAGTGCCTACGTTAGTCGATCCACCAACCCACAATAGACAAATGCCAGAGTAGCCCACCCACAACAAACAGGTACAAGAGTGACCCACCCACAAGAAGCAGTTACTGCACCCGGATATTCCTCTGGGGTGCTGAGGCAACATGCTGTGGGGAGTTGAGGGAGGGCAGAGGCCGACTGCACTCTGCCCAGCTGCCAGCTCTTCTGCTGGGGGCTGGGAACATAGTCCGGCTCAGTAGCCAGGGGAACATGGGCACCAGTGGGGGTTAACATCGCCTCTGTTAACCCTGGGGCCAAGTTAGGTGTTAGCTGGGGAGGAGAGTTTGTACTTACCCCTCCTCCTGTTGTCCCGGTGCGGGTAGTTGGGGATCTGGACAGGCTGTCCAGCATCCCTGTAGGTCAGGCACAGAGACCACGGTCCCATCTGCGCCGTCTGGGAGATTGGTGTCTCCCTTGTTAGGGTAAGCTGCCGCTGGGGAGAGGGGGTGCTGTGTTCCTCTCCCTGAAACACAGGCTGCTGCTGGAGTGGGAGACCGCCTGTCTCCACTCCCGTAACATTGTCCTGCTGCTGGAGAGAGAGACCAACTGTCTCTGCTCCCTGTAGGACACACTGCTGCTGGGGAAAGGACGACACCTTCGGCCCCTGGACTTCACACTGCCGCTGGGGGAGGACGACACCTTCGGCCCTCTGTAACTCACACGGCTGCTGGGGAGGAAGGACGACACCTTCGGCCCTCTGTAACTCACACGGCTGCTGGGGAGGAAGGACGACACCTTCGGCCCTCTGTAACTCGCACGGCCGCTGGGGAGGAAGGACGGCACCTTCAGCTCCCTGCAACTCACACTGCCGCTGGGGGGGAGGACGACATCTTCAGCCCTCTGTAACTCACACTGCCGCTGGGGGGGAAGGACGACACCTTCGGCCCTCTGTAACTCACACTGCCGCTGGGGGGGAAGGACGACACCTTCAGCTCCCCGGGATACACACTGCCGCTGGGGAGGAAGGACGACACCTTCAGCTCCCTGGGGTACACACTGCCGCTGGGGAGGAAGGACGACACCTTCAGCTCCCTGGGGTACACACTGCCGCTGGGGAGAAGGGACGGCACCTTCAGCTCCCTGGGTTACACACTGCCACTGGGGAGGAAGGACGGCACCTTCAGCTCCCTGGGGTACACACTGCCGCTGGGGAGGAAGGACGGCACCTTCAGCTCCCCGGAACGCACTCAGCCGCTGGGGAGGGCGGACGATACCATCTGCCATGAACTGCAGGTACTCTGCTGTTATCCTCCTCACGAACTGCACAGATTTCTCCGGGGGGTTGGGTCCGAAGAAAATCAGCCGTGATCTCAGCTCTCTGTCAAATTCCTCCTGCGTGTAGCTGGGTGCCATGCTTGTTCTCCTGAAGTTCTTTCTTTTGTAGATAGGGGCGCTGTACGGGTACTAACGTTGCCCTCACTTTGTAATCCAAGGAATGGTGTTGCCCTGTAGATGTCCTTCTGGGCTGTGGAAATGTCCTTCTGGGCTGTGGAAATGATCCCGCTGCTTGTCACCAAATGTAACGGACCGTTACGCACACAACTCCGTTTAGGCGATATTCCCTTTTCAGACACACCGGCAGTTACTGCAATCACCAACTTCCCGAACTGCAAACCACACAAATTCACCAACTTCCGAACAAGAGACACACGAACCCTGGAAGCAGCCGAACAGGAAAAGCAATATGAAGAGCTTACACTCCTGGCAATCAGCATACAGTCAAATCACCCCCAATAACGAGACGACACTTCGTTCTGAGGGTCAAGCAGGAACTCTTTTCTTTTATTGAGGGCATACAGCCTCTTTTATTTACACTCCACAAACATAGTATGGCCCACAGGGGTTTGAAATACAACCAATCAATCCGTACAATAAACACAGACACTCCCACACAAAATACAGCGACCAATCAACATACAGCCAGATATATCACAATCCCACATGGCTGGTCCATTGTGGATGCTGATTAGGTCACAGCAATGTCCATTGTGAATATTGATTAGGTCACAGGCGATGTCCATTGTGAATGGTGATTAGGTCACAGGTAATGTCCATTGTGGATGTTGATTAGGTCACAGCAATGTCCATTGTGGATTCTGATTAGGTCACAGGTAATGTCCATTGTGAATGCCAACTGTCATTGGGGCCATAGTCGCAGGGTAAGAGGCTAGCAAGCATGCCTCTCCAATGCCCAGGGATACATGGCAGTTTGTCACAGGGAGGTTGCAGGTGACAGATTCCTTTTAATGATAAGATGGCTGAATCGAGAACTAAGACATCAAGAAAGGGCCTGTGAACCTTGGTCTGTCTATGACAATGTTCCTTTGACATGATTTGAATTAAAGTATCCTTTTGACGTTTTGTAACCTATAATTGCATAAATGCATAATGTAGAAAATGAAAAGGACCCCTCTTTATCATCACCTTCCTAAAGCTCCCTAAACACTAGAGATTTTGGACCAACAAAAGGAAGAGTCAGATGATTTTCTGCCAGTGCCTCTTTGTTACATGAATGGGTATAACAATTTGCCGACCAAAGGCAAATATATTCCATGTTGGATTATTTGGTTATTATTGGATACTGTCATTCATGCCAACTACAGACCTTCATCTTATGAATGGGTGTCCAAACTAGGCCACAGTATCAGATTGATCTTTGATTTGCTGGTTTAACTCACACAACAGCCTTCACAGATCAACCATGAATGACAAGTTGTTCAGAAAATAACCAGCTGAAAGTCCTAATGGTTTCGAATCCAAGGAAGGACAACATCTGCATGGAGTTTGTATGTTCTCCTGGTGTTTGCGTGGATTTCCTCCAGGTACCTCGGTTTCCTCCCACATGAAAAAAGACATACTGATAGGGAACTTAGATTGTGAGAGTGAGACCCATTGGTGACAGCCTGATGCTAATGTCTGTAAAGCACTGCGGAATATATCAGTGCTATATAAGTGAGGAAAATAAATATGGCTAGGACCTGCCACCAAGGTCAGATAGATTCTAGAATGAAATGCACAAAATTTTAGAGCGGCAGCCCTTCATTCATTTCTATGGGAGAGTCGAAAATAGCCAAGCAGCTAGCTCGGGTATTTTTGGAAGTTTCATAGATCTGAATGGAGATCACACCATGCAAGTGCAGAACCCTCCTTCATTCACTTCTATGACAATGACAGAAATAGCCAAGCCAGTGCTTGACTATTTTCTGCACTCCCATAGAAGTGAATAGAGGGCGGCCGCACATGCTCATTCTAGAGATAGGTGTGGATAGTGATATGCTACCAATCTTCCAGGTGAGACAAGCCCTTTAACTCAATGTACCAGACAATATGTCACATTCTCGTGCTCATGGGTCTGTCACACATTGATAATGAATTGTCATTCTGGATCTTCCATGAATGAAAATATCGCTCATTTCTGCACTCTTGTTGCCAAGGTTTTGGACTTGCTACAGGGAAGCAGTTAGAAATGCTTGGTTAGAGGTAGTATAAACTTTGGTCTCCTCTGTACATTCTTATAGCTTCTAATAATTTGTCCTAGAAAGGAGATTTCAGAAATTGATCATTTCTCAGCTAGAACTAGCATGGGGTACTTATTTCCCCTTATTATTATTAAAGGTTGTGTTATACACGTGATAGACTTAACCCAGTATTTAGTAATTGAAGTGGTTAGCTTCAGATGTCTGTATGGACTATAACTGTACAACCACTTGATAATACTGTAATAATAATGTATTTTTTTTCTATTTGACCTTTTCTTCAAGCTTCAATATTTTATAGGAATGTTTCACACACTTCTTGTACTTGTGTACATCACATATACAAATATATATTTTATATTTTCTCTGTAGTGAAGTCCATTACCCCTTTCTCTGAGCCCCAAGGGAGCATCTATGAAGAGAAACAAATAATTACTTTAGCAGAAAGCATTGCTGGTTGATTTGGTCTTCCATGTATTTAATCCTGTAAAGCATGAAGCAATTTCTTTAATGGACAAGCCCTTAACATGTGAGTGAGCACACAGATCATCTTTAACCCACCCTACTACAAATATGTTTACAAGCTGCCGTCCACTATTAACATCATCTCTATGAATAAATGCAAGGCATTGTACTACATTGTAAAACAAGCTGGTTTAGCAGTGAATTTGAGGATGGCCTTAACCCTTTACTTTCACAAAGTCTGGAATTTTACTATGGTACCAACAGGAACAGGAATATATATTTCAATCTATATCAATCAGAAGAGCTCTTGGGTTTCAGTGGAAAGTTGTTTTTTTACTGCAAATATCAAACAATAATTTCTTTACACAAAATTATTATATATATATATATATATATATATATATATATATATATAGCAAAACAAAAAGGGGAACAGCAGCACTCCAGGTGAAGTCAGGTGCAAGTCCTCAAAACCGCGGGCTCAGCAGTCAGGCATGAAGTATACATATCCAAAAACGAGGCAGCACTCCAAGAGTAAAGTGAAAAAGGTGGACCCTTTATTAACTCCTCTGCAACGTATCAATCGCCCAATGCGGTCTTTATCAAGCATACAAAATGGTGTCGCTCAAACATATTTATACTCATAATGCATAGCAGTAATTAAGTGACACTCAAACCAACATGTCAAAATAATCCATAAGTGATTCCACAGAGTTGTATAATAATCATAGTAATGCAAACGCAGTTTGAATAGAAATGATGTGCATAAATAAATTTTAAAATGAGGGATCCCAATTTTTGGATAACGGATATACCACTACCATACCGCAAACTGATCACATCCAGCCACCGACGCGGACACCAATACATCCGGTGACGTCACTGCCACGTGGAACGCCGAGCAGAGGAGACGCGCGCGCTGCCCACTAGCCGCCTAGGAACCACTGCTACGTGCGGAAACCGCACCACAGATGACAGACTGCGGGGGAATAAAAGGTGTCAGGGCACAATACTGTTCAAGTGTGGGATGCCACACTAAGATAATTTGTGCCAATCACCTAAAACCTCTGCTTTTAAAATACACTGTATCACAAATAAGAAGACCGTGTTCCCCATAAAGGGTTGTATTCTTCTAAAAATTTCAAGGGGAAGTTAACTCTGAAGGGGCCTACTCTCCCCTCTCTTGTTTTAACAACATAGCTATATCCCGTATTAACGGGTACTATTCCTCCTGGGCAATCAGAGTTTTTATATATTTTTATATTTTTTTTCCATAAATATGAATGGACAGTCTATGAAGATTTTACCTTTTACCTATTACCTAATTGGACATCCAGACTTCCTACTGGCTCCTCTACTACAAAGACTCCTTTAACCATCTCAATACTGACTGAATTTGTATCTATACAACTATCCATCAACTTTTTTTCTTATCACCTTCTTTATATCAACTCCAATATATTTTTATATTCATTATTTTTAATTTTTTATTTTTTATCTATATATTTTTTTATACTTTATTAACTATATTAATAATGGTGTATACTTTAAATCTTTATCCGGGATTGTCCACATTTTATTTATTTGAAACCCAGCTGTTTTGAATGCCTGAGTATCAAGCTCTTTCTAATTATTAAAATATGCAAAATAAATGTGGAGCCCCAGTTATGGGTCTACAAGACAATGGGAAAACCAAGCAAAGGGGTGGCTCCATTACAGAGATCACCAAATCCACCATATTAAGTGGCCCCTATGTCAAGATCCCACTTTTTTACAAGCTTTAAGGATGTGATGGGGAAAACCTAAGCCAGTTATCCATCCACAGACAGCTGTTTCGGGGTGTTGCCCCTCATCAGTGCGAGAGCAATGCCTCGGAGACTACTCAAACACACCAATAGCTGATCTCAGGGAGACCAGCTATAAAAAACACTGTGAAGCCTCACTTAGGAGTCTCAACACAGCAATCCAAAGTGCAAAGCTCCCTGGGAAACAGTAATATGCAAAATAAATGCCACCCCTTTGCTCGGTTTTACTTCCTTTGAGGGATATCTGGCTTTCATTGTGTTGTAGACCCATGACTGGGGCTCCACATTTGTTTTGCATATTACTGTTTCCCAGGGAGCTTTGCACTTTGAATTGCTGTGTTGAGACTCTTAAATGAGGCTCCGCGGTGTTTTTTGTAGCTGGTCTCCCTGAGATCAGCTATTGTTGTGTTTGAGTAGTCTCCGAGTCATTGCTCCCGGTTAGCCAGAATCCTACTGCACACTTATGAGGGGCAACACCCTGAAACAGCTGTCTGTGGATAGATAACTGGCTTAGGTTTTCCCCGTCACATCCTTAAAGCTTGTAAAAAAGCGGCATCTTGACATAGGGGCCACTTAATATGGTGGATTTGGTGATCTTTGTAATGGAGCAACCCCTTTGCTCGGTTTTCCTTCCTTTGAGGGATATCTGGCTTTCATTGTGTTGTAGACCCATAACTGGGGCTCCACATTTATTTTGCATATTACTGTTTCTCAGGGAGCTTTGCACTTTGGATTGCTGTGTTGAGGCTCCGCAGTGTTTTTTGTAGCTGGTCTCCCTGAGATCAGCTATTGGTGTGTTTAATTATTAAAATAGTCACAGCTTTTTTCATAATCATATTTAAGTGTAAATTGAACCAAGTGAAACACCTGTGCACATAAGTGTAATTAAAAGCAACAGCTGTACCAAGTATATATCAAAAGAACTTACACAGCAGGCACAGATATATATGTCGCCAAGATCCGCTTCTGGTGAAAGCGATTGCGCATGCCCGGCAGCCTAGCAACCAGAAGCCCAAACAGCCGGAATCAGGAGACGCCAGTCCGGACACATGACAGCTAATGTGACCGCAACTAGTCACGTGACCGGCCACTAGCCCAGAGGAGACATTGCGAGATCAGACTGAAGAAAGTGTCCATGTAACCCTGGATACGCCGACGGGGAGGAGTCGGCAGCTGCCAGCCACAACAGCTATAATAGCGCCGTAACTGTAACAACAGCCAAACACCAGCCCGCAGGTAAAGCGCAACCAGAGGCGACTGACGGGCATCGCAATACATAGTAATAAAAGAAAAAATACATAAGGGGCAACATTGGGTACATATAAAGATTAGCGCTTAAACAAAGTATATAACCTGCATAACGCTACAGCAAATAAAGAGAAAATTAGTCAGGATAAGTCATGGCTAAGTAGCTTATATAAGTAAATTAATCCACTGAAGGCTAAGTGGCAGTACCATTGTCAATAATTATCACCACTAGCCAAGTGTAATAAAAAACACTGTTAGTGTCAAAAAAGAGAATATAGAAAAGACGGGGGGGGGGGGGGGCTGTATCATTGTGCATGATCATCACCACCAGCCTGTGATAGGGCAGAGGCATTAGACACTGAGCATGTCAAACGCCATCCGGCCCAAAATCACCCCCAACTTCATATACCATTATAAGCCAAGGCCATTATATCCGTAACAATTGTAGTCAGGTTTAGTGATGAGCGGCAGGGGCAATATTCGAATTCGTGATATTTCGCGAATATTTGGGCGAATATTCGCCATATATTCGAAAATTCGCAAATTCGCAATCTCCAGACAATATTTTCTTGTTTGCAAAAATTCGCATAAAAAATCGCATACATTAGCATAAAAATTCGCATAAATTGGCACTTAAAAGATACCTTTTAAATACCAGCTTATGCGAATTTTTATGCTAATTTATGCGCATTTATATGCTAATTTAATTTAATGACATTATTTTCTTGCATGCGAAAATTTTCATATAAAAAATTCGCATACAGCAAATATTCGCAATTGCGAGTATATTTTGCGCTATTCTAAATATTCGCGAATTCTCGAAGTGCTGATATTCGCGATTGAAATTCGCAATTCGAAAATTCGTGATCAACACTAGTCAGGTTACGTTGTCTAGGAAGGGTGGCGATCGGAAACTGGCTATCAAACAAAGAGACAAAGAGAGCTTCGTTGGATCCATCGCCTACAGACCCTTAGACCATCTGGCCTGAATGTGAAGTACTCTCTTTGTCTTGTTCTGGTTGTGAGACTACAGATGGTGTCATGAAATATACAAAATATTCTATTTATTATTTACTTGAATGTATATGATACTTACCCTTGTTTTCCTTTTTTCTAGAATCTTCTTATCATAATTATAGCAGCGGTGTATACAGAGGGCGTCCTCAAGATCCGCAATGTTTCTTGCTACCTTTTTATTTATATGGGGGTTCCATTGGGCACAACAATTATAATTTGATAGCAATTGCCGCAGCTTACTACAATTGTTACGGGTATAATGGCCTTGGCTTATAATGGTATATGAAGTTGGGGGTGATTTTGGGCTGGAAGGCGTTTGACATGCTCAGTGTCTGATGCCTCACAGGCTAGTGGTGATGATCACTGACAATAATACAGCCACTTAGCCTTCTGTGGATTAATTTACTTATATAAGCTATTTAGCCATGGCTTATCCTGACAAATTTTCTCTTTATATGCTGTGGCGTTATGCAGGTTATATACTTTGTTTAAGCGCTAATCTTTATATGTACCCAATGTTGCCCCTTATGTATTTTTTCTTTTGTTACTATGTATTGCGATGCCCGTCAGTCGCTTTTGGTTGCGCTTTGCCTGCGGGCCAGTGTTCGGCTGTTGTTACAGTTACGGCGCTATTATAGCTGTTGTGGCTGGCAGCTGCCGACTCCTCCCCGTCGGCGTGGCGTATCCAGGGTTACACGGACACTTCTTCAGCCTGATCTCGTAATGTCTCCTCTGGGCTTGTGGCCGGTCACGTGACTAGTTGCGGTCACGTGGGCTGTCATGTGTCCGGACTGGCGTCTCCTGATTCCGGCTGTTTGGGCTTCTGGTTGCTAGGCTGCTGGGCATGCGCAATCGCTTTCACCAGAAGCGGATCGTGGCGGCGTATATCTGTGCCCGCTGTGTAAGTTCTTTTGATATATACTTGGTACAGCAGTTGCTTTTAATTACACTTATGTGCACAGGTGTTTCACTTGGTTCAATTTACACTTAAATATGATTATGTAAAAAGCAGTGACTATTTTAATAATAATTTATGCACATTCTATTTACACTGTCATTTCGTTTGCATTACTTTGATTATTACACAACTCTGTGGAACCACTTATGGATTATTTTGAAATGTTGGTTTGATCGTCACTTAATTACTGCTATTCAATATGGGTATAAATATGTTTGAGCGACACCATTTTGTATGCTTAATAAAGACCGCATTGGGCGGTTGAAACGTTGCAGAGGGGTTAATAAAGGGTCCACCTTTTTCACTTTACTCTTGGAGTGCTGCCTCGATTTTGGATGCGTATATATATATATATATATATATATATATGTTATAAGTTAGTGTATAGAAAATCTGAAAATAGAAACATTGGGGGAGATTAATCATACCCATATGTCTGCCAATGCAACTAAATTCATTGGAATTGGCGTCTGTATGAGCATGGCCAGAGCAGTCGTCCCCAACACATTTATCATCATTTACACCATTTTTCTGGAGTAAATGAAATCTATACCATCTGATTTCTGTTTGGTGCACAGACTGCAGTAGGGTGTAATTAATTTATGAAGTGCAAGGGGGTCACTAACAGCAGCTGTGCAGAACATAGGAGTCGGCAGGCCGCAACAGCGATATGATGGCGGCGGTGGTATGATGAAAGGAGGTGTAAAGATAGGGCACCACCAGCAAGGACAGATCTTAGCCTGAAAAGTGTAAAAATCCTCCCGAATCAGGCTTGGTTCATTTTGACCAAATTCATGTTTCAGACACTGCTGGATGAAAATTTGGTGCGTTCCGGTGTCACCATGCACCCCGTGGTGCTGAAAACTCTCTCTGATGATACTGGCAGCTGGGCAGCAGAGAAGAAAGAGAGTGTGCTCTGCCAGTCTAGGCCACTGTTTCAGTCTGGCTGCCCAAAAACCCATGGGGTTACGGAACAGGGTATGTGCCAAAGACTGGCCAGATTGTAGGTATGCCTGAACCTGGGCACTGCAGAGATTGAAATAACTGCTGCTACTGCTGCGGCTTCTGCTGCTTATGGCGGTGGGAGGAGGGTGACTCTGCAAGAGGCGGAGCCGGGCCTCCTTTTCAGACACAGTGGTGGCAGGTTTCTGCTCGCTGAAAGCTGCAGCACGCTGCATGCACAGTGTTTCCTTGTAATAACGTAATTTGGTATCCCTTTCTGCGGGAGAAAAACATTCCGCATGTTGCTTTGATGGCGAGGGTCTAAAAGCATGGCTATCCAGTAATTATAAGATGATTTCAATGATACGCCTGTCACTGCTTAAGCAAGCAAGCATACAGGTATCCATTCTGGCCAGCACCATTTTTTGGGTGTTCTGGCTGATGCCATCATCCTCTTGCTCCTCCAACTCCTCCTCCTCCTCTTGCAGTGGCAGCTCATCATCCTCCTTCTCCATAGCAGATTCCCTATGTGGGTCCCCAACAGCTACAGGGTAGACGTCAACGTCTATTCTAAGATAAATATGAGGGGATGACACACTTCATGCCGCAGTTGTCCCTGCTGAAAAACTTTGTGGCCTCTTCAAAGGGCTTCAGCATTCAACAGGCGTCTTGGATGAGCTGTCACCGCCTGACCTCGAAGCAACACATGCTCCCTGCTGCTTAAGCTGTCTGGTGCATGACAAAAATGTTCACACCTTTCTACTGCTCATTTAGATGCTCGAGCATGTGAAATGTTGAATTCCAGCGAGTTGGTGTGTCACGGTTTAAGCAGTGTACAGGCAGGCTGTTCTGTTGCGGCAAGTCCAGTAGTGTATTACTCACAACGTAAGAATGGCTGAAATGCTTGGACAGCCTCCTAGAGATTGCCAGCACCTTGCGCAAGCCAGTATACTTGTGCTACAAGACAAGGCTGATGACGTGCACCCAGCAGGGAGCATGTGTTAGTTCCCCCAGGGCAGCCAGGATGTTGAATCCACTGTCGCTGACCACCTTGCCCAGTTGGAGTCGAAGGGGTGACAGCCAGTGGGATGCTTGATGTACTTTAGCAACTGCTTGCAGGTGTGGCTACTCTTGCATATGCCGATCAGCTCCAAAATGGTCTGGCAACATTTAACTTGACACATGTGATAGGGCTAGTGGGCGCGACGCTGTGCACCGCTGCTGTTGTGAACGAGCAAGCGTCCATGGAGAAGGAAGCGGTGGAGGAGGCAGATATGTGCCTGGTGTGGGAGCTAGGCTGACACAATCATTGGGGAGTCTAAAGGACCTGGCCTCATTGCCGAGGTGCTGCCTTGCTGCTGCCTCAAAAAACATTTACCCAGTGGGCCATGAAGAACATGTACTGTCCCAGCCTGTAAGAGCTGCTCCAGGTGTCCACCATGGCGTAAACCTTGCAGCACAGTAAGAATTGCAGGGAGCATCCCACTTGGTCAGCCATGTGAGAGTTCAATGCAGGGATGGATTTTTGGGAGAAGTGATAGTGGCTAGGTATCTTCCAGCGAGACAGCAGACTCAACTAAATGCTACAGTAGTAACTGCACCACCAGCAACTTGGCCAGGGAATTAAGAGAATTAAGCTTGCACATCAGCAGATTGCTGGGTGTTTACAGTTGTTTGCTGGCCATGCATTTCATTATTTATGGCTGATGGTGGAGAGGAAGAAGAGCCTGAATGGGAGAAGAGGAAAGGGATAATGACAATGTGAAAAACACTGTACACCCATGGATGCTGCCTGGCTGCTGCAAGGGGGACTGGGATAAGGAGTGAACTCCTGTTGCGGTAGCTGGCTGCCACCTCTCAGGCACTGGAGGCAACTCCTGACCATAGATGCCATAGAGTCAATAAGTGCTTTTAGGTTATCTCTACTGGGCTTTCTCTACACCTCCTTTTCTACATCTGGTTTGCTTCTGTAGAGGTTCTGAGCCTGTCCTGGATAGATCCAGGTCCAGGACTGGTAGGTGTTTGTCAGAACTTCATATTTATTTTTGTTCTCTTTGCTGTGACTCCATGAGACTCACTAGACTGACCAACAACTAGAATATTCTAACTCATTCTCTCTTTATACTGTAGATAGAGGGTGAAATCAGCCCCATCAAGTGGTGGCTGTGAATATGGCCTATTAATAAAATGTGCAAATAAAAACAATTTACATATTTAAGCAAAGCACATTTTTAACTCTTTCTTTTGCACTTTGCCATGTACGGCAACTCTGGAGCAGGACACTGCACCAGTATGCATAAGGCTCCCTGCCTTAGTGCCACTACATATAATGTTCCCCCCATAGTGCCAGTATGTATAATACTTCTCTCCTAATGAGAGTATAAAATGCTCCCCGTCCCTCCTTGTAGTGCCAGTATATGTAATGCTCCTCTACCCCCTGCCCCCAGTAGTGTCAGTATATAATGCTGACTCCCGGCATACCCACTTTTTCCTTGCTAGCGGACACTATCCACAGTTTTCAGTAGCAAAGCTTCCCCAGTTAGGCCAGTAGATTTACTTGAACAGAAAAAGGAGATATAGTGCAGACCGTCTGGTTAGTTTTAAAAATTTAACTTTTTAGTCCTTATATACACAAAAGAATAAAGGTAAAATAGCATATCTAAAATCACATTTTTTAAAAAAAATTTTTATAAATTTGTATCATAAATCTAAAAGTTAGCTTTTCATTTTGGTTTCTGTTAAAATGTCAGTTTGTGTTTTCTGGTGCTGAATAGTTGTATTATGGCAGAGGTGTAGATCGTATGAGGCAACCAGAATTTAGGCCCCATGAAACAAGAAGGACCTCAGGCAGTATGCGGAAAGGTACCACAGGGAGCCACAGCCAGCACCTTTGATTATTTTATGCTTATGTTTGATTTTCAGACCTCCTGCTCAGATTCTCTGCCTAAGGATATTCTCTGGAAAGGATCAAAGTAGCTTTACTGACAGTCCATTTCAGATGACAGGATATTTTCTGTCGCTACTCCCTCACTGGCTATTGACTATGGTACAGTCAGTATAAGATATGCATTAAGCACTGACAATGAATTTCTGGTAAGGAAGGCCAAGATCCCAATCACAGTTTTTTTCTGTCTTCTACAAACCAAAAGTATTCCAACATTGTTTAAGTATATTTATACCAAGTTCAAGACAATCTCAAGGGGGCAATTATATTTGTCAGCTCAAGTAACACAAGGATGATTTACCTAAAGATTTCAGAGGAATGCACATTTCTTAGAAGTCTTGTCTACTTTCCAAATGAAAAAAAATATATTTAGAAAGTAAGGAACTAGTTATTTTTGGAGAAACATAGGTATCCTTAGAGGATTCATAGGGCATGAAGTGGATACACGTATAACAAAGGAAACTTGTAAGCAGTAATTAAAAGAAAAGGTCATTTTGTAAAATTGAGGCTGTCTAACTTTTGCAGACATCACAGCAGCAGACTGCTTTTCAGTGATGAATAGGTTAATTCCTCTGAGGCCATAGAAAAGCTTACCACAGTTTGATGCCTGAGGCAGTGTCTGAGCCAGGAAATAAAACTTCATTTATAGTGAAAAGTTAGATTAAGGTGTCACGCACATGAGAGAGCCCTGTACATGAAGCCAGCATGGTGGAACATACGTAGGATGCTTCTTCTAGGCGAGAGTACATTTAAACTACTGTATCACATGGAGCATGCAATGACATGAGTACATTTAAACCAGGGCTGTGGAGTCGGAGTCGGAGTCGAGGAGTCGGAGTCGGAGGCAATTTTGGGTACCTGGAGTCGGAGTCGGCAAAAAATGGACCGACTCCGACTCCTACTAGATTTAAATTGGAATAAAAAAAAATTGGAATAAAAAAAAAGCAAGTTTAAATGTCCCAATTCAGATAAAGTTATAATTAATTACTTCTCTACTGTAAGAATAAAGGACAATGCATGCAGTGCGTCACGTTACCGCTAAACAAAGACGTTAAGTGACCGTGAAGAAGCATGCTTTTCATATGCTTTACTATGCAGTTAAAGGGACACTGACAGGCTGATATATCTGCTGGTATTCATCAGAGGATTAGGAATACAACTAGACGACTGTTACCCCCAGTTGAGGTTTACTTGTGCTAAAAAACGTTTTAATCAATATGCATATTCTCTACCTTTGTGCCCAAGGGGGCAGGCGCACATGTAGAGTACTGGCAGCACTAGACAGGACTAGGTAGCGAGGAGGAAGAGAGAAAGCTGGCACAGCCTCAGCATAGCCAGACGAGGCTGCTGCCAGCACTCTACACATGCGCCTGCGCAGGAATTCAGCGTTCGGCTAGCTTGAAAAAAAAGGCCAGTGCAGTGAATAATAACGAGGGGAACAGCGCTGGGAAGCTGTACTTCGGGCGCGGCTGGGCACAAAGCCGCAGGAGACGCTGCCCCATTGGGCACAAAGATAGTGAATTTGCATATAGATTAAATTGTTTTTTAAACACAAGTACAGCTTAACTGGGGGTAACATTAGTATAGTTTTATTCCTAATTCTCTGATGAATACCAGTATATATATATATCTTTAGCTGGAAAATCAGCCTGTCAGTGTCCCTTTAAGGAGCGGCAATACTTACACTTTCCATTGTCTTGTGGTCTGCTGTTACAGGGAACCCATGGTTATCCTCGCCTCTCACTGATAACTGATTAAGGACTGGAGACACTTGTATAAGTGAAGGGAATGGATAGTCAATAGTTCAAGACTGAAGCTGTAAACCATTTGAAAAACTGCTATCATTCAGCTAAGGCTATAAAACATGTAAACTCAGATTGTTAGCTTAAATTTTAAACATGACTATGGGATTCTACTAGGAAAATCATGTTTTAAAATAAATGCCCCTTCCCCTGCCCCTTCCTGGATCCTCCCACTGCTCTATCTTCAGCAGAAGATCAGCACACAAAGGAGAAGGCAGCAGCTTCTGCTCAACTACCTCTCTGTGCTAGAGGAGATTAGAAGAACTTGGTGGAACAGCTTCATATTTGCATATTAAATACAGAGGAGTCGGAGTCGAGGAGTCGGAGTCGGAGTCGGAAGTTTCAAAATCTGAGGAGTCGGAGTCGGAGTCGGACAATTTATCTACCGACTCCACAGCCCTGATTTAAACTACTGTATCACATGGAGCATGCAATGACATGGTATCCAAATGAAAAATACTACTATTTGAATCCAGATGCAGATAGAAGCAGAGGCGTAACTAGAGTTCTATGGGCCCCAGGGCAAACTTTGAATTGCCCCCCCCCCCCCACCGTTGCGGTCGCACCTTCTGCGAATGCGATCGTTACGCCCCTGCTCCCATCACTACAGAAATACAGGGTAATACAGTGCCCCATACCTATTACATCCAGTGACGTCTCCTTTGATGTAGATGTTCTCTTTCCTCCTCTTCTCCATTCAGACCTTCAGACTAGACCACCATTTTTCATCCATTTTTCGTCTCTGCAGTTTGACAAAAAAAGTCTTAGATTACTACTTTTCCATCATCCTCCCATCTTCAGGACAAATCATCCTACAACCCCCAATACTGTGCCTCTGTGCTCCCCAATACTATACTGCAGAAACAGATAAACCCTCTGATAATACTAGTACCAGACAGAGCCCCCCATATAAAATACCCCTTCTTTGTGGCCTTAGTAGATGCCCCCATAGTGCCCCCCAATAATGTGCCAATAAGAAGTGCCCCCATAGATGCCCCCATAGTGCCCCCAATAATATGCCAGTAAAAAGTGCCCCCATAGTGCCCCCCGAAAATATGCCAGTAAGTGCCCCCATATTTCCACCAAATAATGTGCCAGTAAAAAGTGCCCCTATAATGCCCCCCAATCATGTGCCAATAAAAACTGCCCCCATAGATGCCCCCCAATAATGTGCCAGTAAAAAGTGCCCCCATAGATGCCCCCCAATCATGTGCCAGTAACAAGTGCCTCCCCCCACTAATCATGTGCCAGTAAAAAGTGCCTCCCCCCAAATCATGTGCCAGTAACAAGTGCCTCTCCCCCCCAAATCATGTCCCAGTAACAAGTGCCTCTCCCCCCCAAAATCATGTGCCAGTAACAAGTGCCTCTCTCCCCACCCCAAATCATGTGACAGTAACAAGTGCCTCCCCCAAATCATGTGCCAGTAACAAGTGCCTATCTCCCCCCAAATCATGTGCCAGCAATAAGTGCCTCTCCACCCTCCAAATCATGTGCCAGTAACAAGTGCCTCTCCCCCCCAAATCATGTGCCAGTAACTAGTGCCTCCCCCCAAAAAAATAATAATAATGAGCTAGTAACAAGTGCCTCCACCCCAAACCATATGCCAGTTACAAGTGCCTCTCTCCAGCCCACCCCCTCCCCCAAATTATCTGCCAGTAACAAGTATTGTCCCATATAAAAATAAAAAACACTTACCTCCATCAGGCTGGCAGCAATGTGATGCAGGCTTCTTTCGGCCTGTGTCCCACGCTGTACAACTCAGGCGCCACAATGACGTCATTGCGCCACCTGCACCGGCCTGCAGCCTATCAGAGGTACGGGGGAAGGAGACGCCTCTCTCTTTCCCCTGCCCCGCAGCACAGCCATCTGTATCGCTATCCTGTGGACGGCGATACAGATGACTATGGAGATAAGCGCTTCCACCTGTCTTAGAGGCCCGGTTGCAATTGCGACCGCTGCGACCCCTATAGCTACACCACTATACAGAAGTACAGTAGGGACTCATAGGTAGACTTTAAGGGGTTGTCTCATCTCAGACAATGGGGGCATGTCGCTAGGATATGCCCCCATTGTCTGATAGGTGCGGTCCCCTGGGACCCGCACCTATATCGAGAATGGAAACCCAAAAGGGGTGGAGGGTGCACTGCGCTCCCATTCACTTCTATGGGTAGAGCGCTTTATGGTGGCCGGACCGGAGTCCACAAGATTGATAATGCTCTGTGCCTCTCTGTGACCTTTTTACTACAAAATCACAGTGAGATAAAGTTGTCACTGTGATTTTGTAGTAAAAAGATCACAGAGAGGAACGGAGAATTATCAAGCATGTTAATGCTCTGTGTCTCTGCTGTCCAGAATGGGGCTTGGCTCCCTTTCATGCAGCAGATTATCTGCACGGAATCAGCTCGTGTGAAAGAGCCCTAATAACTGATCATGATAACTATGAATCAATAACTGATAATGTAATAATGATTTAATAATTAATCAATCTATCTATCTATGTAATCTATTTATCTGTCTATCTAATGGTAATTATTTTATCAATGCAGATTAGCAAGTGCTACTCTTTAGTTGGTTTTGCTTGTGTTAGGCCTCTTTCACACGGACATCATGTTTGACGCCCTGATAAGAGGCGGGTGCGTTGCGGGAATATGTGCGATTTTCCCACGCGGGTGCAAACGTTTGTAATGCGTTTTGCACGCGCGTGAGAAAAATCGCCATGTTTGGTACCCAGACCCGAAGCCGGACTTCATCACTGAAGTCCGGTTTCAGGTCTTCTGGAGAATTTATTATTTTCCCTTATAACATGGTTATAAGGGGAAATAATAGCATTCTTAATAAAGAATGCATAGTAAAATGAATTGGAAGGGGTTAAAAATAATAAAAGTTAACTTACCTCAGCCACTTGATCGTGTAGTTGCGATCTCTCCTCTCTTTCCCAGCATCAGCCTGGGAGGACCTGTGATGACGTCACATCACATGGTCCAATCACATGGTCCATCACCGTGATTTTCCCGCAGCCCCATTCACTTCTATGGGGCCTGCGTTGCGTGAAAAACGCACAATATAGAGCATACTGCGATTTTCACGCAGCGCAGAAGTAATGCGTGAAAATCACCGCTCATTTGCACAGCCCCATAGAAATGAATGGGTCCGGATTCAGTGCGGGTGCAATGCGTCCTCCTCACGCATTGCACCCGCGCGGAAAACTCGCCCGTGTGAAAGGGGCCTTAGAGTTTTGCAAGTGTCTCCTTTTTCTTCTCTTGTGTTTTCTGTTGTGTTGTGTAATTGCAGGTTTCACTCTTCCTTAGGCCTCTTTCACACGAAGGTTTTTTTTGAGAGTGTACGGGCCGTTTTTTTAGTTCTGTATACGGTCCGTATACGGAACCATTCATTTCAATGAGTCCGCCAAAAGGTACTCCGTATGCATTCCGTTTCAGTATTTCCATTCTGTTCAAAGATAGGACATGTCCTATTATTGTCCGCATCACGGACAAGGATAGTACTGTTCTATTAGGGGCCAGATGTTCCGTTCTGCAAAAAACGGAATGCACTAGGATGTCATCCTTTTTTTTGTGCGGATCAGTTTTTTGAGGACCGCAAAACCATACTGTCGCGTGAAAGAGGCCTAATAACTGATCATGATAGCTATGAATCAATAACTGATAATGTAATAATGATTTCATAATCAATCAATCCATCTATGTAATCTATTTATCTGTCTATCTAATGGTAATTATTTTATCAATACAGATTAGCAAATGCTACTCTTTAGTTTTTTTGGTTCTGTTACAGTTTTGCAAGTGTCTCCTATTTTTCTCTTGTGTTTTCTGTTGTGTTGTGTAACTGCAGCTTTTCCTCTTCCTTAGCCGAACTCAAACAGTAAAACAGGTCATTGCAACCATCTTTTACAGTGGATAATCAATCACACCATAGACATGTTGTCTCCTGTGTTCAAATATTTGTTGTAGTTAGACTGGACTGCTGTCTGAAAGGACCATCAGTAAAGTCTGTTACATAAATTTTCTAAGAGGAATAGACAGTGTGGATCTCTTTATTTAATCTTCCTGTGACAGAAAAGGGAAAAAGTTAAATTTCTTAACCTTGAAAATGTGAATCCTATAGGGGTTGTCTCACTTCTAACATTTATATTTATGTTAAATATAATGCTAGAATAAACCCCTAAGTCTGGGTTCACACGGGTGAGTTTTCCATGCGGGTGCAATGCGTGAGGTGAACGCATTGCACCCGCACTGAATCCAGACCTATTTATTTCAATTGGGCTGTGCAGATGAGCGGTGATTTTTCCACATCACTTTTGCGTTGCATGAAAAATCGCAGTGTGCTCTACATTCTGCAATTTTCATGCAACGCAGGCCCCATAGAAATGAATGAGTCTGTGTGAAAATCGCAAGCATCCGCAAACAAGTGCGGATACGGTGCGATTTCCACGAAGGGTTGCTAGGAGATAAACGTCTATTTACTGTATTATTTTCCCTTATAACATGGTTATAAGGGAAAATAATACCATTCTTAATACAAAATGCTTAGTAAAATGTTGGTTGAGGGGGTTATAAAAAATAAATAAAATTAAACTCACCTCTTCCACTTGTTCGCGCATCCCGGCTGCTCTTCTGCCTTTGGTTGAGGACCTGGGAGGCAAAGGACCTTTGGTGACATCACTGCAGAAGAGCAGCCGGGCTGCGCGAACAAGTGGAAGAGGTGAGTTTAATTTTATTTATTTTTTATAACCCCCTCAACCAACATTGATGGACCATGTGACGAGTGCATTGACGTCACCAAAGGTCCTTTGTCTCCCAGGTCCTCAACCAAAGGAAGAAAGGACCAGCTTCCCGCCTCCTATCCGGCCCCAATCCGTCACGCCTGTGTGAACCCAGCCTAAGGCTGAGTTCACATCAGCGTTTATCGTTCTGTTCTTCTGATCTGTCACAAGAAGAGAGAGAGAGAAAAAAAACTGGATCCTGTAAAAAAACGGATCCTGTGCATCAGTTATGCATAGGATTGCATAGAATCCATTTTTTTTACAGAATCCAGTAAAAAAAATATATCCTGTTGCATCAGTTGTCATCCGTACTGCATGCAGGACTTTTTTTCCCTGTCTAAAAAATGGATCTCATGGATTTCTTAAAGTAATGATGGCCACTCATTTTTCTTTACTTAGCTGCTTTTTTTTTGCCATAATACAAATTCTAACAGTCTATTCAGTAGGACTATCAGCTGTGTATCCACCTGACTTCTCCACAATGCAACTGATGGTCCCAACCCCATTTATAAGGCAAGAAATCCCACTTATTAAACCTGACAGGGCACACCTGTGAAGTAAAAACCATTTCAGGTAAATACCTCTTGAAGCTCATCAAGAGAATGCCAAGAGTGTGCAAAGCAGTAATCAAAGCAAAAGGTGGCTACTTTGAAGAACCTAGAATATGACATATTTTCAGTTGTTTCACACTTTTTTGTTATGTATATAATTCCACATGTGTTAATTCATAGTTTTGATGCCTTCAGTGTGAATCTACAATTTTCATAGTCATGAAAATAAAGAAAACTCTTTGAATGAGAAGGTGTGTCCAAACTTTTCGTCTGTACTGTATATATATATATATATATATATATATATATATATACACAGCGAGGTACAGATATATGATGTAACTACATAAACTGCAATCATCATTCTGTATTCCAGTAAAAGACCCAGTCCATCATTATATTAGATACATCCCACAATTAATTTGCGTTTGTTATAATTTCTGAGTTGTTTGTCTAAATTCTGAACATTGTGTGATTACAGGGGTTCCCGTTACCTCCGTCCACGGTAGGCCTTCGAAAGAGGATCTGGAGGTGGTGGTGTTGTCTGCCGAGGAGAAGGAGGGAGAGGAGGAAGAGCAGGCCGGACCAGCAGCAGCATGAGGCACCAGCCCTATCTGATGTGGGCGAAGAGGTGTAGGTGGAAGAGGCTGGACCCTCCCAGCAGGGAGATCCCCCCCCCACACACCCCCAGCTCTTGATCACGATGAAGAGGAGGAGGTTGTCACCAGCCCCCACCAGGAGGGTAAATATGTGCATATAGCAATATAATTCTGTATCCATGCTTCTTAATCTGAATTTCAAGTTCAAATAGCATCAGTAGCACAAAGCCGGCATGCACAAGATGCAGAGGCTGATGTGCAAGCAGATGTGGAAGATGGAGGCGCTGCATCTCAAACGGATGCAGGAGATGTTGGAACTTCATGACCAACTAAAAAGTTGCCATAGAGGCATGTTTGTAGATAAATATTTTTTTTTCTGTTCTAACGTGTGCTTCCATTTTTTTTATATTGTTTTGTTTTCATGTAATTTTGAACGATAAGGTTGCAGTAAGGCCCCTTTAGTCCAGGGTCAAACTCATCAGGATCAGGACAGACAGTAGCAGCAGCAGGTAAGTAGTAACAGGGTAGTATAAGGCCTACACATAGCTTGGCCAAAATCATCAGGACAGACAGCAACAGCATGTAAATGGTAACGGTGTAGTATAAGGCCTACACATAGCTCGGCCAAAATCATCATTGCAGACAGCAGCAGCATGTAAATGGTAACGGAGTAGTATAAGGCCTACACATAGCTCAGCCAATATCCTCAGGACAGACAGCAGCAGGTAAATGGTAACGGGGTAGTATAAGGCCTATAAATAGCTCAGCCAAAATCATCAGGACAGAGAACTGCAGCATGTAAATGGTAAGAGGGAGTATAAGGCCTACATATAGCTGGGCAAACCTCAGTCAGAACAGACAGGAGCCGATTCTTTGTTTGTAGCAGGAATATGTTCACAGGAATGGGCATCCACCAGAATGAGGCAACACCAAAAATAAACTCATACACCTCGGACAGCAGCAGGTTCTTTTTTTCTACAGCAGGAATGTGTTTCTATGCATACAAATTGCAATATATTCCTTTGCCAATTTCTAATTCAAAGGATTTTTAAGATTGTAAAGCCCACAAGAAATTTGTAAAAAATATATATATACCACGGCAAAGCCTCCAGAAAATGTGCATTTATTCAACCCAAATCAACTTTTTGGTCCACACAATGGGACCTTTCTCAAGCAGTGACAAAAGTGAATGGTGCCAAGTACAAATACAAACTCAGGTGATTATTTAATGAAAACAATTAGAGATGAGAGAATCGAAGCTGACAAAGTGGAATTCGTTTAGCATTTCCGGAAAAATTCAATTCGCAACGAATACAAATTTCCTTGCGCTTTGTGGTAATGAATCACATTTTTTCCTAACATTAACCGGCTACAATGGCAGCTAAAATAGCAGCTACATGTGTGAGGACATGGGGCAAGGAACTCTGGGAAGGCGGGATGACCCATAATGTCATGCATGCAGCCAATCAGCAGCCAGCCAGCCCGGTGATGTCACATCACTTTAAATACGGCAGCCATCTTAGATTCTTCCATTCACCATCGCACATTGTTCAGGGACAGATGCGTATGCAGGCACTAAGGAGAGTTAAAGAAAAACGAATTGTTAAAAAAAGGAAAGAAGCGATTTACTAGTGCAGGGAAAGGATAGTGAGAGGAATCATTTCACAGGCAGGGAGAGACGTGTGCAGATGCTAGTAGGGAGAGTCATAGCAAAATCCCCATTGTGAAAAAAAGCTATTTACAAGTGTAGGGAAACATTACTTGGGGATCCAGATAGTCTCATAATACAGCTCTGTCAGTCCAGCAATTAGTTACTGGGGTGCAAGTACGATGTTGAAAAGCCTTTTGTGGCTTTTATCTGTGGAAAAAGATTAAAATATAAGCAGGTCACTTTTGCTGTTAACTGCGCTGATATAAATTAGTGACTAGAGTTGTGCGAACACCTGGATGTTCGGGTTCGAGAGGTTCGGCCGAACTTCCGGAAAATGTCCGGGTTCGTGATCCGAACTCAACCCGAACTTCATCCCGAACCCGAACCGCATAGAAGTCAATGGGGACCCGAACTTTTGGGCACTAAAAAGGCTGTAAAAGACTCCCGGAAAGGGCTAGAGGCCTGCAAAAGGCAGCAAAATGTAAGTAAATCCCCTGCAAACAAATGTAGATAGGGAAATGATGACTTAACATAAAATAAATAAAAATTAACCAATATTAATTGGAGTTAGGTCCCATAGCACAGAATCAGGCTTCAAATCACCCACCAATGGAGAAGGTCGCTTACTATTATTTCGACCCCAGCATCCAGACAAAGGAGAGAGGTCCCACAGCAGAGAATCTGGCATCATATCAACCACCACAGGAGAAGGCCACTTTCAGTGACTTAGGCCTTAGCACCCACACAGAGGAGACATGTCAGATAGCACAAGCATTACATTTATACCATCCAGCACAGGAGAAGGCCACTTTTAGTTACTTTGACCCCTGCACCCAGAAAGAGGAAAGAGGCCCCACAGCACATATTCAGGCATCATATCACCCACCACAGGAGTAGGCCACCATTTAGTTACCCATGTCAGATGGTACAAGCATCAGTTTTACATCACCCAGCACAAGAGAAGGCCACTTTTAGAGACTTTGACCCCTGCACCCAGACGGAGGAGAGAGGTTTCACAGCACCCAGACGGAGGAGAGAGGTTTTCACAGCAGAGAATCAGGCATTTAGATCACCCACCACAGGAGTAGGCCATCATTTAATGGGACCCCGGCAACCATGTCAGATGGTACAAGCATTAGTTTTACATCACCCAGCACAAGAGAAGGCCACTTTTAGAGACTTTGACCCCTGCACCCAGACGGAGGAGAGAGGTTTTCACAGCAAAGAATCAGGCATTTAGATCACCCACCACAGGAGTAGGCCATCATTTAATGGGACCCCGGCAACCATGTCAGATGGTACAAGCATCAGTTTTACATCACCCAGCACAAGAGAAGGCCACTTTTAGAGACTTTGACCCCTGCACCCAGACGGAGGAGAGAGGTTTTCACAGCAGAGAATCAGGCATTTAGATCACCCACCACAGGAGTAGGCCATCATTTAATGGGACCCCGGCAACCATGTCAGATGGTACATGCATCAGTTTTACATCACCCAGCACAAGAGAAGGCCACTTTTAGAGACTTTGACCCCTGCACCCAGACGGAGGAGAGAGGTTTTCACAGCACCCAGACGGAGGAGAGAGGTTTCACAGCAGAGAATCAGGCATTTAGATCACCCACCACAGGAGTAGGCCACCATTTAATGGGACCCCGGCAACCATGTCAGATGCCACAAGTATAACATTTATATCACCCAGCACAGGAGAAGGCGACTTTGAGAGACTTTGACCCCTGCACCCAGACGGAGGAGAGAGGTTTTCACAGCAGAGAATCAGGCATTTAGATCACCCACCACAGGAGTAGGCCACCATTTAATGGGACCCCGGCAACCATGTCAGATGGCACAAGTATAACATTTATATCACCCAGCACAGGAGAAGGCGACTTTGAGAGACTTTGACCCCTGCACCCAGACAGAGGAGAGAGGTTTTCACAGCAGAGAATCAGGCATTTAAATTACCCACCACAGGAGTAGGCCATCATTTAATGGGACCCCGGCAACCATGTCAGATGGCACAAGTATAACATTTATATCACCCAGCACAGGAGAAGGCGACTTTGAGAGACTTTGACCCCTGCACCCAGACGGAGGAGAGAGGTTTCACAGCACCCAGACGGAGGAGAGAGGTTTCACAGCAGAGAATCAGGCATTTAGATCAACCACCACAGGAGTAGGCCACCATTTAATGGGACCCCGGCAACCATGTCAGATGGCACAAGTATAACATTTATATCACCCAGCACAGGAGAAGGCGACTTTGAGAGACTTTGACCCCTGCACCCAGACAGGGAGAGAGGTTTCACAGCACCCAGACGGAGGAGAGAGGTTTCACAGCAGAGAATCAGGCATTTAGATCACCCACCACAGGAGTAGGCCATCATTTAATGGGACCCCGGCAACCATGTCAGATGGTACAAGCATCAGTTTTACATCACCCAGCACAAGAGAAGGCCACTTTGAGAGACTTTGACCCCTGCACCCAGACGGAGGAGAGAGGTTTTCACAGCAGAGAATCAGGCATTTAGATCACCCACCACAGGAGTAGGCCACCATTTAATGGGACCCCGGCAACCATGTCAGATGGCACAAGTATAACATTTATATCACCCAGCACAGGAGAAGACGACTTTGAGAGACTTTGACCCCTGCACCCAGAAGGAGGAGAGAGGTTTCACAGCAGAGAATCAGGCATTTAGATCACCCACCACAGGAGTAGGCCATCATTTAATGGGACCCCGGCAACCATGTCAGATGGAGTATAACATTTATATCACCCAGCACAGGAGAAGGCGACTTTGAGAGACTTTGACCCCTGCACCCAGACGGAGGAGAGAGGTTTCACAGCAGAGAATCAGGCATTTAGATCACCCACCACAGAAGTAGGCCATCATTTAATGGGACCCCGGCAACCATGTCAGATGGTACAAGCATCAGTTTTACATCACCCAGCACAAGAGAAGACCACTTTTAGAGACTTTGACCCCTGCACCCAGACGGAGGAGAGAGGTTTCACAGCACCCAGATGGAGGAGAGAGGTTTCACAGCAGACAATCAGGCATTTAGATCACCCACCACAGGAGTAGGCCACCATTTAATGGGACCCCGGCAACCATGTCAGATGGCACAAGTATAACATTTATATCACCCAGCACAGGAGAAGGCGACTTTGAGAGACTTTGACCCCTGCACCCAGACGGAGGAGAGAGGTTTTCACAGCAGAGAATCAGGCATTTAGATCACCCACCACAGGAGTAGGCCACCATTTAATGGGACCCCGGCAACCATGTCAGATGGCACAAGTATAACATTTATATCACCCAGCACAGGAGAAGGTGACTTTCAGTGAGTTAGGCCTTAGCAACGAGACAGAGGAGACAGGTCAGATAGCGCAAGCATCAGTTTTACAGATCACCCACCACAGGAGTAGGCCACCTTTAGTTAATTTGACCCCTGCACCCAGAAAGAGGAGAGAGGTCCCACAGCACATAATCAGGCATCATATCAACCACCTCAGGAGAAGGCCACCATTTAGTTACTTAGGCCTTAGCACCGACACAGAGGAGACAGGTCAGATAGCACAAGCATCAGTTTTACATCAACCACCACAGGAGAAGGGCACTTTTAGAGACTTTGACCCCTGCAGCCACACGGAGGAGAGAGGTCCTACAGCAGAGATTCAGGCATTTATATCAGCCAGCACAGGAGAAGGCCGCTTTCAGTGACTTAGGCCTTAGCACCGACTCAGAGGAGACAGGTCAGATAGCACAAGCATCAGTTTTACATCAACCACCACAGGAGAAGGGCACTTTTAGAGACCTTGACCCCTGCAGCCACACGGAGGAGAGAGGTCCCACAGCAGAGAATCAGGCATCATGTCAACCACCACAGGAGTGGGCCACCTTTTGTTTCTTTGACCCCTGCACCCAGAAAGAGGAGAGAGGTCCCACAGCAGAGAATCAGGCATTTCGATCACCCACCACAGGAGAAGGCCGCTTTCAGTGACTTTGGCCCCCTGCACCCACACAAAGGAGACATGTCAGACAGCACAAGTATAACATTCATATCACCCAGCACAGGAGAAGCACATTTTCATGTACTTTGGCCCCGGCACCCAGACAGAGGGAAGGTTCATTCAACTCTGGGATGCACCCCAAGATCCTACTTAATTTCAAAAATTGATTTTTCAATGAAGAAGTGGCCAGGAGTACAAGACAACATGGTTTAAGGCAGTTATTAAGGACTACTCTGCACAAGGGAGGGTCAGGTCTTGTGGGATCCATGCCTGGTTCATTTTTATAAACGTCAGCTTGTCCACGTTGGCTGCAGACAGGCGGCTGCGTTTGTCAGTAATGACGCCCCCTGCCGTGCTGAATACACGTTCAGATAAAACGCTGGCCGCCGGGCAGGACAGCACCTCCAAGGCATAACATGCAAATTCTGGCCACTTGGACAATTTGGAAACCCAGAAGTTGAATGGGGCCGAACCATCCGTCAGTACGTGGAGTTGTGTGCAGACGTACTGTTCAACCATGTTAGTGAAATGTTGCCTCCTGCTAACACGTTCCGTATCAGGTGGTGGGGCAGTTAGCTGTGGCGTGGAGACAAAACTTTTCCACATTTCTGCCATGCTAACCCTGCCCTCAGAGGAGCTGGCCGTGACACTGCTGCGTGGGCGACCTCTAGCTCCTCCTCTGCCTTGGCCTTCCACCTGTTCCCCTGTGACAGTTGTGAATGCTCTCAGGAGCGCGTCTACCAGCGTGCGCTTGTACTCGCGCATCTTCCTATCACGCTCCAGTGCAGGAAGTAAAGTGGGCACATTGTCTTTGTACCGTGGATCCAGCAGGGTGGCCACCCAGTAGTCAGCACACGTTAAAATGTGGGCAACTTTGCTGTCGTTGCGCAGGCACTGCAGCATGTAATCGCTCATGTGTGCCAGGCTCCCCAGAGGTAAGGACAAGCTGTCCTCTGTGGGAGGCGTATCGTCATCATCCTCTGTATCCCCCCAGCCACGCACCAGGGATGTGCCTGCGCTGTGCTGGGTGCCACCCCGCTGTCAACCTGCTTCATCCTCATCCTCCTCCACCTCCTCCTCATCCTCCTCGTCCTCCAGTAGTGGTCCCTGGCTGGCCACATTTATACCTGCCCTCTGCTGTTGCAAAAAACCTCCCTCTGAGCCACTTCTAACAGACTGGCCTGAAAGTGCTAAGAATGAACCCTCCTCCTCCTCCTCCTGGGCCACCTCCTCTTCCATCATCGCCCTAAGCGTTTTCTCTAGGAGACATAGAATTGGTATTGTCACGCTGATAACAGTGGCATCGCCACTGGCCATGTTGGTGGCGTACTCGAAACAGCGCAACAGGGCACACAGGTCTCGCATGGAGGCCAAATCATTGGTGGTGAAGTGGTGCTGTTCCGCAGTGCGACTGACCCGTGCGTGCTGCAGCTGAAACTCCACTATGGCCTGCTGCTGCTCGCACAGTCTCTCCAGCATGTGCAAGGTGGAGCTCCACCAGGTGGACACGTCGCATATTAGGCGGTGAGCGGGAAGGCCGAAGTTCCGCTGTAGCGCTGACAGGCGAGCAGCGGCAGGATGTGAACGCCGGAAGCACGCAAAGACGGCCCGCACTTTATGCAGCAGCTCTGACATGTCTGGGTAGTTGTGAATGAACTTTTGCACCACCAAATTCAGCACATGCGCCAGGCAAGGGATGTGCGTCAAACCGGCTAGTCCCAGAGCTGCCACGAGATTTCGCCCATTATCGCACACCACCAGGCCGGGCTTGAGGCCCACCGGCAGCAACCACTGGTCGGTCTGTTGTTCAATACCCCGCCACAACTCCTGCGCGGTGTGGGGCCTGTCCCCCAAACATATGAGTTTCAGAATGGCCTGCTGACGTTTACCCCAGGCTGTGCTGAAGTTGGTGGTGAAGGTGTGTGGCTGACTGGATGAGCTGGTGGAAGCAGAGGAGGAGGAGGAAGCCGAGTAGGAGGAGGAGGCTACAGGAGGCAGAGAATGATGCCCTGCGATCCTAGGCGGCGGAAGGACGTGCGCCAAGGAACTCTCCGTCTGGGGCCCAGCCGCCACTACATTCACACAGTGTGCAGTTAGTGAGATATAGCCTCCCTGGCCGTGCTTACTGGTCCACGTATCTGTGGTTAGGTGGACCTTGCCACAAATGGTGTTGCGCAGTGCACACTTGATTTTATCGGACACTTGCATGTGCAGGGAAGGCACGGCTGTCTTGGAGAAGTAGTGGCGGCTGGGAACCACATACTGGGGGACAGCCATGGCCATCAGCTGTTTGAAGCTGTCTGTGTCCACCAGTCGGAATGACAGCATTTCAAAGGCCAGTAGTTTAGAAATGCTGGCATTCAAGCCAAGGGCTCGAGAGTGAATTGGTGGGAATTTGCGCTTCCTCTCAAAGGTTAGAGAGATGGAGAGCTGAACGCTGCTGTGTGAAATAGTGGAGACGCTAGGTGACGGTGGCGGTGGTGGTGGTGGTGTCGGTGGCACATCCTCTGTTTGCTGCTCGGCAGGTGGCAACATTCCTCTCGAGGCGGAAGCCGAGGCAGCAGCGGTAGAGGGAGCAGGGGGAGCCTGAGCGGGTTCCTTGTTTTTAAGGTGTGTACTCCACTGCAGTTCATGCTTTGCATGTAGATGCCTGATCATGCAGGTGGTGCTCAGGTTAAGAACGTTAATGCCTCGCCTCAGGGTCTGATGGCACAGCGTGCAAATCACTCTGGTCTTGTCATCAACACATTGTTTGAAGAAGTGCCATGCCAGGGAACTCCTTGAAGATGCCTTTGGGGTGCTGGATCCCTGTTGGCGCTGGCCAATAGCAGGCGAACTCTCTGGACGGCGGCTGTTCTGCTTTTGCCCCCTGCTCCCTCTTTGGCTTCGCTGTTGTCTCGGTCTCACCACTGCCTCTTCCTCTGAACTATTTAAGTCAGCGGCACGACCTTCAGTCCATGTGGGGTCTAAGACCTCATCGTCCTCTGCATCGTCTTCCACCCAGTCTTCCTCCCTGACCTCCTCCTGTTCAGTCTGCACACTGCAATAAGACGCGGCATTGGGCACCAGTGTTTCGTCATCATCAGAGACTCGGTCACTCTGCTGTGGTGGTATTCCCATGTCCTCATCATCTGGATACATAAGTGGTTGTGCGTCAGTGCATGGAATGTCTTCCACCGCTGGGGAAGGGCTAGGTGGACGCCCCTGGGAAACCGTGCGAGCAGAGTCTTCAAACAGAATAAGATACTGCTGCATAACTTGAGGCTCAGTTTCCCTGATATGCATGGGGGTGATGTGACAGACTGATGGGCTTGGTTTTCAGGTGCCACCTGTGCGCTTTCCGCAGAAGACTGGGCGGAAGACAATGTGGTGAACGTGCTGGAAGCACTGTCGGCCACCCAATCGACTAATGCCTTTACCTGCTCAGGCCTTACCATCCTCATAACGGCATTGGGCCCCACCAAATATCGCTGTAAATTCTGCCGGCTACTTGAGGGAGTTGGTTCACTACTTTGTGCGCCTGAGGCCGAACGGCCACGTCCTCTGCCAGCAACAGAGGCTCCACGGACACCACCACGACTGCGTCCTCGTCCCTTAATAGAATGTTTCCTCATTGTTGCGATTCAACTCGCACCACAATAAAATATATTATTTTTTATCCCCAAAATTCCCACACTGGAAGATGTAATTAATACCGGAAAAAGGAATTATAAGAAAACTGCTGCAAATTGGACACCAGAATTTTTAAAATGCTAGTTTTGGTACATAGATTCCCACACGGGAGATATAATTCCTTTTTACATGAGTAAAAACGTGCGGCCTACTGTTTCTGGTCTAACTAACACCAGATTGATTAAATTGGGCTTTTTTTCACCAAAATTACAACACTGAACAATGTAATGCCTTTTTCAGGTATTAATTACAATAAGACTGCTGCTAATTGGACACCAGAATTTTTAAAATGCTAGTTTGTGTACATAAATTCCCACACTGGAAGATATAAATCCTTTTTCCGGTATTAATTACAAGAAAACTGCTGCAAATTGGACAACAGAATTTTTAAAATGCTAGTTTTGGTACATAGATTCCCAAACGGGGAGATATAATTCCTTTTTACAGGAGTAAAAACGTGCTGCCTACTGTTTCTGGTGTAACTAACACCAGATTGATTAAATTGGCCTTTTTTTCACCAAAATTACAACACTGGACGATATAATGCCTTTTGCGGTATTAATTACAAGAGGACTGCTGGTATTTCAGAACACCGGAATTTTTAAAATGCAAGTTTTGCTAGATAAATTTCCCACACTGGGAGAAATATTGCCTAAGCCTTTTTACAGTATTAATTACAACAGGAGTGCTTCTTCTGGTCTAACACCAGAATAATTTTATTATTACGGTGAAAGCTTTTTTAATTTATATTTCTGGCACATAAAAAATATATATATTTCTGGCTGACAGTATTGGACTTGGCTGTAGTGGCACTGGCTAGCCTAGCTGGAACAGCACATTCATGGGATTTGCTATCCAAGTGGGTTACTTTCAGTTTCACCACTGATATATTAAATATCTTTGCAGTTAGTATGGGTGACACAAGCACAGCCAAACCCCTGATGTAGTATATCTATGAAAAAATCGACTATTACATGAGATTAATGGACGTTGTGGCAGCTTTTGCTGTAGCACCACAAGTCCCAAAATGCCCGCCGCCTATCAGCCCAGTAACATGTGCCAGAAAACGGTCTGCCCAGCCAGAAAAAAAATTTACTTTCACTGAGCAGCTGAATCGCTGTTGTTCTGATTCACAGGTGTAGATTTTTCACTTCTTTGGAGCTTTGGTTTAGACTCTGTGGCAGCTTGTGCTGGCGCACGACAAGTCCCAAAATGGCCACCGCCGGTCAGCCCAGTTACATGTGCCAGTAAAAATCGCTCTGGCCAGTCTAAACAAAATAGTGACTTTCAGTGAACAGCTCAGCTGAGTTGTTCTGATGCACAGGTGTAGAAATGTAGATCATTCACTTCTTTATCCCTGCCTATCTCGCCCTGACAGAAGCTGCGTCCTCTCCCTACACTAATCAGAGCAGTGTGACGTGCGGCGCTACGTGACTCCAGCTTAAATAGAGGCTGGGTCACATGCTGCACTTGGCCAATCACAGCCATGCAATTAGTAGGCATGGCTGTGATGGGCTCTTAGGGCAAGAAGTAAAACACTAGCTGATTGGCTGCTGTGCAGCCCTTCAGAAAGCTGGAAGTAATCGACGAACACCGGACCCGAACCCGAACTTTTTTGAAAATGTCCGGGTTCGGGTCCGTGTCACGGACACCCCAAAATTCGGTACGAACCCGAACGATGCTCGAACTGTTCGCTCAACACTATTAGTGACCTATTTCAATACAATACAAGAAATATATAGACAGGTCACTTTTGTTGTTATTTGCGCTGAAAGCATTTCTTGTCATATTTCACTACAATACGAGAAAAATGAACGCAGTTCACAACTTGGTGTTATTTGCACTAAAAGCGTTTATTGCCATATTTCTAAAGAAAAACAGACTTAGTTAATATTTGGTGTTATTTGCGCTATAAGCATTTCTTGTCATATTTCACTACAATACGAGAAAAATAAACGCAGTTCACATTTGGTGTAATTTGCACTAAAAACGTTTATTGCCATATTTCTTGAAAAAAGAGAAAAAACAGACTTAGTTCATATTTGGTGTTATTTGCGCTAAAAGTGTTTCTTGTCATATTTCCGTACAGTACGAGAAAAATACACGCAGTTCACATTTGGTGTTATGTGCGCTAAAAGCGTTCATTGCCATATTTCTAGAGAAAAATAGAAAAACAGACTAAGTTCCTGTTTTCTGTTATTTGCACTAAAAGTGTTTCTTGTCATATTTCACTACAATACGAGAAAAATACATGCAGTGCACATTTGGTGTTATTTGCGCTGAAAGCGTTTATTGTCATATTTCACTACAATACGAAAAAATTGACGCAGTTCACATTTGGTGTTATTTGCACTGAAGGCGTTTATCGTCATATATTTCTAGAGAAAAATATTCGCAGTTCACTTTTTATGTTATTTACTTAGAAACCATTTAGTGACCTATCTTAGTCCAATACGAGAAATATATACTAAGTTTACTTTTGCTGTTATTTACGCTGAAATCGTTTCGTTGCCGATTTCAAATCCTTTAGTTGCCTATCTCATTAAAAAAAGAAATATATATTTGGCGCTTTTAGGGGTGTTTTCATTTGCTATTAATTTATTCAATTCAGCTAAAAATCTGTCAGACAGAGAAGTGCCAGGCCCTGCACAGGGGAGTGTCAGAGGTGTGAATAATTCTAGCGCAGGCACAGGTCGCAGCAGAGAAAGGGGGCATGGCAGCAGGGTTTTCTTCATGAGGCCTCATGTCCAAATGTCAGCTGGCGGTCGTGTCTTGAGTCTTGACCAGCAATCCAGCAGTTCTTGATTGGTTGACTCGATCTTTGACTTCGTCGCAAGTGACAGCAGCACCAGCAGCCTGAGTGTAGACTCGTTAATGAGCAGATTTCTTCACCCACATAGTGAAGAAACTACTCACCAGCAGCAGCAGGTAGACCGGGGCAGGACCTGAACCAGCAGGTGGTAGCATACTTTGACAGCACCCTACCAGCCGTCATAGAAGATCCGCTGGACTACTTGGCAGCCAAACTAGATTTGTGGCCGCAACTGGCCGAGTTTGCCGTGGAAACTTTGTCCTAGCTGGTCAGTAGTGTGGCATCAGAGTGGGTGTTTAGTGCGGTGGGGGCCATAGTTACCCCAAGAAGAACTCGCCTGTCCAAAATGTGGAGAGACTTACTTTTGTCAAGATGAATCAGGCGTGGATCAGCCAGGATTTCCACCCACCAATGCCTGATGCATCAGATTAGATCATCCATCTCCACACTTCGTCACCGTGCCACTCTGTGGTATTATGCTGCTGCAGTTGCTGCCATCTCCACACCATGTCACCTTGCCACTCTCTGGCCTCCTGATGCTGCCGTGTCCACACTATGTCACCTTGCCACTCTGTGGTATCATGCTGCTGCTGTTGTTGCTGCCATCTCCACACTATGTTACCTTGCCACTCTGTGGCATCCTGATGCTGCCATGTCCACACTATTTCACCACGCCACTCTGTGGTATCATGCTGTTGCTGTTGCTGCCATCTCCACACTATGTCACCTTGCCACTCTATGGCCTAATCATACTGCTGCTGTCACCTCCACAATTTGTCATTGTGCGACTCTGTGGCCTCCTGATGCTGGCGCCACCTCCAGACCCTGCAATTGTGCCACATGGTGGTGTCCTCGTGCTGCTTCCACCTCACCACTATGTCATAGGGTCACTCTGTGGACTTCTTATGCTGTTACCACCCTCCCCATTCTATGACGAGTCGCTATTGTCCTTGTTTGGTCTTCTTGAAATCACCATTTATTTGACTTTTCTTCTGATCGGTCAGAAGGAAGGAAAAATGAGACGCACAGCGGATCCTGTTTGTGCTTACGATTTTGTAGCCAAAAGCAGAAGTTGGTACAAAACACAGAAGACATGCAAATATTACCTTCATGAGTCATCTCTTTTTTAGATCCACACCTGTTTTTTTTTGGCATTACCAATACTGATGAATTAATGAGCAAATGCTGACTAAGTGAAGGCGTTTGCTCCCCAGACAGGATCCTTTTTTTGTGGGTTATTGTTCTAATGGATCAGAGGAAAGGCAAATTAATCAGTGACATCAACAAAAACTTACTGCTGACACCCTCTCCACTCTGTCGGAGGGCTCTACTTGTATAAGTGTTTAATAGAATAGGTTCTGTAGACATCTATGTTGAATCGCATGATGAGGGAGTAAAAGGAGTGCACTTCTTCTTGACACTAACATGGACCTGTAAGGCTGAGTACATACTTGAGTTATTTTGAGTTATTGGTCAGTTTTTTTTTTGGCGAATTTAAGTACACTTAAATTTTAATCAAGTTTTTGTTAAATGTAATATTAAGCATTTAATGAATTTACTAATAAACATTACATGTTGCCTAAGACAGGAGAGAATAGGCCATTCTTCTGTTTATTCAACGACTTTGTATTGCGATGGAAAAAGCATGCAATGAAAACAATTCCTCTTCACCTGGAGACGAATCCTGTCAAGATTGCTGCAAGGGCGGTATTGGTTGCTCATCGACCAAGCTACTTCTGGGGGCAACCTGCCTGGCATGAACAGGCCTCCACTAGCTACAGACAATGAAAAGACAATGCTTAAAGATAGCTTGGAGCCCGGAAGAGTCACAAATTAAATCAAGATTAAAACCATAACTACCAGGCAGGCCAGTCTCTTCGTCAGGGAAAACATCACGGGTTCCCAGTCATCAGGGAAATGCAAAGGAGGGCATCCTTATTACAGTCATGGCTGTAAATGTTGGCACCCCGAAAAATTTTCAAGAAAGTAAAGTATTTCTCACAGAAAAGTATTGCAGTAACACATGTTTTGGCATACACATGTTTATTCCCTTTGTGTGTATTGGAACAAAACAAAAAAAGGGAGGAAAAAAAGAAAATTGGACATAATGCCACGCCAAATTCCAAAAGTGGGCTGGACAAAATTATTGGCACCCTTAACCTAATATTTGGTTGCACACCCTTTGGAAAAAATAACTGAAATCAATCGCTTCCTATAACCATCAATAAGCTTTTTACACCTCTCACCCGGAATTTTGGACCACTCATCTTTGCAAACTACTCCAAGTCTCTCTTTTTGGAAGGGCGCCTTTTCTCAACAGCAACTTTAAGATCTCTCCACAGGTGTTCAATGGGATTTAGATCTGGACTCATTGCTGCTCACTTCAGAACTCTCCAGTGCTTTGTTGCCATCCATTTCTGGGTGCTTTTTGACGTATGTTTGGGGTCATTGTCCTGCTGGAAGACCCAAGATCTCGGATGCAAACCCAGCTTTCTGACACTGGGCTCTACAGTGCGACCCAAAATCCATTGGTAATCCTCAGATTTCATGATGTCTTGCATACATTCAAGGCACCCAGTGCCAGAGGCAGCAAACTAACCCCAAAACATAATTAAACCTCCACCATATTTCACTGTAAATACTGTGTTCTCTTCTTTGTAGACCTCATTCCATTTTCGGTAAACAGTAGAATGATGTGCTTTACCAAAAAGCTCTATCTTGGTCTCATCTGTCCACAAGACATTTTCCCAGAAGGATTTTGGCTTACTCAAGTACATTTTGGCAAAATGTAGTCTTGCTTTATTATGTCTGTGTGTCAGCAGTGGGGTCCTCCTGAGTCTCCTGCCATAGCGTTTCATTTTATTTAAATGTCAACAGATAGTTCGCGCTGACACTGATGCTCCCTGAGCCTGCAGGACAGCTTGAATATCTTTTGAACTTGTTTGGGGCTGCTTATCCACCATCCGGACTATGCTGCACTGACACCTTTCATCAATTTTTCTCTTCCATCCATGCCCAGGGAGATTAGCTACAGTGCCATGGGTTGCAAACTTCTTGATAATGTTGCGCACTGTTGACAAAGGCAAATCTAGATATCTGGAGATGGACTTGTAATTGTAACCTTGAGATTGTTGATATTTTTTCACAATCTTGGTTCTCAAGTCCTCAGACAGTTCTCTTCTCCTCTTCTGTTGTCCATGCTTAGTGTGGCACACACAGACACACAATGCAAAGACTAAGTAAACTTCTCTCCTTTTTCTCTGCTTTCTGTTGTGATTTTTATATTGCCCACACCTGTTACTTGCCCCAGGTGAGTTTAAAGGGGCATAAACATGCTTGAAACAATCTTAATTATCCACAATTTTGAAAGGGTGCCAATGATTTTGTCCAGCCCATATTTGGGGTTTGGTGTGACATTATGTCCAATTTGCTTTTTTCCTCCCTTTTTGGTTTTGTTCCAATACACACAAAGGGAAGAAACGTGTATAGCAAAACATGTGTTTCTGCAATACTTTTACTTCATTTTCTTGAAAAATTTCAGGGGTCACAAAAATAAACGTGGCCTAAATGGGTGGGACTGCTCCAGACCCCAAACACTGTGGCGTGTTTCTAACTGGGGGGGCAGTTCCTCCGCATGTGGTTCGCAGCGAACGGCTATCCCCAGCAAAAATTGCATACAATGGAGGATGCCGGCGCGAACCACAAGCACCACACAAACATCCTACACAAAATAAAACATGTGCGGATGAAAATATATAAACACATAACTCACAGAAAAAAGATGCACCACATGGATAAGCAACTGACAACACTGGCTAATCCCTCACTCTGGTGTTAAAAGCTGAGAGATTCGCCAATATTTCCAATCAGGAACATATCGGAGCCCCTTTAGGCACCACTACACGGTATCTCAGCATGACATGGGGTCCTACCACTAGACTACCTATGGTGTGTGAACAAGGTCTGAACAGGTATTAAGTAGCCTACAGCCCCATCCCACTCACCTGCACTGCAGGACCAACAATGCAATGGGGAACACATGAGGCCGCAAGCTACACCTACAACAGACCATGTGACACCGGCTTCCAGGTGCAACAGAATGTTTACAAGCCATATGCAATGGCACATTCAATACATATAAAACAAGAATCACAAAAATAAACGTGGCCTAAATGGGTGGGACTGCTCCAGACCCCAAACACTGTGGCGTGTTTCTAACTGGGGGCAGTTCCTCCGCATGTGGTTCGCAGCGAACGGCTATCCCCAGCAAAAATTGCATACAATGGAGGATGCCGGCGCGAACCACAAGCACCACACAAACATCCTACACAAAATAAAACATGTGCGGATGAAAATATATAAACACATAACTCACAGAAAAAGATGCACCACATGGATAAGCAACTGACAACACTGGCTAATCCCTCACTCTGGTGTTAAAAGCTGAGAGATTCGCCAATATTTCCAATCAGGAACATATCGGAGCCCCTTTAGGCACCACTACACGGTATCTCAGCATGACATGGGGTCCTACCACTAGACTACCTATGGTGTGTGAACAAGGTCTGAACAGGTATTAAGTAGCCTACAGCCCCATCCCACTCACCTGCACTGCAGGACCAACAATGCAATGGGGAACACATGAGGCCACAAGCTACACCTACAACAGACCATGTGACACCGGCTTCCAGGTGCAACAGAATGTTTACAAGCCATATGCAATGGCACATTCAATACATATAAAACAAGAATCACAAAAATAAACGTGGCCTAAATGGGTGGGACTGCTCCAGACCCCAAACACTGTGGCGTGTTTCTAACTGGAAGCCGGTGTCACATGGTCTGTTGTAGGTGTAGCTTGCGGCCTCATGTGTTCCCCATTGCATTGTTGGTCCTGCAGTGCAGGTGAGTGGGATGGGGCTGTAGGCTACTTAATACCTGTTCAGACCTTGTTCACACACCATAGGTAGTCTAGTGGTAGGACCCCATGTCATGCTGAGATACCGTGTAGTGGTGCCTAAAGGGGCTCCGATATGTTCCTGATTGGAAATATTGGCGAATCTCTCAGCTTTTAACACCAGAGTGAGGGATTAGCCAGTGTTGTCAGTTGCTTATCCATGTGGTGCATCTTTTTTTCTGTGAGTTATAAAATTTCAGGGGTGCCAACATTTACGGCCATTACTGTATAAACTTACTGCTGACACCCTTCCACTCTGTCGGGGGGGCTCTACTTACATAAGCGTTTAAGCGTTTAAGGCCTCTTGCACACGGGCGTCATGTTTGACGCCCGGATAAGAGGCGGGTGCGTTGCGGGAATCGCCACGATTTTTCTGCGCGTGTGCTAACGTTTGTAGTGCGTTTAGCACGCGCGTGAAAAAATCCGCATGCTTGGTACCCAGACCCGAAGTCAGACTTCATCACTGAAGTCCAGTTTCGGGATGAGTATTCTGTATATGTAATTATTTTCCTTTATAACATAGTTATAAGGGAAAATAATCGCATTCTAATTATAGAATGCAATGTTCCCCGGGCTATAGAGGGTTAAAAATAATAAAGAGTTAACTCACCTTCTCCCATTGTACGCGCAGAGCCCCAGAACGTCTTCTCTCTTGATGATTGCTTGCTTCAGGACCTGTGGTGACGTCACATGGTCACATGGTCACATGGTCCAATCATAGAAGCATTTGAGTGGACCATGTGATCCTGTGACGTCACCAAAGGTCCTTCATCCAACAGATGTTGGATGAAGGACCTGCCGTGATGTCACAGGATCACATGGGTCACATGGTCCACTCAAATGCTTCTATGATTGGACCATGTGACCATGTGACGTCACCACAGGTCCTGAAGCAAGCAATCATCAAGAGAGAAGACATTCTGGGGCTCTGCGCGTACAATGGGAGAAGGTGAGTTAACTCTTTATTATTTTTAACCCTCTATAGCCCGGGGAACATTGCATTCTGTAATTAGAATGCGATTATTTTCCCTTATAACTATGTTATAAAGGAAAATAATAACGATCGGGTCCCCATCCCGATCGTATCCTAGCAACCATGCGGGAAAATCGCAACGCATCCGCACATGATTGCGGATGCTTGCGATTTTCCCGCATCCCCATTCACTTCTATGGGGCCTGCGTTGCGTGAAAATCGCAGAATATAGAACATGCTGCGATTTTCACGCAACGCAAAAGTGATGCGTGAAAATCACCGCTCATGTGCACAACACCATAGAAGTGAATGGGTCCGGATTCAGTGCGGGTGCAATGCGTTCACTTCACGCATTGCACCCGCGCGGAAAACTCGCCTGTGTGCAAGAGGCCTTAATAGAACGGGTTCTGTAGATATGTGGAATGAGCTGACGAGGGTTTAAAAGGAGTGCGCTTCTTCTTGACACTAACATTGACCTGTAAGGCTTAGTTAATACTTGAGTTATTTGGTCAGTTTTGGCCCCGTGACTTCCCAAATAAGTGAAGTGTGCATTGATTCTAATAATGACGCCTGTCATCTGCATGTCATACTGAATCACAGTATTATTTCACTACCCCAGCACACTCCCTATGCGTGTTACTGCAAGGCAAAGTGTTCTACATTCCTATAAACGCTGTAGCCCAGAAATAGCCGTTTTTTATCTTGATTCGCTGCAAATGTATTCAGATCGAAGCAAATATTTTCGGAAAATTAGGCGGATCAGCCGAATCAAATTTTTGAGAAGTTCGCTCATCTCTAAAATTAATTAATAATTGAATTACAATTAATGTGTTTGATAAGTATTATGTCTAAAAATAAAAAATACTGTTAAATTTTTTTTACATAATATACAAGTATCCATACTGTGAAGAGATTACTAACTTTAATGAAGCTATGTGAATTCCTAATATGTGCTTAATTCATCAAAATTACAATAAAAAAAATATGTCCAAAACCAATAGAGATGTCGCGAACATAATATTTTTCGTTTGCGCGCGGAGAACGCGAACTTCCACAATTGTTCGCGAACGGGCGAACTGGGCGAACCGCCATAGACTACATTAGGCAGGTGAATTTTAAAACCTACAGGGACCCTTTCTGGCCACAGTAGTGATGGAAAAGCTGTTTCAAGGGGACTAACAACTGGACTGTGGCATGCCGGAGGGGGATCCATGGCAAAACTCCCATTGAAAATTACGTAGTTGACGCAGAGTCAGGTTTTAATCCATAAAGGGCATAAATCACCTAACCTTCCTAAATTGTTTGGAATAACGTGCTTTAAAACATCCAGTGTGTGTATACGATCAGGTATGATGTTGTATCGATCAGGTAGTGTAAGGGTTACGCCCGCTTCACAGTGACAGACCAAATTCTGGCAGACCAAACTCCCTGTTTAACGCACCGCAAACAACCGCAAACAACCGCAAACAGTCCATTTGCACAACCGCAAACTCCCCATTTGCACAAGGTTGGATACCAAGCTAGCCATGTCCCGTTCCTTGTCCTCACTGATGTCATTGAAGGTCTCTTCCTCCACCCAGCCACGTACAACAAGAGTCCCCGAAAGGTGACAACAAGCCCCTGGGACGCCTGCTGTGGTTGGTCTTCCACCTCCTCAAAGCCACCTTCCTCCACTGACTCCTCCTCTTCAGACTCCTCTCTCTGCGTTGCCGCAGGTCCAGCAATCGACGACGACAAGGCTGCTTCTGGTGGTGATGGTGACCACAACTCTTCCTCTTCATGCTCATCTATGGCCTGATCCAGCACTCTTCGCAGGGCACGCTCCAGAAAAAACGCAAATGGGATGAGGTCGATGATGTTGCCTTGGGTTTGACTGACCAGGTTTGTCACCTCCGCAAAAGGACACATGAGCCTACAGCCATTGTGCATGAGCGTTCAGTAACGCGGCCAAAAAATACCCAGCTTCGCAGAGGCTGTCCTCTTTTTTTTAAATTAAAAAATCTGTTCTTACCAGTTAAATCTCTGTTTTGTCCCCTATCAGGGGCCGGTGTATGGAATAGATTTTAGGAACCGGGAGATGGAAAAAGATGGTTAGTTGGTCCTCTTCCTTCCAATTTGGGGCACTGCACGTGCGCCGTGCAATGTACTGTCCCACTCTATATGAGTGGTGTGTTAAGTAGTACTATTTCTATCAGTTTAATCCTTGTTATCTAATAGATTTTAGGAACCGGGAGATGGAAAAAGATGATTGGTCGGTACTCTTACTTCCAATTTGGGGCACTGCACGTGCGCCGCGCAATGTACGGTGCCAACAATACAAATAGTGTGAACTACTATTCTTACCATTTTAATCTTTGTTAAGTCCCCTATCAGGGGACGTGTATTGAATTGAATCCTTGCATGGGGAGATAGAGAAAAAAGCTTGCTCTGTCCGCTTCCTTCTAATTTTGGGCACTTGCAATGGAATTTGCCACCAATGCAACTAGTGTTAACTAAGTACTATTCCTATCAGTTTAATCTCGGTTTTGTCCCTTATCAGGGCCAGGGCCGGTGTAGTGAATAGATTTTTGGAACCGGGAGATGGAAAAAGACCCATTCTCAGTCCACTTTGTTCGAATTTTAGGACACTGCACGTACGCCGTGCAATGTACTGTGACACCCGATATGAGTGGTGGGCAGTGGGCACAGTACAGTGTGTGGGCCTGACACACACTGGCAGGCAACTGCAATTATATTAAAGGGTAAAAATTAAATGACTTTTTTATCTGCAAGGTACTGTGCCACCCTATATGAGTGGTGTGCACACAGTACAGTCTGTGGGCCTGCGGCCTCTCACACACGGGCAGGCAACTGCAATATATATATATATAGAAAATAAAAATCAAAGCAGACTGATGTACCAGCCCTAAAAAGATGGCATCTTTCACACGAGCGAGTTTTCCGCGTGGGTGCAATGCGTGACTTGAACGCATAGCATCCGCACTGAATCCTGACCCATTCATTTCAATGGGTCTGTGTACATGAGCGTTTTTTTTCACGCATCACTTGTGCGTTGCATGAAAATCGCAGCATGTTCTATATTCTGCCTTTTTCACGCATTGCATCCGCAAGCAAGTGCGGGTGCATTGCGTTTTTCACTGATGGTTGCTAGGAGATGTTGTTTGTAAACCTTCGGTGTTTTATCATGCACGTGAAAAACGCATCAAAGCGCATTGCACCTGCGTGGAAAAAACTGAACAACTGAACGCAATCGCAGTCAAAACTGAATGGCTTTGCCTGTAAAATCGCACAGTTTTCACTGAACGCATCCGCAACGCAAAGTTTGCTCAATGATAAAGTATAGGGGGCGAATCAAACATCGCATATGCTCGCCTGACGCGGCGAACGCGAACATGCGATGTTCGTCGGGAACTGTTCGCCGGCGAATAGTTCGGGACATCGCTAAAAACGAATTGTGTCATTAAAATATCAGGTGCACCAATTAAAAACATAATGGAGGGGGTCAAGAACTAACCAACATGGATTCGATATAGAGTCCCGTTTGGTTAACAGCGCATGCTGGCGCATTGCGTCCGCATTACATAAAGAAACATGTGATGCAATCACATAATCGCATCGAAGGAGGAACACACACAAGACGTGAGTGTCCATAAACAGGGCGTTCACATGATTACAGATTATGTGTTCGCACCTGAAATTGAACGCAAGGTGAGCCACAAATGCATGCTGTGTATGCGGTCACATGATAGCAACCATGGAAATGAGAAGAATAACTCCCAAAATAGTGACATAGCTTCAAGAATATTATATATACCACAGTTTATATTGCAAAGTGAAAAGCTGTGATTATATAACAATCGCATGTGAAAATTATCATTACATAGTTGTCAAGAAGTCACATAAAATATAAATGTATATATAGATCTATACATGTGGCAATAACGATCCATTCCCAAAACCGGATTACCACACGGATGAGTATAACACCAGTCACACCCAACCATGTGGAGAGGTCAACATGGAATTCAGGCATCCTGTTCAGAACGACAGACAATGCCATGTTTGAACCTAAATCCTGATTAAAACAAGAAAATAATAAAATAATAAAATATATATATACACTCACCTAAAGAATTATTAGGAACACCATACTAATACGGTGTTGGACCCCTTTTTGCCTTCAGAACTGCCTTAATTCTACGTGGCATTGATTCAACAAGGTGCTGATAGCATTCTTTAGAAATGTTGGCCCCTATTGATAGGATAGCATCTTGCAGTTGATGGAGATTTGAGGGATGCACATCTAGGGCACGAAGCTCCCGTTCCACCACATCCCAAAGATGCTCTATTGGGTTGAGATCTGGTGACTGTGGGGGCCATTTTAGTACAGTGAACTCATTGTCATGTTCAAGAAACCAATTTGAAATGATTCGAGCTTTGTGACATGGTGCATTATCCTGCTGGAAGTAGCCATCAGAGGATGGGTACATGGTGGTCATGAAGGGATGGACATCGTCAGAAACAATGCTCAGGTAGCCCGTGGCATTTAAACGATGCCCAATTGGCACTAAGGAGCCTAAAGTGTGCCCAGAAAACATCCCCCACACCATTACACCACCACCACCAGCCTGCACAGTGGTAGCAAGGCATGATGGATACATGTTCTCATTCTGTTTACGCCAAATTCGGACTCAAGGTTGGGTGTGTCGTGGCTTTACAAATGCTTTGCTGCATACCTTGGTTGTAACGAGTGGTTATTTCAGTCAATGTTGCTCGTCTATCAGCTTGAATCAGTCGGCCTATTCTCCTCTGACCTCTAGCATCAACAGGGCATTTTCGCCCACAGGACTGCCGCATACTGGATGTTTTTCCCTTTTCACACCATTCTTTGTAAACCCTAGAAATGGTTGTGCGTGAAAATCCCAGTAACTGAGCAGATTGTGAAATACTCAGACCGGCCCGTCTGGCACCAACAACCATGCCACGCTCAAAATTGCTTAAATCACCTTTCTTTCCCATTCTGACATTCAGTTTGGAGTTCAGGATATTGTCTTGACCAGGACCACACCCCTAAATGCATTAAAGCAACTCCCATGGGATTGGTTGACTAGATAATTGCATTAATAGAAATAGAAAATAGTAATAGAAATAGAACAGGTGTTCCTAATAATTCTTTAGGTGAGTGTATATATAAATATTGACAATATATGATGAACAGAGCACATGCGCAAAAATGAAGCATGCACACTAGTTTAAGATAACTCTAATACTCCATAGTTGATAAAGTCCTAGGGCAAACAAGTAGTCCATGCTGGTTGTCCTCAGCAGGATCAGGACAGACAACAGCAGCAGTTAATTGTTAAGGGTATAGTATAAGGCCTACACATAGCTCGACCAAACTCACGAGGAGCAGGACAGACAGCAGCTGGTAAATAGTAACGCTGTAGTATAAGGCCTACACATAGCTCGACCAAACTCAGCAGGAGCAGGACAGACAGCAGCAGGAAAATGGTAACGTGGTAATATAGGGCATACACACAGCTGGGCCTAACTCATCAGGAACAGAACAGACAGCAACAGGGAAATGGTAACAGTGTAGTATAAGGCATACACATAGCTGGGCCTAGCTCAGTAGGAACAGGACAGCAGCAGGGAAATGGTAACACTGTAGTATAAGGCATACACATAGCTGGGCCTAACTCAGCAATATCCGGACAGACAGCAGCAGCAGGTAAATGGTGACACTGTAGTGTAAGGCCGACACATAACTGATCAGGACAGATAGCAGCAGGTAAGGGTAACAGTGGAGTATAAGGCCTACACATAACTCAGCATGATCAGGACAGACAGCAGCAGCAGGTACATGGTAATGGTCGAGTCTAAGGCCTACACATAGCTTGGCCTAACTCAGCAGGAACAGACAGCAGCAGGTTGTTTGTTTTTACAGCAGGAATGTGTTCCCAGGAATGGGGCCCCACCAGACCGGGGTAACACCAAAAATAAACTTAGACACCTCTGACAGCAGGAGGTTCTTTGTTTTCAGCAGGAATGTGTTCACAGGAATGGGCCCCCACCAGACCAGGGCAACACCAAAAATAAACTTAGAAACCTCTGACAGCAGCAGGTTCTTTGTTTGCAGCGGGAATGTGTTCCCAGGAAAGGGGCCCCCACCAGACCGGGGCAACACCAAATATAAACTTAGACACCTCTGACAGAAGCAGGTTCTTCGTCTAGAGCAAAATGTGCTCCCATGCATACAAAATGCAATATTTTCCTTTGACAAAATAGTTTTTCAAATGTATTTTAAGTTTGCAAAACCCTCAATAAGTTAGTACAACATTAGCTCCACACGCTGCCAGCACCATTCTGCTCTCAGTTTCCATACCAGGGACATTGAGTCTGGAGAAGAACATCGCGGTAACGCAGCCTGACCAGCCGTGTGCTGATTCCTCCAAGCCAGAGGGCAGCAGGAGTGGCAGGGTTTAGCAGCAGCTCTCTCATCCTCCTTTTGTCTGTGAGGAGGCATGGTTGCTGCCGCTCACACGACCCATACATGATTAGAGCCGCACACACGCTGGGCTACGGTCATCGGCAGCACCCAACCGACCCCTGCCACCTGAGCACAGAAGGCAGTGAGGAGCCAGCTTGTCTTGGTCTGAGTCTGGAAGTGTCCCCGGCTCTGCCACCGGGATCAGCCACTCGGTGATGACTCAGTCACGGTCCCCAGCTGCTGGCGGGGTCCTCAGCAGCTGCCTCCATCATTGATCGCAGGTCAGGCTGCTGAATAAGCCTTTAGCTGCAAGGCTTGGCTACATACGGGGGGGTAGTGTCACACAGCCCGGGGCAGACTTCACCAGGTAGGGGCTGACAGGCACAGGGGAGCACCTACACTGTCATCCAGCAGAGCGGAGTTTGGAGTCTGTTTTGAAGGGACCATGTGTTTTCGAGTTACATAGAAATGCAGGTAAAGTTACTCCACAAAATGAATGCAGCTCTGCTTCATCTTTGTGGATTTGACATAGAAATTCATATCCTTTAGGTTCATGAAAAACGTACAGTAATCCGGTCCTATACATTCCAAATGTCTGGAGAGGGAGAAGAATGCAGGGTTTCCAGGGAGAGATGGGGTAGATAGATATATACATGTGGTCCATCCTACTAAAATCTATCCATCTACCCCATCTCTCCCTGGGAGCCCTGAAATCTTCTCCCCCTCCAGACATATGCATTGTATAGGTCTGAAATACTGTACGTTTTTCTTGAACCTACAGGATCTGATTTTCTATGTCAAGTCCACATTCATTTTATGGGGTAAGTTTACAGGCAGTTCTATGTAACTCGAGAACACATGTTGCCTTCAAAACAGACTACAAACTCCGCTCTGCTGGATGACAGTGCAGGTGCTCCCTGATGCCTGTCAGCCCCTTCCTGGTGAAGTCTAGCCCGGGCTGTGTGACACTACCCCCCGTGTGTAGCCAAGCCTCGCAGCTAAAGGCTTATTCAGAAGCCTGAACTGCGATCAATGATCCGGGCTGCGCACTGGAGGCAGCCGCCGAGGACCCCGCCAGCAGCTGGCGACCTGATCCCGGCGGCAGAGCCAGGGACACTTCCAGACCTGGGCCGAGGCAAGCTGGTTTCTCACTGGCTTCTGTGCTGATCATGTATGGGTCGTGCGAGCGGAGGTAACTATGCCTTCTCACGGACAAAAGGAGGATGAGAGAGCTGCTGCTAAACCTCGCCAGTCCTGCTGCCCTCTGGTTTGGAGGAATCAGCACATGGCACGGCAAAATTCTTGCTCCTCCTCCTCGTCCTGGGCCTGGTCTTGGTGGAGCAGTGTTGCCTCTTCTTGTTCCACCAAGGCACTCTGCCCAGCCTTGAGCAGGCATTCTAGTGTCCTGTCCAGCAGGAACACTATGGGGAGCACGTCATTGAGGCTGACATTCTTCCCGCTGACCATCTTAGTTGCCTGGCATGCCTGCTCAAATGGGGCAAACATGTGGCAGACCTGGTGTATCTGCCCCCACTCCACATTGGTGATGTAGGGGAGTGGGTGTGATGGCCCGAGTGCCTTGGTCCAGCAGGTACTCTTTCACCGCCCATCGCTGCTCTCACAACTTCTCCAGCATGTGGAGGGTGGAATTCCACCACGTCACACTGTCCACAATCAGCCTGTGAGGTGGCAGGCTGCTGTCCTGCTGCATTTTGGACAGGGACGCGGTGGCGGTTGGGGACCGTCAGAAGTGGCTGACAATCCTCCGTACCCTTTGCACGATTTTGCTCAATCTTGGGTATGTGCGTAGGAACTTCTGTACCACAAGGTTGAGGACATGTGCCATGCAGGGCACGTGTGTTAGACTGCCAGCATGGAGGATGCGAGAAGTTTGCTGCCGTTGTCACAGACAACCATACCGGCCTGGAATCATACCGGCCTGCTGCTGCTGCGGCACCTGCTGCTGCTGCCAATGCCTCCTGCTGCCATTACCAGTGGAGCCCCTGCCACTGGGCTCCCTGGTGACCTTGCGCACCGTTTCCTCGGGTGCCTACCTTTCTCATCAGTGCTACTGTCATCTGACAAGGGAGGTGGCACCCATTTTTGGTCACCCGCCTCTTCGCCGCCTGCATTGTCAGACCCAAGGTCGACCAGTGGTGGACTGAGGGGAACAGCAGACGTGGAACCCCTGACCTGGCTCCACTGTCCCCTCACTGACGCCTGGATCTGTCTAGGTGTGGGGGTTCTGTGGCTGAAACCACCCGCACAAGTTGGAAGGGATGTACCTGGGGTACTGACGGCAGGACCCCTCCTCCCCTCCTAAAACTCCAAGACTTTTTTTTCACAGACGAAAGACGATGAAAATAATCCCTCCCTACTCTAGCACACGAAACAATAAGACAATGACTCTAAAACAGCAAGGAAAATACTTTTTATCAGCTACACTATTTACTAACTAACCTACACTGACTTTTCCCCCCTAACTAACTATCTGTATTATATATTTGAGCTAACTAACTAACTATATAATGTCCCTAACACCCTGCACTTGAACCTATCAGCTACACTAATCACTAACTAAGCTACACTGAGTATCTCACACTAACTGTATTATATAACATATATATAGGAGTTATCTAATGTAATGTATGATGACACAGTAAAGCGCAACACTCCTCTCTCTATCACAACTGCAAGAAACAGCAGGAAATGGCTGCTGGGGAGGTTCTTATATAGTAAGGGGTAGACACCATTCCTATTGGTTGCTAGGGATGTTGCTAAGTTCTGACAAAGATATTCCAGTCTTTTCATCGGCCCACAAGCTAGAAGCAGGGAGGGATCATGTGTGATGGTGAAAAAAATATATTGAATATTTGGGATTACGATTTACGAATATATAGCGCTGTATTCTAAATATTCTCGAATTCTCAAAGTGCCTATATTCGTGATAAAAAGTCGCAATATGAATATTCATGCTCAACACTAGATGCCACTGAGTGGCACAATGACAGAGTCTGGAGGTGGCAGCAGCATGAGGAAGCCACAGAATGGCACTAAAGGCTTTTCCACATATACCTGCAACAGTGAACGCTGAATATATAATATTTTTCTCTCCCGAAATAAGGCACTAAAGGCTTTAGCACAAATAACTGCAGAGCTGAACGCTGAATAAAATTTATTTTTCCACCTAAATACGCCAATAAAGATTTTACCACTTATAACTGCTGCGCTGAATGGTGAATAAAATTAGTTTTTCGACCAAAATACATCACAAATTATTTTACCGTATATAACTACTGCGCTAAACACTGAATAAAATTAGTTTTTTGACTAAAATACGTCACTAAAAGTTTTGCCACATATACATGCAACAGTGAACGCTGAATATATTTTGTTTTTCTACCGAAATACGTCACTAAAGGTTTTACCACATATACCAATACCATATATAACTGCAAAAGTAAACGCTGAATTGTTTTTGTATTGAAATAATAAATGAAGAAGTGGAATGTGTATATATTTTTCTTTTTGTGCTGAAATTGGCCACTAAACTCTTTCACCACAAATAAATGCAACAGTGAAGTGAGTACATTTTTTTTCTTTTTGTACTGGAATAAGCCACTAAACGCTTTGACCAAAAATAACGGCAACAGTGAACTGCGTATATTTTTCTTGTAGTATAGAAATACATCACTAAACTCTTTTAAGCCCAAATAACTGCAGAAGTGAACTGCGTATATATTTTTCTTTTTGTAATAAAATAGGCCGCTAAACACTTTTACCACAAATAACGGCAACAATGAACTGCGTATATATTTTTTTTGTAGTACAGAAATACCTCACTAAACGCTCTCAGCACATATAGCTGCAGAAGTGAACTGTGTATATATTTTTATTTTTGTAATAAAGTAAGCCACTAAATGCTTTTACTGCCAATAACGGCAACAGTGGACTGCGTAAATATTTTTCTTGTAGTACAGAAATACATCACTAAACGCTCTCAGCACATAAAGCTGCAGAAGTGAACTGCGTATGTATTTTTCTTTTTGCAGTGAAGTAGGCCACTAAACGATTTTACTGCAAATAACAGCAACGGCGAACTGCGCATATATTTTTCTTGTAGTACAGAAATATGTCACTACTCACTTTTAACCTCAAATAGCTGCAGAAGTGAACTGCTTATATATTTTTCTTTTTGTAATGAAGTAGGCCACTAAATGCTTTTACCACAAATAACGGCAACAGTGAACTGCGCATATATTTTTCTTGTAGTACAGAAATAATCACTAAACGCTTGTAACCCCAAATAACTGCAACAGTGAACTGCGTATATATTTTTCTTGTAGTACAGAAATACCTTACTAAACGATTTCACCACATATAGCTGCAGAAGTGAACTGCGTATATATATATATTTTTGGTAATTAAATTGGCCACTAAACTCTTGGCAACAGTGAACTGCGGCAACAGTGAACTGCGCATATATTTTTCTTATAGTACAGAAATACGTCACTAAATTCTTTTACTTGCAAATAGCTGCAAGGTAGGCCACTAAACGCTTTTACCGCAAATAACTGCAACAGTGACATGCGTATATATTTTTCTTGTAGTACAGAAATACCTTACTAAACGATTTCACCACATATAGCTGCAGAAGTGAACTGCGTATATATATATTTTTTTGGTAATTAAATAGGCCACTAAACTCTTTTACCGCAAATAACGGCAACAGTGAACTGCGTATATATTTTTCTTGTAATACAGAAATACCTTACTAAACGCTTTTAACCCCAAATAATTGCAGAAGTGACCTGCGTATATATTTTTCTTGTAGTACAGAAATACGTCACTAGACAGTTTCACCACATATAGCTGCAGAAGTGGACTGCGTATATATTTTTCTTTTTGGAATGAAATAGGCCACTAAACGCTTTTACCACAAATAACGGCAACAGTGAACTGCTTATATATTTTTCTTGTAGTACAGAAATATGTCACTAAATGCTTTTAACCCCAAATATCTGTAACAGTGAACTGCGTATATATTATTTTAGGATTGAAATACGCTACTAAACACTTTCACCACATATAACTGCAGAAGTGAACTGCGTATACTGTATATTTTTCTTTTTCCACAGATATAAGCCACTAAAGGCATTTCAACATAGCACTTGCACCCCAAGAACAAATTGCTGGAATGACAGAGCTGCATAATTGGCTATTTGGATCCCCAAATTATCTTTCCCTGCACTTGTAAATCGCTTTCTAGCACTGTCCCTAGCGCCTTCTGACGTCTCTCCCTGCACTAAGATTCCTCCCTATCCTTTTCCTGCACTTATAAATCATTTTTTAAGTTTTTTTTTTTACAATTAGCTTTTTCCAATTGCTGTCCCTAGCACCTTCTCACGTCTGTCCCTGCACTCAGAACACTGGAAAATGGCAGAATCTAAAATGGCTGCTGTATTTTTAGGGCTGTGACATCACAGGGCTGGCTGCTGATTGGCTTCATGCATGCATGTCAATCTTGGTGATCCCACCTTCCCAGAGTTCCTTGCCCCATGTCCTCAGTCCTCACACGTATGGCCGCCATTTTAGGAAAAAATTGTGATTCGTTACAACGAAGCGCGAGGAAATTCGCATTCGTTGCAAATCAAATTTTTTCAGAAATTCGGATCAAATTCCACTTCATCTGATTCGATTAGCTCATCTCTACCTGCATCATTTGTACAAAGGCTGTCATGAAAATCTTGGGGTTGATGTGAAAACCACAGGGAATTTGATTAATCTTTCCAAACATCCAATTTGTAGTGATGAGAAAGCACCAAAGGATTCGGGCGTTCGGCCCAAACACATTGCTATATTCGTGTGCTCGGCCGAGCACCTGAGTATAATGTATGTCAATGGGAGACAACCAGGCACCCCCTGTTCTGAAGAGGAGAGGGTGCCTGGTCCATTGGAGAAGGTCAGAAAGTGACAGAAACACCACCGAAATGGATCGGGGACAGCATGGGGACGATGTCTGGATGCATCTTGGACTCCCAAGTCACTGTTGGGAACCATGTTGTCCGAGTTGTACGCCAGTTTTACAGACTGACAAAAATACGCACAAAACACCCACAAAAAAATCTATTTTACAGGAAAAATTGTAAGGAAACATTCTTTCCTGTATATTCAATTTTATATAAAGTGCAAGTGCTGCCAAAAATTACAAGCAAGAGGCACTCCGACACAGCCTGTATAACACATAAAAGAGGGCCTCAATCACATTGTGGTACAATTGTTCAGGTAGTGGGACCCCTACACTCATAAAACCTATGCAAGGGCCTGCTGGTGACCCTCTAAAACATTAGGGGTGAGGGCCTCCTGCTGAGTGGACCCTCTAAAATATTAGGTGCGAAGGCCTGCTGGTGAGCTGACACTCTAAAACATTATATTCGAGTGCCTGCTGGTGAGCTGACACTCTAAAACATTATACATTATATAATAGTGCCTGCAGGTGAGCTGATGCTCTAAAACATTGTATCCGAGTGCCTGCAGGTGAGCTGACACTCTAAAACATTATATCCGATTGCCTGCAGGTGAGCTGACGCTCTAAAACATTACATGCGAGTGCATGCTGTTCAGCTGATGCTCTAAAACATTATATGCGAGTGCCTGCAGGTGAGCTGACGCTCTTAAACATTATATGCGAGTGCCTGCAGGTGAGCTGACACTCTAAAACATTATATGTCAGTGCCTGCAGGTGAGCTGACTCTCTAAAACATTACATGCGAGTGCGTGCTTTTCAGCTGACGCTCTAAAACATATGCAAGTGTCTGCAGGTGAGTTGAGGCTCTAAAACATTATATGCAAGTGCATGATGTTCAGCTGATGCTCTAAAATATTATATGCGAGTGCATGATGTTCAGCTGACGCTCTAAAACATTACATGCGAGTGCGTTCTGTTCAGCTGACGCTCTAAAACATTATATGCAAGTACATGGTGTTCAGCTGACGCTCTAGAACATTATATTCGAGTGCATGCTGTTCAGCTGACGCTCTAAAACATTATATGCGAGTGCATGCTGTTCAGCTGACCCTATAAAAAAATTAGAGTGGAGGGAAAATATACAATTTGGAGGAGGAGGAGGAGAAAACAAGATTCAACCATATACTCTTTTTTGTGGTGGAAAAGGGGCATGGGAATACACTACAGTAGATTGAGTAAATTATAAATGATAGATTGAAATTGCCTTTATGTTCATCATCAGCTCAGCTCTCCACTGGAGTTGAGAAGTCAGGGGCAATCCGGGCCTTGTTCATTTTTATATGAGTTAACCTGTCAGCATTGCCAGTGGACAAGCGGATATGCTTTTCTGTTATATTGTCACCAGCAGCACTAAATACACGCTCAGACAAAACGCTGGCAGCAGGGCAAGCCAGCACCTCCAAGGCGTAGAGTGCAAGTTCATGCCACGTGTCCAGCTTGGAAACCCAGTAGTTGTAATCACTGAGGGATTATTTAGGACGCTGACACGGTCTGCCATGTATTCCTTCACCATCTTCCAAAACCTTTCCCTCCTTGTAGCACTAGGCTGCGCTTCAGGGTGAGGTTGCTGACGGGGTGTTATAAAAGTGTCCCATGCCTTGGAGAGTGTTGCCCTGCATTTGTTGGAACTGCTGTGTGTTCCCCTTGTCTGCCTTCCTTGGTTGCCTAGGGAAGTACGGACTCTGCCGGCCGCGTTGTCAGATGGAAAATTTTGGAGCAATCTCTCAACAAGTACCTTCTGGTATTGCACTGTTTTACTCGTCCTCTCCACTACAAGAATGAGAGATAAGAAGTTCTCTTTGTAGCGGCGGTCGAGAAGGATGAACACCGAGTAATCCGGGTTATCTAAAATGCGTATAACGTGAGGGTCACGGGAAAGGCAGCCTAACATGATGTCAGCCATGTGTGCCAGAGTACCAAAAGGAAAGACGTCGATGTTGACATCAGGATGACTCTCCATCTCCTCATCCTCCTCTTCTGCCCATCCACGCTGAATAGATGGAATTAAAGTTCCATGGGTACTACCCTCTGTAGCAGAGGCAACTGTCTCCAGCTCCTCCTCCTCCTCTTCATGGTCCAATTTGCACTGAGAAGATGAATTGTGGGTGGTCTGGCTATCACCCTGTGTAATGTACGCCCCCATTTCCTCGTCTGCCACATTCAGAGCGTCCTCCTTAATTGTGAGCAGCGATCGTTTGAGTAGATACAGCAGTGGGATGGTTATGCTGATAATAGCGTTATCGCCACTATTTGTGTGGATTCATCAAAGTTTTTTTAAAACCTCACAGAGGTATGACATCAATGCCCACTCCTCGCTTGTGAATAGTGGCAGTTGACTCTAAAGACGACGACCATGTTGCAGCTGGTATTCCACAAATGCCCTCTGCTGCTCACAAAGCCTGGCCAACATGTACAGTAGAACGTAGAGTTCCATCACATTCTCAGGTTGCACAACAGTCATTGAGCTGGAAGCCGCAAGCGCTGCTGCAGCGTTGACAGACCGGCTAAAGCTGTGGACAACTTGCGGAAATGGGCACACACGCGGCACGCTTTCACTAGTAGCTCTTGGGGTAGGTTTTGATAAACCTCTGAACTACTAAGTTTAAGACGTGGGCTAGGCATGGGATGTGTGTCAGGTTACGGCCATTGTCAGACACAACCATGCCTGGTTGTAGGTTGAGTGGCGAGAGCCACACCTCGGTCTGGTCTCTTATACTCTGCCACAGCTCTGTGACGGTGTGCGGTTTGTCCCCTAAGCATATGAGCTTCAGCACAGCCTGTTAATGCTTACCCACAGCAGTGCTACACTGCTTCCATCTAGTGACTGATGGCTGACCGCTGCTGGAGGTTGACAGTGGAGGAGGAGAAGTGGGAGTTGGAGCCAGTAACATAGCTGCTGGCCGAGACCCTGATGGACGTAGGGCCCGCAATCCTGGGCGTGGGTAGCACCTGTGCCATCCCAAGGTACGATTTACTCCCGACCTCCACAACATTCACCCAGTTTGCAGTCATGAAAATGTAGCGTCCCTGGCCACCAGCACTTGTCCATGTGTCCGTGGTGAAGTGGACCTTCCCAGTAAGTGCGTTGGTCAGGGCACAGGTGATTTTCTGGGACACATGCTGTTTTTAAGCGGGCACGGCACACCATTAAAAATAGTGCCAACTGGGGACTGCATACCGAGGGACAACCGACGACATCAGGCTGCGGAAGGCCTCAGTGTCCACAAGCCTAAATTTGCAACATTCCAAGGGCCAGTCATTTAGAAAGTTGCGCATTTAGTGCTATGGCCTGTATGGGTGCGTAGGTATTTGCGCTTGCGTTCAAATGCCTGTGTTATCGACATTTGGACGCTGCGCTGGAACAGGGAAGTGGATGTTGTTGCTGACGGTTCATGCGAAGGTCCAGGTGCAGGGCGAGGGGCATTGCGCCTTTGACAGGGGATTGGCCAGCAGTGTGTAACACAGGGGAAGAGGAGACAGTAGTGTGACCCGCAGACCAAAATTGTGGCCCCAGGCCCTCAGCCCACTTATTAGGGTACTTGCCATGTGGCGGATCATGCTGGTGGTGGTGAGGTTGCTAATGTTCACGCCCCGGTTCATTTTGGAACGGCACAGATTGCAAACTACCACTCTTTTTTCGTCTGCACTTTCCTCAAAAAAGCGCTATACTGCGGAACACCTACCCCTTGGCAAGTTAGATTTACGCAAGGGGGTGTTCGGTGTAACAGTTTATGGCCTGTTTGGTGTGGGACGACTTCTCCCACTGTCTTTTCCAGACTGTTACGGTGCTGTGGATCCTTTGCGCTCTGTACTGCTGTCCTCGCTCGGCTTTTCACCTTCCCATGTTGGGTCAGTAACCTCATTGTCCACCACCTCCTCTTTAACTTCCTCACTCTGCTCATCCTCCTTAATTGACCTAACCACAACCTCAGTGATTGACAACTGTGTCTCATCATCATCCACCTCGTGAACGAATGATTGCCATTCACCACTGTTATCTTCTTGAGACTGTAAAGGCTCAAGAGGTTAGGAATCAGGGCACAATATCTCAGGTACCTCTTCAAGCATGCTGGGTACGAGGGCCAAATGTAATAGTGACGCTGTAAAGTAGAGATGTCGCGAACATAACATTTTCTGTTTGCAAACAGCAAACACGAATTTCCGCAAATGTTCGCGAATGGGCGAACCGGGCGAACCGCCATAGACTTCAATAAGCAGGTGAATTTTAAAACCCACAGGGACTCTTTCTGGCCACAATGGTGATGGAAAAGTTGTTTCAAGGGGACTAACACCTGGACTGTGGCATGTCGGAGGGGGATCCATGGCAAAACTCCCATGGAAAATTACGTAGTTGACGGGCTTTTTGGGGTGCTGTCAGGACACTGTCCTTACAGCAGATGAGTCTTTGAGGACTGGAATGGACACAGAACACTGGCCTAGCTAACGCTTTCCCTATTAATTTAGCAGCAGCAGCAGCACTCTCCCTGCTCTAACTAACACTGCAGCTTCAGAATAAATCTAAGATGGATGCTGTCCTTGCTTTTTGATAGGAGATGGGAGGGTCTGGGAGAGAGGGTATGCTAATTGGCTGGAATGTGTCTGCTGACTGTGAGGTACAGGGTCAAAGTTTGCTCAATGATGACGTATAGGGGGTGGACCAAGTATCGCATATGTTCACCCGCCGCTGTGGGCGAACACATGCAATGTTCGCCGGGAACTGTTCGCCAGCGAATAGTTCAGGACATCTCTACTGGAAAGAGCTCCTCGGAATATCTAAATGTGGGATCACTCGTTTGGCAAGCCTCTCCATGGTGGGAGGAAGGATGATCAGAGTGAGGATTCGGTTGACCAGACTCTTGGCTACAGAAACTGGATGAGAGGGTGGTGCTTAACCGACTGGAAGCATTATCTTCAGCAATCCAACCGACCAACTGTTTGCACTGGTCCAACTTGGATAGTGTTGCCCTGCGCCGCCCAGCTAAGTTGGAAATGAAGCTGGGTACGGTGGATGTTTTTTTTTTTTTTTTTGGTGCACTGGCAGCAGGCACAGTTTCATTGCGCCCAGTCCCACGGCCTCTGCGTGCACAATCACCATCACGCCCACTTCCCCGTCCCTTATTTCTCGTTTTCTAAATATTAATGTTTTTGTTACAAGATGTGGCGCAGATTTTTTTTAATATCCGATAAAGACACTGTTTTGGGATGACGGACACTATATGTCACAGAAACCCCCAGAAAATAGACAGTATATAATGGCTAGATGAAAGTAATTTTACATACAGACAATGTTTTCAGATGCCAGACTGTATGTCACAATGAACACCAGATTTTTGACAATATTTTAGGCCCAGATTAACGTAATTTTAAATACAGACAAAAAATTCAAATGTCAGACTGTATATGTCACAATAAACACCAGATTTTTAACAATATTTTAGGCCCATATTAATGTAATTTTAAATACAGACAAACAATTCAGATGCCAGACTGTATATGTCACAATAAACACCAGATTTTTAACAATATTTTAGGCTCAGATAAATGTAATTTTAAATACAGACTATGTTTTCAGATGCCAGACTGTATATGTCCCCCAAAAAACTGAATATTACGCCCAGATTAATGTAATTGAAAATACAGAACCTGTTTTGGGATGACTGACACTATATGTCACAGAAACCACCAGAAAATGGATAGTATATTATGGCCAGATGAAAGTAATTTTACATACAGACAATGTATGTAGATGCCAGACTTTATTTGTCACAATAAACACCAGATTTATAACAATATTTTAGGCCCAGATTAATGTAATTTTACATACAGACAATGTTTTCAGATGCCAGACTGTATATGTCACAATAAACACCAGATTTTTTGACAATATTTTAGGCCCAGATTAATGTAATTTTAAATACAGACAATGTTTTCAGATGCCAGCCTGTATATGTCCCAAAAAAAAACAGAATATAGACGGTATATCACGTCTAGATTAATGTAAATGGAAATACAGAATCTGTTTTGGGGTGACTGACACTATATGTCACAGAAACTACCAGAAAATGGACAGTATATATATGTCCCCACAAAAAAAACAACTGAATATGGATGGTATATTACGCCCAGATTAATGTAATTTAAACTACAGAAATTGTTTTGGGATGACAGACACTATATGTCACCGAAACCGACAGAAAATGGACTGTATATTATGGCCATATTAATGTAATTTTAAATACAGACACTGTTTTGGGTTGCCGAACAGTATATGTCACAGTAATCCACAGAATATGGACACTATTAGACCCAGATTTATGGAATTTGCGCTACAGACACTGTTTGCTGACGGATGTAGTACAGTATTTTTACACAAAGCCACACACTATGGTCACTAGATGTGAGCCAGATTATTACAGACAGTCTGCGGACGATGTACACTATATGTCACTAATAGGTACACAATAAAAATATCTTGCTGCTGTCAAACACACTCGGTAGTCCTAAAAAAGACTTTGGGGTCTTGGAAAAAGTTCCGGGAGAAAAAACATCTAATTTCTCTCCTTGCACTATCTGTCCCTTCAGAAGCACTGTCTCTGAGACTGCAAGAGTTAAATTGATTGCTGCTGTAAAACGCACACACACAAACACTGTTGTCCTTAAAAGGACATTTGGGTGTTTGCAAATCTTGTTTCTGATAAAATCTGTTAAATTTCGCTCTATACTCTGTCTTTCCCTTCCTACGCTCTGCTCTCCCTGTCTACGTCTGAGCCGAACATGCATCATCGGGTGCTATATAGCACCCGATGATGCATTCCGGCCAGCCAATCACTGTAATGCCAGCAGCCAACATGGCTACTGGCATTACAGGGAAGGCAGTACTTACCTGCACCTTGATTGGCTTCTTAAAATCCGTGAAACGTGCAGGGCGAAGACTCGAGAATGGCGCTCGAGCACATGTGGTATTCGGCTGAGTACCGCCATGTGTCGAGCACGCAATGCTTGAGCCGAACCGGTATTCGGCCGAGAATGCTAGCTCATCACTACCAATTTTTAACGGAAATTAGTCCAGTGATAAATATAAATTAGGGAATGATGTATATGCAGTCCTCTCATGTATAATTATAGCAGAAAATACATAGGGAACTTCCGTTATCAAATGGGAGTGATTCTTGTCAAACAAATAGTGAACCTAGATTTTAAATGGTCACTAACTTTTCACACAAATCTGTATAAATCAATAGTACAAGTGACCACAAGAAACTTTGTAATATGTCTTATCTATGATAAATGTCTTGTTCAGCTTTTTGCCTCCTCCTCCCATTGCTAATTTCTTTTCACTTTAAAAAATGCCTTAATCCCATCCTAGACCGAAGCAGATCCCCAGGAGGATCATATTATACATGTCAATTTAAGTCTATGGAGAGGGGTGGGGGAGGAGTGAGCTGGAGCACACACAGACAAGCAGACTTCTGGACCTACATGGGGTGAGATATAAACTTCCTAAGTGCTTCATTCAGAACCATACAGGTTAGTACCTCTCTGTAATGTTCTCCATGATCCTGATGCTGCTTCTGACTGAATATGAGAAGGTTAGGAAACAGATTCCCCTCTACTCTCTTTGTGCAGGGGGTGGGAGCTGTTCTCCACCCACCATCTCTGTGAGAACTGCAAACTAGACATTAACTATGCACAGAAGAAAACAGCTAAAAATGCTAGATAAAACTCATGTAGTGGCCAGAATTAGTGTTGTTCCTCATGTCCACACACTGTACTACTGATTAATGTAAAGTTACACAGATGCACAAAACTGATGCTAAAACCAGAAGCCAAACAAATGATAGTAGCTGTGGTTCCCCAAATCCAACAATAAAAAAACAAATTGAGACAAAAACATATAGAGAGAGAATGTTAAAGCTCGCCATAGATGACAGGAACTTTGACCAGTGGTGAAGCCCAGGCCTCAGCATGTTCTAACCTGTACTAAATTGAGGGTGTGTTCTGCTTTGTAGACTCCATTAGATCCTGGTGCCATTGAATTATTTTGTAGCTAGGAGACAATAAGAGTCACAGGCAACAGGATTCAACTGCAGCATATAGGCATCCTGCTGCCTCCTGTTCTAGCAGTATTCATTTATTTTGCATTTAGAACATATGCCTCAGCTGTATGGCAAAAATGTGATGTGAAGATAACCTACAAAAATGTTCCTTGATTGCTGGTAGTATTGGTAGAATCTTTACATTGACTTTATAATGACTAAGAAATGGGGCAAAGGGAGAAAATAATCAATTAGTTGGTTTCACACGCAATATTTTTGGGAAAAACTGCCACTGCAATTTTTAACATAGGTTTTTTATATGAGAAGTGGATCCAGCAGAATGGAGAAGCATAATGCCCTGCTCTATAGTTCATACTCCTTTTGAATCAATGTCTGGCTTTTCAAAAAAAAAAAAACACTGCATGTGAAGCTACCCTTAGGAAGAATGTTCAGTTTTGTGTGCCATATTCCAATGGCAGAAACATCTGAATGCTTATCAGATTGGACATACTGTATTTGGCTACTCTTAAATGTAGCTTAAAATTCTACATTAAAATATGGGACAGTTAACAGGTACTAAAGACAAACATAAGGCAGATTTAATAGTCTTGCTTGATTTTTACACAATGTAAACATTTTCACAGTGACTGATGCTAGGTACTAAATTTGCTCAATCTTTAGACTATCTAGCTTAAAGGGGTTCTCCAGGCCAGTACCAAAAATGTCTCTTTCAGTTAACTTGTGGATTGAAGAAACTTTAAATAGTACTTAATGGTGTCTTCTCACTTGAGAAAATGGCATTTATCATGTAGAGAAAGTTAATACAAGGCACTTACTAATGTACTTTGGTTGTCCATATTATTTCCTTCCTTCCTGGCTGAATTAATTTCTCTATCACATTATACACTGCGCATTTCCACGGTTACGATCACCCTCCAATCCGGCAGCAATGACCATGCTTGCACACTACAGAAAAAAAGGCTGGACTATGGGCATTCCCACAATTCCAGCCACCAGAGAGACCTGTGTTCTTTCCTATATTGTGCAAGCATAGCAACTACTGTTGGATTACTCGGTGGTCATAACCCTCAAGAAGTGTATAATGTGGTGGAAAATTGAATCTAGACAGCAAAGGAAGCAATATGGACAAAGTACATTAGCAAGTGCCTTGTATTAACTTTCACTACGTTATAAATGCCATTTGCTGTAGTGAGAAAACCCCTTTAGCCATCTATTACTTCGTCGATTCCTCCATTGCTAGGATCACGTGACCATCCAACTTTCTGCTGGCTCTTCTTCTGATGTACCAACCATGTGCTCCTCTTTCTTCTGGATCACCTGCATAATGTAGATGTAACTGAACAGGAAATAAGAGAAACACAACTGGTCATGACTTGGGAGGAGCAGCATGCAGTCAACACACAAGAGATCATGAACGATCGCGGAAACGGTGGAACAAAGGATGGGTAAGTACTGATCAAAGTGTCTTCTGTCCACTTATTAGCCAGAAGAGCCATTTTAGGTACGGAGCAAGAGAATCTCTTTAAAGGGAATCTGACACATTATTTTCACCTGTATAACTAAAGGCATTGCCCCACAGAAGATTGCAAACATATCCCAAACATACCTGTGTGTACTTTGTGTCTTTATTCCATGTCTAGAAAAAGTGCCTGTTTGGGTGGGGTTTGCTGTTCCCTGTGCCTAAAGCAAACCAGGCTTAAGAAGAGGGAAAGGGCTACTTTAGCTGCTCATATCTTCGGATTGGTAGCAGCTAGAGATATAGGCCTGGTCTTGCTAGCAGTTAGAGATATGCTGACATTCAACGCTTTCTGGCAATGCCATAATTACTGCAGCTAGTCAATTACATTGGAAGGTATAGCTAGTAGAAATTGAGTTAGCATGAACTCGCTGAAACCTGTTTTTACTTTCACTTTCCACTGCATTCTCTGCTATCCCAATTTCTAACAGCTATACTTTCCGATGAAAAAACCTCCTGTCCCCCAGTTATAGTTTATATCCATGAGACTGGTGCCATGCAATAACCAATAAGCACTTTCATTACTAGCATGGAAAGCATTTAGGGTTGAGCGAACCCGAACTTTAGGGTTTTTAGTACCCGGACCCGAACCCGGACATTTCCTTAAAAGATCTGGTTGGGTGATCGGTGATTCTTTGGCGCTTTTTGAAAGGCTGCAGGGCAGCCTATCAACAAGTGTTTCACTAGTCTGCCCTTAGAGCCATCACAGCCATGCCTACTAATGGCATGGCTGTGATTGGCCAAGTGCAGCATGTGACCCAGCCTCTATATAAGCTGGAGTCACATGGCGCCACATGCCACTCTGCTCTTCACAGTGTAGGGATAGGATGCTGCTGCTGCTGTGAGGGAGAGATTAGGGAAGAATTCTGGTATACTTGGTGTTCAATCTTCAAACTACAGCGATTATTGAGGGTGCTATGCTACATTTTTGTACCCAGCCCTGAGACCAGTGACACTGAAAAATAACTTTTAATCAATCTGCTAGTTCGGTGGACGTCAGTGGCCATTTTTGCAACTGCATGGGAACTGCATGTGTGCCAGGGACATTACTATAATTCTGTTCTGGTAGCTCAGTGGAGGACAAATTCCCTTTTTTGGCCGGTCAAGTACCCCTGCGGCCTGCAGTGCATACATGCCAGTGAAAATTATTCAATTACATCAGTCTGTCACATATTTTTGTGATCTAAAGTGATTTTTTATCTGTCTGCAACTGGCACTGCATATCTGACGGTCCAATAACACCGGTAAATACAGCAGTTACCTTGCTGATTTAAAAAAGCACACTTTTTTTTGCTAGATGGTAGGGATGAGCGAACCCGAACTGTATACGTAAAACTCGGGTTCATTGTTCGGCGATTTCTTCCCGCTTTCTGAAGGGCTGCACAGCAGCCAATCAGCTAGCATTTTACTTCTTGCCCTAAGAAGCCATCACAGCCATGCCTACTAATGGAATGGCTGTGATTGGCCAAGTGCAGCATATGACCCAGCCTCTATTTAAGTTGGAGTCACATCGCGCCGCACGTCACTCTGCTCTGATTAGTGTAGGGATAGGATGCAGCTGCTGTTAGGGAGAGATTAGGCAGGGATTAACTCAGCAAAAACACTTAATGAAGTGATCGATCTACAGCTCTGAATCATTCAACTTCTGCTAGTTAATTGCTCACTGTTTTCAGGCTGCCCAGAGTATTTTTCTGTCACTTTTTTCTGGGGTGATCGGCGGCCATTTTGTGTCTTGTGGTGCGCCAGCACAAGCTGCCACCAAGTTCATTAATCCATCAATAGTAGTTTTTTTTTTTTTGCTATATCCTACATCAGAGGCTTGGCTGTGCTTATTGTCACCCGTAGAAACTCAGGGAAGAATTTTCTATATTCAAACAACAAGGTGGCTAGCAATCCCCTAAATCTGGTGTTCCAGCTGTGGCTAGCCAAGTTTAATACTGTCTGGCAAAGAATATATTTTTTTTTCTGGGGTGAAATTCAATTTCCAAAATAGCAATACCCTAAATCAGTGGTTTCTGCTGTGGCTGGCCAAGTGTAATAGTGTCCGGCAAAGCATAGATTTTTTTCTGGGGTAAAATTCAATTGCCAAAATAGCAATACCATAAATCAGTGGTTTCAGCTGTGGTTAGCCAAGTTTAATAGTGTCTGGCAAAGGATAGATGTTTTTCTGGGGTGAAATTAATTTGTCAAAATAGCAATACCGTAAATCTTGTGTTCCAGCTGTGACTGGACAAGTTTACTAGTGTCCGGTAAAGGATATATTTTGTTCTGGGGTGAAATTCAATTGCCAAAATAGCAATCCCCTAAATCTGGTGTCCCAGGAGTGGCTGGCCAAGTTTAATAGTGTCCGGCAAAGGATATTTTTTGTTCTGGGGTGAAATTAATTTGTCAAAATAGCAATACCGTAAATCAGTGGTTTCAGCAGTGGCTGGCCAAGTTTAATAGTGTCCGGCAGAGGATAGATTTTGTTCTGGGGTGAAATTCAATTGCCAAAATAGCAATACCATAAATCAGTGGTTTCAGCAGTGGCTGGCCAAGTTTAATAGTGTCCGGCAAAATATATATCTTGTTCTGGGGTGAAATTCAATTGCCAAAATTGCAATCCCCTAGATCTGGTGTCCCAAAAAAGGCTGGCCAAGTTTAATAGTATCAGGCAAAGGATATATTTTGTTCTGGGGTGAAATTCAGTTGCAAAAATAGAAATACCGTAAATCTGTGTCCCAGCTGTGACTGGACAAGTTTATAGTGTCCGTCAAAGGATATATTATTTTCTGAGGTGAAATTCAGTTGCAAAAGTAGAAATACCGTAAATCTGGTGTTCCAGCTGTGACTGGACAAGTTTCATAGTTTCCGTCAAAGGATATATTATTTTCTGGGGTGAAATTAAATTGAAGAATCACAAAAATAAACGTGGCCTAAATGGGTGGGACTGCTCCAGACCCCAAACACTGTGGCGTGTTTCTAACTGGGGGGGCAGTTCCTCCGCATGTGGGGCTCCGATATGTTCCTGATTGGAAATAAAGGGGCTCCGATATGTTCCTGATTGGAAATATTGGCAAATCTCTCAGCTTTTAACACCAGAGTGAGGGATTAGCCAGTGTTGTCAGTTGCTTATCCATGTGGTGCATCTTTTTTCTGTGAGTTATGTGAAATTAAATTGCCATAATAGCAATACCCAAAATCTGGTATTCCAGCTGTTGCAGGCCAAGTGTAAATCTGTCTGTAAAAGGGTATATTACACTCAGCGTGCATCTCCAAGTGTATTTCTTTCCGTTAAAGGGTATATTACACTAAGTGTTAAAATACAGCATAATCCTCTACATTTGCACACACTGTTTTGCATCTCTAAGTGTATTTCTTTCCGTTAAAGGGTAAATTACACAAAACGTTACGATTGGAGATCTACAGATGAAAGTAGTGATCTACCAGATACACTCATCAGCTAAACTGTGAATACTATAATAAGAGTGTGCCTTATTAGGTAAAAATTAACTTTTATTTTGAACCTTTAAAATATTTATTTATGGTCACTCTTACACTAAATGATTATTCCCTGTGTCTATAGGGCTATCTGAGGTAGGACCAGATGAGGTGTCCAGGCTAGAGGGGGTAAACACGTAAATTACACAAAGTGTTAAAATACAAGTGCTGAAAGCATAATCCTATATATTTTTTCACATGCTACTGTGCATCTTCAAGTGTAAATCTGTCCGTAAAAGGATGCCTTTCATCCAGGGCCTAAATACTAGGCCTACAATTGCTATTACCCTAAATCTGTGGTTACCGCTGTGTCTGGATTAGTGTAATACGGTACATAAATAGATAGCCAGATAGTGTTAGGTGCCTGTAAAAAAAAGGCCTGAATTTGAATTCAATATATTGGGCCAAATATTTTTTTTTTATTGTAGTGAACGGTAACATTGAGGAAAACATCTAGTAAGGGACGCGGACGCGGACATGGTCGTGGTGTTGTTAGTGGACCCTCTGGTGCTGGGAGAGGACGTGGCCATTCTGCCACAGCCACACGTCCTAGTTAACCAACTACCTCAGGTTCCAGTACCTGCCAGAATTTACAGCGATATTTGGTGGGGCCCAATGCCGTTCTAAGGATGGTAAGGCCTGAGCAAGTACAGGCGCTAATCAATTGGGTGGCCGACAATGGATCCAGCAAGTTCACAACATTATTTCCCACCCAGGCTTCTGCAGAAAGTGCACAGGTGGCACCTGAAAACCAAGCCCATCAGTCTGTCACATCACCCCCATGCATATCAGGGAAACTGTCTGAGCCTCAAATTATGCAGCAGTCTCTTATGCTGTTTGAAGACTCTGCTGGCAGGGTTTCCCAAGGGAATCCACCTAGCCCTTTCCCAGTGGTGGAAGACATAGAATGCACTGACGCACAACCACTTATGTTTCCTGATGATGAGGACATGGGAATACCACCTCGTCAGAGTCTGCACGTCTCTGATGATGACGAAACACATGTGCCAACTGCTGCGTCTTTCAGAGGAAGAGGCAGTGGTGAGACCGAGCCAACAGCATAGCAAAAGAGGGAGCAGGGGGCAAAAGCAGAACAGCCGCCGCCAAGAGAATTCACCTGCTACTGGCCACCGCCACCAGGGACCGAGCACTCCAAAGGCAGCTTCAAGGAGTTCCCTGGCATGGCACTTTAAACAATGTGCTGACGACAAGACCCGAGTGGTTTGCATGCTGTGCCATCAGAGCCTGAAGCGAGGCATTAACGTTCTGAACCTTAGCACAACCTGCATGACCAGGCATCTACATGCAAAGCATGAACTGCAGTGGAGTAAACACCTTAAAAGCAAGGAACTCACTCAGGCTCCCCCTGCTCGCTCTTCTGCTGCTGCCTTTGGCCTCTTTCTCCGCCTCGGGAGGAACGTTAGCACCTGCCGCCCACCAAAAAGAAGATGTGCCACCGACACCACCACCTGCGTCACAAAGCATCTCCACCATGTCACACGGCAGCGTTCAGCTCTCCATCTCACAAACCTTGGAGAGAAAGCGTAATTTCCCACCTAGTCACCCTCGAGCCCTGGGCCTGAATGCCAGCATTTCTAAACTACTGGCCTTTGAAATGCTGTCATTCAGGCTGGTGGACACAGACAGCTTCAAACAGCTGATGGCGATGGCTGTCCCACAGTATGTTGAGCCGTGCCTTCCCTGCACAACCAAGTATCCGATAAAATCAAGTGTGCACTGCGCAATGCCATCTGTGGCAAGGTCCACCTAACCACAGATACATGGACCAGTAAGAACGTCCACGGACACTAAATCTCCCTAACTGCACACTGGGTAAATGTAGTGGCGGCTGGGCCCCAGGTGGAGAGTTCTTTGGCGCACGTCCTTCCGCTGCCAAGGATCACAGGGCATGATTCTTTGCCTCCTGTAGCCTCCTCCTTCTACTCGGCTTCCTCCTCCTCTTCTTCCACCTTCTCATCCAGTCAGCCACACACCTTCACCACCAACTTCAGCACAGCCCGGGGTAAACGTCAGCAGGCCATTCTGAAACTCATATGTTTGGGGCACAGGCCCCACACCGCGCAGGAGTTGTGGCGGGGTATTGAACAACAGACCCACAAGTGGTTGCTGCCAGTGGGCCTCAAGCCTCGGTCTGGTGGTGTGCGATAATGGGCGAAATCTCATCGCAGCTCTGGGACTAGCCGGTTTGACGCACATCCCTTGCCTGGCGCATGTGCTGAATTTGGTGGTGCAGAAGTTCATTCACAACTACCCCGACATATCAGAGCTGCTGCTTAAAGTGCGGGCCCTCTGTGCGTGCTTCCGGCGTTCACATCCTGCCGCTGCTCGCCTGTCTGCGCTACAGCGGAACTTCGGCCTTCCCGCTCACCGCCTCATATGCGAAGTGCCCACCAGGTGGAACTCCACCTTGCACGTGCTGGAGAGACTGTGCGAGCAGCAGCAGGCAATAGTGGAGTTTCAGCTGCAGCACACACGGGTCAGTCGCACTGCGGAACAGCACCACTTCACCACCAATGACTGGGCCTCCATGCGACATGTGTGCCCTGTTGCGCTGTTTCGAGTATTCCACCAACATGGCCAGTGGCGATGACACCGTTATCAGCGTTACAATACCAGGAGGAGGAGGAAGAGGGGTCATTTTTAGCACTTTCAGGCCAGTCTCTTAGAAGTGGCTCAAAGGGAGGTTTTTTGCAAAAGCAGAGGTCAGGTACAAATGTGGCCAGCCAGGGCCCACTACTGGAGGACGAGGAGGATGAGGAGGAGGTGGAGGAGGATGAAGCATGTTCACAGCGGGATGAAACCCAACGCAGCCAAAAAAAATGGGCCCATCACTGGAGCGTGGCTGGGGGGAAACGGAGGACGATGACGATACGCCTCCCACAGCTTGTCCTTACCTCTGGGCAGCCTGGCACACATGAGCGACTACATGCTGCAGTGCCTGCGCAACGACAGCAGAGTTGCCCACATCTTAACGTGTGCGGACTACTGTGTTGCCACCCTGCTGGATCCCCGGTACAAAGACAATGTGCCCACCTTACTTCCTGCACTGTAGCGTGATAGGAAGATGTGCGAGTATAAGCGCACATTGGTAGACCCGCTACTGAGAGCATTCCCGAATGTCACAGGGGAACAAGTGGAAGCCCAAGCCGAAGGCAGAGGAGGAGCAAGAGGTCGCCAACGCAGCTGTGTCACGGCCAGCTCCTCTGAGGGCAGATGTGCGGCCAGCGTTTTTTCTGAATGTGTAATCAGCACGGCAAAGGGCGTCATTACTGACAAATGCAGCTGCCTGTCCACAGCCAACGTGGACAAGCTGACGTTCATAAAAATGAACCAGGCATGGATCCCACAGGACCTTTCCATCCCTTGTGCAGTATAGACATTTATAACTACCTTCCCTTAACCATATATTCTTGTACTCCAGGGCACTTCTTTATTGAATCCTCCTTTTTTAATTTTACCATTATTTTGCGGGGCACCTCAAAGTTGAATGAACCTCTCCTCCATCTGGGTGCCAGGGGCCTAAATATCTGAAAGTGGCCTTCTCCATTGGTGGGTGACATGAAGCCTGATTTTCTATTTTGGGACCTCTCTCCTCTGTCTGGGTGCTGGGGCCTAAATAATAGTGTTGATCACGAATTTTCGAATTGCAAATTTTAATCGCGAATATCGGCACTTCGAGAATTTGCGAATATTTAGAATATCGCAAAATATATTCGCAATTGCGAATATTCAGTTTTATGCGAATTTTTTATATGCAAATTTTCGCAAGCAAGAAAATGTCATTATTTTCTGATTGCGAAAATTTGCATAGAAATTCACATAATATTAGCATAAAAATTGGCATAAAATTTCGCATAATCTGGTATTTAAAAGGTATCTATTAAATGCTTATTTATGCAAATATTTTATGCGATTTTTCGCAATCAGAAAATAATGACTGGAGATTACGAATTTGCGAATTTTCGAATATATGGCAAATATTCGCGAGATATCGCGAATTCGAATATTGCCCCTTCCGCTCATCACTACTAAATAACTAAAAGTGGCCTTCTCCGTTGGTGGGTGACATGATGCTTCTTTTGCTGCTATTGGACCTCTCTCCTCTGTCTGAGTGTCAGGGGCCTAACTTTCACGTACTTGCTTGCTGTCTTGGTGGCAGACATTTAGCACTTTTTACTGTCTAATAACCGCCCCATTGTCTGGGTGTCAGGGTCCTATATGTCGTTTAATCATTTGTTGTCTCGGTGGGAGATATTAAACTCTTTTTAATGTCATGACCGCCCCATTGTCTGGGTGTCAGGGGCCTAAATTTCACGTACTTGCTTGCTGTCTTGGTGGCAAACATTTAACACTTTTTACTGTCTAATGACCGCCCCATTGTCTGGGTGTCATATGTCGTTTAATCATTTGTTGTCTTGGTGGGAGATATTAAACTCTTTTTACTGTCTAATGACCGCCCCATTGTCTGTGTGTCAGTGGCCTATATTTCGTTTAATTGCTTGGTGTCTGGGTGAGAGACATTAAACTCTTTTTATTGTCAAATTGCCTCTCCTCTGTCTGGGTGTCAGGGGCCTACATAAATGATAATGGCCTGTTCCATTGCAGGTTGACCTGATTCCTGTGTTGCTGTTACGGGACCGCTCTCCTCTTTGCCGGTGCCATGGCCCTGAGTCTGTGAATGAGGCCTGTGTCACTGCAGGCAGACATGAATCCTTTTTGGCTTTGATGAGAACATCAACTCCCATAGCATTCCCACCTGATGCCACACCAACCTTCTATTCCACCTTCTCCTCCAAGTTGCCAATTGATATTGGTTAATTTTTATTTATTTTATTCTATTTTAAGTCATTTCCCTATCCATATTTGTTTGCAGGGGATTTAGCTACATTTTGCTGCCTTTTGCAGCCCTCTAGCCCTTTCCTGGGTTATTTTACAGTCTATTTAGTGCCCAAAAGTTCCGGTCCCCATTGACTTCAATGGGGTTTGGGATCGGGGTGATGTTCGGGTCGAGTTCGGATCCCGAACCCGAACATTTTCGTGAAGTTCGGCCGAACTTCTCGAACCCGAACATGCAGGTGTTCGCTCAACTCTACTAGATAGTAAATATACAGGCTATGCATTTCTGACAGTCCAATTAAACCGTTAAATACTGCAGTTACAGTACACTGCTGCTATAAAAAACTATTTTTTCTGTGCCAGATAGCAAACTTGTGTGCTACGCTGCATTTCTGAAAGTCTAATACAACCTTAACATACTGCATTTACATTGGTGCTATAATAAAAAAACACACTTTTTGTGCTAGATAGGTGACAGGGCCATAAATTTGTAAAAATTGTCTGTTCCATTGGTGGGTGACATTTTACTGTTTTTGCCATATACAAACCACAGCTCTGCATAGATGACAGGGATGTAAATTTGTAAAAATCATCTGTTACATTCTTTGGGTGACATTAAACCAGTTTTGCCATATACAAACCCCTACTCTGCATAGGTGACAGGGAGGTAAATTTGTAAAAATCGTCTGTTCCATTAGTGGGTGACATTTTACCATTTTTGCCGTATACAAACCCCTGCTCTGCATGGTGACAGGGAGGTAAATTTGTAAAAATCATGTGTTACATTATTGGGTGACATTAACCGAGTTTTGCCTTATACAAACCCCTGCTCTACATAGGTGACAGGGAGGAAAATTTGTAAACATCATCTGTTACATTGGTGGGTGACATTTTACCATTTTTGCAGTATACAAACCCCTGCTCTGCATAGGTGACAAGGAGGTAAATTTGTAAAAATCATCTGTTACATTTGTGGTTGACATTTTAGAATTTTTGCCGTATAAAAACCCCTGCTATGCATAGGTGACACGGAGGTAAATTTATAAAAATCATCTGTTCCATTGGTGGGTGACATTTTACCATTTTTGCCACATACGAACCCCTGCTCTGCATAAGTGACATGGGAGGTAAATTTGTAAAAATTCATCTGTTACATTATTGGGTGACATTAACCCAGTTTTGCCATATACAAACCCCTGCTCTGCATAGGTGACAGGGAGGTAAATTTGTAAAAATCGTCTGTTCCATTGGTGGGTGACATTAACCCAGATTTGCCGGTGAAAAATACCCTGCTCTGAGAGGACGTGGTCGATCTGTGCCAGCTACATGCCCAAATGAAACACCTTCCTCAGGTGCTCATAGACGACAAAGCCTTCAGCGTTATTTAGTAGGCCCGAATGCCGCTCTACGAATGGTGAAGCCAGAACAAGTACAGTCGCTAGTAGATTGGGTGGCTGACAGTGCCTCCACTACATTCACATCGTCTCCCACCCGGTCCACTGCTGAAAGGTCAGAGTTGTCACCTGCAGGCCATGAGCATCTATCTAGCACCTCACCACCTTGCAAATCAGCCAAGCAGTCTGAGCCCCAAGTCATGCAGCAGTCTCTTATGCTTTTTGATGACTCTGCTGGCAGGGTTTTTCAGGGCCATCCACCTAGCCCTGACCCAGAAGTGGAAGACATTGAGTGCACCGATGCGTAACCACTTATGTTTGAGGATGTGGACATGGGAAGACCATCTGATGATGACAAAACACAGGTGCCAACTGATGCGGCTTTCTGCAGTGTGCAAACCGACAAGGAGGGCAGGGGTGAAGACTGGGTGGAAGATGATGTGGAGGACGATGAGGTCCTAGACCCCACATGGAATCAAGGTCATGCGAGTGACCTGTGCAGTTTGGAGGGAGAGGCGTTGGTCGCACAGAGCCACCAGCACAGCAAAAGAGGGAGCAGGGTGCAAAAGCAGAGCGGCCATTCCCTAGACAGTACATCTGCTACTGCCCACCGCACCCAGGGACCGAGCACAACAAAGCCAGCTCCAAGGAGTTCCCTGGCGTGGCAGTTCTTCATACAATGTGCAGACGACAAGACACGAGTAGTTTGCACTCTGTGCAATCAGAGCCTAAAGCGAGGCATAAACGTTCTAAACCTGAGCACAACCTGCATGACCAGGCATCTAAGTGCAAAGCACGAGCTGCAGTGGAGTAAACAGCTCCAAAACCAAGAAAGGTCTCAGGCTCCTCCTGCTCCCTCTTCCGCTGCAGTCTCAGCCTCTTCCTCCCCTTCTGAAGTGACAGTGGCACCGGCCACCCCGCAAACAGAGGATGTGGCAGCAAGACCACCACGCCTGTCACCGTCAACAAGCAGCACCACAATGTCCCATGGCAGCATTCAGCTGTCCATCTTCCAAACAATGGAGCGAAAGAGGAAGTACCCCTCATTGAGCACTATGCACCTATTTGAGGAGAAGGCAGAAGCAGTAATAAACCATTACTGTCTTCTCCTCGTGTCCCGAAATACTCCTGCTAGAGTACCAGAGCAGGACTTTTAATCCAACGCTGTGCTGCGATCTGGTCACATAGCTGATTGCATACCATAGCTCTACCGACCACATATACGGTCAGTAAGCCATGGGTTGTACACCCGTATGCTGAAAAAAGACTCTTTTGCCTACAGCTAGAAAGGTACCTCTAGTCTGATGCCTTTGGGTACCCTAGGATATCACTTTGCTGCTGCAACTCTATCACATTATATTGGAGTTTACAGTACAAGATAATGTAATTTGTTCTCACTCATGACAACTGTTTTTAACATAAAGTACCATAGTAATTACTCTTCCACTTAAATTATGATATAACTTATTATTCATTAAATTGCATATAATGAGGTTTAATATTCTCTATATTTAGCATTTTTTTTAAAGAAAATGGCAAACCATTATATATCTATACTCCACTATTGGAAAAGTTCTTCTTAGGAGGAGTGAGTTATATTCAGGTATCCACAGGTTCAGGTGTAAAAGAATAGCAATCTATCAGCAATTGTCAAACTGCACAGTGGAAATTCACTTTATTGCGTAGGTGTGAATCTGCAAGCTATCTGCTTATATTCACCTTTTTCCTCCATGTTCAACAATTAGCAGCTTTTTACAAAAAAGTTTACAGTTGTGGAAAAATCTTGATAGGATATTTCTGTTTGAGAAACTTGCAGGAAGATATACATTTCCCTTCTTGCTCATCATTGCTGCTTCTCACATTCTTCACCTAGAGAAAAAATTCAGAGCCTCACAACGCAATGACTACATGTACTACAGAAATCCATATAAGAATGGCCAGAATGGAGGCAGTGAAAGTTGTTATAGGATGTGTATGGTTATGTAATCCAAGCCCCCTGTGAGCACAGCACTACAGGGATTGAGGTTTTTGTGCACATTTTCCAGAAGCTGCCAGCATACAGTGCTTAATTTGAGCTATTGGTGCAGATCCTGCCTCCCTTCCTACTGCTCTTTCGTCTGCACCCTGCTCTCTCCTGGGGCTTCAGGTGGGAGGTAGGGAGCAATGAAGCAGAATGACAACATAGGACCAGCCAGGAGTAAAGAATCCATAAATCATTCTAGGCTGATCTGTGTATAAGAGGCAGATACTCCACTTACAGTGAACCGTATCACAGTCAGGAAACCAGGGACAGAAAGAATGACAGCAGTAAAAGTAATTGGGAAAAAAAGACATACGACGTTATAACGTGAATCCAAGACAAAGTTTATATTGGGAGAAGACAGAAGGATAAACAACAAAGCTACCAACTGGCCGCTGCGCCTAAGATTACAGAAGCCAATCTCATATGTGTCACAATAAATTTCTGCCCCAGAAATTGTTCCAGATTTTTTTAAATAAAATCTGACTGCCTAGTACTACTACTCTTTTTCTGGACATTTGACAGTCCTAACTGCTAATCTTATGTAAAATAAGAGAAGGAATGAAATGAGTCTAAAGAAAAAACTTAATCAAAATCAGTAACAATATTACTATTATTCACAAAAATAATATATATATATATATATATATATTTGGGCATTTGTTTTCTCTTGTCAACTATTGTCAACTATCCAAAATTCCTATTAATGAATTGGATAAAGGGAGTGATTACAGTAATATAAATTTATTTTAGGGAGTAATTGTATATGTACTACTCCTGTCATGAACATACCTGACCACGATGTGCCAGGCTGCTGCCACTCTGCTTAGTGCAGTGGTGTTAAGGGAGTTCAGAAGCAGCACATGCCCAGTCTCATGGCGATTCCTGGAAGGTTGTCATGCCGAACAGTCAAGCCATGACTGGTCGGCTATTAGACAGATAAGACATCAAGCTAGTAAGGGCTCTGGCTCGTCTTCCATTCTAGGCACCGACTGTAGCTCAATGCCTGTGATTTCATATATGTCTTGGCTCCTGTTCATCCTACTATGCTTAGTGCAGTGCTCATATCTTATTCCTGCTTAAATATCCTCTGTGTACCAACTTTGGCTTGGCTCCTGATTAACCAATTGTCTTCTGATTTGGCTTCTGCTTTCTCACCTGATTTTGACCGCAGCTAGCTGACTACTTTTTTGTTTCACTTTTGGTCATCTGGGTTGGTCTGCTAGCTGTAAGCTTGCACCCGTCTTCTGTCACCAAGTCTGCAGATGCAACCTGCATCCCTAGCGACCAAATTCATCTGGCCTCCTGGCTCCAGTAAACAACTAGGGGTAGCCTTACATTCTACTAACTGGAGTGGCTTTGGAAGATTGGTAGTATTTTTTATTTTATTTTTGCTGTCTGGTTCCGGACTTTCCCCTCTGTAGTTTACCTTACAACTCTTATGTATAAGTAATTAAGTATGACTCTTTTGCTGAAGGGAGTGGTCCAGAAAATACTAATAGTGAACCTATACCTAGCATTCTTTATTAAAAGGAACCTGCCATCAACTTTATGCTGACTTCACAGAGGGCAGTATAAAGTAATGACAGACACATTGATTTAAGAGGTGTATCATTCATGAGCTAAATGTAAGTGGTAGCGAAAACCAGCATCATAATTATTGAAGCCTGGGCCTTAGAAAGAGTCATGGCTGCCTGAGAAAAGCTATGACTATTCCTGAGCCCCTGATTATTGCCAGTTTTATCCTAGGGAGAAAACTAAGCAGAAGACTGTCAATCATCAGTAGGTGGGCAGTGAAAGCAGGAAATTATGAATAACCATGACTCTTCTCATTCAGCCATGACTCTTTCCCAGGCCTAGGCTGCAGTGATTAAGATGCTGGTTCTCGGCAATCAATTACTTTTAGCTCATGAATAGCACACATCTGAAATCAGTGTGTCTGTCACCACTTTATGCTGCTCCTGGTGGGGGCATCATAATGTTGATGACAGGTTCCATTTAAACCTCATGTACTCTAGTGCTCTTTCAGTAATGTTGGACAGTTCTATATAACATGATGCAAACAATCCTAAACATACACTTCAGATCATATACTTCTTCAATACAGAAGAACGCTCATGCTTCTCTGTCACCCTTCTATTAGCCTTCAAACATGTTATAGATAATTATCCTTAACAAATATATTGTTTCTATGATCTCTAGTTACCTCGTAAGACTCCACTTTACCATAATAAACAATTACTCACATCCAGCATATTCCTTGTCACTTTTCAATCTAGATTACACCCAGCATATTTAACCGAGATGGTTCCTTCTGCACAATTTCTCTTGTCCTTCAAGATGTAATTCAAGGTTAGGTCCTTAGCTAGGTACTGTTTTGAATCTAGAACACCACACTTAGTAATCTCATCTCTTCATTTTGTCTTTAATACCATTTATGACCTCTGGATATCTGGCCAATGTTTCTAGTCAACAATTTACTAATGGAAGTCGGGGGGTAATTTCAATTAATCCTAGCTAGAATGCATGCATTATTTTCCTTCCATCACTTTTTAAATGTCCCCACCTGACATCTCTCCGATGGCAAATGGTTCTATTGTTTCTACTCAACATTCTCTTTCTTGTGGCGTATAGTTTATTCCTCATATTCACAGCAGTCACTAAGGGGCGGGATTCACTTCACTTGGAGTGCTTTGGATGTGCCCCTGAAGAAGCGCAACCCGGGTCGGCAGATCTGATCTTTAATTCTATTGATTTTATGATATGCTGATATGCACTTTAACTTGTCTGAATCTTGGCGGTGCTTCACTATGTCCTGCGTCTGGTGTTTGCCTTGATCAGGTGTATGCATACAAAGGAGGTGATTGTTGAAACCAGCCAGGTTGCCTGTGTCAATGAGATGACGATCTAACTCCTGGAGTGACCTTCCTAATCTTCTGGGATTTCCAGCAGCGCGGTCCGCCTAACCTATCACTAAGGGGCCTTAGGCTGGGCTGCTGCCTTTTTATGGTGGCCCAATATTTATAGCATCTTTGGTGTAGTCTGCTGAAGGATGTCATTATATCACTGACAGATTAATACATTGCATTGTATAATCAATGGAAATCATTATAGAAGCAAACACAATATTGTTTATTAAAGTTATTGTAGGACTAGTAAATAGTAAAAAAAAAAGTTTTTTTTAAATAAAAAATACCAAAACACAACTTTTTTTCCATTGAAAGAAAAGCTTTTTAATTGAAAAACTTGCTAAAATAAAATCCCCTCCACATATTTTTTATCCTGGCATCCATAATTACCTGCACTACACAATTATTATGTAATTTATCCCATATGGAGATCGCCGTAAAAAAAATGCCATAATTGATGTTTTTTGCTTATTCACAAAAAATAAAAAGGTATCAAAAAGTGTTATGTACCCCAAAATTATACCAAATAAAAGTACAGTTTCCCACAAAAATTAATCCTCACACAGATCCATAGAATGAAAAATAAAGAAGTTATAGCTCTTGGGATGCAGCAAGCAAAAGTATTTCGGATTTTTTTTTATATCTCTGTAATTGTACTGACCGAGAGAAAAAAGTTAATCTTATTTATGAAAAAAATGAACGTTGCAAAATGTATCATGTAAAAACTGTTGCAGTATAGCTTTTTTTTTACCCCAAAAAAGAGTTAGTAAAAGTAAAATCAGTAAGTTGTGTGTACCCCAAAATGGTGCCATTAAAATATACAACTTGCCCCACAAAAAGCTATATCAATGGAAAAATTAAAAAGTTAGGGCTTGTTCACATCACTGTTATGGTTTCCGTTATTGGTTATAACGGAAAATAACGGAATTCATAAGATGAAACGGAAACTTTTAAGAGGCATTCCATTTTGCAACAGTCTGGTTTCCGTTATGCAAGATGGAAAACAAAGGCCTGTCAACAGGAATTTGTTTCCGTCCTGCATAACGGAAACCAGACTTATCCGTTATGATTGCCCATAGACTTCTATTATGAAGGAAAGCAAAATGGAATGCCTTTTAAAGTCTTCCGTTTTGCATTCCGTCATAATACAAGTCTATGAGCAGCATAAAGGATCCGTCCTGATTTACGTTATGCAGGACTGGACTCCTGCATAATGGAAACCAGGACGGATCCGTTATGCTGCACATAGACTTCTATTATGAAGGATCAAAACGGAATTCCTCTTATAGGTTTCCGTTTTGACTTCTGTCTTATGGATTCTGTTATTTTCCATTATAACCATGTTATGTTCGCAAAGGTAGTGATCCAGCTCACCTGTAGTCGCTATCCATCCGGTGCATGGAAAAGTAGGTAAGACCTTGAGATTTGCAACACAGGATAAAGGATTCCAGCACCAAAACCGATTCTTGAGTGTAGTTTTTTTTTATTTCCAGCAATAAATATACAGTGGCAGTAAAAACGTATCCACCCATATCCCAATTAAGTCTACTCGTTTTGAACAAACATGTTCTTACTCATGACTGACACATAACTCTAAAAGTTCACATATATATGGGTTGTCAGTTCCACCCTCCCATTTAATCAGGGGGAGGTGAAAAAAAGAAATCCAGGTGTTTATACTCAGGGAACTAATCGTGTATGAGTATTTTAACCCACCTTATTTTGTGAAGATAAAATATATAAAATGTACTTATGTGAAGGTAAATAGCATTAAATGACATATGGACAGACACAAGGTTAAAGACAAAAAAACATGATTGAAAATTGCAGCATCTCACTAATTCATAAAAGAAAGTAGCGGCCAGATATTTCACAATAACCGCAATGTCTGAACTCATGTCAATAGTATCATGTTCATCCAATTAGACATAAAGTACACTTTAAAATAAAGATAGATCATAAACATAGGCAAAATGCAAGTAAATAACCAAAAAGGGGAAAAGAGAATCAATATATATATGCATTAGTTCTTTCCTCAGATTTAAGCCCGCCAGACATCTGGTGTTTAACCTAAAAATCCAGTAGGCTTCCCTCTGGGAAACAAAACTTTTTAAAACTCCTTCCCTTCTTGGAATTGTGACTCGTTCAATGGCATAAGCTGAAAGAGTAGATACACATCAATTATGTATTGTAAGAAAATGTATCACTGTATTAGAGATGTTAACATAAGCAGGGTTTGTCACATAATTCAGATGTTCCAAAAGTCTTGATTTAAATTTTCTGATCGTACATCCAACAGAGTAATCTGCATTACCTACATTCTATAACATAAACTACCCCCATAGAATTACAATTAATGTAAGACGTAATATAGAATTCATTCATGTCAGTGGAATCCTAAAATGTTTTTTTGGGAATTACATAACTACAGGCTCTACATGGATGACTACCATATGAACCCAACATATCTCAACCAAGTTCTATTAGAATTGTGTTTGGACGTACTAGTGAAGAGAGAGGGAGAGAGGGAGACAGGGAGGTGGCAAGAGACGGGGGTCGTCTAGAGACTGTCCTGTATCCATCCCTCAATAAATTATATAGTGTCTCATCTTCATACAACAGGGAAATACACCTGGAGAAAACTTGCTATATTTGAGAAAAGGGATTACTATAAGTAAGAACTAATGTGGGCACTTGTTTATTGTTGATGTTATTTTTAATTTTATTTTTGACATTTTTAAATAACAAATCTCGACGATTTTTATTTTGCGCTATTGTCTCTGCTCTAGAAATCATCCAACAGGGATAACCTCTAGCTCTAAGTCTCATAGTGATAGAATTAATTTCACATTGGAATAAGTCATCCTCACTACAGTTTCTTCTGGCACGAAGAGACTCTCCAAGGGGTATGGCTTTTACCGTATGAATCGGGTGGTGACTATTCACCCTAAGTATCATGTTGCCCGCTACTGATTTGTGATAAGTTTTGGTTTGAATATTCTGATCTATCACACCTGTCAGAGTCAGATCTAAAAAATCAATTGTAACCGCATTGTGTGAGCACACAAACCACAGGCCATAGGGATTATCATTCAGATAGTTTATAAACTAGGGTATGGCAGATACATCGGCGGCCCAAATAATCATCAGGTCGTCGATGTACCTGCCATACCACTTAATATCTCCCAAAAAGGGATTATCCGTGCCAAAAATGTAACGTTCCTCCCAGTAAGACATAGTGATATTTGCCAGTGAAGGGGAAAATTTGGCCCCCATACTGACTCCCTGAACTTGCAGAAAGTATAAATCATCAAAACTAAAATAGTTAGTAGATATTTGGTAACTTCCAAAATAAAATTAATACATTCACTGTTATGATGACTATACTTGTGCAAATGGAACTCCAACGCCAACAATGCAACATGATGGGGAATAGATGGATAGAGACTTACAACATCGGTAGTCAACTAAATATAATTAGGTAACCATTTTTTGTCAAAAAAGTTTCCTAAAACATCCACAGTATACTTGATATATCCTGGAGTGTGTCTCACAAGAGGCTGCAAAATGCAGTCCAGCCATTGTCCTAATCTCTCAGTCAAGAAGCCTATGCCAGACATAATTGGGCGGAGCAGTGGTGGGTTTAACCCTTTATGAATTTTGGGCAAGGCATGTATTATCGGAGTGATGGATGACTCCACATTTAAATAGGAAAACTCTTTATGGGAAAAATAGCCCAAATCCCTACCCTTGCTCAAAACATCCAGGTAATCCTTTCTGTACATTTCTATAGGGTTTGATTCTAGTCTCCTATAAGTGGAGGGATCCGTCACAATATTCTTTATCTGTTGTTGATAAGTGCACTTGTCCAAAACCACCACCGCTCCGCCCTTGTCAGCCATCTTGATAACAACATCCTGCCTGCTTTTTAATTCTGCCAGCACTATTTTCTGATGTTGCGTTAGATTACTGTGCCGTCGGGTGGTATGTTTTTTATTATTAATAAGAGATAGTTCTTTCTCTTTAACCTCCTGAAACGTATCCGCAGTATTACCCCCTGAAGTCACGGACTGCAGGCATGGATGCGTTTTACGAGGTTATAGAGAAAGAACTATCTCTTATTAATGATAAAAAAACATACCACTCGATGGCACAGTAATCTCACGCAACATCAGAAAATAACGCTGGCAGAATTAAAACGCAGGCAGGGAGGAACGTTACTTTTTGGCACGGATAATCCCTTTTTGGAATATATTGAGTGGTATGGCAGGTATATCGAAACGACCTGTTCATTATTTGGGCGGCCGATGTATCTGAATGATAATCCTTATGGCCTGTGGTTTGTGTGCTCACACAATGCGGTTACAATAGATTTTTTAGATCTGACTCTGACAGGTGTGATAGATCAGAATATTCAAACTAAAACTTATTGCAAATCAGTAGCGGGCAACATGGTAATTAGGGCGAATAGTCACCACCCGATTCATACGGTAAAAGCCATACCTCTTGGAGAGTTTCTTCGTGCCAGAAGAAACTGTAGTGAGGATGACTCATTCCAATGTGAAATTAATACTATCACAATGAGACTTAGAGCTAGAGGTTATCCCTGTTGGATGATTTCTAGAGCAGAAACAATAGCGCAAAATAAAAATCGTCGAGATTTGTTGTTTAAAAAAGTCAAAATTAAAATCAACAATAAACAAGTGCCCACATTAGTTCTCACTTATAGTAATCAATTTTCTCAAATACAGCAAGTTTTCTCCAGGTGTATTTCCCTGTTGTATGAAGATGAGACACTATATAATTTATTGAGGGATGGACACAGGGCGGTCTCTAGACGATCCCTGTCTCTAGGCACCTCCCTGTCTCCCTCTCTCTTCACTAGTACGTCCAAACACAATTCTAATAGAACTTGGTTGAGATATTTTGGGTTCACACGGTAGCCATCCGTGTAGAGCCTGTAGTTATGTAATTCCCCAAAAAATATTTCAGGACTCCACTGGCATGAACGAATTCCCTATTAAGTCTTACATTAATTGTAATTCCATGGGGGTAGTTTATGTTATAGAATGTACGAAATGCAGATTACTCTATGTTGGATGAACGGTCAGGAAATTTAAATCAAGACTTTTGGAACATCTGAATTCAGCTTATGCCATTGAACGAGTCACAATTCCAAGAAGAGGATGGGTTTTAAAAAGGTTAGGGCTCTTTCACACTTGTGCTTTTGCTTTCCGTCCTAGAGTTCCGTCCTCGGGGCTCTAGGACGGAAAGATACTGATCAGGATTTATCCTAATGCATTCTGAATGGAAAGAAATCCGTTCAGGATGCATCAGGATGTCTTTCGTTCAGTATGTGAACGTTTTTTGCACGTTGACAAAACCGTAGCATGCTGCGGATTTGTCTCCGTCCAAAAATCCGGAAGACATGCCGTAACGCCGGATCCGGAATTAATGCCCATTGAAGTGCATTAATCCGGATCCGGCATTAAGCTTTTGTGAATGGTTACCATGGCAGCCAGGACACTAAAGTCCCGGCTGCCATGGTAAAGTGTAGTGGTGAGGCAGAGAAGTATACTTACCGTCCATGCGGCTCCCGAGTCCCGGGGCGCTCCACAATGACGTCAGAGTGCCCCATGAGCATGGATCACATGATCGCATGGATCATGTGATCCATGCGCGTGGGGCGCTCTGACGTCATTGTGGAGCGCCCGGGGAGCCGCACGGACTGTAAGCATCTGCTCCCCTGGCTCCCCACTACTTACTATGGCAACCAGGACTTTAGTAGCATCCTGGCTGCCATAGTAACACTGAAAGCATTTTGAAGACTGATCAGTGTTCAAATGTTTTCAGTTGTCTTGTGTTGTGACGGATCCGGCGGGCATTTCCGGCGACGGAAGTGCACGCTGACTCCTCACAACGCAAGTGTGAAAGAGGCTTAAGTTTCCCATAGGGGAGCCTACTGGATTTTTAGGTTAAACACCAGATGTCCGGCGGGCTTAAATCTGAGTAAAGAATTATAGCATGTATATTGAATCTCTTTTCCCATTTTTTATTTACTTGCATTTTGCCTATGTTTATGATCTATCTTTATTTTAAAGTGTACTACATGTCTAATTGGGTTAACATGATACTATGGACATGAGTTCAGACACTGCGGCTTTTGTGGAATATCTGGCCGCTACTAGAAAGCATATAAATCACTAAAACAGGAGGGGAGCCAGGAAGCACTGATAAACTATAAGGAAAAAAATAGAATATGTAAAAAAATAATAAAAACTGCCAAACTAGAGACCGAGAGATTAATTGCCAAAGAGAGCAAAACTAACCCTAAAATGTTTTTCAATTATATAAATGGTAAAAAATATAAACCTGAAGGAGTCGGCCCTCTACATAGCAATGAGGGGGGAGTTGCAGAAAGCGATGAGGATAAAGCCAAGCTATTAAATATTTTCTTCACCACTGTTTTCACTGAGGAAAATAAACTGTCAGATGAAATGCAAAATGTAAAAGTAAATTCCCCTTTAAAAGTGCCCTGTCTGACCCAGGAAGAAGTACAGCAGCGACTTAAAAGATTAAAATAGACAAATCGCCAGGACCGGATGGCATACACCCTGTATCCTAAGGGAATTAAGTGATGTCCTAGCCAGACCCTTATTTTTGATATTCACGGACTCCATACTGACAGGGAATGTTCCACCAGACTGGCGTATAGCAAATGTGGTGCCAATATTCAAAAAGGGTCCAAAAACAGAGCCTGGAAATTATAGGCCGGTAAGTTTAACATCTGTTGTGGGTAAACTGTTTGAAGGTTTTGTAAGAGATGCTATCTTGGAGTATCTCAATGAAAATAAGCAAATTACACCATATCAGCATGGCTTCATGAGGGATCGGTCATGTCAAACTAATTTAATCAGTTTCTATGAGGAGGTAAGTTCTAGACTTGACAGCGGCGAATCAATGGATGTCGTATATCTGGACTTCTCCAAAGCATTTGACGCTGTACCTCATAAAAGGTTAGTATATAAAATGAGAACACTTGGACTAGGAGAAAATATCTGTATGTGGGTAAGTAACTGGCTCAGTAATAGAAAACAGAGGGTGGTTATTAATGGTACACACTCAGATTGGGTCACTGTCACTAGTGGGGTACCTCAGGGTTCAGTATTGGGCCCTATTCTCTTCAATATATTTATTAATGATCTTGTAGAAGGCTTGCACAGTAATATATCAATTTTTGCAGATGACACTAAACTGTGTAAAGTAATTAACACTAAAGAGGACAGTTTTCTGCTACAGAGGGATCTGGATAGATTGGGGGCTTGGGCAGAGAAATGGCAGATGAGGTTTAACACTGACAAATGTAAAGTTATGCACATGGGAAGGAATAATGCAAGTCACCCGTACATACTAAATGGTAAAACACTCAGTAACACTGACATGGAAAAGGATCTAGGAATTTTAATAAATAACAAACTAAGCTGTAAAAACCAGTGTCAGGCAGCTGCTGCTAAGGCCAATAAGATAATGGGTTGCATCAAAGGGGCATAGATGCCCGTGATGAAAATATAGTCTTACCACTTTATAAATCACTAGTCAGACCACACATGGAGTACTGTGTACAGTTCTGGGCTCCCGTGAACAAGGCAGACATAGCAGAGCTAGAGAGGGTTCAGAGGAGGGCAACTAAAGTAATAACTGGAATGGGGCAACTACAGTACCCCGAAAGGGTATCAAAATTAGGGTTATTCACTCTAGAAAAAAGACTACTGAGGGGAGATCTAATAACTATGTATAAATATATCAGGGGTCAGTACAAAGATCTCTCCCATCATCTATTTATCCCCAGGACTGTGACTGTGACGAGGGGACATCCTCTGCGTCTGGAGGAAAGAAGGTTTGTACACAAACATAGAAAAGGGTTCTTCACGGTAAGAGCAGTAAGACTATGGAACTCTCTGCCTGAGGAGGTGGTGATGGTGAGTACAATAAAGGAATTCAAGAGGGGCCTGGATGTATTTCTGGAGCGTAATAATATTTCAGGCTATAGCTACTAAAGATGGGTCGTTGATCCAGGGAGTTATTCTGACTGCCTGATTGGAGTCGGGAAGGAATTTTTTCCCCTTAAGTGGGGAAAATTTGCTCTACCTCACAGGGGTTTTTTGCCTTCCTCTGGATCAACTTGCAGGAAACAGGTCGAACTGGATGGACAAATGTCTTTTTTCGGCCTTATATACTATGTTACTATGTTACTATGTTACTTTCTCTCATGAATTAGTGAGATGCAGCAATTTTCAATCATGTTTTTTTGCCTTTAAAGGGGTTCTCCAGGAATTAAAAAATGAAAATACTTAAATATTATTTTATAATAAATATATTCACAAATACATTTCAATAGTTATATTGGCTCGTTTTGCCTGGGGAGCAATCATTAGGAGAAATAAAATGGCCGCCGTCCTATCAGTACACACAAAACCTGTCCTAATCACACAGCAGGACAAGTTACTTCACCACAATGAGCCATAGTGCTGCCTCATGCTTCTCTCTGCACTGCTTGTCAAAAATCATGATCCTGAATACAGGTGAATCTCTGTGGGAATGGGGATGATTAGGACACATGAGAGGAGGGTGAGGTGTGGCTAATGAGCAGCAGCACTTGTTTACAGTCTTCATTACCACAGCCTGTCCTATCCATCCTCTCTGTACTTCATGTCTCCTCATGAACTCCATTCCTACAGAGATTCAGCTCAAGATCTTATCATCTGTATTCAGGATTATAATCCCTGACAAGTAGAGAGAAGGATGAGGCAGCTCCTTACCTCAGTGTTGTAAAGTAACTTGTCCTCATGTGTGATTAGGACAGGTTCTGTGTGAACTAATGGGGCAGCGGCCATTTTGTTTCCTCTGAAGATTTCCCCCCAGACAAAACAAGCCATTATAAATAATGAAATGTATTTGAGAATATATTTATAATGAAGTAATATTTAAGTATTTTCATTTTCTTAATTCCCGGAGAACCCCTTTAACCTTGTGTCTGTCCGTATGTCATTTGATGGGATTTACGTTCACATAAGTATATTTTATATATTTTATCTTCACAAAATAAGGTGGGTTAAAAGACTCATACCCGATTAGTTCACTGAGTATATACACCTGGATTTCTTTTTTCCACCTCCCCTCGATTAAATGGGAGGGTGGGACTGATATCCCATATATATGTGAGCTTTCAGAGTTATGTGCCAGTCATGAGTAACAACATGTTTGTTCGAAACGCGTAGACTGAATTGGGATATGAGAGGATACGTTTTTACTGCCACTGTATATTTATTGCTGGAAATAAAAGAAACCTACACTCAAGAATCGGTTTTGGTGCTGGAATCCTTTATCCTGTGTTGCATAACCATGTTATAATGGAAAACAATAATGGACACCATAACGGTGATGTGAACAAGCCCTTATACTACAGCTACTGGAATGCAACAATGAAAAAAATGTTTGGTCTCTAAGGCCTAAAACAGTCTGGTCACTATGGGGTTAAATCAACACAGCTTGGGAGTAGAAGATGAAGATTTGAGAGAAATTGACTGTATTCAAATTCAATATTTTGTAAATCTTTTACCCAACCAAACCAAAAGCAGATAAAGTATCATAATTTGTAATATTTAAATAATGTTTGTGATATTTATCGCATTTTCTTGTCACCAGTTCATACAGTTCAATAGAGATGTCCCGAACTATTCGCCAGCGAACAGTTCCCGGCGAACATTGCTTGTTCGCGTTCGCCGCGGCAGGCGAACATATGCGATGTTCGGTCCGCCCCCTATACATCATCATAGAGCAAACTTTGACCCTGTACCTCACAGTCAGCAGACACATTCCAGCCAATCAGCACCCTCCCTCCCACACCTTACCACCTCCTATAAAAAGGGCAGCCATTTTAGATTCAGTCTGAAGCTGCATGTTAGTGAGAGCAGGGAGACTGCAGCTGCTACTGTGCTGATGATTCTGAATTCATAGGGAAAGCGTTAGCTAGGCCAGTATTCTGTGTCCACAGACTCATCTGCTGTAAGGACAGCATCACAGCACCCCAAAAAGCCCTTTTTAGGGCTGCTACATTAGTCTGCTTTTATTTATTTTTTCTCCATATATATATATATATTGCAGTTGCCTGGCCTGCCCGTGTGTGAGGAGCTGCAGGCCCACAGACTGTAGTGTGCCCACTGCCAGTGCCCACCACTCATACCGTGTGGCACAAGACTTTGCATCAAAAAAAGGCATTTCATTTTTACCCTTTAATCTAAGGTTAGTTTCCTGCCAGTGTGTGTCAGGCCGACTTCCACTGACTGTAGTGTGCCCACTGCCAGTGCCCACCATTCATACCGGGTGGCACAGGACTTTGCATAAAAAAGGCATTTCATTTTTACCCTTTAATCTAAGGTTAGTTGCCTGCCAGTGTGTGTCAGGCCGACGTCCACTGACTGTAGTGTGCCCACTGCCAGTGCCCACCACTCATACCGTGTGGCACAGGACTGTGCATCAAAAAAAGGCATTTAATGTTTACCCTTTAGCCACTTCAGCCCCCCTAGCTTAAACACCCTTAATGACCAGGCCACTTTTTACAATTCTGCACTACACTACTTTCACCGTTTATTGCTCCGTCATGCAACTTACCACCCAAATGAATTTTACCTCCTTTTCTTCTCACTAATAGAGCTTTCATTTGGTGGCATTTCATTGCTGCTGACATTTTAACTTTTTTTGCTATTAATCAAAAATGACCAAAATGACATTTTTCACTTTCTGTTGTAATTTTTTTTTAAAAACTACATTTCTATATAAATTTTTCGCAAAATTTATTGTTCTACATGTCTTTGATAAAAAAAAATCAAATAAGTGTATATTTATTGGTTTGGGTAAAAGTTATAGCGTTTACAAACTATGGTGCAAAAAAGTGAATTTCCGCATTTTGAAGCAGCTCTGACTTTCTGAGCACCTGTCATGTTTCTTCAGGTGCTAGAATGCCAGGATAGTATAAATACCCCCCAAATGACACCATTTTAGAAAGAAGACACCCCAAAGTATTCGCAGAGGGGCATGGTGAGTTCATGTATCATTTCATTTTTTTTCACAAGTTAGCGGAAAATGACACTTTCTGAGGAAAAAAAATAAATAATAAAGTTTCCATTTCTGCTAACTTCTGGCAAAAAAACAAAAATCTCCCACGGACTCACTATGCCCCTCAGTGAATACCTTGGGGTGTCTACTTTCCGAAATGGGGTCATTTGTGGGGTGTGTTTACTGTTCTGGCATTTTGGGTGGGGCTAAATTGTGAGCAACCTTGTAAAAAGGTAAAGGTACTCGTTGGAATTTTGGCCCCTTTGCGCACCCAGGCTGCAAAAAAGTGTCACTCATGTGGTATCACCGTACTCAGAAGAAGTAGGGCAATGTGTGTTGGGGTGTATTTTTACATATACCCATGTTGGGTGAGAGAAATATCTCTGTAAACTGACAACTTTGTATAAAAAAATTTAAAAAGTTGTCATTTACAGAGATATTTCTTACACCCAGCATGGGTATATGTAAAAATACACCCCAAAACACATTGCCCTACTTCTCCTGAGTACGGCGATACCACATGTGTGACACTTTTTTGCAGCCTGGGTGAGCAAAGTAACTTTAGGATTTCACAGGGCATTTTTACGAATTTGGATTCTCACGCTTTAGGGCCCCTAAAATGCCAGGGCAGTATAAATACCCCACAAGTGACCCCATTTTAGAAAGAAGACACACCAAGGTATTCTGTGAGGGGTATGGTGAGTTCATGTAAAATTTTATTTTTTGTCACAAGTTAGTCGAATATGAGACTTTGTAAGAAAAAAAAAAAGCCAATTTCCGCTAACTTGTGCCAAAAAAAAAAATCTTCTATAAACTCGCCATGCCCCTCACGGAATACCTTGGGGTGTCTTCTTTCCGAAATGGGGTCAAATGTGGGGTATTTATACTAGCATTTTAGGGGCCCTAAAGCATGAGAAGAAGTCTGGAATCCAAATGCGTAAAAATGCCCTCCTAAAAGGTAGTCATTGGAATTAGGGCCCCTTTGCGCACCTAGGCTGCAAAAAAGTGGCACACGTGTGTTATCGCCGTACTCAGGAGAAGTAGGGCAATGTGTTTTGGGGTTTATTTTTAAATGAATTCCAATGAATACCTTTTAGGAGGGCATTTTTACGCATTTTTCTTCTCACGCTTTAGGGCCCCTAAAATGCCAGGGCAGTATAAATACCCCACATGTGACCCCATTTTGGAAAGAAGACACCCCAAGGTATTCCGTGAGGGGCATGGTGAGTTCATAGAAGATTTTTTTTTGGCACAAGTTAGCGGAAATTGACTTTTTTTTCTTTTCTTACAAAGTCTCATATTCCACTAACTTGTGACAAAAAATAAAATTTTACATGAACTCACCATACCCCTCATGGAATACCTTAGGGTGTCTTCTTTCTAAAATGGGGTCATATGTGGGGTATATATACTGCCCTGGCATTTTAGTGGTCTCTGCAATCATTACATGTATGGCCAGCATTAGGAGTTTCTGCTATTTTCCTGATATTGAGCATACGGGTAATGAGATTTTTTTTTCCGTTCAGCCTCTGGGCTGAAAAAAAAAATGAACGACACAGATTTCTTCATTCGCATCAATCAATGTGGATGAAAAAATCTCTGCCAAAAAAGTGCAAAAAAAAAAAAAGAAGAAGTAAGGCCCCATTCACACGTCCGCAAAAATGTCCGCATCTATTTCGCAATTCTGCGGAATAGATGCGGACCCATTCAGTGTGAATGGGGCCGGCGGTGATGCGGAAAGCAGACTATGTGCTCTCCACATTAGCATTTGTGGAGCTGAGGCCGCGAACTTCCAGTTTTCGAGCCCCAAACATTCGGCCGCAGCTCCGCAAAAGATAGAGCATGTCCTATTCTTGTCCACAATTCTGGACAAGAAAAGGCATTTTCTATATAGTTCTGGCAATGTGCGGAAAGCACATTGCCGGTGTCCGTGTTTTGCGGATCCGTGGATCCGCGGATCCATGGATTTGCAAAACACATAGAGACATCTGAATGAGCCTTACAGGGGGGTGATTAGTGACAGGGGGGTGACAGGGAGTGATCAGGGGGGTGACATGGGGTGATCAGGGGTTAATCAGGGGTTAATCGGGGGTTAATAAGTAACAGGGGGTGTCTGTGTGGTGATTGGTGCACTTACATATGTTTCCTTTGGTGGTCCCAAGCAAAAGGGACCACCAGAGGAACGAGCAGCAGGCATATCAGAAGCTGTTAACAAAACAGCGTCTGATATGCGATTTTTTTTAACTTCTACAGCCTGCCAGCGCATGATCAGCGCTGGCAGGCTGTAGTTTAACTTCTCCCCGACGCGTCTCGCGAGATGACGCGTGGATGCGTCCAGGAGGAGTAAACCAGCCGCCGCCTGGACGCATCCGTGCGTACAGTGGTCTGGAGCTTGTTAATCTAAGGTTAGTTGCCTGCCAGTGTGTGTCAGGCCGACTTAGACTGACTGTAGTGTGCCCACTGCCAGTGCCCACCACTCATACCGGGTGGCACAGGACTTTGCATAAAAAAAGGCATTTCATTTTTACCCTTTAATCTAAGGTTAGTTGCCTGCCAGTGTGTGTCAGGCCCACTTCCACTGACTGTAGTGTGCACACTGCCAGTGCCCACCACTCATACCAGGTGGCACAGTAACTTGCCGATAAATAAGGCATTTCATTTTTACCCTTTAATCTAAGGTTAGTTGCCTGCCAGTGTGTGTCAGGCCGACTTCCACTGACTGTAGTGTGCCCACTGCCAGTGCCCACCACTCATACCGGGTGGCACAGTAACTTGCCGATAAATAAGGCATTTAATTTTTACACTTTAGTCTAATTTCAGTTGCTTGCCTGCTGCCAGTGTGTGTCAGGCCGACTTCCACTGACTGACTGTAGTGTGCCCACTGCCAGTGCCCACCACTCATACCGGGTGGCACAGTAGCTTGCAGATAAATAAGGCATTTCATTTTTACACTTTAATCTAAGGTTAGTTTCCTGCCAGCGTGTGTCAGGCCGACTTCCACTGACTGTAGTGTGCCCACTGCCAGTGCCCACCACTCATACCAGGTGGCACAGTAGCTTGTCGATAAATAAGGCATTTAATTTTACCCTTTAATCTACTGTTAGTTGCCTGCCAGTGTGTGTGTCAGGCCCACTTCCACTGACTGTAGTGTGCCCACTGCCGGTGCCCACCACTCATACTGGGTGGCACAGTACCTTGCACGCATAGTACCACTAATAAAAAAAAAAATGACAGGCAGAGGCAGGCCACCCCGCAGGGGCCGTTGTGGTGCTGTGATTTCCTTTGACCCTAGAATAATGCCCAGTGTTCAGAGGCCACATACCATGAACGTGAAAAATTCTGAGGACATAGTTGACTGTCTTACACAGAACACCCAATCTAATACAGCTTCCGCTCGGAACCTTGACTCACCATCCTCCTCCAGCTCAACTTCAGGCACCTCTCAAGTTACCACTCGCCCGCCCGCCACCACCACCAGCATTAGCACCACAGCCACTTCATTTGATCTGTGAGAAGATTTATTTACACATCAGTTGGAAGATATGAGTGATGCGCAACCATTATTGCCAGAGGATGTAGATAACAGGGATATGTCTCAGTCAGGCAGCATTACACACATGGACCTATGGTGTGATGATGATGATGTTGTACCCGCTGCTTCTTCCTTTGCTGAATTTTCATATACAAGTGAAGCGGTTGATGATAATGATGTGTCCGTGGATGTCACATGGGTGCCCGCTCGAAGACAAGAAGAACAGGGGGAAAGTTCAGATGGGGAGACAGAGAGGAGGAGGAGACGAGTTGGAAGCAAGGGGAGGTCGTCGCCAGGAGCTAGTGGCACAGTCAGACAGCATGTATCGGCACCCGGGGTTAGTCAGACAGCACGCCAATCAACGCATGCTGTTGCCACCACCAGAATGCCATCATTGCAAAGCTCAGCAGTGTGGCATTTTTTTTGTGTGTCTGCCTCTGATAACAGCGATGCCATTTGCAACCTGTGCCAAAAGAAACTGAGTCGTGGGAAGTCCAACACCCACCTAGGTACAACTACTTGGCAAAGGCACATGATCTCACATCACAAACGCCGATGGGATCAACACATGCGTACAAGCAGCACACAAACTCAAAGCCACCATCCTCCTCCTGGTCCAGCATCTTCAGCGACGTCAACCACTGCTGTCCTCCCTGCCCCCTCTCAACCAACCGCCACTCCGCCTCTCACCTTCAGCAGTTTCTGCTCATCTGCCCACGGTCAGGTGTCTGTCAAGGACATGTTTGAGCGTAAGAAGCCAATGTCACAGAGTCACCCCCTTGCCTTGTCATGAATGTGTCAACTATTGACAACAACTCTTTGCGGTTGTTTGTGGTGAGTTAAAAGGGGAGTTTGGTCTGTCACTGTGAAGCGGGCGTTACCCTTACACTACCTGATCGATACAACATCATACCTGATCGTATACACACACTGGATGTTTTAAAGCACATTAAAGCACGTTATTCCAAACAATTTAGGAATGTTAGAGGATTTATGCCCTTTATGGATTAAAAACCGACTCTGCGTCAACTACGTAATTTTCCACGGATGTTTTGCCATGGATCCCCCTCCGGCATGCCACAGTCCAGGTGTTAGTCCCCTTGAAACAACTTTTCCATCACTGTTGTGGCCAGAAAGAGTCCCTGTGGGTTTTAAAACTCACCTCCCTATTGAAGTCTATGGCGGTTCTCCCGTTCGCGAACATTTTCGGAAGCTTGCATTCGCCGTTCGCAAACGGAAAATTTTATGTTCGCGACATCACTACACTTTAAACCTTGACTGTCCCACAGGGGACAGAAGCTACACAGGACATCACCATCCAGTAAGGCAAAACCAGCTACCTTTAGCGACATCTCTCCTCCAAGGATCTTTTTTTATTATATTTCTCACAATACACAATCTTGCTAGTAACTCAAGGATTTATTTGTGTAGTTATCCAGTATTTAATAAGAAAAGCTTCAATACAGACATGTCCCATTACCAGGAGGAACTCAGTGTGATAGTCTATTCACACAAGAAATGGGTGCACTGTCAACAAAAATGTCAAAACACAAAACACATTTGTTGCTTACAAAATGGCAAAGATGCCTCTTTGTAAATTGCTGTGTTGTGCAATTTTATCCCAACCTGCCTGCATTTTAATGCTGGTACATCTAATAAAAAAAAAAATGATCTAAAGGGTGCATGCATGTATGTCATCTGCCTGTCTACTTCTGCTATCTAACCTCTTTATCCCATTAGCCAAATTTAAATGCCCTTACTGTCTATATACTTCAATTTATTTCTGTCTAGTTTATCTGTGAGGAAAACTGATCTAGCTGTCTGTTTTTTTCCTTCCCTCTACATATATCTGCCTACTTGTCAAATAATTTAGCTCTCTTCAGCTATTCATCTTTTCAGAATTTTCCCTCTAAATTTATCCGCTGTTACTATATGCACTTATATTTTTACTTGCGTTCTCACTGGTGGATTTCATATCAAGACATTACTCCTTGATTCATCAATGTGAAGCAGCTCATATACATGCCACGCCAACTCAATGGAGTTTTAGAGATTGGATGGTACTGTATAATAATAATCTTTATTTATATAGCGCCAACATATTCCGCAGTGCTTTACAATCAGGGGGTTTAAGTACAAACTAAAACAGTCATAAACAACATAGCATCAAGCAAGTGAGCAATTAAAACATGAATGATGGCTCGGCTCGTGAGAGCTTACAATTTGAGATTTCTCAAAAATGCAATTAGGTCGATTTGCCAAATTTTCTGAAAAAATTTGCTTAGATCCGAATTTATTTGTGACGATGGCTTTAAAAAAAACAGCAATTTCCTGGCTGCAGAGAGCCTGTATAGTGGTGTAGAATACTGTGTCTTGCAGTAACACGCATAGGTAGTCTGTTGTGGTAGTGAAACAATACTGTAAGTCAGTATGACACGCAGATGACAGACGTCGCTCTTAGAAACACTTCACACTTCACTCATTTGGTCAATTACGGGGCCAAAACTAACCAAATAACTCAAGTGTGAACTCAACCTTACAGGTCAATGTTAGCACCATGCAGAGTCCCAAGATCCTACTATAGTGTAAAAGAGCGCACTCCTTTTACACAGGCATCAGCTAATTCCACATAAATGTATACCAAACCTGTTCTATTAAACGCTTATACAAGTACAGCCCCACTGTCTTAATAGAGAGGGTGTCAGCAGTTTGTTTGTGTTGATGTCACTGATTATTTAGAACTTTCTCTGATCCGTCAGAACAATAACCCCCAAAAAACGGATCCTGTCTGTTGAGAATCCGCCTTCACTCGGTCAGCATTTGGTCAGTAATCCATCAATACCGGAGGAAGCAGCGGATGTCTCCTCCAGATCTTGGCTGGGCAGTAGCTGCTGACTGTCCTCTAGTAGTTCGTCCTCGCTGAAAAGTGGAGCCGAGCCCATGGCATATAATACTTCTCATGCCAAGGGAACTGAAAATGACATAGGAAGGTTCAGGACAGGTGGGGCCACAGGGCCTGCTCCCGGGCCATGCCAACTAAGTGTCGTGCCAGAGGAACCCACCGACTCTTGGCTGGGGGTGTCTGATGTCACTTGCGACGACCTCGAAGACAGAGTCAACCATTCAAGCACCGCTGGGTTGCTGGTCAAGACACGACTGCTAGATGACACCGGGAGCTCAGGCCTCTCGTTGCGATTCCTGCTGCCACCCCCCCCGTCCCCCCTTCTTCTGCTGCCTGCGACAGAAACATTTTGACCACTGCCCGTTCCCTTTGAAGGGCCTGTCACCTGTCTGTCTGACATACTGCATAATAAAATAATTAAATTAAAATTAAAATAATACCCCCCAAAAAAGGCTGTAGTAAAATGTTACTTCACAGCTGAAGAGCAATTAAGACATACTGTATATATATTTTTTATGATTAATAAACCCCCCCCCAAAAAAAAAAAAATATAACAATTCACCGCAGAACGGCTATTAAGAAATATTCTTTTTCCTATTACTACACCCCAAAAAAAGAAATATAACAATCACAATTCACCGCAGAACTGCTAATGGGATACACATATATTTCCTTTCTATACACCACGTAAATGGCTGTAGTACATTGTTACTTCACAGCTGAACGGCAATGAAGACATATATATATTTTTTCTGATTAATGAACTCCCCCCCCAACAAAAAAATAACAATCACAATTCACCGCAGAACAGATAATAGGAAGTAGGTTTATTTGACTTCAATACACCCTATAAATGGCTATAGTACAATGTAAGTTCACTGCTGAACTGCAATTCAGCCATATTTTTTATCTAAAAAAAAAAATTCTATTTCTACACCACCAAAAAAGAAATACCGTATTTTTATGAATGAAGCAGGCGGAGCAGGCGCGTGATGTCAGTGAGTGACGTTATGCTGCCGGACGCTCTGCCTGCTATGGGAGCTTGTTAGTAAATAGTAATACACATGGGAGAGCGCAACTTTACCTAAAGTTATTAAGAGGTTAAGGATTGCTGTTACATATGAATACTGCTGAGAGCGGCAGGGCCCAAGATGCTATTTATGTGTCATCCAGAGATCCAACCCATAGCAGTGTCATCCACAGATGCCCCCATAACAGTGCCATCCACAGATCCCCCATAACAGTGCCATCCACAGATCCCCCATAACAGTGGCATCCATAGATCCCCCCATAACAGTGCCATCGACAGATCCCCCACATAACATTGCCACCCACAGAGTCCCCCCATAACAGTGTCATCCACAAATCCCCCACATGACAGTGCCATCCACAGAGTCCCCTCATAACAGTGCCATCCACAGATCCCCTCCATAACAGTGTGTCATCCACAGACTACCATTAGTTCAAAACCCACCAAAAGCAAACCTTTTGGTTAAAAATATATTTTTTCTTATTTTCCTCCTCAAAAACCTAGGTGTGTCTTATGGGCAGGTGCATCTTATAGGGCAAAAAATACGGTATACCAATCACAATTGACCGCAGAACGGCTAATGGGATGTACGTATATCTCCTTTTTATACACCACGTAAATGGCTGCAGTACAATGTAACTTCACCACTGAACGACAATTATGACATATATTTTTTCCTTTTTTTTCCTATTAACACACCCCCATTAATACACCCCCACAAAAAAAGAAAAACAATGTAAAATCAACACAGGACGGCTAATAGGACGTACGTATCTATTCTTTTAATACACCCTGCAAATAGCTGTAGTACAATGTAACTTCACCGCTGAACAGCAATTATGACATATATTGTTTCTTTTTTTTTTCCTATTAATACCCCTAAAAAAATAAATAAAAAAATGGAAAATCAATGCAGAACAGCTAATGGGACGTACGTATCTTCCTATTAATACACTCCGTAAAATGCCTGTAGTGCAATGTAACTTTACCGCTGAACGGCAATTATGACATATATTTTTCCCTTTTTTTCCCTTTTAATACACCCCCCCCCCAAAAAAAAGTAAAACAATGTAAAATCAACGCAGGATGGCTAATAGGATGTACGTATCTATCCTATTAATACACCCCACAAATGGCTGTAGTAGAATGTAACTTCAGCGCTGAACGACAATTATGACATATATTTTTTCCTTTTTTTTTCCTATTAATACACCCCCATTAATACACATATCATTCCATTTAATACACTTAGTAAATGGCTGTAGTACAATGTAACTTCACCGCTGAACAGCAATTATGACATATTTTTTCTTTTTTTTTCCTATTGATACCCCACCCCCAAAAAAAGGAATACAATGCAAAATACACCCTGTAAATGACTGTATCACACAGAACTTCCACCCCAATCACAAGCAAGGTTTTCTGGAATTAGTGATATATGATATAGTCGAAACAACCTAAAAGCAGCACTATAACTGCAGTTTGGATCCCCAATTAGTGCAGCAAGGTATAATAGAATTGCTCCTATTACCCAGGCTGTACATTCTCATATTGTACCCTGTTCTCCATTTATAGTGTAGATGATGCCTCCCTCTGCTTTCCCTACACCTTGAATAATCTTTCCCTGAACTTGTAAATCATTTTCTCAGCCCAATTAAGTCTTTCGTAGCACTGTCCCTAGCGCCTGCCGACGTCTCTCCCTGCACTGAGCACACTGGAAAATGGCAGAATCCAAAATGGCTGAGGCTATTTATAGGACTGTGATATCACAGGGATGGCTGGCTGCTAATTGGCTGCATGCATGGCATTGTGGGTGATCCCTCGTTCCCAGAGTTGTTTGCTCCATGTCCTAACATGTGCAACAACCATTTTACCATGAAGTGTGAGGAAATCATTTTACCATGAAGAGTGTGCAAATCATATTTTTCCTGAAATTCGGATCGAATTACACTTCGTCAACTTCAATTCGCTCATCTCTACTTACAATCTATGAGGAGATGGGGTGACGCAAAAGTTAACAAGTTTTTTGATTTATACAATAGTCTAGGTATAGATATAAAGCTGCATGAGCATCAAACGATATCTGTAGTGCTTTTGAGTGCATGGGGTGTGGTGGATATCTGACCATGGATAAGGTTCAGGAGAATGATTCTGAAGTGGGGAGGCCGTGAATGGATGAGAGTTGGATAAGAGGATGTGATAGCCTAACCTAAATATACATTAGTAAATGAACAGTATGAAGAACCTTGTCAGAAAATTGGCCCCAGGAATTGATGTAGGACAATTATGTGATGTTCTGATCCAGTAGTGACAAAATACTGACTTGCAAAGCATTCAACCACTTAACGGAATCCACTTTGGCTTCTATTGTGTGATTTCTTGTGTTTCTAGCAGTTAATCTATTTTTCAATCACCTATTAGGATGGAGTTTGTAGTTCTTATGGCTTTTTGCTGTTTTTTGACATACATTTGTATTGCATGTTTTTCAGCACAAAACAGCACATCCCGATGTTAGCTGAATCTCTATGTGAATTGTGAAACAAAATACACATACGCATTTTTGATCAGGGCACTTTTTTTAATTGCACTGTGCTTGTTTGAATTCAGGATACATAGTCTATCTATAGTGTTTTCTTTTTTTTACATTTTTCCATACCCTCTTGTATAAATAAAAAGATATGATTGAAAAGTGTGAATTAAAAAAAATTCCACAGAAAAGTCCCATAAAGAAAGTTTTGTGATAAAATAAAAACACAAATTTATGTATGTAGCAGCCATTACAAAAGAAGCTGTAACATCTGATGTCTTCATGGTTATAGTTAGAGATGAGTGAATTTTTCAAAATTCAATTCGCTGGTTCGTGTTCAAAAACAGCTATTTACTGGCTTCAGAGAGCCTTTATAGTGGTGTAGAACACTGTGCCTTGCGGTAACACGCATAGGGAGTCTGACTGACTAAATAACTCAACTATGAACTCGGCATTACAGGTCGATGTTAGCGCCAAGAAGAAGCGTACTCCTTTTACACCGTCGTCAGCTAATTCCACATAGATGTCTACAGAACCTGTTTTATTAAACGCTTATACAAATAGAGCCCCCCGACAGAGTGGAGAGGGTGTCAGCAGTAAGTTTGTGTTGACGTCACCGATTATTTTTCCCTTCCTCTGATCCGTCAAAACAATAACCCCCAAAAAATGGATCCTGTCTATTGAGCATCTGACTTCACTCGGTCAGCATTTGCTCAATAATCCATCAGTATTGCTAATGCCCCAAAAAACTGGAGTGGATCCAAAACAGAGATGACACGTGAATGGAATATTTGCATGTCTTCTGTGTTTTGTACTCACTCCTGCTTTTGGCTACCAAATCACAAGTCAATTCTGATGGGACCATACAGGCCTTACAGCTGCTACACAGACAGGATCTGTTGTGCGTCTCATTTTTCCTTCCTTCTGACAGATCAGAAGAAGGGTCAGATAAATGATGATGTCAGCCAGGCTGAAAGGCAAAATAGTGGCCCAGTCATGAAGGGTGGGAACAGGATGAGAAATCCACAGAGTGGCCCTATGACATAGTGGTGAGGTGGAAGCAGCATGAGGAGGCCAAAGACTGGAGGTGGCATCAGCAGCATCAGGAGGAGGCCACAGAGTGGTACAATGACAGTTTGGAGGTGGCAGCAGCATGAGGAGACCACAGAGTGGCAAGGTGACATAGTGTGGAGGTGGAACCAGCATGAGGAGGCCACAGAGTGGCACAATGACAGTGTGGCCCTCATTTTTTCTACTTTTACACAACACAAAAGGCTTTTCAATAGATAAGTTCAACACTGAACGGCGAATATATTTTTATTTTGCCACTAATACATGGCAAACTGGACTTTAGAATATATCACTGCACTGCAGAATGGCAATTAGGCCCTAATTTTTTTCCACAACACAAAAGGCTTTTCAACAGATAAGTGCAACAATGAATGGCGAATATATTTTTATTTTGCCACTAATACACAGCAAACTGGGCTTTAAAATATATCACTGCACCGCACAAGGGCAAATATAGTTTTCTTTTGCCACTAATACACGGCAAAAAGGGCTTTACAACATATAACTGTACCACACAAGGGCAAATAAGACATACTGTAGAAATATTTCCTTGTAATAAACCCTGTTAATGGCTGTATCAAACAGCACTTGCAGCCCAATAACAAGAACGGTTTGCTAGAATGACAGAGCTGTATAAGGGCAATTTGGATCCCCAGTCAGTGCACCAAGATGTAGTAGGATTGTTCCTATTACCCAGTTTGTAACCTTCCCTACTGAACCTTGTCCTACATAAATGCTTTGGAACAATTCCTCCCTATCCTTTCCCTGCACTTATAAATCCAGTCTTTCCTATTACTGTCCCTAGCGCCTGCAGACACATCTCTCCCTACACTAAGTATGCTGGTAAATGGCAGAATCTAAGATGGCTGACGCTATTTATAGGGCTGTGACATCACAGAGCTGGCTGACTGCTGATTGTCTGCATACATAGCATTATGGGTGATCCCGCCTTTCCAGAGCTCCTTTCTCCATGTACTCATACGTGCAGCAGCCATTTTAGGAAAGAATGCAATTAGTTACCACGAAGCGTGAGGAAATTTGGCTTTGGTGCGAATAAAATTTTTCCTGAAATTCGGATCGAATTCCACTTCGTCAACTTTGATTCGCTCATATCTAGTTATAGTTGAGAGCAATTTGCTTATGGCAGTTTGTAAGTTAGATAATGTATAAATGCCATAAAGATTCTAGATAAACATAACTAGGGTTGAGACATCCAAATTCGATCCGCATAAAACTTGCATACCACTTGGAACAGAACCGGAGTTCAGGAAAAGGTTTTTAACAGTAGAAATTCATTTTTGAAGTTATTACCCGAAGACCGAGACTTTGCGAAGTAATAACTTCGGCTCATCAGAGCCAATACATTCTAATACTGTACGGAGCGCTCACTCCGCACAGTATTAAAACAAAGTTTTATGCGAATCGACTTCGCATGTTTCATCCGAAGTCGATTCGCTCATCCCTAAACATAACATACAAACCTCTTTTTCACAACCAGCTCTCCAGTTTTTATAAATACTCCCAATATTCCCAATACTCCCATATTCCCAAGAATTTAACAACTCTGGAATATCTTTTCTTGTAACTCTGCATTGTACTGATCCTTCTAAAATTTATAAATAAATTGACAACTGGCTGTTATCATTTTCCTTGTCAAAGTGGTGTGTCCCTGCACAGTTCGATACTGTTACTCACTGGACAGCACCAGACTGTGTAGGGCAGAGACCCCAAATGGCATTATCTAGTTGTCAATTTATTTTAAAAAAAAATCTAAAACAATATGCTCCAATATTATTTCATACAATTACGGTATTTAATAGAATGGAGAAGTCCTCTGCCTAGTTATTACAAATTTTATTTGGCAGTTTAAGAGTTTTTCCTGTTCCCGGGAAAGCTGCGTGATTTGTCCCTCAGGTTTCTTAAGGTAACTGCACACAATGCAGATTATGTATGGTTTTTCTGCACTTTTTTTGATGCATGGTTTTTGATGCATAAAGTACCAGCCAAGTGAATGAGATTTGACAAATCTCATGTACACTTAGCTTTTCTCTTCCATGAGGAGATCAACTTTTTGTGCAGATTTTAAAATCCGCAGAATGACAATTGTGTGTGTGATTCTGTACCCTATGTAGTGATTTTTGTCAATAGATTTCAATGGGGTTGTTTACATAAACAAAATATCTGCATGAAAATCTGCAGCAAAAACATAAAAACACACAAAAAAGCTAAAAAAAAACCTCAAATAGTGTGGATTTTTGTGCTTTTTTGTGCAGTTTTGGTCTAGATTTCGTGCAGGTTTTTTGCATACAAATTTGCACCGTGTGCAGGTACCCTAGTCTCCTTAGTATTCCAGCCAAGTTATACAGCTCTGACTTGTAGATTTCTCTAACTCCCTATATTTTCAATGAAGGGGAACTGCACATGTAATTAAAACAGAAGAGTGCTAAGTAATCTATTCCAGATGAATTTAGAGAAGTTGTAGTTTAGGGCAGAGAAGTGGCAGATGAAGTTTAATGTGGATAAATGTAAGAGTATGGACTTAGGACAGGAGAACAAATTTCATTATTACATATTAAATGGAGAAATACTACAAATGGAAGAAGGACTTAGCTTAGAGGGTGCAAAATGAAATTCAGACAGCTGCTGCAAAGGCAAACATGATGATTCACGGTGCATCAATGATATCTAGATAAGCATTACAAGAATGAATCAAGAAAAATTAGACAATGATGGGAAATCACGTAAAAAAGATGTATTACTTTTTACTTACCTTTACTTTAGAGACGAGCAAATTTCTTGAAGTACATGTTCGATTATTCAAATGTATTCAAAAAATTAGATTTGTGGCCAATCGATTCTACACCACTTAAAAATGCTATAATTGGCCTGAAAGTTTGTATATGACACCCTATACTCCTGGGAATCAATCTTCTCTGTTATTTTTTTGTTTTGTTTTACTTTTTTTTATTTTTCATCTTTATTCTCTGGCTCCCCTTTAAGGTCTTGAAAGCAGTGGCAGCAATATCAAATAATGTCAGAGTGACACTGACATGTATAGCTATGGGCAAAAATCTGGTTGACAGTGTTAATAAACACACTGCACCTTCAAATTTTTTATGCTTTTATATATTAGAAACCTTCCAAAATTTGTGGGTGCAAAATTAATGGGGTATGATGTGTTTAAACCCACAGGGTGTTATCAGGAAAACGAAGTGGCTTGTTGGGACCAAGTATTCCCTACTGATAAATCTTGTGGCCTTTTCAAAGGGCCTGTGTATAGAACACTTGTCTCTGATGAGCTGCCACTGCCTAACCTCATAATAACACATGCTTCCTGCTGAGGTGGTCTAATGTATCATTAAATCGTTCACCACTTTACCCTGCTCATACAGAAGCTCTAGCATATACACGGTGGAATATCAGCCAGTTGGAACAGTGCGGATCAAGCGGTGCAATGGCAGACCGTTCTGTCAATACAAAAAGCATTGCACCACTAAATTTTATCAAATGCATCATGCAAGGAGCATGAGTTATTTCTTCCAAATACATGTTCTAGCCATTAAGAATAATTGAGTGGAGGGCACTCGGTTATCTAGTGTTGTGTGGAATTATCCAATTAGGTTGATATGAAGTTTGTTTATTAAATGATTATAGCTGTGTACATGTAGATAAAAAATTCATAAAAATGCATAAAAATGAAAATGCATAAAAAGCAAAGATTCATAAGAACAAAATAAGGTAATCATAAACATTGGTGATCCGGAACCGCATGATCAAAAAATGGTCGTGGGGCACCAGACCAACAGCTAATGACAATACTAGCCCACAATATTCTATTGTTGAAACAATTGGTTGCAAACAACCAGATATTGGTCTGTCTGACCACATTAATTGAGTATCGCGCAGAACCATATACATAATGCTTTTGGTTCATACTAAATCAATGTTATTATACTTAAACCAGTAGAGGATAGTTAGTCACATGGCATATATAAGCCAATAGCATGGTAAGTGATATAGATGGATATATTACCACACAGTTTGAACAATAGGATTAATATACAATATGACTGATCTATAATGTACATAAAAATACCACTAAGTGGGTCCTAGATATTATATTGAAAACATTAGTTTACTCTCAAAGTTGGTAAACGGACTCCTGTATATTGGTATAATGTTCACTGTACTATTAAAATAGTTGTTTTTCGCAATGCATAAGTCACTGATGTGGTTGTAACAAATTCGCAACTTAATGTCCAGTGTTGCTTTTATAATATTCCGTGAAAACAGTTCGCTGGTAATAATAGTTATAAAGGATAAGTGTCCATTCTATATCACCACAATGTTACTCATATGCTTATGGAAATTGTTTATTGAAAAATACAAATGTAACAAACTGGTGGTTACATTACCGCTCCCTCTGATAGTGAAACATCTACTTGTTTGAGAGGCAGTTACAACACCATAGCCAGCAAACGTAGTTTGGTCTGCTTGAGCAGTGTCCCACATAATCGGGAGCTGATTCTTTGATCCACCGCGGGAAGGCAGGTACGTATGTAACCTGGCATAGGTTTCTTTACCGCAGCGGACCACTCGGTGTGCAGTTGATATTCAGAGGTAGTTGCAGTATTGGATGATTCCATTGACCATGCGATTTCAGCAATATATGAGTGCAATCATTTCTAAATCAGTCCTATGTTCACTGCTTTCAGAAGTCTCACCATCTGCCAATGTTGCTGGCCACCTTGCCCATTTGGAGTTGGCCGGGACACAGCAAGGGGGTTGTTTGTTGCTTGATACAGTTTATCAACTGACCGGCTGTGTGGCTAAACTCACCCAGGTTCATCAGTTCTAATACAGCATGACAACACTTCACTTTACACATATGATGGAAGAGGATGTGTAGGAACAGGATTAGCACCTTTTGCTAAACACAAACAAGGAGGTATTAATAGGACCTGGCTTTGAAAAAAACTTACTTAGTGGGCTGTGAAAGACACGTATTGCCCTGCCCTTAACAGCTACCCAGGTGTCTTCTGGGGCATACATGTTGATGGACAAATGGAGCAGCCCACAGTCTTCATGACAGTACAAGGCAGGTTTTAGAGAAATAATGGCAGTTATGTATCTTCCAGTGAGGCTGAGTGCACAAAAGATCCCTAAAGGCAGCAGAAAACATTAAGTTGTATGGCAGTGACTGCACCACCAGCAACTTGACCAGGTGGGAGTTAAGACATTAAAATATGCTTATTGAACTAAGATATATATACTGTAGAAGCTTTGCAAAAGGTTTTTGGGAAGAAAAAAGTGCAACTGCCCCAGTACTGTCCCTATTGATAAAATATAACTTTTTACCTAGTAGTTCAATCTACCTAACTGCTGTAAATATATCTTCTTCACAAAATCTACACTGTTCCTACAAGACCCTAAAAGGGCTGGCTTATGTGTCTAATTAGTGTCTGTCAGACATATGGCAGACACGTCCTATCAAATTAGTAGTTGAGCTCACATTAGTATCTGTGCTTCTGAGCTAACATACAGCCTAATAGACCAGGCAATATCCTCCCTTCTGATTAGCTGTCAGACTGACTGCAAAAGCATTATGTGCAAGACCTGGTGTACGGAATTGAACTGAAAATGTGCCATTTTGCGTGATTCGTCCGAAGTGTATCACCAAAGCTTTGGATTCATTTGGAAGATTAATTATTGTGAAATTTGTATCTAATCCGATTAGTTTAGAATTGATTTGCTCATCTCTACCGGACACTAACGAACTCAGGCTTGTTATTTAGGACTATTACATAAATTGAATATCTAGAGAGAACTTGTACAAAGCTATGGGAGAGTGCTTAGAAAATAATTACACAAAGTTTCAGGAGCACAGAATACACATTGAGTCACATTAAGTCAAATTTACCTGTATAGGTGAAAAAAATTCCATTCCCATAATAAAACAATGAATACATTAGGTTTCAAGTATTTTCTGATTTTGAACTAATGTATTGGTTTGTCAGACCATAATCAATCCTTGCATGAACTGTATCTTGCTTTTTTCAGTATTGGTATTAAATAACATACACATGAAAATTACTATTAAAGTAAGCCATCAAGAACATTACCAAGCGCTTCTGCTGAGGTCAATGAATTTCAACCTTGCAAGCATTAGTGGTATTGAAGTAGTAACTGTCATAATAGCAAGTCTGCTAATTCTCATTGCATCTTTCATAGACTTAAATACAGGATGTTTTTCAGCACCAAGCTAATCATGTAGCATACAATGAAAGAGGAACCTAATTAAAAATGAAATGAAGATATAGTCTCATAAAACTGTTGAATGGAGTTTATCTTATTTCAGCTCACACAAGAAGGAAGAGCTTTATCATGTGTTATCTTGCTCCATGTGCTGTAGAAAATACTGAATAAATTACAATGTCACCCCTATTTCTCAGTAAAGCTATTTTATTCCACAGTTGGTGGATTGTTTTCCCTGAATTTAATTTAATGTCCCTGGTACTGAGGAGAAGACGTGTCTTTCATGTTTCCTGGAACATAATGAAATATGTTTTGTTCCTCCTACTAGCTGTAACCATAAAATCTGTGCATTTCCTCAGGTTCACTAAAAACAGACATTGCACAATCAGTGTTTATTTCCTCAACATTTGGACATGTTGATTCTATATAATAAAGTGATTTGGTAATAAATCAGAAAACAAGGCTTCATGTTACATTCTGTTATTCTCTTTTTTTTTTTACGTGAGCAGTAGTCAAAAAGGAATATATATATATATATATATATATATATATAAATACAAAAGAAAAAACATTAGCAGCACAGCACTCTTGGAGCTTGGGTGCAAATACCAAAAGACAGCTGGCTAGGCAGTCACAAATCCATAGATCCAAAAAATTGGCAGCACTCCGTTATTTCTTGTGAATGGTGAACCCACTTTATTCTCCCATTTGCGACGTTTCGACCGCTCAATGCGGTCTTTTTCCAGCAGTAACCCAGTGAGTATCAAAGTGGCATTCATGTGGTGACATATACATGTTGTTGCTCCATTCAACTCTATGATTTCAAAATCAGCAATATGTTTGTTATGTTGCAGAAAAAAATGCAGCTTTTCACTACTGATTTAGCCCTTTTAATGTGTGAAATCTGCAGTGAATCCACAGCAAAATATTATGTAACACAACCATAGTGAAAAGAGATTTGGAAAATGCAAGTTTGCCCTGAGGCTTGTAGGACTCTACTTAATATACAAAACGACAGAAAAAATAACTTGGTGTTAAACAGGCAGGAAATGCTCAAACCCAAATGCAGTTATGTGTATATAAACTGGGGAGCAGATCCTGCACTTGTCGCCCGTTGCTAATGGCGATCCCCAGCAAAAATGCATACAATGGAGGATGCCCGCAGTGGACCACAAGTACCACAATAGACATCCTACACATGGTGGCAGTTGTGTGGATGTGATAAGCAATATATCAATATAACAATAATCATAGAACAGACAGGTGCACTCTGCGATCTTTCTAACCCTCATTATGATGGTAAAATTGAGAATTAACAAACATATCCTACTGTTGAGGACATGTCTGAGCTCGAGCACCGTGCCAAGGTTTCTCAAGTAGCTCGGGTCCTAACACTCACCTACTTGTGCCGTATGGGCAATACCAGGGGCCAGTGGGCTAAATTACAGGAGTGTAAAGGCCGACTCACAGCAAGGACTCTACTTACATCATTAATAATAATGGGAATGGAAGAACAGTGATGGCAATGATTGGTAAATAAATATTTAATTTGATTTATTGGGTGTTTTCTGTAGCTACAGAAGCACACTATTTATAACCAGCTCTTGTAAATAATCCATTAAATTATAGTTGGAATATTTTACTTTTTAAGTTGCATTCTGCCCTTTTCTCTTTCACCTGGAGATTTATATAATTTGGCAAAACCTACAGAAAAACATAATCAATGTAACTGAGATCATAGCGGAAATAATGCACTGTACTTTATCATACAGTGGAGGTAAACCTTCTGTATGCTATCATGGTTTACTAGGTTGATAGACCTAGATTTCAAATTCATCTTGTATCATATTGTCTTTGAAAATATATGCTCACTTTAGTCTTTAGAACATTTCATGGTGGTTCTGTGGAATGTCCGCCTATGTGGCCGCTAGTATTCTACACCCTATAGCAACTGCAACTGCAAGAACCCATTCAGCAATCCAAAAGTCTACTAATCCCACTGATAAAAGACTGTATCGCTTTAAGTTACATGGATAAAAATCCAACAGAGGCTCTACAGCATTGTATTGATATCTTCTCTTAGTCTACAAACATCATATTCAAACAAGAAAAAATAGCAATCTAATATATAAAATTGTATGACTATAAATATACATGATATATATGTAGATGCTGCAGACTACGCTTTTAATAATTTCCTTTCCTGTTAAGCTTCTATTATGTTATGAATTATTCTGGAAAAAATAGAAAACATTTATTTAATGTAAATTGCACACAAGCCATAGCAATTAAATAAAGTATCACACTTTCCAGTATATTATGTTTCCACCGTTTATCTTTATTAAAGTTCCCATTCTTTTTTGGAGATTTGCGTTTAGTTTTTCCATAATATAGTTAGCACTAGGCATATTGTATGTAGAATGGTCTTCCCAAAAGCCATGAGAATAAAAGGGAATGTAAATACGCTTTTATCCAGGAGGAAAAAAGCTGTCTTTCTAGTGCCACTTTTTAAGTCAATGCCTGGCCCTTTAAGCAGAGTTAAAACAATGACATGGGATATAAGCCAAAACGTGAGGTTTTTTTTTCCAGGCATTGCCTGGCCTATGAGACTTCCTATGCCAACTAGGTGCTCTCCATAAGGAGAAACTTAATTTCTCCAGAATAAGAGAAAACGAAGCATGGAACATCATCCAAAATTAAAGAATATGATTAAAAAAAAATCAATGTACTGTAGAGCCATAGTACATCTGACAGTAAACTAATCCCTGAGAAGAATACGTAGTAAATCATAAACCCTAATGTGTGGCAGATGTCTACCCACCGCTGCCATTGCTGTTAAAGTTCACTCTTGGAACACTGCTTGCACAAGGTCAAGGAATTACCTGCACAAAGCCAATACCCACATGAGTCACATTTTAATGAAATACATGGAAAAGTCACTTATATTATGTCCTCTAAGCCAATTATAATAGTGACACAGTGGGAACAGAGGTCTAAGAGGAGTGCAAGGGGAGTCCAAAAAGTCTCTGGAAGGGGAAACTATATAATGATGAAAGAGGGGGAGGGGCAAATGGAAAAGGTTTTTCTAGCTCAAAAGTGTTGAAAGTATGACATCCGGACCAGATCCTTATAAAGAAATCTTTTTCAGTCAACATCATATATTTTTAATCTGCATCAAAATGATCACATCCAGAATCCAGCATCTAGTTATGTCCTGATGTCACTGAGAGAGTGTCGTAGAAGACCTCTCTTAATAGCTGAGAGTGGGCCTGATAGAGACACAAGGAGGGCAATCTAAGGATCACTATCGATACAGCATTTGGAGAAAAAGCTATAAACTTCAAAGACCGAATCCCAAAAGGCATAAGAATATGAACATTAATAATTCCTGAAAAAAAAGTTCCAAAATGTAGTCTTAGAAGTTGGATGCCTTTTCTGCCTGTCATGGAAGTCCCATTTATCTATATCTTTCAATAACTTTTGTACTCCAGTTTTTGAAGCTCATGTTTTCTCACTTTTTGTTCCTGTCCATTCCGCTTCTTCTAGTGTACCTTTTATATCTAACCTTAAAACTTTCTTCTCCATCCCATCTATGTGTACATGAAGGTACTGCTGTTTTTATGTTTGTCTTTTTAAATCACACAGTGGTAGTTATATGGCATTTGTGTTGTTTTGTGTTTCCCAGGGAGCTTTGCACTTTGGATTGCTGTGTTGAGACTCTTAAATGAGGCTCCACTGTGATTTTTGTAGCTGGTCTCCCTAATATCAGCTATTGTTTAATATGGCATTTGTGTGGCACTGTTAACTACAATGCGGAAAACTGTGCCAGACAACATTCATAAAAACAATTCATGGAACATTTTTGTAGAACTGCTTCCTTTCTAGAACTATGACCACAGCAAAACCTTAGTGAAACCCCATACATTTGCGGTATATGCAAATTTTGTCTTGGTTTTTCTACTGGCTAGGCTTTCTCTAGCATCATTACTGGTCTTTATAAGTTTATCGCCCATCGTTTCGCCCATACGGCATAGATAGGTTGAGTGGTAGGGCCTCGGGCTACTGGAGTCATGTCCTCCTAGTAGAATATGTCGAACTAACCCCTCAATTTTATCAGTGTGAGGGTTTAGTATTGCCGCAGAGTGCACCTGCCTTTGCTATGGTTATGTTTTTATTGTTCTCCACATCCACATTATCGTTATCATATGTAGGATGGTTATTGTGGTACTTGTAGTTCGTTGCTGGCATCTTCCATTGTATGCAATTTTTGCTGTTGATTGCCCCTAGCAACGGACTACAAGTGCAGGATGTGCTCCCCTATATACATGCACAACTGCATATGGGTTGAGCATATCCTGCTTGTTAAACACCACACCACGTTTTCTAATGGTCTTTATAAGTTTAGCCTAACAATATAAGTCACACCTATGGGAACCTCTCTTTTATGGACAAGGAAGCTGTTACCAAACGACAGTAGGAAATACAGAGTACAGCAATGCAATACTGAAGTACTGAAAGTACATTACATATACTGTAGCATTGTAGCTTTCAACCTTTCTGACTCCCTTAATAGATGCTTGACTGGAAATTAAATCATTGAATACATGGTGTCTGAGTTTTTCACATTAATTCAGTCTACATTACATTTAAATTTAGGTACTTAATGCATGGTACAAACATAATGTTCTGCATATATCCAATCTCCCATCTCTCACCAGTCCCACTCATCTGTCTTTTCTCTGGTGCCTCTGTGTCATTTCCTGCCTCTCTCTCTTTTCTGTGTCTCTTCTCTTGCCTTTCGGCATACTGCTTTCCTCCATCAGGCCAGATATTAATGATGCATAAAATTAGCCTGATTAAAACATAGAAATGCACTTGCGGTTGAAGAGATTGCGAACTCCAGATCATTTCTTACTAACGTATATGCAAGCTTAATCATTCATGCAGCCTGGCTCAAACAAGTCACAGGAACATTCCCTTCTAAGACTGACTGCAAATGCTGAATTACACCTATTTACACATTAGGCCTCTTGTCACCGCACACAAGAGCACATTCAATGGATAATAAAAGCTATGCTTTAGCTGCAGCTCCAGTTATTGACTTGTCTTCAATAAAACAGTGATTATATTTGCATGTATTATTTTCATATATGGAAGGAAAGAAAAAAGGCTAGAATATTGTAATTTGGCCATCTCTAGGACTACAAAGTAATTACATGCCTTGTTGACAAATATTAACAGTGTATCTCCGGTTTAACACCTTAAGGACATTGCCATTTTTCACCTTAAGGAGCAGGCCGTTTTTTGGAAACTTGACACGTGTCACTTTATGTGGTAATAACTTCAGAATGCTTTTACTTACCCATGCCATTCTGAGATTGTTTTCTCGCAACAGGAAAATCAGTCTTCAACTGTCCATCACCCCGCCTATTTGACTTGTTACACACAGGCACCTTCAGTGCTCAGTAAAATGCTAAAGACTGAAGAAATACTCTCCTTAGTTATGCTCAGCTACATCATTGATAGAAGATTCTTTAAACCAAATCAAAAGTTACACTTGGGCATCACAGTGGTGCATTGCTGCCCTGGGTTTCTAGGTTTGAATCCAACCAAGGACAACATCTGCATGGAGTTTGTATGTTCTTCTTTTGTTTGGGTTTCCACTCACAGTCCAAAAGATTATGAGTCCCAATGGGGAGAGCAAGTGATGATAATTAGAGATGTGCGAAGTACTGGAAAATTCAATTAGGCTGGTCCGCCAAATTTTAAGTTGCCATATGACATTTAAAGACTCTCTGATGCTCCCCTAGAGTAGAAACTCCAAAAAAGTGACCCCATTTTGGAAATTATAGGATAAGGTGACACTTTTATTGCTATAATTTTGAACTATATATGAGGTTTGATTGCTCTATATTATGCTTTTTGTGAGGCAAGGTTACCAAAAAATGACTGTTCTGGCACAGTTTTAGTTTTTAGTTTTTTTACGGTGTTCATCTGACAGGGGAAATCATGTGATATTTTTATAGAGCAGGTTGTTTCGGACGCGGCAATACATAATTTGTCTATTTCTTTATATTTATTTTGATTTTAAACAATAAAAGCATTTTTGAAAGTAAAATAATTACCGTATTTTTCGCCCCATAAGACGCACTTTTTTTCCCCCAAAAGTGGGGGAAAAATGCCCCTGCGTCTTATGGGGCGAATGCTGACAATTTACATCGTAGCCTGCGGTGCTCCAGCATCGCAGGCTGCGATGTATGAGCGAGGAAGGAGGAGGGGCTGGAGGCCGGCAACTTACGGCGGGCCCAGTGCAGTCACTGTACTTACACTGGGCCCTGCTGCTCTGCATAGTATTTCTAAACAGCAATGCTTAAGTTCCTAATAGATTTAACTAAAGCTGCGATCTCTCGTTTATTATAACTTACAAGAAATCCTCCGTAGCAGGCAGAGCGGCTGGCTGGGTTACGTCACTCACTGACGTTGCATGCCTGCTCCGCCCACTTTATGAATGAAGCAGGCGGAGCAGGCGTGCAGCGCCAGTGGTGGCGTGACCCAGCCAGCCGCTCTGCCTGCTACGGAGGATTTCTTGTAAGTTATAATAAATGAGAGATCGCAGCTTTAGTTAAATCTATTAGAAGCTTAAGCATTGCTGTTTAAAATACTATGCAGAGCAGCAGGCCCGATGTATTAGGGGACATTGTTATACGGGGGATCTGTGGATGACACATATTATAGCAGTGTCATCCACAGATCCCCCATAACAGTGCCATCCACAGATCCCTCTCCCCATATCAATGCCATCCACAGCTCCCCCATAGCGGTGCCATCCACACCTCCCCCATAACAGTGCCATCCACAGATCCACCCATAACAGTGCCATCCACAGCTCCCCCCCATAACAGTGCCATCCACAGATCCCCCATAACAGTGCCATCCACAGATCCCCCATAACAGTGCCATCCACAGATCCCCCATAACAGTGTCATCCACAGATCCCCCATAACAGTGCGTCATATATAGATCCACCATAATAGTGTCATGTACAGAACAGCATTCGTTCAAAACCCACCAAAACCACACCTTTTGGTAAAAATATTTTTTTTCTTATTTCCCTAGCCAAAAACCTAGGTGCGTCTTATGGGCCGGTGCGTCTTATAGGGCGAAAAATACGGTATGTTTCCATTTTCTGAAAGCCATATCTTTTTTATTTTTTGGGCAATTGTCTTGGGTAGGGTCTCATTTTTTGTGGGATGACGGTTTGATTGGTACTATTTTGGGGTACATAGTACTTTTCGATTTTAGTATTATTTTATATATTTTATGGTGTTCACCAGACAGGTTAGCTCATGTGATATTTATATAGATCAGGTTGTCACGGATGCGGCCATATATAATATGTCTGTTTTTTAAAATATATTTTGGTTTTAAGCAATAAAAGCATTTTTGAAACAAACGGTTTGATTGGTATTATTTTTGGTTACATATGACTTTTTGATTACTTGATATTGGAATTTTTGTGATGAAAGTTGGCAAAAAATGATTTTTTTTTAGCACAGTTTTTATATATTTTTTTATGGTGTTCATCAGATGGGTTAGGTCATGTGATATTTTTATAGAGCAGGTTGTTTCTGATGCAGTAATACCTAATATGTCTGTTTTTTAAAAAAATATTTTGGTTAAACAAAAAAAGCATTTTTTAAACAAATAAATGATTTTTTAGTGTCTCTATTTTATGAAAGCCATATTTTTTTTTATTTTTTTGGCGATAGTCTTAAGGTCTCATTTTTTGCAGGACGCAATGACGGTTTGATTAGTATTATGACTTTTTGATCACTTGGTATTGCACTTTTTGTGATTAAAGGTGACAAAAATGTCTTTCTTTAGCACAGTTTAATTGGCTTATGTGATATTTTTATAGAGCATGTTGTTACGCACCTGGTGATACTTAATTTGTTTGTTTTTTATTATTTTTCTATTATTACAATTTTTTATGTCTTTTATGTATTTTTATGGGAAAGGGGCTTTTTATTGAAACTTTATTTTTACAGTATGTTATAGTTAAAAACACTTTTATTTCACTTTTATTATTTTTATTTTTGTCCTACTATGAGACTTCAACATTACAGGGTCTGTTCCCTGTTTCAATGCAGCACACTACATCTGTATTGTACTGCATTGACAATTAGTGTATTAGACAGTGTAATACACTGATAGTTTGCCTATGAGACCCAGTCTGGAGGCTGGGCCTCATGGGCCTCCTTACATGCAAGGCCCCAAGGCCTTTGAAAGACTTGGGTCTGCCATGGCCACCATCGGATCCCCACCACCGCAGCACGGGGACCCGATGAATGAGGAGAGAAAGCGCAAACCTCCCATATGCAGCGGTCAGCGCTGACCGCAGCATATGAGATGTTAATCCACCGGCATCTGCATTATCACCAATGCTTGTGGATGCAGCAGGGATCTGCCTGTCAGTAACAGCTGGATCCGTGCTGCTGATCGTGGCACCAAACATGGTGGGGAGGAAGGACCGTAGGACGAGAATGCATATCCTGGGGCACGAAGAACCACTTTAGGATGAGTATTCTCGTCCTGGGTCCGTAAGGGTTCTCCCATGAAAAATATTTTGCTGTTTTAAAACTTCAATAAAATGTACCTGTACAACGCCACCTGCTGTTTGTTCTTTTTCTTTGTAAGGGATTGCTCTCTCAAGCAGGGCGGCGGGGACAGATTCCTTTGCAGACAACAGGATTAACGTCCATTAACATATTTTATGACACTCCAGCAATGTACAGGCAAACCCAGTTATAATTCACTAGGTATGGTGAAGTTCCAGCACCACAAAAACATAAACCAAATAAAATAAACTCCTGCAGGTCTGGGCTCTGACTAATGCAAATTAGTTTCTAGCTCACCTATTGAGTGCAGGTCACACACAGAGAATCCTGTGTCTCTAGCCAACAAGGCAGCAAGCTTCCTAGACTCTTTCCAGGCATAACTCTCTCAGACTGACTGGGATGTGCTTTTATTTCCCCCTAACAATCCCAGCTGGCTACACCCGGGGATCCCTCAGTCTAGGGGAAAAACTGCCATGGAATGGGTGTAGACTGGGGAGGTCCCACTACCACACCTACCTTCCCAGTCAAAATAAAATCCAGCCCTTGAACTTTTAACCGAACTGTCTCAGCAACTTGCACTTTGCTGAAACCACTTTAGCTTTCTGGATTTTACTCACTTCACCCAGTTGAGGAACCTGGGTGAGAAATACACCCCTTCCAGGACTTTTCCATACACTTTACCACATCTTATTTATTTGTCCTACTCACTGAGATGGCCGCACATGCTCAGTTTCCTCCTTCAACTGCCTCCAGAGCTGTGATAGAAAGAGCTGAGACACGCCTCCTGAGCTGTGATAGGGAGAGCATGGACATGCCTCCTGAGCTGTGATAGGGAGATAATGTTCACGCCTCTTTAGCTGCAGCAATAAAGACAATCCCCTTGAGCTGTCAGCTTGATATAAACCTAGCAGAGCAATAACTGTGGAGATCTCGGGATCCATGTGAGGTATAGGGCTGGTTCTAGCTTTGTTAGAAAGAGGTAGTTATGTACTATATGATGTCTGATTTTAAATTTTTTGCATTAGTCATGGGATAACCCATTAAAATGTTTTGATGACCTTTCTGAAATGCAAGAATTGAGATGTATGCAGGGGAGAAAATAGCCTGGGAAAGAAACAGACAATCACTAAAGCAGTATGATTGGCAAGGTTATGTCACGGTCGTGTTATTGTTCTCCGTGACACGTTTGCCGTGCATGCTTGTCACCTGGGGCAACGTGTTGTTTGCAGCATGTGTGTACACTTCCCCTTTAAGGTTTGTTTCCCTTCCCTGTCTGTTGTGTGTGGGGTTAGCTACCAGGCTGGGTGTGGTCACTAGGTCCCTACATTGTCTGTGGCTGGTAGTCAGGAGGCTAGTTGTACTCCAGCCTTGGTGGGTGCTAGAGTTATGCTCCTGTCCCGGAGATGTCATCTGTCCAGTTGAGGACCACCTAGTTTGACATATTGTCAGGGTGTGCCCTGGGGTTCTAGGTTTGAATCCAACCAAGAACAAAATCTGCATGGAGTTTGTATGTTTATCTTTTGTTTGGGTTTCCGCTCACACTCCAAAAGATTATGAGCCCCACTGGGGAGAGCAAGTGATGATAATTATAGATGTGCAAAGTACTGGAAAATTTAATTTGGCTGATTCGCCAAATTTTACAAAAAAATTATTTTGTCACAAAGTGCATTTCTTTGTATGTAGTGGGTGCAATGACATTGTACCCCTCAGATGCCACTTTTACAAAAGATTGTGCCATCTTGATTGAAGATCCAACTCAAAATCTCGCACAGCCCGTGATGACATAATCACGTCAGAGGTCACCACACAGGGAATTTCACGCAGGATCTTTAATCAAGATTGCGGCGGCCGGCTCATCATGCTCAAGCGGATGATGTAAGTATGTTTTTTTTTTTTTTACTGCCATTCAGGGAAAATCAATTTGTTATCATGAAGCATGAGGAAATTTGTCTTCGCAGCAAATCAAATTTTCCCTGAAATTCGGATCAAAGTCCACTTTGCTGCGCTCAATAGTAATGATAATGTCTGTAAGGCGCTGCGGAATATTTTGGCACTATATAAGTGAATATATTGCTGGGTTTTAGCGCTAAAGCACAGTCACTATTATTGTTGCTGAAATGGTCTCATAAGATCATTTCAAGAGATGTTGGCTTTAAATTTGATTCACATTATCCTTATACATATCTATATGTCTCCATGGTAACAAACTACAAACAAAACGTGTGCAGGTAACAAGAAGAACGGTAAAAAAGCTACAGGTACATATGGAAAGGAGTATAACTGACAGATCAGACAACAAGGTGTCTCAGGGTACTTTCACACTTGCGTTCGTGTGATCCGGCAGGCAGTTCCATCGTCGGAGCTGCCTGCCGGATCCACCATTTAGTGTCACAACTGACAGCATTTGCAGACGGATCCGGAAGCGGATCTGTCTACAAATGCATTGCAAGAACGGATCCGTCCCTTTGCTTGTCATGCGGATGGACAGATCCGTCCTGCACTCTTTTTCACAGTTTTCCCGGTCTGCGCGTCCTTCAGTTGTTTCGCAACGCCGGATCCGGCACTACTACAAGTCAATGTAAATTAATGCCGCATTCCGGCGACTGATCAGGCATTTTGGACATTTTTGCATGGAAATATGCCTGATCAGTTATTTTCCGGCATAGAGCCCTTTTGACGGAACTCTATGCCGGAAAAGAATAACGCAAGTGTGAGTAGTATGTAACTGTGGAGCTGTATGCACAAAACAGTTTATTTTAGAAGAGTTTGGAAACAATGATGTGATTTTTCTATTAACATGAATGCTTAGATCACTATAAACCAGAAGGGGACTGCACAGCTGACCAGAGGTGCCTTCATTTGAGGGTATCAATAAAGATGTCTATCTATCTATCTATCTATCTATCTATCTATCATATCTATCTAATCTATCATATCTATCTATCTATCTATCTATCTATCTATCTATCTATCTATCTAATCTATAATATCTCATTATCTATCTATCTATCTATCTATCTATCTATCTATCTATCTATCTAATCTATCATATCTCACTATCTATCTATCTATCTATCTATCTATCTAATCTATAATATCTCATTATCTATCTATCTATCTATCTATCTATCTATCATCTATCTATTATCTGTATCTCTGTCTATCTACTGATCTATCTGTCTGTCTGTCTTTATGTTTATCTATAGATTATCTATCTTCTATCTATCTATCTATCTAATCTATCATATCACATTATCTATCTATCTATCTATCTATCTATGTATCTATCTATCTATCATCTATCTATTATCTGTATCTCTGTCTATCTACTGATCTATCTGTCTGCCTGTATTTATGTATATCTATAGATTATCTATCTATCTATCTATCTATCTATCTATCTATCTATCTAATGTCTACCTATCTATCTATCTATCTATCTATCTCATATCTATCTATCTATCTATCTATCTATCTATCTATCTATCTATGTATCTAGCTATCTATCTATCTATCTATCAATACCTGTTATTGTGAACCTAAGCAGGACCAGTTGACAATAACCACATGTATATGGACCTTATTGTTATTTAGCCACATATCTCAATGTCTGGCTATCTACTGCCTATTATATGTATTCAGAAAGATGCAGAACATAGCAGTAACAGTTTAGGTCTGTTACACTGAATCTTCCTTTGACAAATAATCACCGCTGAATATCAAGTAATTACTTTGTCATTTAACTAATGCTCCTTCTTTGATGTTCTGTCCTGTATAAAATATCCTGGGGAAGATTCTTGTATTCTGGGAATTATATAGCAGTGAAGCATCACTTCGTGGCCTTCATTGGAAGAGATCCAATGTTTGTAGAGGAGGTGGGGCCTGAACACTAAATGCTGACACTGTTAAAATGCATACTATGCAAAGTGAAGGAACAGTTCTCATTAATGACATAATTCAGCATCTGGCTCCTGACATTCCCGTCTACAAGGCAATTAGGTTACGCTGTCCTTTTGAGGCAGACATCCCAAGGGCTATAAATTCTGCAGTCCGCTCACAAATAACACATCTTTAAAATCAGGCAAATTCATGCAAAAACAGGCTACATCTTAGGGTCCATTAGTTACCAGCTCACAGCACTGATCCTATATGCAATCCCTGCTGTTATGCTTGCTTATCTTATGGTTTTCTAACACACAGTGCAGAGACGCATTGTTACCACTCTGATACCTTGTTATATGGTTATTCTGCATCTAGCAATCTTTGACTTAATGATAAGGCTGTTGAGTGATTCATACTGCTATGTCAATGGTTGGCTGCCCAGCCTGCAAAATCCAACGATGCCTACTGGCCAGTTAATCATATATTACTCATATGGTTTAAAAAACAACACTGATAAGGCTGATATTTGCAGATAGTAATCTTGAGCGAATCAAACTCCAGGAAGTGGAATTCAATCCGAATTTCAGAGAAAATCTGATTCGCCGCAAAGCCGAATTTCCTCCTGCTTCATGGTAACCAGGGGTGCACCACCAATGAGACGAGGTGAGGCGACTGCCTCAAGCAGCACCAGGTAGGGGCAAGAGGGGGGCAGCAGAAGGGGGATTATCTGTTTTTGCAGAATAGTATTGGGAAGCACTGTAGGCACAGTATGTGGCGCTGTATTACCCTGTATGTTTTGTAGCTCTCTATGTAATGTTTTCCAAGTATGTCTTTAACAGTATGGCTGGAGTGAAGGGGTTAGGTTAAAAAATTGTCATTAAGGGGTTGGGGTGCCATTTCAGTTTTCGCCTCAGGCAGCAGAAAGGCTAGTGGTAACGAAGCGATTTTTCCTTGAAATGTGGTAAAAAACTTAAAAAAATCATACTTAGCTCATCCATTTGAGCGTGAAGAACGATCTAATGGATGAGGGTAAGTATGATTTTATTATTTTTTCAAACTTTACACTGTATTATTGCTATCAGATGCCGTGATCATCCATGAACATGGCATCTGAGGGGTACAATGATGGCGGGGCCACACAATCGCCGCTCCCTGTCATTTCACCCGCTACTTACAAAGAACAAAGAAATGCACTTCATGATGAAGTAATTTGTCATGAAGCTAATTTTTTTGTAAAAGTCGATGAAGCAGTCAAATTTAATTTTTGAATACTTTGCTTAGTGTGCTGTTCTCAGATCCAACTAAGGTCACCATCTGCATGAAGTTTGCACGGTCTTGTTATGTTTGTGTGAGTTTCCTCCCAAAGACATAGACTACTGGAATATACCGGTAGAGATTCTAGACTGTGAACCACACTGGGGACAGTGAGTGATGTCAATGTCTGTGAAGTAAGTCAGCGCTATATAAAGCAAAGAAGCAAATGTTTAGACCATTCATTTGTATGTCTTTTTACGAAAGGCAGAAAATGTGAGTCATTTATCGTATGGCCATCATTGAATGAAAAATCATCAGGTTTGACAATTGACCTGTATTAGGATGTGTAGCTGCATATGTCATTGAAATCATTCAAGAATGTGACATTGGCAATGGAAAAAAAATATCATTTGGAAGAAACTCACTTATTTCAGAAAGAAGGAAAAGTAATCAATGTAAAATGTGTGAAGATGATTGGTTAATGCTATAAACAGCAATATCTGCACTACAATGTTATAAAATATGGTTTTCTATAGCACCTTTCTATCTAGCCTGTAAGTCCAGACTGCTTATTGTAATTGTCTATCATTATAATTATGCATAATATAAGATGGAAGCAGTCTAGGCCATTTTATGCATAGCTGACATTCCTGCATGACGGCTAAAATAGGCATTCAGGTTATATAAAGTTATCCCCTATCCACAGGATAGGGGAAAACAATTAGATTGTGGCGATCCTACTACTAGGCCCCCCACTCATCACGAAAACAGGGGCCCCAAACTCACTGGAGTCAACCTGAAATGAATAGAGCCAGGTGGTTAGAAATGCACAAGGCCGCTCGAATAATTTCTATGAGAATTATGGGAATAGCAAGTACAGCGCTGCATATAGAAATGAATGGAGTGGCCATGTGCATTTCTAACTACCGATCATTTTAGGTCAGTTCAATTCTCGTAGGACCCCTACTGATCTAAAAGTTATGGCTAGGGGATAACCTGATATAGCCGTAGTACCCATTTAAGTGGGCCAGGCAATTCCATTGTAGTGATATGTCAACCATGGAGACTCTGAGAATGGTGACACAGTTGAATTCAGGAGGGCACCTGCGACTGATGGTTAGGTCCATAAGTATCTGATGCTCCTAGCATTAATTAAAAAGAGCCTCAGATCATTATGTGCCCGGCCAGGAGTCAAGATGGGTCATCAATATCAGATCAGCAGGGAACCAACACCCGGCACCACCGCCGGTCAGCTGGTTGAAGAGAAGTTGCGAGCTGTGCCAGCGCAGCCTTTCCTTTATTGTTTACCTGCTCGCCGTCGCAAGCGCATAGGTGTGCAGGTGTAATTACTCCTATGCCATCCTATTCACTTCAAGAAGATTCCTCGTTCTTATTCAAGTGTTAATGAACTATCAACCAGCTGATCGACTGCGGTGTCGGGTGTCAAACCCCCACCGATCGGATATTGATGACTATCCTGAGAATAGTTTGTCAATAAAAATAACTTGGAAAACTCCTTTAATATGAATTATAAATGAGAGCCATTAGCTGGGACAGCACAGTAGCACTATATCATGATAACAGATCTCAAGTATTAACCGTTATATAGTGTCCTACTAATTAAAAACAGGTTGAAAGGGTGGAGCTCTGATACCATGAAAAAAACAATAGAGTGGGGGAGCAGAATACAAATATACAAAAAAAAAAAAAAGGTTTTGAAAGCATACATGTTGTTTCATGTGACTTTTCAGACTAGTCTGTCATGTATGTCTAAATGAGGAAATAACACTATATTTGGCCATTAAATGATTTGCAATCTGCATTTTCACTAGTTTCCTCTTCTTTAGGCTTTATCTTTAACCATCAGTTTTCCCTGAATTAGGTGGAGAATAGCTGATATGATGTTAGGTAGAACACTCACTAGAAGCTAAAGTAGTGCCTCTGTGTGTCTCTCCAGCACCCCTTCTTTTTCCATAGACTTCTATGGGCAGGAGCTGTAACCTGCCTCGTTGGTGAGATGCTAACCATCCTTACTGAAGACAGATTTTAGATGCAACTTGGGAATCTATGATCAATGCAGGGAGGAGGAGAATGCAAGGGCAGAGAAGGGAGAAATAGGCATTTTCTTTAAAAGGTACATTACAGTTTGCTCTCTTCATCTATACTATTCATTTCTGAAAAAATTATAGCTACTCTTTAAAGCTGGACAACCCCTTTAAGCAACAGGGCACAATAGTTGCATTATGTGTGAATACACGAAACCATTTGCTGCAAGTAGCATTCCCTTAGATAAGCGTTTGGTTTAAGTAAGTCTGTTAAATTTCCCCTGTTATGTAAAAACTGTTTCACAAAAAGTTCAGAATTGTCCATGAACATTTTAATGCTCATGGAGGAACTCAATGTTTTAGAAATGATTTGACAACGATATCTGACGCCCTCAAGCATCTGATCTTGGCAAAAAAGAAATCAGCCAGCTTGAATTTTCCTAGCTAATTTCTATTGATTGCCCCTGAGATGAGCATCTGTCCGAAGTGTACAAGAAGTTGATGAATTTCTATGACCCTTCAAGTTTATTATCAGGTATTTTTACATCAGGTTTTTGTCTCGCATTTAAAATATATTCATGACGTACTGTATAGTTAAACGGATGCCTCAGGCGGATGTCATACAGTGGCATCCGTCACCATAAAGTTCCATTGTAAAAAATTTATTCGTTTAACGTGTAACTTTTTTTTGCTAGATTCTGCAGGATGGCATGCTTTTGCATGCTTTTTTCCCAAGACATATGTTAAACAAAGGACAAAAATGTGATGTGAACACAGCCTTAATTGTACCTGATTCAAAGCCAGGCCCCTGAGCAAGGTGCGCCCCTAGTCTCCCACTCCCTGCACAAGTGGCACATATATTCAATGTACAGCACCTCAAGCAGATTATGTTCATATAAAAAACGTGATAGAAACTCCCCACAATCAGAGCTGAGATGACTTCTAGGTATAGAGGAAAGCGAGGATCTACCTTTTCAAAGTTGGTGCAGGGACATCCATATTCAATCATCTAGTTGCATCTTGCTGCTGTGTGAGCAGGTAATATTTGAATGTATCCATACGGTGGGCCCCCAAAATATATTTTACTGGTGGGCCCCAGGCAACCTAGTCTGACACTGATCATAGTAATGCCCTTACTGAGCTAAACTGCAGTGTAAAGCAGGACAAACAATGTGTCTCTACTCTCTACATCAGTGCTTGACGCTGACACAAAGATACTTACTGTACCTGAGTGCACAGAGCAGGGCATGGCGGAGTTACACATGTCGGTGACTGAGAGGGAGAAGATTCAGGTTCATGTGCAGAGCTGAGAGAGTAGAACACTCCATCAGAACTGGGGGTTCAGCACTGGAAATGAGGCGTTCACTTCAGACCCAAAACGCATATTACTCACAGCCAGGGGTTAAGTCCTGGGAAAAAAAGTGTGGGAACACACCCAAGTGCCTCCGTGTGACGTCACGGCGTGCGGCGTTCGCAAATGGCAGGGTAGGGTGGGAGGAGGAGCAAGCAAGTACCGTATTTTTCACCCTATAAGATGCACCTAGATTTTAGAGAGGGACAATAAGAAAAAAATATTTTTCATTACACCTCAGGTCAGACCACCAATCAGACCTCCAATGTTAATCAGACCTCAGCTCTCAGCCCCAATCAGACACCCAATGTTAATAAGACCCCAATAAGACCTCAGATCACACCTCAGCTCAGACCAGAATATGAATGACCCCCAATCAGACCTCAGATAAGAGCCCCATGCCTTATAGCAGCCCCCAGTACCCTCATAGCAGCTCCCAGTAGCCTCATAGAAGCCCCCAGTGCCTCTCCACCAGCCCCCAGTGCCTCTCCACCAGCCCCCAGTACCTCTCTACCAGCCCCCAATGCCTCTCAACAGCCCCCAGTGCCTCTCCATCAGCCCCCAGTGCCTCTCCATCAGCCGCCAGTGCCTCTCAATCAGCCCCCAGTGCCTCTCCACCAGCCCACAGTGCCTCTCACCAGCCTCCAGTGCCCCCTCCATCAGACCCCAGTGCCTCTCTATTAGCCCCCAGTGCCTCTCCACCAGCCCCTAGTGCCCCCTACATTAACCCCCACCCCCCCCATCAGCCCCCAGTGCCCCCTCCATCAGCCCCCAGTGCCTCTCAATCAGCCCCCAGTGCCTCTCACCAGCCTTCAGTGCCCCCTACATGTCACGACCGCTATTCCAGCAGCAGTCGTGTCGCACCAGACGGAGGGGAAAGGGGACCCTTATCTACGGATGGGAAATAGAACGGCCACCCCTGACAAACCCTAAGCTGGCACCTGTCTGCCCTGATACCCTAGACGGGGTGTGAACCCGTGCGGCGAGCAGGATGCCTAAACCCTGAGTCACCCTAAGAAGACTAAACTGGGGAAAGGCAGATGGGAGCACTAGTCACCATCACTCATGTCTAGGAGAACAACAGGGGAAGACAGTAACAAACAAACAATCTCCAGCAGAGATAGACTTATCCAGTCACGAGCAGAGAAGATGATCCCAATAACGACAGTCCACGCCAGACAAGAGCTCCACAGCAATACCGTCAAACGATCTATTTCAAAGGTCAGAATAGCACTGGAAGTAAGGACTATATCTGGCAATGACTGCAAGTGAAACTGAAACTAATATAGTAGCTGGGAGTGGTCTGACTGCACTCACCTGAGAAGAATGCCTACAAACTCCCAGTCAGGACAAAAAGGTTCACAAGGCAAAACCCGGATGACATACCCTGAACCACGGAGAAAACTCACAAGCTATCGCGAGTAGCAAGTCGCTGCGTCGTGACAGTACCCCCCTTTCTACGAGGGGCCACCGGACCCTCAAGACCAGGCCTCTCCGGATGGGACCTATGAAAAGCCCGAATGAGTCTGTCCGCCTTTATCTCTGATGCTGGCACCCACATTCTCTCTTCGGAACCATAACCTCTCCAGTGCACCAGGTACTGAAGAGAGCGGCGAACATATCGCGAATCAACAATCTTTTCTACCTGAAACTCAAGACTGCCATCAACAACCACCGGTGGAGGCGGTAGTGGCAATGGTTCAGGAGGTTCTGCATATCTCTTAAGCAGAGATCTGTGGAAGACATTATGGATCCTTAGAGTCTGAGGTAGCTCCAGATGAAAAGCCACCGGGTTAATGATCTTAATTACCCTATAAGGACCAATAAATCTTGGACCTAATTTCCATGAGGGAACCTTCAACTTGATATTTCTGGTAGACAACCACACAAAGTCATTCACCCCAAGGTCCAGACCTTCAGAGCGCTTCTTATCAGCCACACCTTTGTATCTACCACCAATTCTCTTCAAACTTTCTTGCACACTCTGCCACACTGATGAAAGTGAAGATGCAAATTTCTTGCAGAGGAATGAAATTCTGACTCCCGTGGCATAGGACACTAAAGTTTCTCTGCTGGATGCTAGGTAAGTCAATTAGCAGCAGACTCTGCAAGCACTGCTAATGCTGATTGGCAAGCCCAGCGCCCAGCAGCGAGACAACATAGAGCTCAAGTCGGGACTCCACCGGGTGCAGCACTAGCCACTGATGGTGTGCTGAGTAAAGGGGAGCCCCCAAGAACAGGACAGAAGAAGCAGGGAGCTACAAAGCAGAGCCTGAGCCCCAGACAGAAACTCAAGACAGAAGCAACAATTTAGTGTAATTAGGAGACAGGGTCTTTTGCCCAAGACTGAGCCCCCTTCCTCCAGGGGCCCCATAGCAGCTGCGTGGTCTGCCTCGTTGGAGGTACACCGATGACTGTACCTCTTACTTTTTTATTTTATATTTTTCAGTAGAGTCTGTATAAGGCCCCATGAACACAACAATATCCGTTTTGCGGTCTGCAAATTGCGGTTCTGCAAAAAAAATATGGTTGTGGTCCATGTTACATCCACATTTTTTGCGGACCCGTTGACTTTAATTGGTATGTGGCCCAGAGATCGTTTCTATCAATACAAAACTTTCGCCTCAGCTATTTCAAGAAGTCCCATAGACATTGAATGAAGCAGTAGTGAACATGGTTGACCTACCATTCCATTTCTTTGGGGACACAGGATCCCAATTCTCATGATCATGGGGGACGCATCAGTCCCCACCGATCAGAGACTTATTCCCTATCCTGTAGGTAGGGGAATAAAAAATAAGCTGAGCTGTAAAACCAAGAAAGGCCATTACTATCTGATCAGCAAGGGTCTGACAACTGCACCCCCATCCATTTGACTATGAAGATTCAGAGGCTCAGACACACCACTACTTAATATACTCTGACTTATTTATTAACTGCAAGGTATCAAATGTACAGTAGATCTTCTCATTAGAAGTCAGGACACTGGTCTTAGGTGTGGCCCTGTTGATGAATGGCCTTTGACTTATCTGAGAGTCTGGCCTTCAGCACTCAGAAGAGGAAAAACCACCAGTAGAGGAAACCTCTAGGGAACCATGGCTTAAAAATTACTCTTCCCCTAGGCGGTGGAGGAAAACGATGACACGTGAAGAAACTCACTTCTTCGGTGAATACATCTGATTACGGAAAGTCCAGGTGAATGACAAGTCCACTGGTGAATACAAAGACCGCGCCCGGAATCTGCCTCTTAATGCAGCAGGAAACTCACTTCTTTGGTGAATACATCTGTCTGCTGAAAGTCAGGTGAATGTCAAGTCTAGTGGTTATTCCAGAGACGAAGCCTGGAATCTGCCTTTGATGCAGCAGGAAACTCACTTCTTTAGTGAAGACGTCTGACTGCAGAAAGAACGGTGGGTGAGTGCAGAGACCGAGCCCGGAATCTGCCTCTTGCTGTAGCGCAGGTCATCTGATCCTGACACGGTGGCCACCATGTCGCTGACTTGTGGTACAGTCATCACCTCCAGCTGTATCCCATATTCATTGTAGGTACACAGTGAGACCCCGACTCTGGTACAGTAATCTGCAGATACAAAAAATATAACTAATTATGACTGAACATGGAGTAGCAGAAAATTGCATGTAAGTGACACATAATTCACTCCCAGTCACTGTGGGTCATTGTAATCCTTTTAACTGTATTAAACGTGGGCCCATGTTTATAACAGCTATACCATTGACTGTTATAACTGTTATTCTTGTTCAGGGAACCACTGCTGTATCCAACATAAACAGAAAACACCTTATAATAGTGGGCTGATTTAATTTCATATATTTTTATAGGGTTTGGAGCTCAGTTTTCCTGATACAAATTGCCCAAACCCCTGTATTCTTACACACTTCCATAGTTAAAATTCTGGGAGCCGTTGCTCAAGGTGATCTACATATCAAGGTCAGTGGGAGCTCCCTCTAGTGGTGACTGCTGGCAGTTAGAATTTGATCATACTTATATGCCATGTATCAGGAGATTTGGATGATTTTACACTAACGGATACTGCTCTGCTCATCTTCGTGGAGAATCTAAACCCTAAACTATCTGGTGTCTCCAGAAATGATAACTGATATAAGCAGTTATAAGCTCCTTTCATAAATCACATTACATTTTATGACTCCTATAAGAAGGATCTTACCTTATTTAGGGATCTTTTTGGTTCTTAAGGCCAATACCTTATAGCAGGGGTCACTGGTGAAGATCAGGAAATTATTTATTCTGCGCCTCATTTTGTCTTAGACCTCTGGTGATCTGATCTGCTACAATCACTTTCTGAACCCCGGCTGTTTTTATTTCCAGTGGTGACCAGTGAATATCACTGTGTCCAAGTTATACAGAAAACCCCATAAATATCAAGAAGCAGAAAAATCACAAATCATCAATATACCCAATGAAGTCTCAAGGTTTTCTCATTGATGTGGTCCCTATCATCTGATAATCTGACACATGTTCCCTGGACAAAACTGCCTCATAATCAGGTCTCTAGTAGTGCTGAGTGCAAATATTCAAATTGCGAATTTTTATCCCGAGTATCGCCACTTCGAGAATTCCCGAATATTTTGAATATAGTGACATATATTCATATTCGCGAAAAGTGTTGATCGTGAATATTCTAATCTAAAAGAAATGGCTTTTCTTCTGATCTGTCAGAAGGAAGGAAAGATGAGACGCACAACAGATCCTGTCTGTGTAGCAGCTGTAAGGCCTGTATGGTCCCATCAGAATTGGCTTCTGATTTAGTAGTCAAAAGCAGGAGTGGGTACAAAACACAGAAGACATGCAAATATTTCATTCATCCAGTCATCTCTGTTTTAAAACCACTCCTGTAGATCCTGTCTGTGTAGCAGCTGTAAGGCCTGTATGGTCCCATCAGAATTGGCTTCTAATTTAGTAGTCAAAAGCAGGAGTGGGTACAAAACACAGAAGACATGCAAATATTTAATTCATCCAGTCATCTCTGTTTTAAAACCACTCCTGTTTTTTTTTTGGCATTAGCAATACTGGTGGATTATTGACCAAATTATGACCGAGGGAAGGCATATGCTCCACAGGCAGGATCCATTTTTGGGGGGTTATTGTTCTGACGGATCAGAGGAAGGACAAATTAATCAGTGACTTTAACACAAACTTACTGCTGACACCCTCTCCACTCTGTCGGGGGGTTCTACTTGTATAAGCGTTTAATAGAACAGGTTCTGTAGACATCTATGTGGAATCAGCTGCTGACAGTGTAAAAGGAGTGTGCTTCTTCCTGAAGCTAACATCGACCTGTAAGGCTGAGTTCACACTTGAGTTATTTGGTCAGTTTTGGCCCCGTGACTGCCCAAATAAGTGAAGTGAGCAGTGATTCTAATAGCCTGTCATCTGCATGTCATACTGACTCACAGTATTATTTCACTGCCAAAGCACACTCCCTATGCGTGTTACTGCAAGGCACAGTGTTCTACACCACTATAAAGAATCTCAGCAGCCAGGAAAAAGCCTTTTTTAACGCGATTTGTTGCGAATAAATTCGGATTGAAGCTAATATTTTTGGAAAATTCTGTGAACCGACCGAATCAAATTTTTTTGAAATTTGCTCATCTCTACTAGCAACCAATAGGAAAGTTGCCTACCACCTAGTGTTGATCGCAAATTTTTAATCGCAAATATATTACATTGCCAATTTTCGCAATCAAGTGAATAATGACTGGAGATCACAAACTCTCGAATTTGCGAATTAATGGCGAATATTTGGCCAAAAATTTGCGAAATATGGCAAATTTGAATATTGCCTATTCCGCTCATCACTAGTCTCTAGGACCCAGTTAAAATAATAAATTAGCATACCCCCTCATTAATAAGTATAACTATAGACGCAGCAAAGTTATGGAGCCCATAGGCTAAAAGGCCAATGTTAGTGGGTGTGATTATCCCGAACATTTGGTGGTTGTCTAAGTGCTTACTACAAATACACATATTATCACATGAGAAGACATTATTAGAATCAGTACATAAAAATGATCAAACATAGAAAAGTCACTGGTTACTTAACGATGCCAACAAGTCCGTGAATTCTAGACCTGTACCATGGGTCAACGGTTGTAATCTGGGGTTGGGTAGAGACTGCAGCCTTGGTGACGTAGAGGTTCCAGGTCTATTTCAGTAATATCAGGCATCTGGTCAGGGGGATCTTTTGGCCCATCATAAACTAGACATGTCATGAAAGACATGGAGTCACTAATTGACCTTTTTGGGAAAGCCTGTGATCCTGCCAGGCAGGATATTAGATGGTCTCTCATCATGGTGTGCTGGAAGATCACCGTGGGTTCACCGTCATCTGCCAGAAACTCAAAGGCAAATGCAACGGTGCCTATCCCACAGTCATAGGTGTTTCTCTGCTGATCATTGTAAAGTTCACGTTGAGAAATTTTATATGTTTCAGGGGCTCATTGACCACTACACTGTAGATGTTATTAATCTGCTTGCGAACAGATATAGGCAAATTGTTGGTCTTGATGCTGTCAGCCACTAGGATGTTGACATTTTTGAAGCAGGTGGTCAGCCAGTGCACCCTGTCCTGGTCATAGTAGATTTGTATGGACTTCTTTAGCACACTGTACCATGGAAAGAGAATAGCAGTGGCGGGCTGCAGGCCATCAAAGTCCCAAAACTGATTCTGCAGGAGATCATGGGCCTTGTTAATGATGTAATCGTTCAGCATGCCTTCCTGGCCACTGCTCTTCAGGATGTATAAGTGCTTTGGAGACAAGTTGTTCTGTGCTCTCAAGGTATAGGCCATCTCCACTTGTGGTGTTCCCAGCTCTAAGCTTCCTACATCCTTGGTAGATGGAGCCAAGTGTTTTCTGCTGTAGCTCTTTTGGCTTCTGGAAATGTCCCAGGCTTACTGTAATTGGAGGTTGGTGCTTTCCTTTTAAGACTGGATTTGGATGCTTCACGAGCTGCCTTCAAAAGGTCTTCAGCAGACTCAGCCATTTTCTTGTCCAATGTTTTAAGGGTATCATTCACTGCTGTGTCTTGTTTTTGAGTCTTTCTATTACATCGTTGTTTACAGCTCTTTGGTGTATTTTTAGCAGGTGGTGCTTTGCGGACAAGGAATGGCTCCACAGTATCAGCGTCCCCGGATTTTTTTTGTGGGGGTTCCCCACTTTCTGTTTTTTTCTCCCAGGCACATGCCTTGTGGTATTAGGGGTCCCTCATGTGCAACTTTTGGATCAGAAATAAAATTGGTTGGGGTCTTCTCAGTTGTGTCATGGCAGATGACGTGTTTTTTATGTCTTAAGGCCACTGATTTGAAGAAGCTCCTGGCTTGTGTTATGATGGTTCATTTCTTGGCCAGGAAGCTGGAGTTCCTCATCAGAGTTCTCCAAATTTGATTCAATTTCTTGAATCGGGTCAGAAGGAATGAGTCAATCGACATAAAGGATGAGAGAGAGTTGACAATCAGTTGCCGGTCAACATAGCGCCAACGCCTATGAATCTTCATAATGGCCTTGAATCTTCACAAATTCATCATTGTGATGTCATCTAGTGACATCACAGCTGTAGGCCCAGTTCTAGAACATTCTATGCAAATGTGGTGACATCACAATACTCTGCCAGGATGAAGTCCAGATTATTTTAACCACTTAATGGCCAGAGCACTTAATATGTTAATTAACTAAGATATACGGAGAGTGTTTTTTAATGGAGGCAGAAAAAGGGCGCAAAATAAGGCTTTTGCTACTTTTTGCACTCACACAAACATTTTGCGACTTTTTGCATTTTTATACAGCTCACTTCAGTTTTGTAATGTGGGTGGAAAAGTGGGTTTGGTTAGCAATGTTAATGAGTTTCACTCCAGATTTTTCATTGAGACTTTTTTAAAAAGTCACAAAAAAGTCGCAATCTAACTCCTTTAGGAAAGTTGAGTAGGTAAACTGGAGTAGCTTTTCCTACTGGGAGTGTTAGCTTTCTCCCTACAACAGCTCAGGAGGACGTTGAAGGATGAAACTGAGCAGTAGGCTAGTCAAATAAATAATAATAAACAAAAAAACAGCAGCTGACGCTTTACAGATGCATTTTATTGATTAACTCAGTGGCTAAACAAAATTTCTAATTACATGCAATTACAAAATAATTTAGACCTCTTTAACGGCGACCTGATTAAAATGCTGTTTTTCTTTTGTTGACCTGAGGCTCCATTCCTGAGTTATGATACTTTTTCTTAATATGCAAATTAGGTCTTGGTGCAATAAGGGTGTCACCATTGCTCTTGTTGCATCTAAGCTTCTTTCATTTCTGTGGCCAGCTCCTCACTCACTGCATTGCCACTGCGTGGCCCTGTCATTCAGCTTCACCCCAAATATAGAATCACGGATTAACGGATTTACTTATGCATAAAAGAACATGAACACCCCAAAATCCATAGTATCAGGCAGCAATTTCACCCAAATTACAGAATCAAGGATGAATGGATTTACTTATGTATAAAAGAATGTGAACACCACAAAATCAGTAGTATAATGTCACAATTTGACCACAATTACAGAATCAAGGCTTAACGGATTAACTTATGTATAAAAGAACATGAACACCACAAAATCTGTAGTATAAGGCTACAATTTCATCCCAATTACAAAATCAAGATTACTGGAATTACTTATGTATCAAAGAATGCAAAGAACCTAAAATCTGTAGTATTAGAACATTATTTAACCCCAATTCGTGCAGCAAGGTGTAATAGAATTTCTTCTCTATTTGCCAGGCTTTACACTGTACTATTGGCGTCTGCACTCTCCCTTTAGTGTGGATAACGTCTCCCTATTATCTCCCTACACTATCTCAGTGCTGTCCCTGAACTGTTCAAAACGAATATTTTGTAAATAAAGTCTTCTTTCCTAATCACTTTTCCTAGCACTTTCCGCGTCTCTCCCTATGCTCAATTCACTGTAAAATGGCAGAGACTGGGCAGGATGAGGCTTTTTATAGGGCTGTGACATCCCAGGGGCTGGCTATCTGCTAATTGGCTGACTGCACAGCATTATGGGTCATCCCTCATTCCAGGGCTTTTTACTTTCACTTTGTAAGATGGGCAGCTATTTAAAAAAAATTAGATTCATTAACACAAATCGAATCGAATTCCACTTTGTCAACTTTGATTCGCTCAACACTAATTGGTAATATTGGTCTTGGCATCTTTGCATGTGGGTTTCAATTGATAAAAATATGGAGGTTATATTTTAGCACTGTATGATGGTGTTATTTGGCCCTGGTATATCAATAGTATTAGTGATGGTAACAGTATGGTAAAATGGTATGGTATCCATAATGGTATGGTATGGTATTGGTAATATTAGTATTAGTATAGTTAGTTTTGTTTCTTAACTTTACTAGCAGAAGGAAATGGCTTCACACGGTATATTTCATCTATTTCATTTAATGTTTCTGTGTGTCGTTAAAAGATATTGAAAGTATCCCCCATAACAGTGACCTCCACAGTGCCTGCCATCTTAACAGTGACCTCCACAGAGGCCTGCCCCTTTAATAGGTGCCCCTGCCCCATTAACAGTGACCTCCACAGCAGCTTCCCCTTTAATTGTGGCCCCTGCCAACTTAACAGTGTCCTCCACAGCGCCTTGCCCCTTTAATAGTTGGCCCACCCCATTAACAGTGACATCCACAGTGCCCTGCCCCTTTAGGGCTAGGGCTACATGATGACATGTGTCGTGTGACATTTTGTCGTACCAATGTCGAGCAACAATTTTTATAATGATAGGCTATGGTGTCGCACTGCGACATGCTGCGAATGCGACATGACAGTCGCAATAAATCCATCCAAGTTGGATGCATGTAGCAGTGTAGTTGTGCCCTATGTGTCATGCAGCCCTAGCCTAAAGACCTACAGCAGTGAAGTAAAATGGCTGGGTTGTTATGGAAACCTAGAGTAAAGCTGTGTGTATGTGGAGACTAAGGCCTGCAAGCTTCTATTGGCTGATAAGGGACATGTGACAGTGTGTATGGCAGTTGGGATATGAAGAAAGACTTGCAGGCTTGTATTGGTCATTTTTTGGGAATATCTCAGGAACGGTACGTCCTAGCGAGCTGTGACCTCCACAAGATTTCTTTCCAGGTAGCAAGGGATGTGTATACCAAGTTTCTTGAAATCGATGGTTGCGTTTTTGAGTGATCGCGGAACATACACATATACATATATATACTTCCTTCTTTATTTATATAGATGTAGACTATATTTAATTGCTGTATGGTAATATTTGATTGTTGTATAATTTGATAATAATATATGTATATACATAGATGTGTTTGTATCTTGAGGCGTATGACTCTGATCTTTTAAGACCCTAGCAATGCCTCTACAATAGCTAGAGATCAGCTTGGTAGCTCTCTGCAGACCACTTTCTAAAAATCACTGAATGTGACTGTATTGTTATTACAATGTTTCTGCACTTGGAGCCCTGCTTTTCATTTTTCAATTTGTCTAAAACCGGCCCTGTAAAGATGCAGGTGGCACAATGATGATATCATCAGGGGTAGGGAACTAATCCAACCACTGGGTGAACCTGTGCTTTTAATTTTGGATTAAAGGGGAGCTCACTTCTTCTGATATGTCTGTTTTAGTCAATACTAGCTTTTTCAATAAGAATATAATCCTAAAGCTTCTTTTGAATTATACATTGATGAAATAACTTTCAAGAGGTGGATGTTGTTTCATGATTTGTTTATGGGCATCTGAATAAATGATCTTTACTACATAGATTAGAAAACGTATCTTTCTAAAGGTATTTTCTGCCAGACATACTACATATCACTTGAGATTTGAGGGGCCCCCACTTGCTGCCCTCCTCCTATTCCAAGACATGACAAGCTGTTTTAATGAGCTACTTTCTCTCCTCTGATTGCAGTAACCTCTCTCCTCACAAAGTCTTGTATTGATCATTTGCAAATAGCTTCACATCTCAATATGAAATATTGAATCTGCAATTAGCGTTGACTTGGCTCTCTGAGCATAGGGAGGGAGAAAGGGTTAGCACAGAGTGTGAACAGAGCGAGCTCACTAAAAGAAGTTGTTCATGGTGCGGAAATCAAATTTCGATAGGGTAAAATTAAAAACTGCAACAATGTGTATACATAGTTCTAACTGTTGTCATAATAGTTGTTATATAAACCAGGTTGGAGATACTCTAGATCTACATTAGATGTGCCTAGAACAAATGCTATACGATTAGTCACTATCTTGCATTTACAAGAATGTCAATAGATGTCCAAATTGTTATCTTCATTGTGACTGTTCTATACATGTATTTTTAACCAATTCCATTAAAACAAGGACACAATTCACTTGTGATGTATTCATTACTTGATTGAAGATTAAATATATTACTAAAATTACAGTTTACCATGTAACTCCAATATTTCCTCAAAATAACGGATGAATAAATGGACCAGTACTTTCTAAATATAACCCTGAAAAGTACACAGTACTTTTGATTGGTGCCTGTCCTGTTTATCCAAGTCGAACAATGAACGTATTGTTGTCTGTAATACAAGCCATGACTTTACACCATGTACAGATGCAGCAAACTCTATCCATATAATGCCTTAGATACCATGATGAAGCAAACTGACATTTAACCAAATCCCATTGAAAATGTCAAGATAAAGTTTTCACAATTACAGTATGAAATGCATTAAATGTCAAATTACAGTTTGCTACATCTGTATAAGGGTTGAGAACACTCTCCATTATTTGATTTTATCTCAGTAAATTAAAGTGAATCTCCGCTTTTGATTAACACTGACTAAATATTAAGCAAAGAAGAAAGTAGAATCTGACAGTTTGGGTTTATACAGTAGCAATAAAACTTAAAACTGCTAATAAAAGTTTTTTAGTTTTGAAAGAATAGATTTTACATCATGGCTCTATTGACCAGAAATTATAGTCATATTCATGTCATAGCTATTCATCAAATGTTATTTTCATCAAACTGTGTGTGCAGCAATTATAGCTCTGCAGATATTTGTCGTTCTAGTTGTCAGTATTTGAAGATAGTCATGGAAAAGTTTAATTCACAACTTTTTTCATATGTGAAATAGAATTGTAGATGATTTTACCACGACCTTACTGTATATTAAAGAGCATCAAAATAGTGCCACTAGTTCCTAGTTTCTTCAACAAAAACATTCTTGATATAGTATCTTAGCTGATGCCATTAAGAGTCTCACCAGAGAAGTGGACCTTGAGCTGCAGCTTGACGTTGGCTAAATTGAGGTGCAGAGTCTAAGAAATGTTCCCATTCTTCACCCTTAATTACTTAATAAAAAAGCCTATTTTGACCTTAAGGACCAAGCCCAATTTTTCAAATATGATTTGTCACATTATGTGATAATAAAACTGCAAAGATCTGCTCTGGAAAAAGAAAGAGTCTAATAAGGCTGAAAATATTTCTACTATGGTTTTGACATACAGCCGGCAATATGATAGAATCAAACAAATTGTTATGCAGAGTATTCCTACCGTATACGTAAATGAACAGATGTATAAGATATTGAAAGGAGGGATAAGAATAGTCCAAGGAAAGCATCTACATTGTCGACTGTTATGTCCCCTTCCCTGTTCAGCTAAAAGTCAGTGAACAATAGCCGCACATGGTTAAACCATGTGGGCTTTGTTCCCTGTGGGGGACATCCATGTAAGACATGTAAGTATGTCATTCCCACTAAGATTTTTCAGGATACTGACCATAGTTCTAGTTATGCTGTCAAATCATATATTAACTGTAATAGCACAAATGTAGTCTATATTATCAAGTGCACACAATATGATTTATTATATGTAGGAAGTACGACTAGAAAACTGAAAAACTGAATTTTAGAACACCTTAACTATGTCAGTAATGAGTCCAGCTTAAATGTATCAAGAGCGGCTAAACATTTCATAGAAAAGCATAATAAAAATGTTAATATGTTTCAAGCTTTTGGCATTGAAAGGGTGAAAACTCTACACAGAGGGGGAGATATAGAACGAAAAGTCCGACAAGGGAAGCTTATTGGACTTTCTGCCTAAAAACACGTTTCCCAAAAGGGATGAATTATAAAAAAGAACCCATGTACTTTTACTAGCGGGATTTATGTTAAAACAAAGGTTTTTCCTCAGCAAATCTCTCCACACTCTCCTGAAGTCAGTGCATCTGGCTATGTTCAGCATGGAAACACATGTGTGTTCACACATTGCAGTTTTTATTTGAATGTTTCTATTTATGTTAAAAATGGTATCAGTAAGACTTTTGTTAGTCTATTGTATACATTTGCAAATGTATTTTTCACTTGGGTGGCGCCCTGTTTATTGAACACTGCCGATAATATGTTGGTCCCTGAGCTCAGTAGTACGACCTAATTATTTTACACCTGAGTTCTCTCTCCTCCTTTGAGGGTGGAGTCCAAACTCTGGGACATTTAAAACTAAGCGAGTCAGGGTCCAATATGGAGTCATGATTAAGAGCTGGTGTGCTCGAAACGCGTAGACGATCCTCTGCAGACCCATGTTAGGAGGTTTGGATTTTCTTGTTGCACAAATGAATTTTTTGTACCATACTCAATAAAGGAACCAAGGAAAAATCTTTTTGACCTAAAAGTGCTGGACGTGCTTATTGTCTTGGATATGCTTGGGATCTCATCTCATCAGTCCGTGCACTGACCTTTATGGGATAATGCAATTTCACGAGCGTACAAAGGTGAGCTGGATAATTTAATATTGCTAGAAAAGTTTAATTCACAACTTTTTTCATATGTGAAATAGAATTGTAGATGATTTTACCACGACCTTATATTAAAGAGCATCAAAAATAGTGCCACTAGTTCCTAGTTTCTTTAACAAAAACATTCTTGATATAGTATCTTCGCTGATGCCATTAAGAGTCTCACCAGAGAAGTGGACCTTGAACTGCAGCTCGACGTTGGCTAAATTGAGGTGCAGAGTCTAAGAAATGTTCCCATTCTTCACCCTTAATTACTTAATAAAGAAGCCTATTTTGACCTTAAGGGCCAAGCCCCATTTTTCAAATATGATGTGTCACATTATGTGATAATAACCTTGGAATGCTTTTACTTATCCAAGGATCCCATTTTTCAAATATGATGTGTCACAATATGGGGTAATAACTTTAGAATGCTTTTACTTATCCAAGGATCATGATATTGTTTTCTCATGACACATTGTAATTAGAGATGAGCGAACACCTGGATGTTCGGGTTCGAGAGGTTCGGCCGAACTTCCGGAAAATGTCCGGGTTCGTGATCCGAACTCAACCCGAACTTCATCCCGAACCCGAACCCCATAGAAGTCAATGGGGACCCGAACTTTTGGGCACTAAAAAGCCTGTAAAAGACTCCCGGAAAGGGCTAGAGGGCTGCAAAAGGCAGGAAAATGTAGGTAAATCCCCTGCAAACAAATGTAGATAGGGAAATGATGAGTTAACATAAAATAAATAAAAATTAACCTGTAAAAGACACCCAGAGGGATAATATACCGCAATAAACGCATTGCGATTACAACTTTGAGCTAACGATCACCATGGGAACGCCTCCTCCAGTAGAATGTACTGTCGGATCTGAGAATTAAGTTGAAATCGCAATGCGATTCTTATATATTTGCTTAATCGCATTGCGATTTCAACTTAGCATTGCTAAATAATTCCATCCATATCGTTAACTTACTGAGTCAGTATGGAATTCTTTAGCAATGCTAAGTTGAATCGTCAATGCGATTAGCAGATATATAATAATCGCATAATCGCGTTCGAATAGAACTTAAAGGTGTCACTTAGTCAGTTTTAGTATGGTGTGCTGTAATAGAAGTTACATTCGTACGCGAATATAACTTAGAGCAATACAGTCAACTTTACACTGTTAGTTTTATTATCGCGATAATACAACTATTCAAGAATCGTGTACGTGCGTCTGTACGTGTGTGCGTTACCTCGGATCGGATCGAGAGAGACGAGTGGAGGTTGGTGACTGTCCCAGCGATTATGGCGAAAAGTAATTTCTCTAAAGAAGAGCTGGATTTCTTAATAACTGTAAGTAATTGAACTTAGTTAGTGTGTAATTCAGTTATGTGATTTAAACTTATTAATGATTTTTATTAGCCAAGAAGCCTGCAGGCCTTCACTGATCTCATAACTGCCTTACACTGTCACATGTCTTACTGCTTGGTGACATAAACTCATCACAGGCTTTAGCAGACTGCACAACTACATGAGTGATTAGTGAAAGACACTGTTAAAGGGGTGGCAATGTTCAAGTCACTTTTAAAGGGATGACGATGTTCAAGTCACTTTTAAAGGGATGGCGATGTTCAAGTCACTTTTAAAGGGGCGGCAATATTCAAGTCACTTTTAACCCCTTAAGGACGAAGGGCGTACATGTACGCCCTTCGTCCGCACTTTAAAGATGGCGCCCGCTCCCGCACGGAGCGGGCGCATGAGCTGCGGGTAAATGCTTGATTCATCAAGCTGACACCCGCAGCTCATGTCCGCGACCGGCAGCGATGCCGATCGCGGACAATTAACCCCTTAGATGCCGTGGTCAATCCTGACCACGGCATCTGATCGCGCAAAAACCGAAAGTTTCACTTTCGGTTTTGCTCGGCTCCCTGATGGCCACAAGGGGAGCCGGAGCATGCATTTAGTAGCCTAGGTTTCTGTGAATGAAACCTAGGTTACTACTTAGTATTCCTATGGAGCCTATGACTGTAATAGGCTCCATAGGAAATATGTGATTTTCTCATATATTCCAATGCTATTGCATTGGAATATATGAGAATAGCAATCTGATGATTGCATCTTATAGTTCCCTATGGGAACTATAAGAAAGTGGTAAAAAAAAAAAAAAAAGTTTAAAAATAAAAATAAAATAAAAAAATATAAAAATTCAAATCACCCCCTTTCCCCAAAATGAAAATAAAATAAATAAAAAAATAAAAAATTACACATAATGGGTGTCGCAATGTGCGAAAACGCCCATACTATAATAATATTAAAAATATTCACCAAACGGTAAACATAAAAACGGAAAGAAAGCGTCCAAATGGCTAATTCGCCATTTTTGGACGCTTCATTTCCTAAAAAAATGAATAAAAAGTGATCAAAACATCATACGCACCCCATAATGGTATCAATTAAAAGTTCAGATTGCCCCGCAAAAATGAGCCCCTACACTGCTCCGTACGCATAATTACAAAAAAGTTATAGGGGTCAAAACATGGCGACAAAAAAATAAAATAAAAAAATTCCCACTTTAAATTTATTTTTCACTATCAAAACGCAAGAAAAACTATACATATTAGGTATTGCCGGATTCGTACTGACCTGAAGAATAAAATTAACCAGTCAGTTTTATCGCAAATCGAACGTTGTAATTTAAAAACCCGTAAAACTGTGGTGAAATTGCTTTTTTTTTGCAATTTCACCCCATTTGGAATTTTATTTCCCGTTTCCCACTACATCACATGCAAAAATAAATGGTGGCGTTAAAAAGTACAACTTGTCCCGCAAAAAACAAGCCGTCATATGGCTGTGTGAGCGGAAATATAAAAATGTTATGGCTTTTGGAAGGCAGGGAGCGCAAAACAAAAACGCAAAAATCCCAAAACCCCCGGTCCTTAAGGGGTTAAAGGGATCGCAATGTTCAAGTCACTTTTAAAGGGATGGCGATGTTCAAGTCACTTTTAAAGGGGCTGCAGTGTTCAAGTCACTTTTAAAGGGACGGCAATGTTCAAGTCACTTTTAAAAGAATGGCGAATTGGCGATGTTCAAGTCAGTTTTAAAGGGATGGCGATGTTCAAGTCACTTTTAAAGGGGCTGCAGTGTTCAAGTCACTTTTAAAGGGGCGGCAATGTTCAAGTCACTTTTAAAGGGATGGCGAATTGGCGATGTTCAAGTCAGTTTTAAAGGGATGGCGATGTTCAAGTCACTTTTAAAGGGGCTGCAGTGTTCAAGTCACTTTTAAAGGGGCGGCAATGTTCAAGTAACTTTTAAAGGGATGGCGATGTTCTACTCTTTGACTGTTTTGATATTAAATGTTATTTTTGATGGTTCTTATGACTATGATAACTAATAATTGTATTTTAGAACTGTGGGATTACATGATTTAATTGTTATCTTGCAGGAAATGTTGGAGAAGGAGTACGACCGCAGAAGGTCAAGGGGCGAAAAGCAGGCCATAGTGCGGAGAATTGCTTTCCATCTGTGGCAGAAGCATGGGTGCACTCATCGGAAGGATGCGATTCTAAAAAAGTGGTCAGATCTGAAGCGCCACCGGATGGATCTGATCACTAAGATCCAAGATAAATCTCTTCCAGGTACAATACTTATTTGCATTACTGAGCAGATAGATAACACAATATGTTGGTGAGAGAAATAAGTATTTTTTAACCCTTTACAATAAATCACTTAGTACAGTGGTGTTGAACTGATGGGAAAGGGTGCTAAAGGTGGCAATATGAGACCTCTTACTGGGCCACATATGTTTTTTGACTTTACACAGTTGACTTTGGCCCCTGAAGCTTGTCCAAACTCCTCGCACATCTGGACGAGTGTAGACAACAAGCATCGATCAGGACAATTAGGCCACATGCCCAAATGAAGTCATAGACTCGAATCACTCTTGTTCCCTGGGGGTGGCCCATCACCCAATAGCAGCAGTGAGTTGAAGCTGAACTTAATCAACGATGCTCAAAGGCAGAGTGCAGGGGTACCCACAGGGTCCTGGTCCGGCAGGTCAAGGCAGACACTGATGATACTACACTTGATCTAAGCCAAAAGGAGAAGAAAGATAGGTGTAGTTAATTATTATGCCATCCAGACACTACCATAGATTAATTTGTGTACCCTTAACTGTAATTTGGCTTTATTTGTTTATCTTGGCATTTTTAAAAAATTTGGTCATCATCATCATTACAGATGCTCCGCTTCCCAAAGTGAGAGCCAAGCTCTCTAAAAAGAAGAAGGCGGTGGAGGTGGAGGAGGAGACAGACCACTCGGACGAGCAGGAAGAGGCAGGGCCATCAGGCTATCGGGCCCATAGCCCACCTGCTGCAGTGGAGGAGGGTGATGACTCTGAGGAGGCAGAAGAGGAGATGGTCACTACCCCCCGACAAGAAGGTAAATGGATGATGTGGATATTTTTATTTATTCAGTGTCCCAGAAAGCTAATGTTACGGGTGGGAGTACTGATTTCCATAACGTATCTAACTGACACATACATTTTTGGAAGTACGATATAACAAGCATGCAATATATAAATTTTTCTAATATATTTTAACAAACTATATTATTTTTTTAAATGAAGAAAATATAATAAAACAGGCAACAAATAAAGTACAACAGATAACAGTAATATAAAAAATAAACACTAAAAAGTAATTGATCAACATCAAAACCATTAACGTCACTGCTAAGTCAATAACCCAAAACTAAAAGGAACTATTATTAATCCTACCTAAACCAATATATAACAGATTTACATAGTAACATAGTAACTAGGGATGTCCCGATACCATTTTTTTAAGACCGAGTACGAGTACCGATACTTTTATTTAAGTACTTGCCGATACCAATTACCGATACCTCGTATAAATAGCGGCGCAGTTGCCGATAGCAATGAAAAAAATTAAAGCTGGAATTTGGTTGCTATGGACAACGGCTTTTCTTTTCCTTTGTACAAGTGTTAATAAATTGATAAATGGGAATATAATAGTGTTTTCCAACCAATGTGCATCCAGGGGGATCTGTGGATGACGCTGTTATGGGGGGATCTGTGGGTGACGCTGTTATGGGGGATCTGTGGATGACACTGTTATGGGGGATCCGTGGGTGACGCTGTTATGGGGGATCTGTGGGTGACGCTGTTATGGGGGATCTGTGGGTGACGCTGTTATGGGGGATCTGTGGGTGGCGCTGTTATGGGGGATCTGTGGGTGACGCTGTTATGGGGGATCTGTGGGTGACGCTGTTATGGGGATCTGTGGGTGACGCTGTTATGGGGGATCTGTGGGTGACACTGTTATGGGGGATCTGTGGATGACACTAATGGGGGATCTGTGGATGACACTAATGGGGGATCTCTGGATGACACTATGGGGGGATCTCTGGATGACACTATGGGGGATCTCTGGATGACACTGTGGGGATCTCTGGATGACACTGTGGGGATCTCTGGATGACACTGTGGGGGATCTCTGGATGACACTGTGGGGGATCTCTGGATGACACTGTGGGGATCTCTGGATGACACTGTGGGGGATCTCTGGATGACACTGTGGGGATCTCTGGATGACACTGTGGGGATCTCTGGATGACACTGTGGGGATCTCTGGATGACACTGTGGGGATCTCTGGATGACACTGTGGGGATCTCTGGATGACACTGTGGGGATCTCTGGATGACACTGTGGGGATCTCTGGATGACACTGTCAGGGGGCTATGTGGATAACACATATATAGCATATTATGCTATATACGTGTCATCCAGAGATCCCCCACAGTGTCATCCAGAGATCCCCCACAGTGTCATCCAGAGATCCCCCACAGTGTCATCCAGAGATCCCCCACAGTGTCATCCAGAGATCCCCCACAGTGTCATCCAGAGATCCCCCACAGTGTCTAACTTTTGATGCGGTCTCCCTCCGGTCAGGCGCTCAGTCTCTCCATGCTCCTCCTGCCCAGCGCGCCTTCTACATTCATAAAGTGGGCGGAGCACGCAGGAGGGACGTGAGGTGCTTGGAGGAATCGGGCAGCTTGAGCTCTCAGTTCCTCCATGCGCCTCATGTCCCGCCTGCTCGCTCCGCCCACTTTTATGAATGAAGAAGGCAGGCGGGGCTGGAGAAGCATGGAGGGACTGAGCGGGTTAGGTTTAAGCTGCCGGACCGGAACTTCCGGTATCGGCAGCGGTATCGGCGGCATTTTCACGAGTACAAGTACTCGTGAAAATGCCGGTATCGGTCCCGATACCGATACTGGTATCGGTATCGGGACATCCCTAATAGTAACATAGTATATAAGTTCGGCCTGTTTCCTACAAGTTGATCCAGAGGAAGGCAAAAAACCCCTGTGAGGCAGAAGCCAATTTTCCTCACATAAGGGGAAAAAAAATTCCTTCCCGACTCCAATCAGGCAATCAGAATAACTCCCTGGATCAACGACCCCTCTCTAGTAGCTATAGCCTGTAATATTATTACACTCCAGAAATAAATCCAGTCCCCTCTTGAATTCCTTTATTGTACTCACCATCACCACCTCCTCAGGCAGAGAGTTCCATAGTCTCACTGCTCTTACAGTGAAGAATCCTTTTCTATGTTTGTGTACAAACCTTCTTTCCTCCAGACGCAGAGGATGTCCCCTTGTCACAGTCCTGGGGATAAATAGATGATGGGACAGATCTCTGTACTGACCCCTGATATATTTATACATAGTTATTAGATCTCCCCTCAGTCGTCTTTTTTCTAAAGTGAATAACCCTAATTTTGATAACCTTTTACGGTACTGTAGATCCCTCATTCCAGTTATTACTTTAGTTGCCCTCCTCATGTCTGTCTTGTTCACAGGAGCCCAGAACTGTACACAGTACTCCATGTGTGGTCTAACCAGTGATTTTCAAGAAAAAAATATCATCTGCTTTATATAACAATTAATGATTGTATTTTAATGTACATTTCCATATTTTATTTCATTTATTTTACAGCTGACAACATCATGTTAAAAAAAATAAAAATAATGCGAAGGAAGCACCAGCTGCAAATGCAGCAGTTCAGGGAGCAGCAAACCAGGAGGATGAGGCAGCTCAAGATGCAGTTCTCCCACCAAATGCGAGCCATGGAGGAGGCTCATCTTAAGGACATCGATGATCTGCTGGAGGAGCAGAGAAAATTTAAAAAATTACCCTAATTTTTTTGGTTATTTATATATTTATGTTAAAAAATAATTCTATTTTGTTAAAGATTATTTTATAAAACTATAATGTTAAATCAAATTTATTGCGTTTTGTTTGATTGGAAACAAAGGGTACAGATAGTGTTGCCCATATTAATAATTATTTTTCATTACTGTAATCTTTCAAGGGTTTCAAGTTCAACTGGTTTATGTGCTAGATCTGGTAAGGTTTTTGGTAAGGCTGTAAAACACACACGGAAAGGGCTAGAGGGCTGCAAAAGGCAGCAAAATGTAGGTAAATCCCCTGCAAACAAATGTAGATAGGGAAATGATGAGTTAACATAAAATAAATAAAAATTAAACAATATTAATTGGAGTGAGGTCCCATAGCACAGAATCAGGCTTCAAGTCACCCAACAATGGAGAAGGTCACTTACTATTATTTCGACCCCAGCACCCAGACAAAGGAGAGAGGTCCCACAGCAGAGAATCAGGCATCATATCAACCACCACAGGAGTAGGCCACCATTTAGTTACTTTGACCCCTTCACCCAGACAGAGGAGAGAGGCCCCACAGCAGAGAATCAGGCATCATATCAACCACCACAGGAGTAGGCCACCATTTAGTTACTTTGACCCCTTCACCCAGACAGAGGAGAGAGGCCCCACAGCAGAGAATCAGGCATCATATCAACCACCACAGGAGTAGGCCACCATTTAGTTACTTTGACCCCTTTACCCAGACAGAGGAGAGAGGCCCCACAGCAGAAAATCAGGCATCATATCAACCACCACAGGAGTAGGCCACCATTTAGTTACTTTGACCCCTTCACCCAGACAGAGGAGAGAGGTCCCACAGCAGAGAATCAGGCATCATATCAACCACCGCAAGAGAAGGACAATTTTAGATACTTTGACCCCTGCACCCAGGAAGAGGAGAGAGGTTCCACAGCAGAGAATCAGGCATCATATCAACCACCACAGGAGTAGGCCACCATTTAGTTACTTTGACCCCTTCACCCAGACAGAGGAGAGAGGTCCCACAGCAGAGAATCAGGCATCATATCAACCACCACAGGAGTAGGCCACCATTTAGTTACTTTGACCCCTTCACCCAGACAGAGGAGAGAGGTCCCACAGCAGAGAATCAGGCATCATATCAACCACCACAGGAGTAGGCCACCATTTAGTTACTTTGACCCCTTCACCCAGACAGAAGAGAGAGGCCACACAGCACATATTCAGGCATCATATCAACCACCGCAAGAGAAGGACACATTTTAGATACTTTGACCCCTGCACCCAGGAAGAGGAGAGAGGTCCCACAGCACAAATTCAGGCATCATATCACACACCACAGGAGAAGGCCTCTTTCAGTGGACCCAGACAGAGGAGAGAGGTCAGAGATTAGCTTCATATCCCCAGCACAGCAGAAGACCGCTTTATTTGACTTAGGCCTCAGCACCCAGACAGAGGACAGAGGTAGCATGGCAGAGGTTATGGCTTTATGTCACCCGATAGTTTAACAGGCCACTTTCATCTAGTTAGGCCCGGCGCCCAGACAGAGGAGAGTTTCATTCAACTGTGGGTTACATAAAATTTGTATTAAATAAAGAAGTGGCCCGTAGTACAACAAGACATGTTTTAGGCAGTTATTAAGGACTACTCTGCACAAGGGAGGGACAGGTCCTGTGGGATCCATGCCTGGTTCATCTTTATGAACGTCAGCTTGTCCACATTGGCTGTGGACAGGCGGCTGCGCTTGTCAGTAATGACGCCCCCTGCCGTGCTGAATACGCGTTCTGATAAAACGCTGGCCGCCGGGCAGGAAAGCACCTCCAAGGCATAACATGCTAACTCTGGCCACGTGGACAATTTTGAAACCCAGAAGTTGAATGGGGCCGAACCGTCCGTCAGTACGTGGAGGGTGTGCAGACATACTGTTCAACCATGTTAGTGAAATGCTGCCTCCTGCTAACACGTTCCGTATCAGGTGGTGGGGCAGTTAGCTGTGGCGTGGAGACAAAACTTGTCCACATTTCTGCCATGCTAACCCTGCCCTCAGAGGAGCTGGCCGTGATACTGCTGCGTGGGCGACCTCTAGCTCCTCCTCTGCCTTGGCCTTGGCCTTCCACCTGTTCCCTTGTGACAGTTGGGAATGCTCTCAGGAGCGCGTCTACCAGCGTGCGCTTGTACTCGCGCATCTTCCTATCACGCTCCAGTGCAGGAAGTAAAGTGGGCACATTGTCTTTGTACCGGGGATCCAGCAGGGTGGCCACCCAGTAGTCAGCACACGTTAAAATGTGGGCAACTCTGCTGTCGTTGCGCAGGCACTGCAGCATGTAATCGCTCATGTGTGCCAGGCTCCCCAGAGGTAAGGACAAGCTGTCCTCTGTGGGAGGCGTATCGTCATCGTCCACCGTATCCCCCAGCCATGCACTAGTGATGGGCCTGAGCTGTGTGGGCTGCCACCCTGCTGTGAACCTGCTTCATCCTCGTCCTCCTCCACCTCCTCCTCATCCTCCTCGTCCTCCATTAGAGTGCCTTGGCTGGCGACTTGTGAACCTGCCCTCTGCTGCTTCAAAAAACCTCCCTCTGAGCTACTTCTAACAGACTGGCCTGAAAGTCTTAGAAACGAGCCCTCCTCCTCCTCCTCCTCCTCCACCTGGGCCACCTCCTCTTCCATCATTGCTCTAAGCGTTTTCTCTAGGAGACATAGAATTGGTATTGTAACGCTGATAACAGTGTCATCGCCACTGGCCATTTTGGTGGAGTACTCAAAGCAGTGCAGCAGGGCACACAGGTCTCGCATGGAGGCCCAATCATTGGTGGTGAAGTGGTGCCGTTCCGCAGTACGACTGACGCGGCGTGCTGCAGCTGAAACTCCACTATGGCCTGCTGCTGCTCGCACAGTCTCTCCAGCATGTGCAAGGTGGAGTTCCACCGGGTGGGCACGTCGCATATGAGGCGGTGAGCGGGAAGGCCGAAGTTCCGCTGTAGCGCAGACAGGCGAGCAGCGGCAGGATGTGAACGCCGGAGCGCGCACAGGCGGCCCGCACTTTATGCAGCAGCTCTGACATGTTGGGGTAGTGGTGAATGAACCTCTGCACCACCAAATTCAGCACATGCGCCAGGCAAGGGATGTGCGTCAAACCGGCTAGTCCCAGAGCTGCCACGAGATTTCGCCCATTATCGCATACCACCAGGCCTGGCTTGAGGCCCACCGGCAGCAACCACTCGTCGGTCTGTTGTTCAATACCCCGCCACAACTCCTGCGCGGTGTGGGGCCTGTCCCCAAACATAAGAGTTTCAGAATGGCCTGCTGACGTTTACCCAGGCTGTGCTGAAGTTGGTGGTGAAGGTGTGTGGCTGACTGGATGAGCTGGTGGAAGCAGAGGAGGAGGAAGCCGAGTAGGAGGAGGAGGCTACAGGAGGCAGAGAATGATGCCCTGCGATCCTAGGTGGCGGAAGGACGTGCGCCAAGGAACTCTCCGCCTGGGGCCCAGCCGCCACTACATTCACCCAGTGTGCAGTTAGTGAGATATAGCGTCCCTGGCCGTGCTTACTGGTCCACGTATCTGTGGTTAGGTGGACCTTGCCACAAATGGCGTTGCGCAGTGCACACTTGATTTTATCGGACACTTGCATGTGCAGGAAGGCACGGCTGTCTTGGAGAAGTAGTGGCGGCTGGGAACCACATACTGGGGGACAGCCATGGCCATCAGCTGTTTGAAGCTGTCTGTGTCCACCAGCCGGAATGACAGCATTTCAAAGGCCAGTAGTTTAGAAATGCTGGCATTCAGGCCAAGGGCTCGAGGGTGACTAGGTGGGAATTTGCGCTTCCTCTCAAGGTTTGAGAGATGGAGAGCTGAACGCTGCTGTGTGAAATAGTGGAGACGCTAGGTGACGGTGGCGGTGGTGGTGGTGGTGTCGGTGGCACATCCTCTGTTTGCTGCTCGGCAGGTGGCAACATTCCTCTCGAGGCGGAAGCCGAGGCAGCAGCGGTAGAGGGAGCAGGGGAGCCTGAGCGGGTTCCTTGTTTTTAAGGTGTGCACTCCACTGCAGTTCATGCTTTGCATGTAGATGCCTGATCATGCAGGTGGTGCTCAGGTTAAGAACGTTAATGCCTCGCCTCAGGGTCTGATGGCACAGCGTGCAAACCACTCTGGTCTTGTCCTCAGCACATTGTTTGAAGAAGTGCCATGCCAGGGAACTCCTTGAAGATGCCTTTGGGGTGCTGGGTCCCTGTTGGCACTGGCCAATAGCAGGCGAACTCTCGGGACGGCGGGTGTTCTGCTTTGCCCCCTGCTCCCTCTTTGGCTTCGCTGTTGTCTCGGTCTCACCACTGCCTCTTCCTCTGAACTATTTAAGTCAGCGGCACGACCTTCAGTCCATGTGGGGTCTAAGACCTCATCGTCCTCTGCATCGTCTTCCACCCAGTCTTCCTCCCTGACCTCCTCCTGTTCAGTCTGCACACTGCAATAAGACGCGGCAGTGGGCACCTGTGTTTCGTCATCATCAGACACTCGGTCACTCTGCTGTGGTGGTATTCCCATGTCCTCATCATCTGGATACATAAGTGGTTGTGCGTCAGTGCATGGTATGTCTTCCACCGCTAGGGAAGGGCTAGGTGGACGCCCCTGGGAACCCCTGCCAGCAGAGTCTTCAAACAGAAGAAGAGACTGCTGCATAACTTGAGGCTCAGCCAGTTTCCCTGATATGCATGGGGGTGATGTGACAGACTGATGGGCTTGGTTTTCCGGTGCCACCTGTGCGCTTTCCGCAGAAGACTGGGCGGAAGACAATGTGGTGAACGTGCTGGAAGCACTGTCGGCCACCCAATCGACTAATGCCTGTACCTGCTCAGGCCTTACCATCCTCATGATGGCATTGGGCCCCACCAAATATCGCTGTAAATTCTGCCGGCTACTGGAGGGAGTTGGTTCACTACTTTGTGCGCCTGAGGCCGAACGGCCACGTCCTCTGCCAGCAACAGAGGCTCCAAGGACACCACCACGACCGTGTCCTCGTCCCTTAATAGAATGATTCCTCATTGTTACGATTCAACTCGCACCACAATAAAATATATTATTTTTTAGCCCCAAAATTCCCACACTGGAAGATATAATTCCTTTTTCCGGTATTAATTACAAGAAAACTGCTGCAAATTGGACACCAGAATTTTTTAAATGCTACTTATGTTAAATGAATTCCCACAGTGGGAGAAGTATTTCCTTTTCAAAGGAGTAACAACGTGCGGCGCTACTATTTCGGGTGTCACCAACACCAGATTGATTAAATTGGCCTTTTGGAACCAAAATGACAACACTGGACACTATAATGCCTTTTTCTGGTATTAATTACAAGAAGACTGCTGCAAATTGGACACCAGAATTTTTTAAATGCTACTTATGTTAAATGAATTCCCACAGTGGGAGAACTATTTCCTTTTAAAGGAGTAACAACGTGCGGCCTACTATTTCGGGTGTCACCAACACCAGATTGATTAAATTGGCCTTTTGGAACCAAATGACAACACTGGACACTATAATGCCTTTTTCTGGTATTAATTACAAGAAGACTGCTGCAAATTGGACACCAGAATTTTTTAAATGCTACTTATGTTAAATGAATTCCCACAGTGGGAGAACTATTTCCTTTTACAGGAGTAACAACGTGCGGCCTACTATTTCGGGTGTCACCAACACCAGATTGATTAAATTGGCCTTTTTGGAACCAAAATGACAACACTGGACACTATAATGCCTTTTCTGGTATTAATTACAAGAAGACTGCTGCAAATTGGACACCAGAATTTTTTAAATGCTACTTATGTTAAATGAATTCCCACAGTGGGAGAACTATTTCCTTTCAAAGGAGTAACAACGTGCGGCCTACTATTTCGGGTGTCACCAACACCAGATTGATTAAATTGGCCTTTTTGGAACCAAAATGACAACACTGGACACTATAATGCCTTTTTCTGGTATTAATTACAAGAAGACTGCTGCAAATTGGACACCAGAATTTTTAAATGCTACTTATGTTAAATGAATTCCCACAGTGGGAGAACTATTTCCTTTTACAGGAGTAACTAACGTGCGGCGTACTATTTCGGGTGTCACCAACACCAGATTGATTAAATTGGCCTTTTGGAACCAAAATGACAACACTGGACACTATAATGCCTTTTTCTGGTATTAATTACAAGAAGACTGCTGCAAATTGGACACCAGAATTTTTTAAATGCTACTTATGTTAAATGAATTCCCACAGTGGGAGAACTATTTCCTTTTAAAGGAGTAACAACGTGTGGCTCTACTATTTCGGGTGTCACCAACACCAGATTGATTAAATTGGCCTTTTGGAACCAAAATGACAACACTGGACACTATAATGCCTTTTTCTGGTATTAATTACAAGAAGACTGCTGCAAATTGGACACCAGAATTTTTTAAATGCTACTTATGTTAAATGAATTCCCACAGTGGGAGAAGTATTTCCTTTTCAAAGGAGTAACAACGTGCGGCGTACTATTTCGGGTGTCACCAACAACAGATTGATTAAATTGGCCTTTTTGGAACCAAAATGACAACACTGGACACTATAATGCCTTTTTCTGGTATTAATTACAAGAAGACTGCTGCAAATTGGACACCAGAATTTTTTAAATGCTACTTATGTTAAATGAATTCCCACAGTGGGAGAACTATTTCCTTTTCAAAGGAGTAACAACGTGCGGCCTACTATTTCGGGTGTCACCAACAACAGATTGATTAAATTGGCCTTTTTGGAACCAAAATGACAACACTGGACACTATAATGCCCTTTTCTGGTATTAATTACAAGAAGACTGCTGCAAATTGGACACCAGAATTTTTTAAATGCTACTTATGTTAAATGAATTCCCACAGTGGGAGAAGTATTTCCTTTTCAAAGGAGTAACAACGTGCGGCGTACTATTTCGGGTGTCACCAACACCAGATTGATTAAATTGGCCTTTTTTGAACCAAAATGACAACACTGGACACTATAATGCCTTTTGCTGGTATTAATTACAAGAAGACTGCTGCAAATTGGACACCAGAATTTTTTAAAGAGGACCTTTCACCTGAAATTGCATGTTAAACTAAACATATACCCTTACAGCTGGCCCCGTGGTACTGATTCTCCTTTTCTGATCGATATATGCCCCCGTTGTGCCGCGGTGCCACCTCAATATCTCCAGCCGTGATGTAATGAGCCATTCGGCCTCAACTGGGCGGGCCTGCAACAGTTCTCCGACGTATCTGCCTTCTTCTGGCACTGAGCGCAGCCAATAAGCGCTGCTCCAGCCTGGACAGAAGACGCTCCAGATCTCGCCGAGATTGCGAGAACTGGAGCGATTTCATCCATCACTGAGCCGATGCTGGCTGCGGGAATCCAAGATGGCGCCGGCCCAGGATGGATGAAATTGGCCCAGTTCTCAGCCAATCTGACGCAGATCTGGAGCGCTCTTCTCCCTGTGCTAAGAGCGGAGCGCGCTTACTAGCTGACGCTCCGTGCCGAAGACGCCAGACACGTCGATAATGCTAGCCTATGTTAGCAATGGCTTAGCTACACGCGGGAGATATTGAGGAGGGCACGCGCGGCTACACGGGTGCACATACCAGATTGAAGATGGAATCAGCACCACCGAGGCCAGCACTGTAAGAGTATATGTTTAGTTGTAATATGCAATTTCAGGTGAAAGGACCCTCTTTAAATGCTACTTATGTTAAATGAATTCCCACAGTGGGAGAACTATTTCCTTTTACAGGAGTAACAACGTGCGGCCTACTATTTCGGGTGTCACCAACACCAGATTGATTAAATTGGCCTTTTTGGAACCAAAATGACAACACTGGACACTATAATGCCTTTTTCTGGTATTAATTACAAGAAGACTGCTGCAAATTGGACACCAGAATTTTTTAAATGCTACTTATGTTAAATGAATTCCCACAGTGGGAGAACTATTTCCTTTTAAAGGAGTAACAACGTGCGGCCTACTATTTCGGGTGTCACCAACACCAGATTGATTAAATTGGCCTTTTGGAACCAAAATGACAACACTGGACACTATAATGCCTTTTCTGGTATTAATTACAAGAAGACTGCTGCAAATTGGACACCAGAATTTTTTAAATGCTACTTATGTTAAATGAATTCCCACAGTGGGAGAACTATTTCCTTTTCAAAGGAGTAACAACGTGCGGCCTACTATTTCGGGTGTCACCAACACCAGATTGATTAAATTGGCCTTTTGGAACCAAAATGACAACACTGGACACTATAATGCCTTTTTCTGGTATTAATTACAAGAAGACTGCTGCAAATTGGACACCAGAATTTTTAAATGCTACTTATGTTAAATGAATTCCCACAGTGGGAGAACTATTTCCTTTTAAAGGAGTAACAACGTGCGGCCTACTATTTCGGGTGTCACCAACACCAGATTGATTAAATTGGCCTTTTGGAACCAAAATGACAACACTGGACACTATAATGCCTTTTTCTGGTATTAATTACAAGAAGACTGCTGCAAATTGGACACCAGAATTTTTTAAATGCTACTTATGTTAAATGAATTCCCACAGTGGGAGAACTATTTCCTTTTACAGGAGTAACAACGTGCGGCCTACTATTTCGGGTGTCACCAACACCAGATTGATTAAATTGGCCTTTTTGGAACCAAATGACAACACTGGACACTATAATGCCTTTTTCTGGTATTAATTACAAGAAGACTGCTGCAAATTGGACACCAGAATTTTTTAAATGCTACTTATGTTAAATGAATTCCCACAGTGGGAGAACTATTTCCTTTCAAAGGAGTAACAACGTGCGGCCTACTATTTCGGGTGTCACCAACACCAGATTGATTAAATTGGCCTTTTGGAACCAAAATGACAACACTGGACACTATAATGCCTTTTTCTGGTATTAATTACAAGAAGACTGCTGCAAATTGACACCAGAATTTTTTAAATGCTACTTATGTTAAATGAATTCCCACAGTGGGAGAACTATTTCCTTTTACAGGAGTAACAACGTGCGGCCTACTATTTCGGGTGTCACCAACACCAGATTGATTAAATTGGCCTTTTGGAACCAAAATGACAACACTGGACACTATAATGCCTTTTTCTGGTATTAATTACAAGAAGACTGCTGCAAATTGGACACCAGAATTTTTTAAATGCTACTTATGTTAAATGAATTCCCACAGTGGGAGAACTATTTCCTTTTACAGGAGTAACAACGTGCGGCCTACTATTTCGGGTGTCACCAACACCAGATTGATTAAATTGGCCTTTTTGGAACCAAAATGACAACACTGGACACTATAATGCCTTTTTCTGGTATTAATTACAAGAAGACTGCTGCAAATTGGACACCAGAATTTTTTAAATGCTACTTATGTTAAATGAATTCCTACAGTGGGAGAACTATTTCCTTTTAAAGGAGTAACAACGTGCGGCCTACTATTTCGGGTGTCACCAACACCAGATTGATTAAATTGGCCTTTTGGAACCAAAATGACAACACTGGACACTATAATGCCTTTTTCTGGTATTAATTACAAGAAGACTGCTGCAAATTGGACACCAGAATTTTTTAAATGCTACTTATGTTAAATGAATTCCCACAGTGGGAGAACTATTTCCTTTTACAGGAGTAACAACGTACGGCGCTACTATTTCGGGTGTCACCAACACCAGATTGATTAAATTGGCCTTTTGGAACCAAAATGACAACACTGGACACTATAATGCCTTTTTCTGGTATTAATTACAAGAAGACTGCTGCAAATTGGACACCAGAATTTTTTAAATGCTACTTATGTTAAATGAATTCCCACAGTGGGAGAACTATTTCCTTTTAAAGGAGTAACAACGTACGGCCTACTATTTCGGGTGTCACCAACACCAGATTGATTAAATTGGCCTTTTGGAACCAAAATGACAACACTGGACACTATAATGCCTTTTTCTGGTATTAATTACAAGAAGACTGCTGCAAATTGGACACCAGAATTTTTTAAATGCTACTTATGTTAAATGAATTCCCACAGTGGGAGAACTATTTCCTTTTACAGGAGTAACAACGTGCGGCCTACTATTTCGGTGTCACCAACACCAGATTGATTAAATTGGCCTTTTTGAACCAAAATGACAACACTGGACACTATAATGCCTTTTTCTGGTATTAATTACAAGAAGACTGCTGCAAATTGGACACCAGAATTTTTAAATGCTACTTATGTTAAATGAATTCCCACAGTGGGAGAACTATTTCCTTTTACAGGAGTAACAACGTGCGGCGTACTATTTCGGGTGTCACCAACACCAGATTGATTAAATTGGCCTTTTGGAACCAAAATGACAACACTGGACACTATAATGCCTTTTTCTGGTATTAATTACAAGAAGACTGCTGCAAATTGGACACCAGAATTTTTTAAATGCTACTTATGTTAAATGAATTCCCACAGTGGGAGAACTATTTCCTTTTAAAGGAGTAACAACGTGCGGCCTACTATTTCGGGTGTCACCAACACCAGATTGATTAAATTGGCCTTTTTGGAACCAAAATGACAACACTGGACACTATAATGCCTTTTTCTGGTATTAATTACAAGAAGACTGCTGCAAATTGGACACCAGAATTTTTAAATGCTACTTATGTTAAATGAATTCCCACAGTGGGAGAACTATTTCCTTTTACAGGAGTAACAACGTGCGGCCTACTATTTCGGGTGTCACCAACACCAGATTGATTAAATTGGCCTTTTGGAACCAAAATGACAACACTGGACACTATAATGCCTTTTTCTGGTATTAATTACAAGAAGACTGCTGCAAATTGGACACCAGAATTTTTTAAATGCTACTTATGTTAAATGAATTCCCACAGTGGGAGAACTATTTCCTTTTCAAAGGAGTAACAACGTGCGGCGTACTATTTCGGGTGTCACCAACACCAGATTGATTAAATTGGCCTTTTGGAACCAAAATGACAACACTGGACACTATAATGCCTTTTTCTGGTATTAATTACAAGAAGACTGCTGCAAATTGGACACCAGAATTTTTAAATGCTACTTATGTTAAATGAATTCCCACAGTGGGAGAACTATTTCCTTTTTACAGGAATAACAACGTGCGGCCTACTATTTCGGGTGTCACCAACACCAGATTGATTAAATTGGCCTTTTGGAACCAAAATGACAACACTGGACACTATAATGCCTTTTTCTGGTATTAATTACAAGAAGACTGCTGCAAATTGGACACCAGAATTTTTTAAATGCTACTTATGTTAAATGAATTCCCACAGTGGGAGAACTATTTCCTTTTACAGGAGTAACAACGTGCGGCGTACTATTTCGGGTGTCACCAACACCAGATTGATTAAATTGGCCTTTTTGGAACCAAAATGACAACACTGGACACTATAATGCCTTTTTCTGGTATTAATTACAAGAAGACTGCTGCAAATTGGACACCAGAATTTTTTAAATGCTACTTATGTTAAATGAATTCCCACAGTGGGAGAACTATTTCCTTTTAAAGGAGTAACAACGTGCGGCCTACTATTTCGGGTGTCACCAACACCAGATTGATTAAATTGGCCTTTTGGAACCAAAATGACAACACTGGACACTATAATGCCTTTTTCTGGTATTAATTACAAGAAGACTGCTGCAAATTGGACACCAGAATTTTTAAATGCTACTTATGTTAAATGAATTCCACAGTGGGAGAACTATTTCCTTTTACAGGAGTAACAACGTGCGGCGTACTATTTCGGGTGTCACCAACACCAGATTGATTAAATTGGCCTTTTTGGAACCAAAACTGACAACACTGGACACTATATTAGGATTTCACAGGCCATTTTACGCATTTGGATTCTCACGCTTTAGGGGCCCCTAAAATGCCAGGGCAGTATAAATACCCCACATGTGACCCCATTTTGGAAAGAAGACACCCCAAGGTATTCCGTGAGGGGCATGGCGAGTTCACAGAATTTTTATTTTTGGCACAAGTTAGCGGAAATTGATATATTTTTTTATTTTGTTTTTTACAAAGTCTCATATTCCACTAACTTGTGACAAAAATAAAATTTTACATGAACTCACCATACCCTCACGGAATACCTTGGGGTGTCTTCTTTCCAAAATGGGGTCACATGTGGGGTATTTATACTGTCCTGGCATTTTAGGGGCCCCTAAAGCGTGAGAAGAAGTCTGGAATCCAAATGCGTAAAATGCCCTGTGAAATCCTAAAAGGCACTCATTGGTTTTAGGGCCTTTGCACAGGCTGCAAAAGTACACATGTAGTATCGCGTACTCAGGAAAAGTAGGGCAATGTGTTTGGGGTGTATTTTATATATGCCCATACTGTGTGTGAAAATATCTCTGTAAACGACAACTTTTAAAAATTTTATACAAAGTTGTCAGTTTACAGAGATATTTCTCTACCCAACATGGGTATATGTAAAAATACACCCCTAAAACACATTGCCCTACTTCTCCTGAGTACGGCGATACCACATAAGTGACACTTTTTGCAGCCTGAGTGCAAAGGGCCCAAATTCCAACGAGTACCTTTAGGTTTTACATGGCGGCTCACAATTTAGCCCCGCCCAAAATGCCAGAACAGTAAACACACCCCACAAATGACCCCTTTCGAAAGTAGACACCCCAAGGTATTCACTGAGGGGCATAGTGAGTCTGTCTGAGATTTCTTTTTTTTTGCCAGAAGTTAGCAGAAATTGACACTTTTTTTTTTTTTTCTCAGAAAGTGTCATTTTCCGCTAACTTGTGAAAAAATGAAATGATACATGAACTCACCATGCCCCTCCGCGAATACTTGGGTGTCTTCTTTCTAAAATGGTGTGATTTGGGGGTATTTATACTTTCCTGACATTCTAGCACCTGAAGAAACATGACAGGCGCTCAGAAAGTCAGAGCTGCTTCAAAATGCAGAAATTCACTTTTTGCACCATAGTTTGTAAACGCTATAACTTTTACCCAAACCAATAAATATACACTTATTGGACTTTTTTTTATCAAAGACATGTAGAACAATAAATTTAGAGAAAAATTTATATAGAAATGTAGTTTTTTTTGAAAAATTTTACAACAGAAAGTGAAAAATGTCATTTTTTTGCAAAAATATCGTTAAATTTGTATTAATGGCAAAAAAAGTAAAAATGTCAGCAACAATGAAATACCACCAAATGAAAGCTCTATTAGTGAGAAGAAAAGGAGGTAAAATTCATTTCGGTGGTAAGTTGTATGACGGAGCAATAAACGGTGAAAGTAGTGTAGTGCAGAATTGTAAAAAGTGGCCTGGTCATTAAGGGTGTTTAAGCTAGGGGGGCTTAAGTGGTTAAACATATATTTCAAATTGCTGTTCCGCCCAAACTGAACCAATTAAATTTTTCAAAGTACACTTAGAAATGTAAGATATAGACAGTTCTAGCTTTTCTTACTTTCAGAACACAATTAATACCTTAATGAGCTTAATACAACCAATTCATTGGCAGAACTCAAGCAAATGGTTTATTTAATCAGCAAATGAATTCAGTTTTATAATGATTCATTACAATTTTCAATCTTTTGTGGTCAACCAATTTAATATTTAAAGCATACACTAATTATAGAATTTTTGTACAAAATGGGGTAAAAGCTATGGGCACCTTTGGGATGCAAAAAGTACAATATATATTTACATATGTTAGTGGTTACCTTAAGTAAAAAAAAAAAATCTGTTTGAATATTTCATTCCTTCATATATTTTCAGAGCCCTGATATATAGTTTTCAACCAATTTATAGTTCCAGCATTTTCCCATGCGGACATGTCCCCCATAGTAAAACATGCTGGAGCAATTAGTGTGTCCTTGATGCTGCTGTCTTCCCCCTGCAAATTGCATTTTGTATGCTACCCTCTCTATCTACAGCCTGTCTGAGCTTCCCTCCTTGGATACTCTCTCCCCCACTCCACCTTCTGATCTGCCATATACAACCTCCAGGTGTTATTTCTAACACTAAAAAAAAGTCAGGGGAAGAGCAGAGAGAGCCATCAGATATAGGACCAGTGTTCTAAGGCCACATTCACACAACAGTGAAAGGAAATATCCATGAAAAATAGACATACTGTCTTTTTTCATGGCCATTTTAAACCATTTTTGGCATCCATTATCTGGTGGTCTATCTCTTTTAATGGAAATTCTGCATCCATTTTTAACAGCCATTAAAAATGGATTCATTGTTTTAAATCACAACATCTGCAGTACCCTCTAAATAAATTATGACCTACATAATGCCCCGAGCATTAATAATGCCTCGATTAGTGTCCCCAGTATTGTTAATACGACTATTAATATTATTAATACCTCCCTTAGTGGCCACCAGTATTAATAATGCCTCCATTAGGGGCCTCCAGTATTACTAATGCCTCCATTAGTGGCCCCCAGTATTAATAATGCCTCCATCAGTGGCCTCAGTTATTAATAATGCCCCCATTAGTGTCCCCTAGTATTATTAGTCCCTCTTTAGCCTCTATTCTGCTTGTATGCAAAAAAAAAAAAAATCTCACCTCATCCACTTGAACACATGGGGACACTCACTCCTCACTGGATGCAGCAGGAAATGACTTGCACTCCCAGTGTGATGATGTCAGATCCTTTCCTACTACATCCAGTGAAGAGTGAGTGTCCCCTTCACTGGAGACAGCAGGATGATATCATGCAATACCATCAGGGAAGCATCTGACTGGGTCCAAATTTATCCTCCAGCAGGAAAAAAAACAAGGAGTCTTAGAAGTCATGATATGCCCCCCTGATCTCAACATAATTGAACCTGTCAGGGATTACATGAAGAGACAGAAGGATCTGAGGAAGCCTACATCCAGAGAAGATCTGTAGTTAGTTTTCCAAGATGTTTGGAACAACCTCCCTGCCTAGTTCCTTTAAAAACCGTGTTCAATTGTACTTGTAATGTCTGTAGGTAGGGACAGAGACGTACAGTGAGCCCTGACCTAGAACGCAACCTGCTTTCCCAACTTACTTGCAGTAGAAGCCCTAGGTAGTAAGACCGCAAACAGTTGACAGCTCCTGTGCTACTTACATGCAGAGTGGACATACAAGAGACAAAACAATGCAAAAACCATGTCATATGTATGTAAATTGGTCAAAACCAGACAAGATATGCAGTACCAAATGAGAGATAGAGAGTGGTCAGGAGACAAGCCGAGATCAGAACCAGGCGGACTACACAGTATCAAACGTACCTAAAGCTGGAGAATGAACCACTGGAGCCCGAACAGGTGAGTTTGTAACAGTACCTAAAAGCTTCGATGCTATTTTGAAGGCAAAGTCACACCAAATATTAATTTGATTTAGAACGCTCTTTTGTTCCTTCACTTTGCATTTTATTAATAAAAATACCTTTGAAAGCATTCTTACTTTGCAGTACAGCGCCTGCCTAAAACTACTACTAAAACTGCTTGTAAATCATTTAAAATTGCAACATGTATACAGTTAAGTTATGGTTCAGTGGTCTGGATAGAACAATTTGTAATTTCATACAAAGCTGGTTTTAGCTATTGGGTTGATGACACATGAATAATTGTCCTTTGTGAAGCTTTTAGTTAGGCAACCTATGTCAATCAAGCTATTTAAAAGTAAATGTGCCATGATAGGACAAGCTAAAATGTTTTTGATATGCACGGTAAGAAAAGCATCTTTTGCCTGGGCTCATAAGTTACACCCTTGAATGACAGGGTGATTAAAAAAACTCTCAGTATGTGTTATCTTTCAAGATGAATAATAAAAAGTTACCTGTCATGTCACGTTTTCTCTCTTGTAAGATTATTTAAAGCCCTCTGTCCATTCATGAAATACCTCAATAGCTTGAATCTGTGGCCAGCTGTGGAGACCTGACTCAATCAACATAGCTTTGGCTTGTTTACATTCTGGGGTCAGATGCAAGTTTGTGGTGTGCAAGCCCTAATGAAGTGAAAAATACTGTTATACCTTTTCTATTAAAGCTCAAAACGTCAATATCTTTAGTATTTGTATGCTTCATAGCCTTTACTAGATTGTGTAAAAACCCGTGCTGCTGGAGCACAGTGTATGTATGTGTACTGTACCACAATTCGGTAGATGGCAAAGCAAGTTGTTTGTCTCAGATGTATGTTGTTGGGGTATGATTAAACATCAATTTGTCACCACTAGAATGGATCACTTCTTTATAGTCATCCCATAATTTGCATAAAAGGCCACCACACATAGACATCACTTTAGTAAAAAACTTATGTTTCAACACAAATCTTTCATCAAGCAGTACAGCATGTGCGTTTAGTTGTCATATTGCTGCAGTTATGTATTCCTGCTACTTAAAAAACATGGTTCAGCCATTGAAGGATTTTAATAGAGGTCTAGATGCATTTTTTGCTTAAAAGAACATTACAGATTATGGTTATTAGATTGCTGGAGATGAGGATTTGCAGGTATTTATTTTCATTGCTGTATAGGGAGTCAGGAACAAATTTGTTTTCTGCTATCATGAACAAAATTGGCTACTTCTTCACAGGGGCTATTTTTGCTGTCTTCGAATAAAAACTACAGCATAATAGGAAGATCTAGATGGGCTTATGACTTGTTTCAAACTTACTAAGTATATTATGGTATTATATTGTACAAGCAGAGCTTTGCTTTAAAATAATAGCGAAAAAAAAATGGCCAGCATACAAAGAGCTGGTGTTCAAACAGTAGCGAATGGTCAGTGTCAACGCACATTGCTCATTTATCTACAGTCATTTCACCAGCTCAGTTTCAAAGGAACTGATGGTAAGGAGACTTCAAAAATTATGTCCGGCTCTCCAGTTGTAGTTTTGAAACAGCTGGAGAGCCACAGGTTGGAGATCACTACTCTAAAAGGAGATGCTTTTTACCATGGGTGGCATTGCTCTTGCCCAGTGCCTCCAGACAGGACAGCCATCTCAGTGGGAAGTTTGGGTTTGTAAACAACAGTACAACATCAGCAATCCACTGACTTCTAAATCTGTAACTGGAAAGATTTTTTTTGCATCACATACATTCTGTTCCGGTCAGTAGAGTCTTCCACAAATTGATGTTACTGGCTTAGCTAAGGTGAAAGATCATGAAATGCTTTAGTAACATAGTAACATAGTTTATCAGGCTGAAAAAAGACATCTGTCCATCCAGTTCGGCCTGTTATCCTGCAAGTTGATCCAGAGGAAGGCAAAAAAAAAACTGTGAGGTAGTAGCCAATGTTCCCCACTTAAGGGGAAGAAATTCCTTCCCTACTCCAATCAGGCAATCAGAATAACTCACTGGATCAACAACCATCTCTAGTAGCTATAGCCTGTAATATTATTATACTCCAGAAATACATCCAGGCCCCTCTTGAACTCTTTTAGTGAACTTACCATCATCATCTCCTCAGGCAGAGAATTCGATAGTCTCACTGCTCTTACCGTAAAGAGTCCTCTTCTATGTTTGTGTACAAACCTTCTTTCCTCCAGACTCAGAGGATGTCCCCTTGTCACAGTCACAGTCCTGGGGATAAATAGATGATGGGAGAGATTTCTGAACTGACCCCTGATATATTTATACATAGTTATTAGATCTCCCCTCAGTCGTCTTTTTTCTAAAGTGAATAACCCTAATTTTGATAACCTTTCAGGGTACTGTAGTCACCCCCATTCCAGTTATTACTTTAGTTGCCCTCCTCTGAACCCTCTCCAGCTCTGCTATGTCTGCCTTGTTCACAGGAGCCCAGAACTGTACACAGTACTCCATGTCTGGTCTGACTAATGATTTGTAAAGTGGCAGGACTATGTTCTCATCACAGGCAGTTATGCCCCTTTTGATGCAACCCATTATCTTATTGGCCTTGGCAGCAACTGCCTGACACTGGTTTTGGCAGCTTAGTTTGCTGTTCACTAAAATTCCTAGGTCCTTTTCCATGTCAGTGCTACCCAGTGTTTTACCATTTAGTATGTACAGGTGACTTGCATTATTCCTTCCCGTTTGCATAACCTTACATTTGTCAGTGTTAAACCTCATCTGCCACTCATCTGCCCAAGCCTCAAATCTATCTAGATCCTTCTATAGCAGTATACTGTCCTCTTCCATGTTAATTACTTTACACAGTTTAGTGTCATCTGCAAAAATTGATATTTTACTGTGCAAGCCTTCTACAAGATCATTAATAAATATATTGAAGAGAATAAGGCCAAATACTGACCCCTGAGGTACTCCACTAGTGACAATGACCCAATCTGAGTGTGTACCATTAATAACCACCCTCTGTTTACTATTACTGAGCCAGTTACTTACCGACATACAGACATTTTCTCCTAGTCCAAGCATTCTCATTTTACATACTAATCTTTCATGCAGTACAGTGTCAAATGCTTTGGAGACGTCCAGATATACGACATCCATTGATTCGCCGCTGTCAAGTCTAGAACTTACTTCCTCATAGAAACTGACTAAATTAGTTTGACATGACTGATCCCTCATGAAGCCATGCTGATATGGCATTATTTGCTTATTTTCATTGAGGTACTCCAAGATAACATCTCTTAGAAAACCTTCAAACAGTTTACCCATGACAGATGTTAAACTTACCGGCCTATAGTTTCCAGGCTCTGTTTTTGGACCCTTTTTGAATATTGGCACCACATTTGCTATGCACCAATCCTGTGGAACATTCCCTGTCAGTATAGAGTCCTTAAATATCATAAATAAGGGTCTGGCTATGACATTACTTAATCCTCTTAGGATACGGGGGTATATGCCATCTGGTTCCGGCGATTTGCTTATTTTAATCTTTTTAAGACGCTGCTGTACTTCTTCCTGGGTCAGACAGGGCACTTTTAATGGCGAATTTACTTTTACATTCTCTATTTTATCTGACAGTTTATTTTTCGCAGTGAATACAGTGGAGAAAAAAAATATTTAATAGCTTTGCTTTCTCCTCATCGCTCTCTGCAACTCCCCCCTCATTACCAGGTATAGGGCCGACTCCTTCAGATTTATACTTTTTACCATTTATATAATTGAAAAACATTTTAGGGTTAGTTTTGCTCTCTTTGGCAATTAATCTCTTGGTCTCTAGTTTAGCTGCTTTTATTTGTTTTTTTACATATTCTATTTTTTTTTAAGGCTTCTGGCGTTAGTATACATACAATTAAGAGGTTTATGTATATTTTTTATCCTACACCTTTCCTTCTGAACTGTTCTAGTCCCTCCTTCCATTCCCCCTTCCCCCCAGTCCCATTACCTCGCTCCAGGTCTCTAGCAGCACTATCTTCCCATCCTATAATGTAATTACCGCCCTCACCCCTCAGTCCCTAGTTTAAACACTCCTCCAACCTTCTAGCCATCTTCTCCCCCAACACAGCTGCCCCTTCTATTTTATAACAAAGCCATACCTCAAGTAGTGCTGTTTGCTAACATAATGTATGATGTGTAACCCTAGAAAAGTTGTCAGCGACCTCCTGCATGCCAGTTGTTGTGAAACTACATACATCTCACAGAATGCTCCCTTCTCTTCTATGGGTAGTGAACAGCAGAGCAAGTGTGCATGCTCACAACTGCTCTACAATATAATTCTGTTTTACATCTGGACTCCTAAAATCTTATATTTCTGCTGTTAATTAAATCTGTAAAGCGCTCATCTATTCAGCCAAATAAAACGTGTAGCTATTTCCAGACTGAATCCTGCAAAATCTTATTCCTGTATGGAAGCCACACTGCTGTGAAAGTACAGTAAATCATAAGACCACATTTAGAGCAAATCATGTGCAAACTAGCTTCAAAATCAATGAACAGTAATGGGCACATTTTGAATATACCATTATAGTGTTTGGAATGCTAATAATGTTCTTCATTCATGTTCAGTCCCTCATGTTTTATTTACAGATAAACTATGTCCTAGGATGAAAATGTCTGTATGAATCCATCACTGAAATGATAGGAATTTTCAGTAAATTATACCCAGAAATTATTTAATGTGTGCATTAGAACAATACAGCTGTAGAATCTAAAATGTCAAGATTTATTAAACAGGTCGCTCATCTATACCTAGAGCAGGCATCCTCAAACTGCGGCCCTCCAGCTGTTGTAAAACTACAACTCCCACAATGCCCTGCTGTAGGCTGATACCTGTAGGCTGTTCAGGCATGCTGGGAGTTTTAGTTTTGCAACAGCTGGAGGGCCGCAGTTTGAGAATGCCTAACCTAGAGTGAAAGAGCTGTGGCCATCTACTATGTCTAGTATTGCAACACAAACTTGTTCAGATCAATGGACTGTCTTCCTATAGAGGGTCAGATTCAGAAGTGGTTATTTGTAGAAGATCTAGCCAGTGATCACTTACAATTATTATTATTATTATTATTATTATTATTATTTTTATTATCATTTATTACTACAATTATTATTTTTTAGAGGGATTCTGTGCATTAGACAAACCTTATTTGTTAATTCCTTGACAATAATCAGATCATAAACTGTCCCCTGCTGGGACCTCCAGTGCTCAGTTGTTATCTGCTGGAAAATCTGTTAGGCCATATTTGATTTCCCTTCAGCACTACCACAGGGAAAATTGAGCATTATACAGTGCCCATTCATAAGAATTTTATGTCTGTGTAATGTAATATAAGACAGGTCCACCAGAGCAAGGGGCGTTCATTGTAATAGCTATCCTCTTTGGTCAAGAGATGAGCAGGGCCTCCTCTATAAAGTCAAAATAAGCTAATATGGTACATGGAAATAGAATACCCTGGTGGGCGGAGCTTGCACTCATGGAGACAGGACGCTGATCTAAACAGCTTCTGAGAGTAAGCTGCTAAATAGACTAAAAAAAATCTACTTTATCCTGAAGAAATCAAAGAAAAAAACTACAGAGAGGAAAAGACTAAAGTCCCAGGAACAAAGAGGCACCATTTTCAAGGTATTTGATCCACTTTTCACGTGGAAAGAACCGCCGTAACACAGAGCGGCCAGACGCTGAAGAAATCAGCAGAGCGAGGCAGCCATAGCTGACAGCAGAGCAGCAGCAGCAATGAGACACAGTGAGTTATACATTTAATATACGATAACTGAAAGAGACTGAATGAAGTGAGGGCACAGTATTACAGATAGTGGAAGTCATCTAGAATATAAGGACTACAAATAAGGGTGAAAATCTATATATTTTTTTTCTCTTAAGACGGCCCACGTGTACAACCGGAAGTTAAGTCTAAACGGCGCAAATTGCAGCCATAGCGGTAAACATCTCTGTGTGTCACAGCCATACAGGATTATAAAGAGAGCTGAAACAGAGGCGAAATAGAGACAGAGACAACCCCATATGTTTGCTCCCTGATAAGGCTTATAATGCAAAATCAGAGAATCTCTTATTATGCCCGTAATACTAACATAACACACTTGGTGAGTGAAACTCCTCCAAAAAAAGTGGAAAAGACCAATACCGGACCACAAAAGGTTCAAAACCCCTATCAATACAGTACAATAGCTAGCTCTCAAAAAATGAAAACGAAACTAGCTAAACAAAAGTTAAACTTGGAAGCAGCCATTAGTTTTTCACCATCTACAACAGAACGCCAATGCCAAAAATTAGACGCTGAACTCTCCTCTGACACCTATTCTCCAGGTTATAGTCCTGTGAAACAAAAAGCTAAATGGAGTGATGAGGAACAAACTCGTCTACCAGACGGTTCCCCCAACTTAGATGATACAGAAAGAGATGCTGATCCTGACGAGAAAAATCCAAATCTGAATCTTTCATTAAAAAATCCTTACGGATGATATCTCCTGTTAACAAACAACTTGCAGAGACGACTAAAAAAGTTTCACACATAGAAACTAATATGGCTGAATTCTGCACAGAACAGAACTCTATTGCTGATCAAGTAAACAAACATTCTGATGAAATCAGCCAAATTAAACAAAAAATGGCAGACTTGGAAGCACATGTACATTTCTTCACCACCAAAGAAAAAATACTACAGAAAATGAGAAAACCAAATAACATTCCTGAAAAATTCAAGAATATCACAGTATTCTTAGACTTATTAAAGCTTACAGTTCAACTAAGAAGGAACTTTTATCAAATCACATCTACTCTGAGAGAAAACAATGTACCCTACATTGTAAAGCTTTTTATCCCAAACAAAGGCAACATGATAGTTGTAACATCTGTGGAGCAAGGACTATACCTCTTAAAAGAGTGGAACCTTACTATCACATCTGTTCTGGGTCTCGTGATAAAGTTAGAAAAAGAGATGGTCAGAGGAATGCTGTACATCAACCATCGCAAGAACGCTGATGATATCCTGTAAAGAATCATAAGGACATTCATCTTAGCAGTGGACGATGGAAGAATCCAGAGCGGATAGGAATCGACAAACAATTGCAATCTTACCTGTCCTTTGCCTCTGGAAATAATTTCTCATTCTTTGTCTCTCTCATTCCCTAATCCCTTACCCTTCCCACCTCACCTCTACTCTACTAACCCAACCACCCTCACTCACGTACAGCTGAGCTACACCTCAAGTTCATCTATACTTACATTTTATCTCTCAACTTCTACTGCTTTGGTTTATTTTACTAGAGTACATTTGAGATCCAACAACCTCCTCGGCTTCAATTTTGTACAATTTATACATCCACCAATTCAAAGCAGTTACATTTTAACCTGGAATAGAAGTTCCCATACCCTCCAGCAGCAAAAGAATCCTCGGACTTCATCTCTCCTCTGTTCTGAACGATAAGATCCAAACCACAAACTACTTACCTACATAACACGATACACAATTCTTCCACTTGTCCTATAGCTAATTCAAAGTAACCGAATAAGTACTAGGACAAAAGGAACAACATGACCCTTACCTTTACAAGTCTAAATGTAAGAGGATTAACTAGTCCACATAAAAGATCCTTCCTAAAAAAAAAAAAATAATAATCCCTAAATTCTGATGCATTTTGCATTCAGGAAACACATTTCAAGGAAGACAACCTCCCTGACCATCCCAAACTACTCCCAAATTTTTCTTGCAACCAACGAGAAAAAAACAGCAGGCGTTCTTACAGCCATAAAAAACTCGGTAACCTTCAGACTTCTTGATTCAATTATAGACAAAAAAGGAAGATACATCATAATAGTTTGTGAATTAAACAACAAAACCCACACATTAGCTAACTTGTATGTACCAAATGTAGAACAAATCAGATTCCTCAACAAAATCACCAAACAAATAGATTAGATTAAAAAAGGTACGCGTATCATCTGTGGAGATATCAATGCAGTGAATGATGCAAGTATAGATACAACCAATTACCCTTCCAAAAACAGGGTATACATTAAACATTGGTTGCAAGAGGAAGAGCTATATGATGTATGGCGATGCTTTTATAACCAAGAAAGGGACTACTCCTACTACTCAAACAGTAAGAACTCATATTCACGCATTGACATGTTCATTAGTCAAGCACTGACACTTTGCGACATTATCTCATGTTCAATAGGAAATATAACAAGGTCTGATCACCCCCCGGTAACACTAAAAATAAAAAAAAACTCAATACCCGATTAACGCTCCCAGTTGGAAAAATAATACATTTAGAATGTCACATACAGAAATAAACAAAAAAATCAAGGACCTACTTCAGGAATTCTTCAAAATAAATAACGCCTCGGTAAAAAATCTCTTGACAATATGGACAACTGCCAAAGCTTACACTAGAGGCATATTAATCCAACAAACAGCAAAATACAATAAGCAGAAAAATAAAGACCTGAAATACACATTAAACAACATAAGAAAATTGAAAAAGAACATAAAATAAATACCTCACTCAATACACAACTGACCCTAAAAGAAGAAAGATTAAAGCTACATAAACTTTTAATAGGCCAATACATAAATCAGACCAGCAAAATTAAAATAAACTATTACAATGAATTTAATAAACCCACTAGACTAATGGCCATTAGGGCTAGAGGAATAAGGACAAAGAATAGAATACATGATATAAAAATGAACAATACAGGGGGAAAAAACTTCCAACCCGATCGAGATAGCTAATGAAATAGCCAAATACTACAAAACCCTATATAATCTAAAGAACGATAACCTAACTCCACAACTGACTTCAGAAGAAATAAAAAAATACTTAGACGAATGTACATGCCCCTCAGTAAACCCTACAGCTAAAAACATTTTGACAGAACCCATTAAGGACTCTGAGGTCAAAAAAATTATACGAACATTAAAATTAAGAAAATCACCCGGCCCGGGTGGATTTACATCTGATTGTTATCAATTATTTGAGGAAAATTAACACCAAACATAACATCAGCCTTTAATGGAGCATTTGAAACAGATGAGTTTCCAAAAGAAATGCTATGCGCAAACATAATCACCCTTCCCAAACCCAGAAAGGACCCTGACTGTCCAGGTAATTTACGCTCTATCTTCCTGCTTAATGAAGATATCAAAATATATGCTAAAGTACTGGCATCCAGATTGAAAAATATCATGCCAGACCTGATAAACCAAGACCCGGTTGAATTCATGGCAGGGAGTATGCAAACCATTAGAAAACATTATGTGGTGTTAAACAGGCAGGATATGCTCAAACCCATATGCAGCTGTGCATGTATATAGGGGAGCATCTCCTGCACTTGTAGTCCGTTGCTGATGGCAATCAACAGCAAAAAATGCATACAATGGAAGATGCCAGCAACGGACTACAAGTACCACAATAACCATCTTACATAAGGTAACGATTATGTGGATGTGGAGAACACTCAAAAACTTAACAATAGCAAAGGCAGGTGCACTCTACGGTAATACTAAACCCTCACGCTGATGTTAAAATTGAGAGATTAGTTCGACATATCCTACTAGGAGGACATATCTTAAGCTCGGGCACCGCGCCAAGGTCTCTCAAGTAGTCCGAGACCCTACCACTCACCTACCTGTGCCGTATGGGCGATACCAGGGGCCAGTGGGCGAATTACAGGAGCATAAGGCCTGACTTACAAACAGCTTACCAGCAACCTCCAGCATGTAGCCATGCTTGCAATGGGAGGTGGGAAGTGCCTGTGAGCCCCACCCGAGACTGGCTGTTATGGCGAAGGGCCTAACAGGTGCACCTAAATGTGGCCTGTAGGTGAAAACCAGGCACATTTAAATTGGAGTTTATACACCTCCAAACATAAGAATATACAAACCATTAGAAAATGTGGTGTTAAACAGGCAGGATATGCTCAAACCCATATGCAGTTGTGCATGTATATAGGGGAGCATATCCTGCACTTGTAGTCCGTTGCTGATGGCAATCAACAGCAAAAAAATGCATACAATGGAAGATGCCAGCAACGGACTACAAGTACCACAATAACCATCCTACATAAGGTAACGATTATGTGAATGTGGAGAACAATCAAAAACTTAACAATAACAAAGGCAGGTGCACTCTGCGGTAATACAAAACTCTCACACTGATGTTAAAATTGAGACGTTAGTTCGACATATTCTACTAGGAGGACATGTCTTAAGCTCGGGCACCGCGCCAAGGTCTCTCAAGTAGCCTGAAGCCCTACCACTCACCTACCTGTGCCATATGGGTGATACCAAGGCCAGTGGGCGAATTACAGGCGCATAAGGCCTGACTCTCAAACAGCTTACCAGTAACCTCCAGCATGTAGCCATGCTTGCAATGGGAGGTGGGAAGTCCCTGTGAGCCCCACCTGAGACTGATTGATATGGCCCAGGGCCTAACAGGTGCATCTAAATGTAGCCTGTAGATGAAAAGCAGGCACATTTAAATTGGAGTTTATACACCTCCAAACATAAGAATATAGAACCAAGTAGAAAACGTAATGTGGTGTTAAACAGGCAGGATATGCTCAAACCCATATGCAGTTGTGCATGTATATAGGGGAGCAGAGACAGGGCAGGGAGACAGGCACAAGATGGAACCAAAAAGGTCCTTAATCTAACAACTAAAGCCAGTAAAAGGAAAACGCCTTCTCTGCTCCTCTCTTTATACGCAGAGAAGGCATTTGATAGGATAAATTGGCAATATATGGGAGAGGTATTACAAAAATTTGAGTTTCCTGCTCCCTTCATCAAATCAGTACTCTTTATGTACACTGTACCTTCAGCAAGGGTCTTATGCAATGATATTTTCTCAGAACAATTTGATATAACAAACGGCACTAGACAGGGATGCCCTTTATCACCCCGGTTATTTGTGCTAACTATAGAATCATTGGAGGAATATATAAGGAAAAATGAAAACATCACAGGCATAACCTCCTCGGGATATGAGAAGAAAATAAATCTGTTCGCAGATGATGTATTGATGATACTCACCAAACCTGAACTATCTCTAAATAGCCTTCAAAAAGAATTAGAAACATTTTGTAAAATATCCTACAAAGTTAACTCGTCAAAGTCCCACATATTTGAAATCAATATCCCAACAAAGACAGATTAAAACAAAAATATCCTTAGCCCTAAGTTATACAAACTGGGAAATGACCAGGAAAACCTCCTGTTCCTACTAACAGAGAAAAGAAAAATCCTCACACTGGAACTTCTGTTACTAAATATAGGACTTGAAAAACTACCACAGGAATAAAGATTTCCTATTTGCCATATAGCAATTTCTACGAGACTATTGATAGCTAAATCTTGGAAATCATCTAAGATTCCAGAGATATCATAAATAATATCCACAGTATCAAACAACTACATTTCTGAATAAGCATTTGCATGGCAAATTGGACGAGGCCACAAGTGTATGAAGGGTTGGAGTTACTGGCTATCTCACTTTCCCAGTGAAACTTACAACCATACTTACACATCCACGCTTTAACAACAATATTGGACAATTCACTACCTTATAAGTCATGTCTGAAGCCGAGTAGAAAACATTAAACCGTTGAATATGTTTTGATTTCAATAAACTCTTTTTAGGTGAGGATATCACTGCAAGAATTACATTATGTTTCTTTTTTTTTTTTTTTTTTTAGCTATTTTTAATTTATTTTAATGAACATTAATATTTAATGAACGTTTAATATTTCGATGCAAATTGATATAACCTTCTCTGTATCAACAATATTTTATATGGAAATTTGTATTCCTATTACTGCTACATACAAAGGTATGTACAAATGTTTTATGTTTTTATGTACAGTTGTGTTCAAAATTATTCAACCCCCAATGCTGTAAAGGGTTTTAGGGAATTTAGTGTACATTTGCAATTGTGTTCAGAATGAAATCTTACAAGGACTTTTTAAAGAACCAAATGCAACTAAAATGACATCAGTTGTTTTTGTAATACAGTATTAAATGTTTTTTTTGTGATTTCTTCATTCTCAAAATTATTCAACCCCCTTAACCTCTTTCCGACCGCCTCACGCAGGATTGCGTCCTGCGGGCGGTCGGTTCATTCCTCCTTGACGCGCCCTCGCGTCATCTCGCGAGACGCGAGATGACGCGCTCCTGAGCCCGGTGGAACGCAAATGGAACGCACCGCCGGGCTCAGGACAAGTTCGTCACCAGCCTGCCAGCCAATGATCAGAGCTGGCAGGCTGGTGATTTTCAAAATCGCCTATGAAAACAGGCGATATAAGTTATATTTACAAATATATGGCTTTTATAAGGGATCTGTGCCATGTGCTGGGTCCTTTTCATCGGTTGGACCCAGCACAGAGCACAGATCCCAAGTAAGTGCACCAATCACTACATATCAGGCCCTGATCACCCCCTGATCACCTATAATTAACCCTTGATCACCTGTCAATACATAGTGAAAGGGAAAAAGTGATCAGTGTCACTTTTGTGAACTGTCACTTTTTTTTTTCACCAGTATTGACTGTTAGGTTTAGGTTAGTTTAGGTCCCTTTGGTAGGTAGTTAGCGTTAGCGCCCAGCCCACCGCACCGCAGTCACTGATTCGCTGATTAGCGTAGCGCTAATCAGCGTTTGTACTTTTATAGTATCTGTAAGTGATCAGAACTGATCACGGTCAGATCTATAATAGTATTACTGTCACTTTAGTTCGCCCTCCACCCCAAACGCAGTGTTTGCCCGATCAGACCTGATCGGTCGCCCACACCTGCGTTCACCCACGCCCGCCTCGCCGCAGTGACAAAAAAATTTTTTTGTATCACTGCACAATCACTTCACAAGCGCTGCGGCGATAAAAATCAGTTTTGATCTTTTTATCAATCGCAGCGGCTTCTGTACTTCGCTACACTCCCATTTGTAAGACAGGCTTGCTTTTTTTCTTGGTAGTCTCAGGAATACCCCCTAAATTTAGACGGCCAAATGTCAAACAAGGGGTATTCCTCTGAAGAGGCCTACAGGATTCTGACCCAGTCGGATGAGGAATGGGAACCCTCATCTGACGAATCTAGCGGGTCAGAATATGAACCTGTAGAAAGCAGTGGCTCTCTGACTCAAAGTTCTGACGAGGAGGTGGAGGTCCCTGATAGAAGCAGGCGTACCCGGCCCCGTGTTGCTAGACCGCAGGTTGCGCAGGATCCGCTTCAAGGGCAGCAGAGTGGGGCTGGCGCTGCCGGATTACGTGGTGAGGCATACACCAGCAGCGCAGCCCGTCCTGGACCTAGTACCAGCACTGCCGTAGAACATGGTGAAGTGGCGAGCACCAGAAGGGCAGTTGAAGCTGGTACGGTGGCACGTGCAGTAGTTTCCCGTCGCAGCCACCGCAAAGACAGGCCCGTAGAGCCCCTAGAGTCCCTGAGGTGCTGGCAAATCCTGATTGGCAGCCCCCAACTTCAGCCGCACCAGTAGTTCCCCCTTTCACCGCCCAGTCAGGAGTTCGGGTGGAAACAGCTCAGATAGGATCGGCGCTGGGGTTTTTGAGCTGTTTTTCACTGCGGAGCTCTATGACTTAGTCGTGGCAGAAACAAATCGGTATGCCACTCAATTTATCGCCGACAACCCGGGAAGCTTCTATGCCCAGCCTTTCCGGTGGAAACCAGTCCAAGTTTCCGAATTTAGAACTTTTCTGGGCCTTCTCCTCAACATGGGCATTACCAAAAACATGAATTGCGGTCATATTGGTCCACGAACCCAATTCATCACATGCCCATGTACTCTGCTGCCATGTCCAGGACACGTTTTGAGACCATCCTGCGTTTCCTGCACTTTAGTGACAACACCACCTCCCGTCCCAGAGGCCACCCAGCTTTTGACCGGCTCCACAAAATTCGGCCCCTCATAGACCATTTCAACCTGAAATTTGCAGATTTGTATACCCCTGCACAAAACATCTGCGTAGACGAGTCCCTAATACATTTTACCGGGCGCCTTGGCTTCAAGCAGTACATCCCAAGCAAGCGCGCCCGGTATGGGGTCAAATTGTATAAGCTCTGTGAAAGGGCCACAGGCTATACGCACAAATTTCGGATCTATGAGGAAAAGATCAGACCCTGGAGCCGGTCGGTTGCCCTGACTACCTGGGGAGCAGTGGGAAGATAGTCTGGGACTTGGTGTCACCCTTATTCGGCAAGGGGTACCATCTTTACGTGGACAACTTTTACACAAGTGTGGCCCTCTTCAAGCATTTGTTCCTAGAACAGATTGGCTGCTGCGGCACCGCGCGACCTAGTCGCCGGGCTACCCCAACGGCTTCTTACCACCCGACTTGCAAGGGGGCAGAGGGCTGCACTGTGTAACGACGAACTGCTCGCGGTGAAATGGAGAGACAAGCGTGACGTTTACATGCTCTCCTCCATTCACGCAGACACGACAGTCCAAATTGAACGGGCAACCAGTGTCGTTGAAAAGCCCCTCTCGGTCCACGACTATAACCTCCACATGGGAGGGTGGACTTCAACGACCAGATGTTGGCCCCGTATTTAATTTCCCGACGCACCAGACGCTGGTATAAGAAGGTGTCTGTATATTTATTTCAATTGGCTGCCTATAATAGTTACGTTCTCTACAGTAAGGCTGGGAGAACAGGATCCTTCCTCAAATTTCAGGAAGAGATCATTTCGAACTCCTGTATCCAGGAGGTTCCGTGGCCCCATCCACCAGTGTAGTTAGCCGTCTACACGAGCGGCACTTCCTAGCGTTGTGCCTGGTACCTCAACCCAACCGCCACCCCGAAAAGATGTCGTGTCTGTAGCAGGAGTGGAATAAGGCGTGACACCCGTTATTTCTGTCCTGACTGTCCTGACCACCCTGCCCTATGCCTAGGGAGTGTTTCCGGAAGTACCACACTCAGGTACACTTAGGGACCTAGGGATTGCAGGACACAGGTAGTTTTTACAATCAGGCTCAAGGGTCTCTCAGGATACTAGGTTTTGAGAGACCCTAACACATAGGGGACGGTGCTGCTGTGCTGCTGCAGAAGTGTGAAGCGGTAGGAAACCTCTCCTTTCACTTGGGATAACTGTATAGTGTACTCGCACCATCTCTGTGTGGATTTACACTTTACACATTGTCCCATGGGAAAGGAGAGGTTTCTGCTGGAAATAAGCGTGAAATGGTTAAAAAAAAGAAAAAAAATGAAACAGGTAGCAAGAAAAAAAATACGCAGACACGACAGTCCAAATTGAACGGGCAACCAGTGTCGTTGAAAAGCCCCTCTCGGTCCACGACTATAACCTCCACATGGGAGGGTGGACTTCAACGACCAGATGTTGGCCCCGTATTTAATTTCCTGACGCACCAGACGCTGGTATAAGAAGGTGTCTGTATATTTATTTCAATTGGCTGCCTATAATAGTTACGTTCTCTACAGTAAGGCTGGGAGAACAGGATCCTTCCTCAAATTTCAGGAAGAGATCATTTCGAACTCCTGTATCCAGGAGGTTCCGTGGCCCCATCCACCAGTGTAGTTAGCCGTCTACACGAGCGGCACTTCCTAGCGTTGTGCCTGGTACCTCAACCCAACCGCCACCCCGAAAAGATGTCGTGTCTGTAGCAGGAGGGAATAAGGCGTGACACCCGTTATTTCTGTCCTGACTGTCCTGACCACCCTGCCCTATGCCTAGGGAGTGTTTCCGAAGTACCACACTCAGGTACACTTAGGGACCTAGGGATTGCAGGACACAGGTAGTTTTTACAATCAGGCTCAAGGGTCTCTCAGGATACTAGGTTTTGAGAGACCCTAACACATAGGGACGGTGCTGCTGTGCTGCTGCAGAAGTGTGAAACGGTAGAAACCTCTCCTTTCACTTGGGATAACGTGTATAGTGTACTTCGCACCATCTCTGTGTGATTTACACTTTACACATTGTCCCATGGGAAAGGAGAGGTTTCTGCTAGGAAAATAAAGCGTGAAATGGTTAAAAAAGAAAAAAATGAAACAGGTAGCAAGAAAAAAATCTTGAGTTAGTTCAGGTTTTAAAAGTTCAGTTTTTTTTTCATGTTCAGGTTTTATTCATGTTTTATAAAGTTTGCAACGTTCAAGTCATGTGCCTGTTGCCTGTTTTTTCTTTTTTTTTTTTTTTCCCTAACCACCCTTTATTTTCCAGGTAGATCAACGGACCAACCGATGAAAACGCCGCAGCACTGATGTGAATTCTGAGAGAAGCATTGCGCTGCTGTCAGAAGACACGTGAAGTCGGTGTATGCGGCGCTGCAAGACGAGATTTCTCCTCTGCAGGACAGGTACGTTTGCCCTGACATGTGAGCTGAGGAGAGGTGTTGGAGTTCATATGCTTTGGCAAACACTTTGTATCAAAAATCTGGCAAAGATGTCTTCCTCCACACCGATGGATTGATCGATGTGAATGGAGAAATCACGCTTGCCAGGACATAGGAGCTGAAGTGGGTATGGATGTTTGGGCGGAGCCTCTATGTCCTGGCAATCGCCAGGCCCCTCTATTTTTTTGCATATTTTTGGCAGAGATTTTTCATCCACATCGATCGATGCGAATGAGGAAATCTGTGCCGTTCATTTTTTCTTTCAGCCCAGAGGCTGAACAGAAAAATCTCATTACCTGTATGCTCCATATAAGGAGAATAGCAGAAACTCCTAATGCTGGCCATACGTGTAATGGTTGTGGAGACCCTCAAATGCCAGGGCAGTACAAAAACCTCACATGTGACCCCATTTTGGAAAGAAGACACCCCAAGGTATTCGCTGAGGGGCATATTGAGTCCATGAAAGATTGAATTTTTGTCACAAGTTAGCGGAAAGGAGACTTTGTGTGAAAAACAAAAATCAAATTCCGCTAACTTGTGCCAAAAATAATCTTGTATGAACTCACCATGCCCCTCACAGAATACCTTGGGGTGTCTTCTTTCTAAAATGGGGTCACATGTGGGGTATTTATACTGCCCTGGCATTTTAGGGGCCCTAAAGCGTGAGAAGAAAAATGCGTAAAAATGCCCTCATGAAAGGTACTCATTGGAATTAGGGTCCTTGTGCATTTGGCTGCAAAGTGCCACACATGTGGTATCGCCATACTCAGGAGAAGTAGGGCAATGAGTTTGGGTGTATTTTACATATACCCATGCTGGGTGAGAGAAATATCTCTGTAAATTGACAACTTTGTATAAAAAATGGAAAAAGTTGTCATTTACAGCGATATTTTTCACACCCAGTATGGGTATATGTAAAAATACACCCCAAAACACATTGCCCTACTTCTGCCGAGTACGGTGATACCACATGAGTGGCACTTTTTGCAGCCAAGATGCGCAAAGGGCCCTAAATCCAATGAGTACCTTTAGGATTTCACAGGACATTTCTACTCATTTGGATTCCAAACCGCTTCTCACGCTTTAGGGGCCCCTAAAATGCCAGGGCAGTAAAAATACCCCACAAGTGACCCCATTTTAGAAAGTAGACACCCCAAGGTGTTCTGTGAGGGGCATAGTGAGTCCATGTAAAATTTTATTTTTTGTCACAAGTTAGTGGAATATGAGACTTTGTAAGAAAAAAAGAAAAAAAAAAAACATTTCCGCTAACTTGTGACAAAAATAAAAACTTCCATGAATTCACTATGCCCATCAGCGAATACCTTAGGGTGTCTACTTTCAGAATGAGGTCACTTGTGGGTATTTTATTGTCCCGGCATTTTAGGGGCTCCTAAAGCGTGAGAAGGAGTTTGGAATCCAAATGCGTAGGAATGCTCTGTGAAATCCTAAAGGTACTCATTGGATTTAGGGCCCCTTGCACGTCTTGGCTGCAAAAGTGGCACACATGGGTATCGCCGTACTCAGGAGAGTAGGCAATGTGTTTGGGTGTATTTTACATATACCCATGCTAGGTGAGAGAAATATCTCTGTAAATTGACAACTTTGTATAAAAAAATGGAAAAAGTTGTCATTTACAGAGATATTTTTCACACCCAGTATGGGTATATGTAAAAATACACCCCAAAACACATTGCCCTACTTCTGCCGAGTACGGCGATACCACATGAGTGGCACTTTTTGCAGCCAAGATGCGCAAAGGGCCCTAAATCCAATGAGTACCTTTAGGATTTCACAGGACATTTCTACTCATTTGGATTCCAAACCGCTCTCACGCTTTAGGGGCCCCTAAAATGCCAGGGCAGTAAAAATACCCCACAAGTGACCCCATTTTAGAAAGTAGACACCCCAAGGTGTTCTGTGAGGGGCATAGTGAGTCCATGTAAAATTTTATTTTTTGTCACAAGTTAGTGGAATATGAGACTTTGTAAGAAAAAAAAAAAAAAAAAAACATTTCCGCTAACTTGTGACAAAAATAAAAACTTCCATGAATTCACTATGCCCATCAGCGAATACCTTAGGGTGTCTACTTTCCAGAATGGGGTCACTTGTGGGGTATTTTTATTGTCCCAGCATTTAGGGGCCCCTAAAGCGTGAGAAGGGGTTTGGAATCCAAATGCGTAAAATTGCCCAGTGAAATCCTAAAGGTACTCATTGGCTTTAGGGTCCTTTGCATCTTGGCTGCAAAGTGTCACTCATGTGGTATCTCAGTACTCAGGAGAAGTAGGGCAATGACTTTTGGGTGTATTTTTATATATACCATACTTTGTGTGATAAATACCGCTGTAAATCGACAACTTTTAAAAAATTTATACAAAGTTGTCAATTTACAGTGATATTTCTCTCACCCAGCATGGGTATATGTAAAAATACACCCCAAAACACATTGCCCTACTTCTCCTGAGTACAGCGATACCACATGTGTGCCACTTTTTGCAGCCAAGATGCGCAAAGGGCCCTAATTCCAAAGAGTACCTTTAGGATTTCACAGGGCATTTTTACGCATTTGTATTCTCACGCTTTAGGGGCCCCTAAAATGCCAGGGCAGTAAAAATACCCCACAAGTGACCCCATTTCGAAAGTAGACACCCTAAGGTATTCGCTGATGGGCATAGTGAGTTCATGGAAGTTTTTATTTTTTGTCACAAGTTTGCGGAAAATGAAATTTTTGAAAAAAAAAAAACATTTCCGCTAACTTGTGACAAAAATAAAAACTTCCATGAACTCACTATGCCCCTCAGTGAATACCTTAGGGTGTCTACTTTCGGAAATGGGGTCATTTATGGGGTATTTCTACTGTCTGGGCATTGTAGTACGTCAGGAAACAGGACAGGTGCTCAGAAAGTCAAAGTGCGGAAATTCACTTTTTGCACCATAGTTTGTAAACGCTATAACTTTTACCCAAACCAATAAATATACACTTATTGCATTTTTTTATCAAAGACATGTAGAACAATAAATTTAGAGAAAATTTATATAGAAATGTAGTTTTATTTGACAAATTTTCAAACAGAAAGTGAAAATGTCATTTTTTTGCAAAAATTTCGGTAATTTTTGATTAATAGCAAAAAAAGTAAAAATGTCAGCAAGAATGAAATAGCACCAAATGAAAGCTCTATTAGTGAGAAGAAAAGGAGGTAAAATTCATTTGGGTGGTAAGTTGTATGGCCGAGCAATAAACGGGTAAAGTAGTGTAGTGCAGAATTGTAAAAAGTGGCCTGGTCATTAAGGGTGTTTAAGCTAGGGGGGCTTAAGTGGTTAAAGGGAATCTTTCACCCCAAAAACCCATTTTTCAACACTCACATCTTTCTCTGCAAAATTGCCCCCAGATTAAAAAGCTTCTTACCCTATTGCTGTACCTCCTATAGATCTTCAGAAAATCACTTTTATTGCAGATGTCAGTGACAGTTGAAGGTGCCCAGGGCCGGCGTCATAACGGCCGGTGCCCAGGCCGCACGGTCATCTTCATAACTTCAACTGTGATTGACATCTGCAATTAAAGGGATTTTCTGAAGATCGGTAGGAGGTACAGCAATAGGGTAAGAAGCTTTTTAATCTGGGGGCAATTTTGCAGAGAAAGATGTGTGTGTTGAAAAATGGGTTTTTGAGGTGAAAGGCTCCCTTTAAAGACTACTACTCTTAAGAACATAGGTTCATTCAAGTGTTTTCGATCAGGTATTAAAAAACACCTGTGGATGTCAAGGAGCAGCAATCAAGCATAATAAGCACCAATTAGGCAGATTTAAAGTGACTGTGATACTCAGCTCCTTCTAGACATTTACTAGTGTGTTTACAAACATGGTGAAGTCAAGAGAATGGTCCAAGAAGACAAGAAAAGAGGTGATTTCTCTTCACAGGAAGGGCAATGGCTATAAGAAGATTGCAAAGATGTTAAACATACCAAGAAACACCATAGGAAGCATCATTCGCAAATTCAAGGCAAAGGGCACTGTTGAAACGCTACCTGGTCGTGGCAGAAAGAAGATGCTGACTTCGACTGCGGTGCGCTACCTGAAGCGCAACATGGATAAAAGTCCCCGTGTGACTGCTGAGGAACTGAAAAAAGATTTGTCAGATGCGGGTACTGAAGTTTTAGCTCAGACAATAAGGCGCACACTGCGTAATGAAGGCCTCCATGCCAGAACTCCCAGGCGCACCCCCTTGCTGTCTTCAAAGAATAAGAAGAGTCGACTGCAGTATGCCAAAAGTCATGTGGGCAAACCACAAAAGTTTTGGATAGTGTTCTGTGGACTGATGAAACAAAATTAGAACTGTTTGGGCCCATGGATCAACGCTATGTTTGGAGGATGCCTATGAAGAAAGGAACACCTTGCCTACTGTGAAGGATGGCGGGGGGTCAATCATGCTTTGGGGCTGTTTTGCTTCTACAGGTACAGGGAAGCTTCAGCGTGTGCAAGGTACCATGAATTCTCTTCAGTACCAGGAGATATTGGATGAAAATTTGATGCAGTCCGTCACAAACCTGAGGCTTGGGAGACGTTGGACCTTTCAAAAGGACAGTCATCTCAAGCATACCTCCAAGTCCACTAGAGATTGGTTGCAGATTAAAGGCTGGAACATTTTGAAGTGGCTATCGCAGTCACCAGACTTAAATCCGATTGAGAACCTCTGGTGGGACTTAAAGAAAGCAGTTGCAGCGCGCAAGCCTAAGAATGTGACTGAACTGAAGGCTTTTGCCCATGAAGAATGGGCGAAGATACCCGTAGATCGCTGCAAGACACTTGTGTCAAGCTATGCTTCACGTTTAAAAGCTGTTATAACTGGAAAAGGATGTTGTACTAAGTACTAAGATTGAATGTCACTTGGGGGTTGAATAAAACTGATAATGATGTGAGCACAGAAAAGACATTTGTGGTTATTTCATTATAAATGTTATGTTATATTTGTCTGACTTACAAGTGCCTCTTTGATTTAATTGTAAACAAGATGACTGAAATGATCAAAATCAATGTCAAACTGGCCAAAACACTCAATTTCAGTGGGGGTTGAATAATTTTTAACACAACTGTATCTATGTCTGTGGATTATTTTTCAGTTCATATAAAGTATATAATTTTATTAATAAGATACAATAGATAAACTGGCGGAGAGAATGAATGTGGAAGAATTATTATGTTGCAGAAGTAAGGCTGGGGCTACCCTGTAATCTTGGTCGAGATACCTATCACATGACCAAAGATCGCTGTGTAGCAGCTACATTCGATGAACTGGAGATGCAGAGCAAATAGCATGCTGGCTTGAGCACAACTCCAGAATTCCCAAAAATCCAGCAGAATTGGATTTTGTTGCAATTCTGGGGTTATGGCAACTTGTGAGTTGTGCCGCAACCCAATTCTCCTCATTGGCTGCAATGCTACACAGCAATCTTTGGTCATGCAATGACCATTGCGGCCAAGATCACCATGTAGCCCTAGCTTTAGTAATGACATTTTCTTCCAGCAGAAGATACGAATTGTGTACCATATCTTATCCTAGGGTCCCTCATCCTTTTTGGAGATACTGTATACTTGGCAAGGAAAAAACATGATAAAGGAATAATACGCTACACGCATAACAGATCACTGTGCTTAAGTGTCTCAATCTTATAATTAGATTTAACCTTAAGCAAGAATATTCTGAATAGTTTTACATGGAATAAATGCTTATTATATTGAAGTCAATGTTTCTGATATAACATCAGGCTTTGGATGACTATACGTTTATAAACATAATATATTCACTCTCGCTGTGTGTGATCATTAAAGTGTGCTGAATGGCCACCTAAATTTAGCAGTTAAGGTTATTTTCTACAGTGGGAAATTTATTAATCAAAAATGTGCATATATTTACCCTATATGAAAAGAAAAATTTATAAATATTGCTTTGTTTTCTTAAAAGACAAATGGCACAAAGAATAAACTCTTGTAGAATAAAGTGTTACATTCGACTATAAACTCAGAAAATGATATTATTTGTCACATAAAGTTAAGTATAAATCTTCCTTCTAAAGAATGCCTATATGTTTTTGTCCTTACCACCTATTCAGGGCACATTGTGACTGCTAAAGTTCTGGGCCAAGTCCTAAAGACACTGACTACGTAACATAATAGAGAGATCCAGGCCAGGAATACATTGACTTGTATTAATTTAATACTTATTATCTATATTAAAAGCCTCCGGCTAGCAAGGGAGAGATGAATCTCCCAGCCTAGATGACATGGAAGGGGAGCGGTGAGGGTCCTGGGAGTTAGCAGGCCAGGAATGTAAAAGAAACCTGATTAAAAATGATCAGCACTTTATTAAAAATAATTCTGATTTATTTCTCCCAGAGCAAGACATAAATTGTGTGGAGAGAAAGGAGGTGCTGGCAGGCAGACTGGAAATCCTGTGTCAGCTCTTGCTGCACAGTGTCTGGTAGAACTAGGCAGCCTCTTTTTCTATGTGGAGCTTGCATATCTGCTGACTCAGCAGAGAAGCAATACTTCATGAATGTTAACATCTACTGACTGTACAGCCACCATAACCCTAACTGTAGACACTGTACAACCTCATTGTTGTCATGACTCATGCATTACTGCTCACAATTGCATTTCTGATATCAATAACTTTGCTTATCCAGTGCTCCCTCAAGATACAATTGCCTCAGGTTACAATATTTTCAACATACAATGGTCTTTTCTGACACATCATAAATTGGAACTAGACTCAACATACAATGCTTCAGACTCATCCAACCAATCAAGGCCACTTCTCTGGTAAAATAGCTGGATTAGCTGCCAGTTATCAGTTATTCCTGACTGTTATATGTAAGGACTTGTTTTATCTGTCTTAGTTATCTGCTTATTTTTCTTAAATCTTAATTTTCTCTTATCTTGGATGACCTTTTGGGGGTTTGGAACCAATTACTCAAGTTATGATGGTTTTAACATACAATGGTTGTCCTGGACCCAATTAATATTGTAACTTGAGGGACCATTGTATTCATATTACCAGGGATAGACCAAAACAACAGATGGCCAATAATTATATTTTGAGCATGCAACAGATGTACCCAGTTAGTATACTATATTGGATCCATTCTTGGGTTCGAGTTTACAAACTTAAAATTGAAGGGGCTCAATTTTCCACCACCCATATACTGTATACTGTATATAATAGTATAGCACCTTTCATTTTCCAAAGGAGCTCTGAAAAATATTGGTTGCTGCACTGTATGTCCAGATAAACACATGATCCATCAAACCCCATGTTTTGGGTTTACCATCAATAACCTCAAATTAGTAAAACTTATTTCCACTGTAAGGAAATAGATATGGCATAAAATAAGGATGTGCTCTTGTATAGTCATGTACACAGAAAAAATTGGGAGCCATGGCAAAATCTAAATCCCCCATAATGGCACTGATTTTGCCACCCAGGGAAGAAAGGTCTAGAGTTTATTTTGCCCTCAACAACCTTCCCATAACCCCACCAAATCCTTTGGTTAGGGGAGACCTGTAGGTTCTAGCTACTTGGCACCAATGCTGGACCCCCTCTCATGAAGACCACCATAGCAGCTGTATGGTCTACCTCTGTTATACATGCTCTTACCCTGGTGTAGTTATTCATGGCATATTTTCAGTGAAAAGTCACATACGATTTACAATATTTTGGTATAATGAGATGTTCGCGTGTCTTATCAGGAGTGGCACAGCAGGTATCTGGCCAAATTAACCACTTGCCTCTTCTTCTCTGCTGTCTAAAGCAAACTATGGATCCAGATTTGAGAACTAATTGAAAGTAATATTGTGAAGGCACAGAATTGTGTTTGATTGACAGTGTATATTCTTACAAGTGTGTACTGGTGAGTGGTAAAGTCTAGCATGCGGTCTCTTTATCATAGAATCTGCACGCAGGAGAATCCTGTACAAATACACAGCTTAGGAGTTTGTTCCTTGATATTGATCGAAGAATGCGTTCATTTGCTATGACTTTCATCCGACCTCCAAATTACCAAAACTACTTGAAAGCAAGCAAGGGAAATACAACAAAATTAAAGTGCAACTCCCACACAATACTCTGGAATCCAATTCCTTTAATTTGCTGATGATGTATGCAGTGCTGCCCCACAGATAAGAAATAACAATGAGATCCAACACACACAGTGTCTTTAAAAAAGCTAACAATCCTGGTAGGAAAGTTGCATTCAAATACAGTGACAACATACACTAGCATCAATAACAGTACATTGTAGTCAATGGTCTATATTTTTTGCTATAAGTTGCCGCATGCACTGATAACAAGATGAGACATTTTGAGGGTAACGTATCATGTGTGCTAAATAGGGTATGGCTAGACACCTTTGTCTAACTCTATACCAAATGCTGGTTGACTGACTTTGAGACAGAATTGTGCACCAAAATTGTGGCGTAATCTTGTTGTTATATTTCATATTTTACATAAAGTACCCCCCACCCCTAGCCATTAATACACACACTCCTTTTCTGTTAAGCCATGCTCCTTTGAGGAGACAGGTGCAAAGAATTTCTCAAGAACTAGATGCACCAATTTCTGAGAAAAATATGCCAGATTGTGCCAGTTTGTGCCAAATTGAGCTCAATTTTGGCAAAGTTTATAAAAGTGTCTAGGTAACATAGTATATAAGACCGGAAAAAAAAAAGACATTTGTCCATCCAGTTCAGCCTGTTTCTTACAAGTTGATCCAGAAGGCGGCAAAAAACCCCTGTGAGGCAGAAACCAATTTTTCCAACTTAAGGGTAAACAATTCCTCCAATCAGGCAATCAGGATAACTCCCTGGACCAAGGACCCCTCTCTAGTAGCTATAGCCTGTAATATTATTACACTCCAGAAAAACATCCAGACCCCTCCTGAATTCCTTTATTGTACTCACCATCACCACCTCCTCAGGCAGATAGTTCCATAGTCTCACTGCTCTTACCGTAAAGAATCCTTTTCTATGTTTGTGTACAAACCTTCTTTCCTCCAGACGCAGAGGATGTCCCATTGTCACAGTCACAGTCCTGGGGATAAATAAATGATGGGGGAGATCTCTGAACTGACCCCTGATATATTTATACATAGATATTAGATCGCCCCTCAGTCGTCTTTTTTCTAAGGTGAATAACCCTAGTTTTGATAACCTTTCAGGGTACTGTAGTTGCCCCATTCCAGTTATTACTTTAGTTGCCCTCCTCTGAACCCTCCCCAGCTCTGCTATGTCTGCCTTGTTCACAGGAGCCCAGAACTGTACACAGTACTCCATGTGTGGTCTGACTAGAGATTTGTAAAGTGGTAGGACTATGTTCTCATCACGGGCATCTATGCTCCTTTTGATGCAACCCAATATTTTATTGGCCTTGGCAGTAGCTGCCTGACACTGGTTTTTACAGCTTAGTTTGCTGTTTATTAAAATTCCTAGATCCTTTTCCATGTTAGTGTTACCGAGTATTTTACCATTTAGTATGTGCGGTTGACTTGCATTATTACTTCCCATGTGCATAACTTTACATTTGTCAGTGTAAAACCCCATCTGCCATTTCTATGCCCAAGCCTCCAATCTATCCAGATCCCTCTATAGGAGAAAACTGTCCTCTTCAGTGTTAATTACTTTACACAGTTTAGTGACATCTGCAAAAATTGATATTTTACTCTGCAAGCCTTCTACAAGATCAATAATAAATATATTGAATAGAATAAGGCCCAATACTGACCCCTGAGGTACCCCACTAGTGACGGTGACCCAATCTGAGTGTGTACCATTAATAACCACCCTCTGTTTTCTGTCACTCAGCCAGTTACTTACCCACTTACAGACATTTTCTCCCAGTCCGAGCATCCTTATTTTATATACCAACCTTTTATGATGTACAGTGTCAAATGCTTTGGAGAAGTCCAGATATACAACATCCATTGATTCGCCGCTGTCAAGTCTAGAACTTACCTCCTCATAGAAACTGATTGAATTAGTTTGGCATGATCCCCCATGAAGCCATGCGTTATTTGCTTATTTTCATTAAGATACACCAAGATAGCATATTTTAGAAACCCTTCAAACAGTTTACCAATAACAGATGTTAAACTTACCGGCCTATAATTTCCAGGCTCTGATTTTGGACCCTTTTTGAATATTGGCTCCACATTTGCTATGCGCCAATCCTATGGAACATTCCCTGTCAGTATAGAGTCCGCAAATATCAGAAATAAAGGTCTGGCTATGACATCACTTAATTCCCTCAGGATACGAGGGTGTATGCCATCAGGTCCTGGCGATTTGCCTATTTTAATCTTTTTAAGTCGCTGTTGTACTTCTTCCTGGATCAGACAGAGCACTTTTAATGGGGAATTTGCTTTTACATTCTGCATTTCATCTGACAGTTTATTTTCCTCAGTGAATATAGTGGAGAAAAAAAATATTTAATAGTTTTGCTTTATCCTCGTCGCTCTCTGCAACACCCCCCTCATTGCTATGACTCCTTCAGATTAATATTTTTTACCATTTATATAACTGAAGAACATTTTAGGGTTAGTTTTACTCTCTTTGGCAATTATTCTCTCTGTCTCTAGTTTGGCAATTTTTATTAGTTTCCTACATATTCTATTTTTTTCCTTATAGTTTATCACTGCTTCCTGGCTCCCCTCCTATTTTAGTGATTTATATGCTTTCTTTTTGTCATTTATTGCTTTCTTTACAGTTCTATTAATCCACATTAGTTTCTTATTGTTTCTTAGCCGTTTATTATTTGTCTTAAAGGGGTTCTCCAGGAATTAAGAAAAGGAAAATACTTAAATATTACTTTATTATAAATAGATTCCCAAATACCTTTCATTAGTTATATTTGCTCAGGGAGCAATCATTAGGAGAAATAAGGAGAAATAAAATAGCTGCTGTCATCTTCATACACACAAAACCTGTCCTAATCACACAGCAAGACAAGTTACTTCACAACACTGAGCTAAAGAACTGCCTAATCTGTCTCTCTGCTCTGCTTGTCAGGGATTATGATCCTGAATAGTGTTGGGCGCGAATATTCGAATCGCAAATTTTAATCAGGAATATCGCCACTTCGAGAATTCTGAGAAGGCTGCAATGTCTTTGTCTGAGCTTAGCAACATCCCTAGCAACCAATAGGAAAGTTGCCTACCCCTTACTATTGGGTGTTAACCCAAAACTCAGCACGATCTGCTGCCAAGAAACAATAATTTAATATGATACATGAAAAATCATTTCTACTGATTAACGTGTTTTACTCGTTTATCACGTAATCTGTGTCACCTTTACACCTGCTGATCATTACAAACAAGCATTTACAGTAGCATTCATTCCTGATAATTGTGTGGTGTAAATCTGCCTTTAAGTAAGGATCTCTGAGCCTCAGGCTGGGTCTCCTAGGCAACCTGTTAGTGTATTAGTCTGTGTAATACACTAAGGCCCCTTTCACACAGGTGAGTTTTCCGTGCGGGAACAATGAATGACGTGCGTGCATTGTACCCACACTGAATCCTGACCCATTCACTTCAATGGGGCTTTGCAGATGAGCGGTGATTTTCACGCATCACTTGTGCGTTGCGTCAAAATCGCAGCATGTTCTGTATTCTGCATTTTTCACGCAACGCAGGCCCTTACAAATGAACGGGTTTGCGTGAAAATCGCATAGCATCTGCAAGCAAGTGCGGATTCAATGCGATTTTCACACATGGTTGCTAAGGAGATGATGTTAGTAAATTGATTAAAGTCAATGTACTGTATTATTTTCCCTTATAACATAGTTATAAAGGAAAACAATAGCATTCTTAATATAGAATGCTTGCTTAAATGAGGATTGAGGGGTTAAAAAATAAAATAAAATAACTCATCCACTTGATCTTCTTTGAGGATCTGACAAAGCTCACTTCACGGTGAGCGCGATGATATCATCAAAGGTCCTTTGGCAGGTCCTCAAAGAAGAAGAAAGAAGACTATGTCAGCTGCGCGATCAAGTGGATGAGGTGAGTTAATTTATTTTTATTTTTTAAAACCCCTCAATCAACATTTTAGTAAGCATTCTATATTAAGAATGCTATTATTTTCCTTTATAACCATGTTCAGTGAAGAAGTCAGGGTTCGGGTCTGGGTACCACATTCAGTTTTTTATCACGCGTGTGTAAAACGCATTTAACTCGCACGGAAAAAACTGAATAACAACAATTTTACCTGAACGCTCCCGCATCCTATCCGGCCCTCACCCGCAACGCCCGTCTGAAAGAGACCTAACAGGCAATGCATTACAATACAGATGTATTGTCATACATTGCAAAGGGGATCAGACCCCCAAAAAACTGTTTTTAATAAAAAAATAAAGTTTCAAGTAAAAAAAGAAAAAACGCCCCTTTCCCCTGATTTTATAATAAAAAATAGAAAAAAAAGAAAAAAAACATACATATTATGTATCGCCGCATACGTAACGACCGGCTCAATGACAATATCACATGACCCACCCCGTCCGATGAACGCCATAAAAAAAACTGTCAAAAAAGCCATTTTTGTCACCTTACGTCACAAAATGTGCAACACCAAGCGATCAAAAGGGCGTATGTCCCACTAAATGATACCAATAAAACTGTCACCTCATCCCGCAAAAAATGAGCCACTACATAAGAAAATCGGTCAAAAAAGAAAAGAAAAAGTATACATATTACGTATTGCCATGTCCGTATCGATCTGCTCTATAAAAATATCACATGAACTAACCCCTCAGGTGAACGTTGGAAACATAAATAAATAAAAACTGTGCCAAAATTACCAATTTTTTGGTCACCTTGCCCCATAAAAAGTAATAATGAATGATGAATGACAAAAAAATCATACGTACCCAAAAAATTGTACCAATAAAAACGTCAACTCTTCCTGCAAAAAACGAGGCCCTGCATAAGATGATTGGCCGAAATTTTTTTTAAAAATAAGGCGTTCAGAAAATGGAGACACAAAAACATAATTTTTTTTTAAAAAAAATGCTTTATTATGTAAAACTGAAACAAACAAACAAAGAAAGTAGACATATTTGATATCATTGCATCCGTAACAACCTGCTCTATAAAAATAGCACATGATCTACCCTGTCAAATGAATGTTGTAAGAAATAAAAAATAAAAACTGTGCCAAAACAGACATATTTTGGTTACCTTGCCTCACAAAAAACGTGATATAGAGCAATTAAAAATCACATGTACCCTAAAATAGTACCAATTAAACTGGCACCTTATCTCCTAGTTTCCAAAATGGAGTCACTTTTTGGGAGTTTCTACTGTAAGGATGCATCAGGGAGGCCTAAAATGGGACATGGCATCTAAAAACCAGTCCAGCAAAATCTGCCTTCCAAAAACCATATGGCGTTCCCTTCCTTCTGTGTCCTGCCGTGTGCCCTTACATCAGTTTATGACCACATGTGGGGTGTTTCTGTAAACCGCAGAATCAGGGTAATAAATATTGAGTTTTGTTTGACTGTTAACCCTCGATGTGTTAAATCTCTATTTTCCTTTAATTCTTCTGGAACACCTAAAGGGTTAACAAAGTTTGTAAAATCAGTTTTGAGTAGCTTGAGGGGTGTAGTTTCTACAATGGGGTAATTTATGGGGGGTTTCCACTATGTAAGTCCCACAAAGTGACTTCAGACCTGAACTGGTCCTTAAAAAGTGGGTTTGGGTAATTTTCTTAAAAATGGCTTCTGAAATTCTAAGCCTTCTATTGTCCTAAATAAATAAAATAACAGTTACAAAATGATGCCAACATAAAGCAGACATATGGGGAAAGTTAAGTAATAAATATTTTATGAGGTATCACTTTCTGTAAATTTGGTATTTTTTCATAAATAAAGGTGAAATATATTGACTCAAATTTATGACTATCATGAAGTACAATGTGTCACGAGAAAACAATCTAAGAATGGCTTGGATAAATAAAAGTGTTCCAAAGTTATTACCACACAAAGTGACACGTCAGATTTGCAAAAAAATGGCCTGGGCAGGAAGGTAAAAACTGTCCCAGGGTTAAAAGGGTTAAACCTCACCTGACATTGTATAGTATGTCCCACACTGCCTCAATTTCCACTCATCAATTTCCTGGCATCAACAAAGCATAGTTAAAACCATACCCCCTTATCATTGTTTTTAACACAAACCATGGGTCAAATGTGTACAGGGCCTAAGAGATGATAGTGACTGGTTTGTATAGCAAAAGCATAATGATTGGGGTCCATGAACCCAAATTATTCTTATGTAGGCATCAGTATCAACTAAGGTTTCTATATTAGGAAGCATTGCTTCAAAGCTCTTAGAGTATAACATTAATGATGTCAGTTCAAAAGATGTCCTCAGAATGGGAGCATATGTTTCATAGATATAGTGCACCCCTCATTAACTAAGAAAGAAGAAAGGGAAGGTTGTTTGTAAAATTAGAATATATTTTTAGAGCATGTAAAGCATTTCAAAGTTATAATCATTTTAACAGTCATGCCAATATACCTCATAGAAAAAAATATTCAGCACGTCAACTACAAAAATACACCACTTATCACCAGTGTTCCGTTTAAGATGCACGGATGCGCTTCCGCACAGCTTTCATAGCGCTCCTGCTCACCCCTGCAGCTGCGTCCTGGACCTTATCAAACTGGTTGTTCTGAATTCTAGCACAGCTTACCCCAGCAATGCAGACAATTTTCACCGTGTGGCTGCTGGGCGGCCCCAGGACTCAGAACGGGGTAGATGGAGTTTCCTACTAGGCTAAAGGACCTTCCTGATGTCATCTGCCCATGTGACCAGTGGTGGGAGAAGCCGGAGGAGCAGACAGCTGTGTTCCTGTACAGAGAGGAGCCTAGCTGTGTGTGTGTATCTGTCTGTCTGTGCCTGTGTGTGTTTGTACTACTGTGAGGGGCCACTAAAGGAAGCATTCTACTGTAAGGGAGAATTTAATTTTGTTGGGCGTAAAGGGGACTGGGTGGAATTGGGACATGTATAGATGGACATTAAGCAGGGTTAGGGGCATGGCTTAGTGTTAAAGAAATTTGCTGTGGCACGCTACGCGCCACTGATCATGGCCACCCTTCCGCTTTTTAAAAGTTGAAGGTATGACCATCTACTACATTATCTGTATTCAGAAAGTTATCACTGTACTATTTGTAGTGTTACATAGGACTGCAGATAAGAATATCCACAGGAGTCTGATAGATTCAGATACCACAGGTCCCATTCTCCCATAGAAGTAAATAGAAGGAGCCACCTCTCCATACACTGCCATAGGCAATTGTTCTCAAGAGAGTTAGCATCTGTCACACTATTATTTTAAATCCACAGAAACGTTAGAAATTAGAATTCCCCTTTAATTACCACACAGTACTGCAGGTTACCCAGTGGTTGCTACATGGGAATGCACCTTTAGTAAGAGATTGCCCACCTTTCACGATATATCGCCCAGCAAGCCAACTGCTCCACTCAGCAACAGCAGAGGCTTAGCGGGAACACTGTTCATCACGTATTTATTCAAATACCATACATGAAATCAATGAGTAACATATGGCAATATGATTATATGACAATAGCAAAGGCACATGGTCATAGGATTTAATGCTTTATTTGTGTACCCTTTTTAGTACCTTATATGAAAGGAGAATGATCAGCAATAATATTTGAGAAACCTGTAAAAAAATTAGAAGTCAAAATTTTCGGTGCACCAAGTGGAGGTGTCTGTTTTTTGAATTTTTTTCATGTTTTTAGAATCACAGCATGTTGCCTGAAAATATTGTATTCCCCATGTTACAACAGTGCTGGAGTGTCTTCTGAACTTTGTGTTTTTTATGTCTCCCTATACATTGCCTTGACTTTTTTCGTGTTTTGGTGCCTCACAACCTGGAATTAACATGGATTGTTTGAGGATTTGCATCATTTAATTTACAGAACATGCCTACAACTTTGAAAATGTTTTTTTTTTTGTGAAGCAAACAACAAATAGAACAAAATAACAAAAAAAGTCAAAGTGCGTAACTATTCACCCCCCTAAAGTCAATACTTTGTAGAGCCACCTTTTGCCACAATCACAGCTCCAAGTCGCTTTGGATAAGTCTCTATGAGCTTGCCACATCTTACCACTGGGATTTTTGCCCATTCCCCCTTGCAAAACTGCTCCAGCTCCTTCAAGTTGGATGGTTTGCGATTGTGAACAGCAATCTTTAAGTCTGACCACAGATTTTCTATTGGATTGAGATCTGGGCTTTGACTAGGCCATTCCAACACTTTTACATGTTTCCCCCTTAAACCACTCGTGTTGCTTTAGCATTGTGTTTAGGGTCATTGTCCTGCTGGAAGGTGAACCTCCGTGGTACAGGTTTTGCTTAGGAATATCCCTGTATTTAGCACCATCCATCTTTCCCTCAACTCTGACCAGTTTTCCACTCCTGGCTGATGAAAAACATCCCGCAGCATGATGTTGCCACCACCATGTTTCTTTGGGTGATGTGATGTGTTGGGTTTGCACCAGACATAGCGTTTTCTTTGATGGCCATAAAGTTCAATTTTAGTCTCATCAGACCAGAGCACCTTCCTCCATACATTTTGGAAGTCTCCCACATGCCTTTTCGCAAACTCACAACGTGCCTTTTGTTTTTAGCTGAAAGTATTGGCTTTCTTTTGGCCACTCTGCCATAAAGCCCAACTCTATGGAGCATACGGCTTATTGTCGTCCTATGTACAGCTACTCCAGTCTCTGCAGCTCCTCCAGGGTTACCTGGATATTTTTTTATAACCTAACCCTGACTTGTACTCCTCAACAACATTGCTCCTTACTTGGAGAGTTCCTTAGTCTTCATGGCAGTGTTTGGTTAGTGATGCCTCTTGTTTAGGTGATGCAGCCTCTGGGGCCTTTCAAAAAAGGTGTGTATATGTAATGACAGATCATGTGACACTTAGATTGCACACAGGTGACATCATTTCACTAATTATGTGACTTCTGAAGGTAATTGGTTGCACCAGAGCTTTTTATGGGCTTCCGAACAAAGGGGGTGAATACATACGCACATGCCAATTTTCTGTTTTCTATTTCTAAACAATAGTTTTATTTATATATTTTTCTCATTTCACTTCACCAACTTAGACTATTGTGTTCTGATCTATCACATAAAATTCAGATTAACAAAACATTGAACTTAAAGCTGTAATGTAACAAAACACGAAAAAAGTCAAGGGGGCTGAATACTTTTGCAAGGCACTGTAATTCTTCCGGGCAATAGAAAAACATATTGACAACTAAGCTTTGCCATTCACCTTGTCAATGTGACGTGTCCCTATTCGCTATGGCTCTGGACAGTTTCACACTGTATTGAGACATGCCCTAAGGGCAATGATATAATGGAATCCTGAATGCCATCACCTGCCACCCATATATTCTGACATTATAATGGTATCCTAGGTACCATCACCTATTGACCTAAATTGTGACTTTATAATGGAACACTGGATACCATCATCCACCGCCAAAATATTGTGACATCAAATTGGAATCATAAATACCATCATCTAATGCCCAAACACTGCAACATCATAATAGATTCCTAGATTTCATCATCCACAACGCATACATTGTGACATCACAATGGATAGAAAGAGAGAGCATATGCATTTTCTAAGGGGTACTCTTTCTCATTGTGGAAAGACCATGAGTACGCCAAGTACATGTGCGCAGTATTGTAGGCCAAGGGATGCCCCTGTAGGTTTCTGGGAAAGATATTCAAAGTCTCTTTCCTAACCCAATCTAACGCTGACAGATGTTAGACATGATAAATTGCATATATTTTACCCAGAAAGCTAGAGGACCGTTGTCTAGCCTAGTCGTCACGTATATCAACATGTCTCCATAATAGAATAGTACCCACCCATAGGTTCCTCCTACGGCTGTGCAACTAGAAATGTTGTTCTTATCTGGTTTACTCTGATTACTGCAAACACATACTCAGCATACTAGGCGCATTGCCTGGCTTACAATGCAGTGGACATGTACTTGGCAAATAGGGGCATCTCCTGGCCTACAATACTGTGCACACTTACTTGGCGTACCATGGGCATTGCCTGGCCTACAATACTGCGCACGTGTATTCTGCGTACCATAGGCTCTCCATAATGAAAAAGAGTACCCCTTAGAAAACGTATATACTGTATATTGTTGAGAAACACACATTTGTGTACTAGTCTCTCTCTGTTGACCATACACTGTTAAATCATAATGGAATCTTGGATACTATAATCTGCTGTCTACACATTGTGACATCATAATGGAGTCCTAGGATCTATCACCTGCTGACCATACATTGTGACATCATAATAGAATCCTAGATACCATCATTAACTGCCCAAACATTGTGACATCATAATGAAATCCTGGATACTATCACCTGCTAACAGTCTCGGACTGGCCCACAGGGGTACAGGGAATCCCCCGGTGGGCCCCCAAGCAAGGTGGGCCCCTAGTCTCCCACATAACACAGTAGACTTACTGCACTACATACATATATTTTATGTACAGCACCTCAACCAGCCTATGTTCATATAAAAAACTTGTTAAAATATTTATTATATTTGAATGTATCCGTATGCTATGGCGCTGGCAGCAATATTGGACAGTTTCACACTGTATTGAGACATGCCCCAAGGGCAATGGTAGCACCCAGTTTTCAATTTAGTCATGCGTTTGCAGGAGGAGTAATAGAGGGATGACACAATGCAGCATTCTATTGCTAAAGCATTATTACTATTTTATGGTGAATTCAACTATTTCCTGAAAAAGACATGTCAGGAGAGCTGACAGGTCCTTTTTAATATTCATTGGGAGTCCCACTCTTTCTTAGCTGTATCAGAATACATTATTTAAAAGCCTCATCTACAAGCCTTGTATGACAGCTGACTGATCTGTCATTGTAACATTATGTTCACTGCAGAGCCACAGTAAAAATGATCGGACAAAGCAATCTCTGTAGAAAGTCTCAGAAATGAATTCAAATACAGGGCCACCATTGTCAGAGGTGTGCCAGCTGCGTAGGGTAGCAAAATTAGACACAAAAACTAAACATCAAAGAGTATGTTATAAGCCAAAATTAAAGGGGTTGTTCACCCTTTGAGATCTTTTCTGCAAACCCCCTAGCATGGCTGGACCCATGGTGGGTATCATACTTGCCCGATACCGACTGCTGGGTTCTGACTCCATCGCCTCTCCACCTGCAGGTCCCAGGTCTCCCTGCCTCAACATCTGGTTTGTAACAGGTCATGGAGCTGCTGCAGCCAATGACTGGCTGCAGCGCTAACTTGTCATTGATGCATCATGTGACCCAGTGACATGACATGTGGGTGGCATGAGAAAACTAGGACCTGCAGAGCCGACGGGGGAGGTATGGAGCCGGAATGCAGCGGTGTGGCTCAGAAAAGTATGATAACCACCACAGGTCTGCCCAAGCGCGGGGTCTTCAGAGAAGACTTATAAATCAATAAAGTGACAGATGATATTTAAAGGGGTTGTCCACTATGGAAATCCCTTTACGAGTCTCTGAAAATAAGCCGATTACAGGATGTCCACTGAGATCCCTCCAGTGGACAATATACAATTTTTAATTGCCCTGCATCACCCCTGCTGGAGACATGAAGCCATCTCATTTAAGTCGCTATCCTTGTGATTCATGTATATGCCTGGTTCTCTTTACAACTGCAGGATTATAGATGAGGATCCTGAATGAAGGAACTCCATCTATGTGAAAATGGATGTTCTAAATAAGAAAGATATTACTTTATATAGTCAAAATCGTCTTTTTCTAAAGATGCTAAAAAAAGAATCTATAGGAAAAGCACATAAGTAATCTATAAAGTCTACAATAAAATTACATTTTGTAACAGTTTATCTAAAATACCGGTGGCCGTGACATTTCCTGCTTTTTGTTAAATGGTGTGTGGCCTGGCCTATAAGCATGACTGCGAGGATGCATGGGTCCCTTAGAACAGCTTAGTCAGCTGTATGAATGGCATGCATGTCCTAGCCAGATGGTGAGAGGCTGGCCCCTGCAGCCAGGCTGCCAACTCACACTCCCTCCCTGGGATGTCCTTGAGCTGGTCAGGGTGTGGGACAGTGACAGAAGGCAGCAAGCAGGAGGACACAGGCGGGAGGGTGGCTAATGGAGCCTGAAATGCCAGAGGACTCAAAGTATTCTGCCATTACAGGGACATCTTTCACGGATAATCATGTAGTTGCTGGAGTCACTCATAACATAGCCTATATCCCAGCATGAACTGTCTATAATGCCTCGTTCCCAGTATAAAATATTGGTCTGATTCACTCACAGTCTGTCTCTTCGTGCACAACATGCTCTGCCTGCCTGTCTGCTCCCAGCATTTTTGTTTGTCTTCGGACTGCCTGGTTCACTTTTCGAGTTTTCTGTCTGTCTTGCTGGATTCGCCCATATAAATTAACATAGCAATAGCCTGTCTTAATAAATATGTCCCAATGTGTCTTATTCAGTCTATGGTCTGTCTCAATCTCAGGCCCCCCTCACACATTATAGTCTGACTTTCAACATTATTAGCTCGTCTTCTTGCATTATACACGCAAAGCACAGACTTTGCCTTCGCCTTCTCCGGCTCTGCTGCCCCCTTTCTCTCTCCCTCATATTTATTTAATGTGTGCATTTATGGAGATGTACTTTGCCATTACTGATACCCAGCATTATCTTGGGTCAACAGGGTGTTATTCATCGAAGAAGGCTATGTCAGTTATAATGGAGGGTTCACGAGAGCACAGGATAGACCAAGGCTCCACCGCAGAAGACTTTTGTCGTGGGATTTCAGAACATTGGGAAGTCCTTGGAAAGACATGTGTGGCAAATGTGATAAAGTCTGAATAATTAAGCATTTGCTCTTTTCATGTTTTGCTTGGGAAGGTAAACCTCAAGGGAAGGGCGGGAGGAGGTTTGTGTACCCACCTCACATGTGGCTCATGAAAGGGGCTTTGTGTTGCAGGAGAAAGTGTAGAGCTGGCTGGCAGCGTCAAGAAGACAAACTCAAACAGAATAATTCAGTGTGTTTTCATAGGGAGCTGAGAGAGATAAGTGAGCTCTAATAGATACACATAGGAAAAGATTGGCAGGAAAACTAGCTGGCAGGAAGGGTTGTATATATTAAAAGGCATACCACCTCCTATAACAGCTTCTTAACAAAGGAATCAGACCCCCTCAATTGTCGACATGAGGTAAAAGCTATTGTGCAGATTCTTAAAAGCAAAATACAAAAGCAAGTACAGATGGAGGAGAGCTGACAGAGGATAGATTGCCATGGCATGGAACATTTCAGTCTGTTCAGAGATGTATCCATATCTAACACAGTTCCATCACTTAATTATAAATATTTGGCCTGCAACATTTCTTTGGATCAGTGTAATGAACAAATCATTGAAATTACGTAAAAATCTAATAAAAAAGTATAAAAGTGCACTTAGCAGAAGAGTTAACATGTCATCAGGCTAGCTGCCCTCTTTATTTTGAGGTAGGTCTACCACTGAAGGCATAAGTGGTCTCTGATTCCCCCTAGGTATTTGGCCTTGTGGCAGTGCCAGCCGCCCTTGTTTCATTACAACAAATTAATATCACGTTCACGTCTGAGATGGCAGGTAACAGACATGCGGCGCAGAGGGGAGGGAAAAGGAGTATGCCTGGCACTGACACCTGGCTGCCCTGACATCCCTAGATGGGCTGCTAACCCGTACGCCGATCATGTGCCTCTTCCCTGGCTTGCCCCGAAATAAGCCCTAGGTAGTAAGTAGGACGGTGGGAGCACTAGTCCTCACCACTGACACCTAGGGTAACAACAGGGAAAGGACAAACAACACAAACAATCCCCGAAGGGAGACAACAAGAACAGGAGTGAACTGGAGATCCAACAGCTCCAGTTGCAACGTCTCCACAGCAACAGTTGCAGAAAGGGAGAATATATAGTACGTAGCTGGAGTCGCTGACAGAACAGCTGAAAGGAAAAGCTACAGATTTGTAAATGGGACAAAAAGGATCGCAATCCTAAGCAGGAAAACCTAAACCAGAATCTATTCTCACCATTAGGTCATGGAGCGATCTCTAGAGAAACCGAGCGTGTAGCCACACGCTGCGACCTTCTGACCCCAGGCACAAAAGGGTCCGCGATAGGTCGTGACACCCTCCATTACGTCCAGCATATACAGTATCTGTGGGAGGCTGTATCTACAGTGTATGAGGTATTCAAAGTCATACATAACCCATATGTCAGGTGCTAGGATTCACATAAAATAGGCACTCATATGTTTGCACATGTAATGCTTAATCCAGATGTGTGACAAATACCATTTGCTTGTGACATAGCATATGTATGACACAGCCAATCTTTAACATCTGATTTACTTAGGGTTGCCACCTTTCCCAACAAAAAATACCGGCCGAGTTAAGAGACACCCCAAAGTGGGTGTGGTTATAGGGGTGTAAGTCGCTTTCATACCGTGGCTGGTAATATTAATTCTGCAACAGTTGCAGAAAGGGAGAATATATAGTACGTAGCTGGAGTCGCTGACAGAACAGCTGAAAGGAAAAGCTACAGATTTGTAAATGGGACAAAAAGGATCGCAATCCTAAGCAGGAAAACCTAAACCAGAATCTATTCTCACCATTAGGTCATGGAGCGATCTCTAGAGAAACCGAGCGTGTAGCCACACGCTGCGACCTTCTGACCCCAGGCACAAAAGGGTCCGCGATAGGTCGTGACACCCTCCATTACGTCCAGCATATACAGTATCTGTGGGAGGCTGTATCTACAGTGTATGAGGTATTCAAAGTCATACATAACCCATATGTCAGGTGCTAGGATTCACATAAAATAGGCACTCATATGTTTGCACATGTAATGCTTAATCCAGATGTGTGACAAATACCATTTGCTTGTGACATAGCAGATGTATGACACAGCCAATCTTTAACATCTGATTTACTTAGGGTTGCCACCTTTCCCAACAAAAAATACCGGCCGAGTTAAGAGACACCCCAAAGTGGGTGTGGTTATAGGGGTGTAAGTCGCTTTCATACCGTGGCTGGCAATAATATTAATTCCTCCAGTAGTGCCCCCCAGTAATATTAATGCATTCATTAGTGCCCCCAGTAATATTAATGCATTCATTAGTGCCCCCAGTAATATTAATGCCCCCTTTAGTGCCACATAGAATTAATACTGTCCCCATTAGTTCCCCCCAGCATTAATAATGCCCACATTAGCGCCCCCAGAATTAACATTGCCCCCATTAGTTCTGCCAGTAATAGTAATGCCACCATTAGTGCCCCACAGAATTATTAATGCCCTCATTAGTGCCCGCCAATAAAATGCTCCCATTAGCATCCCCCAGAATTAATTCTGCTCCCGTTAGTGCCCCCAGTAATAGTAATGCCCCATTAGTGCTCCCCAGAATTAATCTCCCCCCCCATTAGCGTCCCCCAGTAAGAGTAATGGCCCCATTAGTGCACCCCAGAATGAATAATGCCACCATGGGTGTGCCCCAGAATTAATTATGCCCCCATAGTGCCCCCCAGTAAGAATACTGTCCCCATTAGTGACCCCCAGTAAGAATAATGCCTGAATTTCGTCAAGTGCCGTGGATTAGAGTTGAGCGAACACCTGGATGTTCGGGTTCGAGAAGTTCGGCCGAACTTCCCGAAAATGTTCGGGTTCGGGATCCGAACTCGACCCGAACTTCATCCCGAACCCCATTGAAGTCAATGGGGACCCGAACTTTTGGGCACTAAAAAGACTGTAAAATAGTCCAGGAAAGGGCTAGAGGGCTGCAAAAGGCAGCAAAATGTAGGTAAATCCCCTACAAACAACTGTGGATAGGGAAATGAATTAAAATAAAATAATATAAATAAAAATTAAGCAATATCAATTGGAGAAAGGTTCTATAGCAGAGAATCAGGCTTCAATTCACCCACCAATGGAGATGGCTACTTTCATTTATTTAGGCCCCAGTACCCAGACAGAGGACAGAGGTCGCATAGCAGAGAATCAGGCGTCATGTCACCCACCAATGGAGAAGGCCACTTTTAGATAATTAGGCCCCTGGCACCTAGACGGAGGAGAGGTTCATTCAACTTTTGGTTGCACCGCAATATAATGGTAAAATTTTAATAAAAAAATTCAATAAAGAAGTGCCCCGGAGTACAAGAATTTATGGTTGAGGGGGAGGCAGTTATAAATGTCTATTCTGCACAAGGGATGGACAGGTCCTGTGGGATCCATGCCTGGTTCATTTTTATGAATGTCTGCTTGTCCACGTTTGCTGTGGACAGGCGGCTGCGTTTGTCAGTAATGACGCTACCTGCCGTGCTGAATACACGTTCAGACAAAACGCTGGCCGCCGGGCAGGCCAGCACCTCCAAGGCATGAAAGGCTAGCTCTGGCCACGTGGACAATTTGGAGACCCAGAAGTTGAATGGGGCTGAACCATCAGTCAGTGCGTGGAGGGGTGTGCACACGTACTGTTCAACCATGTTAGTGAAATACTGCCTCCTGCTAACACGTTCTGTATCAGGTGGTGGTGCAGTTAGCTGTGGCGTGGTGACAAAACTTTTCCACATCTCTACCATGCTAACCCTGTCCTCAGAGGAGCTGGCCATGACACAGCTGCTTTGGCGACCTCTTGCTCCTCCTCTGCTTTCGCCTTCCACTTGTTCTCCTGTGACATTTGGGAATGCTCTCAGGAGAGTGTCTACCAGCGTGCGCTTGTCTTTGTACCGGGGATCCAACAGGGTGGCAACCCAGTAGTCTGCACACGTTAAAATGTGGGCAACTCTGCTGTCGTTGCCCAGGCACTGCAGCATGTAGTCGCTCATGTGTGCCAGGCTCCCCAGAGGTAAGGACAAGCTGTCCTCTGTGGGAGGCGTATCATCATCGTCCTCCGTATCCCCCCAGCCACACACCAGTGATGGGCCTGAGCTGTGTTGGGTGCCACCCCACTGTGAACCTGCTTCATCCTCATCCTCCTCCACCTCCTCCTCATCCTCCTCGTCCTTCAGTAGTGGGCCCTGGCTGGCCACATTTGTACCTGGCCTCTGCTGTTCCAAAAAAACTCCCTCTGAGGCACTTCTAATAGACTGGCCTGAAAGTGATAAAAATGACCCCTCATCCTCCTCCTCCTCCTGGGCCACCTCCTCTTCCATCATCGCCCTAAGTGTTATCTCAAGGAGACATAGAAGTGGTATTGTAACGCTGATAACGGCGTCATCGCCACTGGCCATGTTGGTGGAGTACTCGAAACAGCGCAACAGGGCACACAGGTCTCGCATGGAGGCCCAGTCATTGGTGGTGAAGTGGTGCTGTTCCGCAGTGTGACTGACCCGTGCGTGCTGCAGCTGAAACTCCACTATGGCCTGCTGCTGCTCGCACAGCCTCTCCAGCATGTGCAAGGTGGAGTTCCACCTGGTGGGCACATCGCATATGAGGCGGTGAGCGGGAAGGCCAAATTTCCGCTGTAGCGCAGACAGGCGAGCAGCGGCAGGATGTGAACGCCGGAAGCGCGCACAAACGGCCCGCACTTTATGCAGCAGCTCTGACATGTCGGGGTAGTTGTGAATGAACTTCTGCACCACCAAATTCAGCACATGCGCCAGGCAAGGGATGTGCATCAAACCGGCTAGTCCCAGAGCTGCGACGAGATTTCACCCATTATCGCACACCACCAGGCCGTGCTTGAGGCCCACTGGCAGAAACCACTGGTCGGTCTGTTGTTCAATACCCCGCCACAACTCCTGCGCGGTGTGGGGCCTGTCCCCCAAACATATGAGTTTCAGAACGGCCTGCCTACGTTTACCCGGGCTGTGCTGAAGTTGGTGGTGAAGGTGTGTGGCTGACTGGATGAGCTGGTGGAAGCAGAGGAGGAGGAAGCCGAGTAGGAGGAAGAGGCTACAGGAGGCAAAGAATGATGCCCTGCGATCCTTGGCGGCGGAAGGATGTGCGCCAAAGAACTCTCCGCCTGGGGCACAGCCGCCACTACATTTACCCAGTGTGCAGTTAGGGAGATATAACGTCCCTGGCCGTGCTTACTGGTCCACGTATCTGTGGTTAGGTGGACCTTGCCACAGATGGCGTTGCGCAGTGCACACTTGATTTTATCGGATACTTGGTTGTGCAAGGAAGGCACGGCTGTCTTGGAGAAGTAGTGGCGGCTGGAAACAACATACTGTGGGACAGCCATCGCCATCAGCTGTTTGAAGCTGTCTGTGTCCACCAGCCTGAATAACAGCATTACAAAGGCTAGTAGTTTAGATATGCTGGCATTCAGGCCCCGGGCTCGAGGGTGGCTAGGTGGGAATTTACGCTTTCTCTCCCAGGTTTGTGAGATGGAGAGCTGAACGCAGCCGTGTGACATGGTGGAGATGCTTGGTGACGCAGGTGGTGGTGTCGGTGGCACATCCTCTGTTTGGTGGGCGGCAGGTGCCAGCATTCCTCCCAAGGCGGAGGAAGAGCCCGAGGCAGCAGCAGAAGAGGGAGCAGGGGGAGCCTGAGTGAGTTCCTTGTTTTTAAGGTGTTTACTCCACTGCAGTTCATGCTTTGCATGTAGATGCCTGGTCATGCAGGTTGTGCTAAGGTTCAGAACGTTAATGCCTCGCTTCAGGCTCTGATGGCACAGCGTACAAACCACTTGGGTCTAGTAGTCAGCACATTGTTTAAAGAAGTGCCATGCCAGGGAACTCCTTGAAGCTGCCTTTGGGGTGCTCGGTTCCTGGTGGCGGTGGCCAGTAGCAGGCGAACTCTCTTGGCGGCGGCTGTTCTGCTTTTGCCCCCTTCTCCCTCTTTTGCTACGCTGTTGGCTCGGTCTCACCACTGCCTCTTCCTCTAAACTATGAAAGTTAGTGGCACGACCTTTATTCCATGTGGGGTCTAGGACCTTATCGTCCCCTGCATCATCTTCCACACAGTGTTCCTCCCTGACCTCCTGTTCGGTCTGCACACTGCAAAAAGACGCAGCAGTTGGCACCTGTGTTTCGTCATCATCAGAGATGTGCAGACTCCGATGAGGTGGTGTTCCCATGTCCTCATCATCAGGAAACAAGTGGTTGTGCATCAGTGCATTCTATGTCTTCCACCACTGGGGAAGGGCTAGGTGGATTCCCTTGGAAAACCCTGCCAGCAGAGTCTTCAAACAGGAAAAGAGACTGCTGCATAACTTGAGGCTCTGACAGTTTCCCTGATATGCATGGGGGTGATGTGACAGACAGATGGGCTTGGTTTTCAGGCGCCACCTGTGCGCTTTCTGCAGAAGACTGGGTGGGAGATAATGTTGTGAACGCGCTGGATCCACTGTCGGCCACCAAATTGACTAGCGCCTGTACCTGCTCAGGCCTTACCATCCTTAGAACGGCATTGGGCCCCACCAAATATCGCTGTAAATTCTGGCGGATACTGAAACCTGAGGTAGTTGGTTCACTAGGACGTGTGGCTGTGGCAGAATGGCCACGTCCTCTCCCAGCACCAGAGGGTACACTAACACCACCACGACCGCGTCCGCGTCCCTTACTAGATGTTTTCCTCATTGTTACCATTCACCAAGCACCACAATAAGAAAAAAAATATTTGGCCCAATGTATTGATTTCAAATTCAGGCTTTTTTTTTACAGGCACCTAACACTATCTGCCTATTTATTTATGTACTGTATTACACTAATCCAGGCACAGCAGTAACCACTGATTTAGGGGAATATCAATTGTAGGCCTAGTATTTAGGCCCTGGATGAAAGGTATTCTTTTATGGACAGATTTACACTTGGAGATGCACAGTAGCGTGTAAAAAAATATGTAGGATTATGCCTTCAGCAATTGTATTTTAACACTTTGTGTAATATACCCTTTAACGGACAGAAATACAATGTGAGATGCACGGTAGCATGTGAAGTTATTGAGGATGACCCTCTCAGTACTTGTATATACACCTTGAGTTTAATATACCCTTTTACGGACAGATTAAAACTTGGCCTGCAACAGCTGGAACACCAGATTCAGGGAATTGCTATATCGGCAAGTAAATTTCACCCCAGAACAAAATCTATCCTTTGACAGATACTCTGAAACTTGACCTGTCACAGCTGGAACACCATATTTACTGTATTTCTATTTTGGCAACTGAATTTCACGGCAGAAAATAATAAATCCTTTGACGGACACTATTAAACTTTGCCAGCCACTGCTGGGACACCAGATTTACGGTATTGCTATTTTGGCAATTGAATTTCACCCCAGAAAAAAATATATCCTTTGCCATACACTATCAAACTTGGCCAGCCACAGCTGAAACTACTGATTTATGGTATTGCTATTTTGGCAATTGAATTTCACCCCAGAAAATAATATATCCTTTGCCGGACACTAGGGAAATTTTCCAGTCACAGCTGGAACACCAGATTCAGGGTATTGCTATTTTGGCAATTGAATGTCACCCCAGAACAAAATATATGTTTTGGCGGACACTATTCTATTTTGCCAGCCACAGCTGAAACCACTGATTTATGGTATTGCTATTTTGTCAATTGAATTTCACCCCAGAACAAAATATATCCTTTGCCGGACACTTTTAAACTTTGCCAGCCACTGCTGGGACACCAGATTTACGGTATTGCTATTTTGGCAATTGAATTTCACCCCACAAAAAATATATATATTTTGCCGGACACTATTAAACTTGTTCAGTCACAGCTGGAACACCAGATTTACTGTATTTCTATTTTGGCAACTGAATTTCACCTCAGAAAATAATATATCCTATGACAGACACTATGAAACTTTTCCAGTCACAGCTGGAACAGCAGATTTACGGTATTGCTATTTTGGCAATTAAATTTCACCCCAGAAAATTATCTATCATTTGCCGGACACTATTAAACTTGGCCAGCCACTGCTGGGACACCAGATTTATGGTATTGCTATTTTGGCTATTGAATTTCACCCCAGAACAAAATATATCCTTTGACGGACACTATTAAACTTTGCCAGCCACTGCTGGGACACCAGATTTACGGTATTGCTATTTTGGCAATTGAATTTCACCCCAGAAAATAATAACTCCTTTGCCGGACACTATTAAACTTTTCCAGTCACAGCTGGAACTTCAGATTTACGGTATTTCTATTTTTGCAACTGAATTTCACCGCAGAAAATAACATATCCTATGACGGACACTATTAAACTTGGCCAGCCACTGCTGGGACCCCAGATTTACGGTATTGCTATTTTCGCAATTGAATTTCACCCCAGAAAATTATCTACCCTTTTCCGGACACTATTAAACTTGGCCAGCCACTGCTGGGACATGAGATTTAGGGGATTACTATTTTGGAAATTGAATTTCAGCACTGAAAAAAATCTATCCTTTGCCAAACAGCAGACAGTATTACACTTGGCTAGCCACAGCTGGAACACCAGATTTAGGGGATTGCTATTTTGGCATTTGAATTTAACCCCTTAATAAAATATAAACATTTCTATCCTGAGTTTCTAAGGGTGACAATAAGCACAGCCAAGCCCCTGATGTAGGATATAGCAAAAAAAAAAACTAGTATTGATGGATTGATGGACTTGGTGGCAGCTTGTGCTGGTGCACCACAAGACACAAAATGGCCGCCAATCAAAGTGACAGAAAAACGCTCTGTGCAGCCTAAAAACCAGTGAGCAATTAACTAGCAGAAGTTGAATGATTCACAGCTGTAGATCGATCACTTCATTAGGTGTTTTTGCTGACTTTTCCCTGCCTAATCTCGCCCTCACAGAAGCTGTGTCCTCTCCTTACACTAATCAGAGCAGAGTGATGTGTGGCGCTACGTGACTCCAGCTTAAATAGAGGCTGAGTCACATGCTGCACTTGGCCAATCACAGCCATGGCATTAGTAGGCATGGCTGTGATGGCTTCTTAGGGCAAGAAGTAAAACAATAGCTGATTGGCTGCTGTGCAGCCCTTGAGAAAGCGGGAAGAAATCGCCGAATAACGGACCTGAACCCGAACTTTTTAAAAAATGTTCGGGACCTATGCTCGAACTGTTCGCTCAACCCTACCGTGGATGTCAGTACGTTATCTATTACTGGCCTTTCCTTTTTTTTGAGGGAATACTACGGTGTAGGTGGAGTCCTGCCTAAACACCCACCCAGGGGGGTTAATTCCTCTGCCCCTCCTACCTCTACCCCTGGTTCTTCCACTAGACAATGTAAAAATTGGGAACTGGGGCACCAGCGGTCTGATTGTCTTCAAGTCAATCTCAGGCCTCATGCACATGGCCATTTTTTTGGTCCGCGTCCGAGCTGCATATTTTGTGGCTCGGGTGCAGACCCATTCACTTCAATGGGGCCGCAAAATATGCTGTTGGCCAGCTCCCAACCTACCACTGCTGACACTCTGCTGACTCCCGGCCACACTAGCGACTTGCTGACTTCGCTGCTGCCTCACGGGCAGGCTGCCATCCTCTTCTCCCGATGATGATGAAGCCCCTAATTCACCCGGCTCCCAAGTGCGATCAGCTACATCATCATCATCGAGTACTGTCTGCAGGTCACTGATGTCATCCTCAAAGTCTACACACCCCTGTTAAAATGTCGGGTCTCTGTGCTGTATAAAAATGAGACAAAGATAAATCCTTTCAGAATTTTTTTTCCACCTTTAATGTGACCTATAAACTGTACAACTCAATTGAAAAACTAACTAAAATTTTTTAGGTGGAGGGAAGAAAAAATATAAAAAAAATAATAATATGGTTGCATAAGTGTGTACACCCTTAAACTAATACTTTGTTGAAGCACCTTTTGATTTTATTACAGCACTCAGTCTTTTTGGGTATGAGTCTATCAGCATAGCACATTTTGACTTGGCAAGATTTGCCCACTCTTCTTTGCAAAAACACTCCACATCTGTCAGATTGCGAAGGGCATCTCCTGTGCACAGCCCCCTTCAGATCACCGCACAGATTTTCAATCGGATTCAGGTCTGGGTTCTGGTTGGGCTATTCCAAAAATGGAATCTTCTTTTGGTAAAGCCATTCCTTTGTTGATTTGGATGTATGCTTTGGGTCACTGTCGTGCTGAAATATGAAGTTCATCTTCATGTTCAGCTTTCTAGCGGAAGCCTGAAGGTTTTGTGCCAATATTGACTGGTATTTGGAACTGTCCATAATTCCCTCCATCTTAACTAAGGCCCCAGTTCCAGCTGAAGAAAAACAGCGCCAAAGCAAGACGCTGCCACCACCATGCTTCACTGTGTGAAGGTATGGTGTTCTTTTGGTGATGTGCAGTATTGTTTTTGTGCCAAACATATCTTTTGGAATTATGGCCAAAAAGTTCAACCTTGGTGTCATTAGAACATAACACCTTTTCCCACATGCTTTTGGGAGACTTCAGATGTGTTTTTGCAAAATGTAGCCTGGCTTGGATGTTTTTCTTCGTAAGAAAAGGCTTTCGTTTTGCCACTCTACACCATAGCCCAGACATATGAAGAATACGGGAGATTGTTGTCACATGTACCACACAGCCAGTACTTGCCAGATATTCTTGCTGCTCCTTTAACCCATTGAGGACACGGCCATATTTTACCTTAAGGACCAGGCCATTTTTTGCAAATCTGACCAGTGTCACTTTATGTGGTGATAACTTTAAAACGCTTTTACTTATCCAGGCCATTCTGAGATTGTTTTTACGTCACATATTGTACTTCATAACACTGGTAAAATGAAGTAAAAAAATTTTATTTTTATTTATAAAAAAAACTAATATACCGAAATTTTGGAAAAATTTGCAAATTTCCAAGTTTCAATTTCTCTACTTCTATAATACATAGTAATACCTGAAAAAAAAGATATTAATTTACATTCCCAATATGTCTACTTCATGTTTGGATCATTTTGGGAATGCCATTTCATTTTTTGGGGACATTACAAGGCTTAGAAGTTTAGAAGCAAATCTTGAAAATTTTCTGAAATTTACAAAAACCCACTTTTTAGGGACCAGTTCAGGTCTGAAGTCACTTTGTGAGGCTTACATAATAGAAACCACCCATAAATGACCCCATTCTATAAACTAAACCCCTCAAGGTATTCAAAACTGATTTTAGAAACATCATTAACCCTTTAGGTGTTCCACAAGAGTTGATGGCAAATGGAGATGACATTTCAGAATTTCAATTTTTTGCCAAACTTTCCATTTTAATCCATTTTTCCACTAACAAAGCAAGGGTTAACAGCCAAACAAAACTCTATATTTATTGCCCTGACTCTGCGGTTTACAGAAACACCCGATATATTGTTATACACCACTGTACGGCCACACGGCGGGCATAGAGGGAAAGGAGCACCATTTGGTTTTTGAAAGGCCGATTTTGCTGGACTAGTTTTTTGGCACCATGTCCCATTTGAAGCCCCCCTGATGCAACCCTACAGTAGAAACTCCCAAAAAATGACCCCATTTAAGAAACTACACCCCTCAGGGTATTCAAAACTGATTTTACAAGCTTTATTAACCCTTCAGGCGTTACATATGATTTAATGTAAAATGGAGATAAAATTTCAGAATTTCACTTTTTTGGAAGATTTTCCATTTTAATAATTTTATTCCAGTAACAAAGCAAGGGTTAACAGCCAAACAAAACTCAATATTTATTGCCCTGATTCTGTAGTTTACAGAAACACCCGATATGTGGTTGTAAACTACTGTATGGCCAAGCGGCAGGGCACAGAAGGAAAGGAACACCATATGGGTTTTGGAAGGCGGATTTCGCTGGACTGTTTTTTTGACACCATGTCCCATTTGAAGCCCCCCTGATGCACCCCTAGAGTAGAAACTCCAAAAAAGTGACCCCATTTTGGAAACTATGGGATAAGGTGGCAGTTTTTTTTGGTACTATTTTAGGGTACATATGATTTTTGGCTGCTCTATATTACACTTTTCGTGAAGCAAAGTAACAAAAAATAGAAATTCTGAAATTTCATCTCCATTTGTCATTAACTCTTGTGGAACACCTAAAGGGTTAACAAAGTTTGTAAAAATCTGTTTTGAATACCTTGATGGGTGTAGTTTCCTAAATGGGGTCACTTTTTGGAGTTTCTACTCTAGGGGTGCATCAGGGAGGCTTCAAATGGGACATGGTGTCAAAAAACCAGTCCAGGAAAAACCGCCTTCCAAAAACCATATGGCGTTCCATTAATTCTGTGCCCTTCCATGTGACCATACAGTAGTTTACGACCACATATGGGGTGTTTCTGTAAACTAAAGAATCAGGGCAATAAATATTGAGTTTCGTTTGGCTGTTTACCCTTGCTTTGTTATGGGAAAAAATGAATTAAAATGGAAAATTTGCCCAAAAATACCTGTTTTGGCACCGTTTTTTTTTATTATTATTTACAACGTTCATCTGACAGATTAGATCATGTGTAATTTTTATAGAGCAGGTTGTTATGGACGCAGGGATACATAATATGTATACTTTTTTTAGTTATTTAGGTTTTACACAATAATATCATTTTTGAAACAAAAAAAAACATGTTTTAGTGTCTCTATAATCTGAGAGCCACTTTTTTACAGTTTTTAGGCAATTATCTCAGGTTGAGTATCATTTTTGCGGGATGAGATTACGGTTAGATTGGCACTATTTTGGAGGGCATACGCCTTTTTTATTGCTTGCTATTGCACTTTTTGTGATGTAAGGTGACAAAAAATTCCTTTATTTAAACCGTTTTTTTTTTTTTTTTATAGTGTTCACCTGAGGGGTTGGGTCATATGATATTTATATAGCGCTGGTCGTTATGGACGTGGTGATACCTAATATGTATACTTTATTTAATTTTTTAAAGTTTTACACAATAATATTATTTTTGCAAAAAAAAAACATGTTTTAGTGTCTCCATAGTCTGAGAGCCATAGTTTTTTTATTTTTTGGGCCATTGTCTCATGTAGGGGCTCATTTTTTGCGGGATGAGGCGCTGGTTTGAATGGTACTATTTTGGCGTACATACAACTTTTTTGATCACTTTTATTACCTTTTTTGGAAAGTAAGGTGGGCAAAATTTCAATTTCATCATAGTTTTCATTTTTTATTTTTTATGGCGTTCACCATGCGGGGAATATAACATAACTGTTTTATAGATCAGGTCGTTACGGGCGCGGTGATATATAACATGTGTAGGGAATTTTATTTTTTTGATTTTTAATCAGTGATAAATGTGTGTTTTTATTTTTACTTTTTTTCACCTAGACCCACTTGGTTCTTGAAGATCCAGTGGGTCTGATGTCTGTATAATACAGTACAGTACACTATATAGTGTACTGTACTGTATTTCACTTACACTTCTGTCTGAACAGATCTCTGCCTTTAGCACAGATCTGTTCAGCACCATGGACAGCAGGATGCCTGAGAACCTTCATGGGAACCTTCCCTGTCTGCCACAACTGAGCAGAGGGGGGAGGGGAAGGAGGGGGCTCCCTCCCTCTGTGCTCCCTTTCAAGAATCGGGGGCTGCAAAGGCACAGCAGCCCCCCGATGGGAGAGGGAGGGAGCTCCCTCCCTGTTATCCGCTACCATACAGCGGTCCCTACGGACTGCAGTATGGAAGGGGTTAAACTGGCTGACATCTGCACAGAGTGTCCCGCACCGCCCGCAATCCTTAACTATAATTTACCCCCCCGCTATAATTTACCCCCGCGCATTGTCACAGGGTGCCTGCTGAATGATTTTAGCAGGCACCCAGTTCTGATCACTGCCAGCCGTGCGGCAGTTATCGGAACTACACATGACGTTCCGGTACGTCATGTGTCCTTAAGAATTCGGAAAACATGCCGTACAGGTACGTCATGTGTCCTGAAGGGGTTAATGTTGCTGTAGGCCTCTTGGTAGCCTCCCAGACCAGTTTTCTTCTCGTCTTTTCATCAATTTTGGAGGGACGTCCAGTTCTTGGTAATGTCACTGTTGTGCCATATTTTCTCCACTTGATGATGACTGTCTTCACTGTTGTCCATGGTATATATAAGGCCTTGGAAATTCTTTTTTACCCTTATCCTGACTGATACCATTTAACAATGAGATCCCTCTGATGCTTTGGAAGCTCTCTGTGGACCATGGCTTTTGCTGTGGAATGCGACTAAGAAAATTTCAGGAAAGACCAACTAGAGAAGCTAACCTTTATTTGGGGTTAATCAGAGGCACTGTAGATGATGGCAGGTGTATGCTGACTCCTATTTAACATGATTTTGAATGTGATGCTTAATTCTGAACACAGCTACATCCCCAGTTATAAGAGGGTGTGCACACTTATGCAACTACATTATTTTAGTTTTCTTTTTGTTTTCTTCCCTCCACCTAAAAGATTTCAGTTTGTTTTTCAATTGAGTGGTACAGTTTATAGGTCACATTAAAAGGTGGAAAAAGTTCTGAAATGATTTATCTTTGTCTCATTTTTTTACAGCACAGAAACCTGACATTTTAACAGGGGTGTGTAGACTTTTTATATCCTCTCTATATTACAAACTTGCCAGCTCTCCTGGAATTTCCGAGAGGCTCCTGAAAAAGGAGAGAACTACTAAACTCGTTACCCGTCTAATACTCCTGAAAAAGGAGAGACCTCTTGAACTCGCTACCCGTCTAACACTGTCTAATACCCTTTAGTTGGGGTCTCTCAATGAATGGATTGCTCCATATTCTAGGAACCCTTAGGACTGTATTACACCAACAGATTATCTGACAGACTTCTGACCAATCATTGGTCAGATTGCCTATTACACACACACTATTGGTCTGATTGGACAGATATTGGTAAAATAATCTGTTGGTGTAATACAGCTCTTCATCTGGCCCTGGTGTAGGTGACAAAACTGCTTTTGACATTCTAATCGCACACCAGATAATAATGCATCAGCTATTGCACACTGTGTCTCATGAGCATGACCTGAAAAAGACTGAATAGCAATAATTATCTTAATGAAATCAAAGTGTGATAACAATTGCAGCTGGCACTTACTGGATAGCTTGTGATCATCTTGCTTATGCACTAAAGGAAATCTATTATGTAATTTAGGCGTGTAATGTTTTGTCTGTAATTTCATCTTTCCTTGAAAATGATTTGTGACAATAACAATTTGTAGGGATTCTTCACTTTTTAATAATAGAGCATTGATTTAGAAAGGGCTTGGACTTTAACTATGAACAAAATATTTAAACCCAAAACATTGGGTGGTAACAGTGATTTGCTGGCCCCAGGTGTCCGCTGTCAGGGGTGCCATCTGCTCTGATCACTTCCATCAATTGAGATGGAAGCACTCATTGCTAGAGCATCAGGGAGCTGACTACTGTTTCCTCTGAATTGCACAGCTGAACAGCCGCACAGTTTCTTCAGCCCTCTCACCACCGCAAGCCTGGTCTTAGACTACTCATGACATCCTGACCCCTGATTAAGGGGGGGGGGGTTAACATGAAGGTCTGATGGTGGGTCTCATATAAGGTTTGATATGGGAGTCTGATATGGGGATCTCATCTGAGGTCTGAAATGGGGTCTGGTCTTAGAGGTAAGGAGGTATTTTTTGTACTGGTGCACAATATTAGGGCTTATTTTTTGTATGGGTGCACATAAGGGTATTTACACTGATGCACATTATAAGGGGGTAGTTTTTGTACTGGCACACATTATAGGGGGTATTTTTGTACTGGACACATTATAAGGAGAGGTATTACTACTTGGGGGTGTGAGGCAGTGACAGGCTTCATAACTGCTAGGGGAGATTTATGGCGGGAGTTTCCATGTCTTCCCCGGCAATCATCAGGTCTGAGGCAGCACCAGGTACCACAATCAGTCTGGGATAAGAGCCCAGCCCAGACTGTCAGTCAGGGAAGAGTGTTTGGTGAGACAAAGGCCTGGTGAGTCTCTGTCAGTGTGGTCTCAGCAGGTCAAAGCTGAGGGGCCACAGGGTTAGGTGCTAGCCGGAACTTTGGGGGACACCTTGACGCCTGGGAACAAGGGTCACGAGGCCATAGTCAGGAGGATTACTGGGCCACAATCCCCCAGAATGCGTTAACGGGTCACAGCACGGAAAATGCTGGACTGTATGGCTGGAGAAAGCTGCAATTATGTTCCATGTGTGAACAGCGCTCTGTATAGATGAGTCAGAGATCATGTTATATGTTTAGGTAGAGCCCAGACAGGAAGGTTTTCCTTTTGTATCGTGTTTGCTGGTGCTGGTATAAAAATAAATGCACTGTTTGGACAATCAACATCATTGTCAGTGAGAATATTGTGACTGAGACCCCGGAGATAGAGCTAATCCCTTACAAATGGTGGAGGATGTGGGCAGGCGTCCGTGCTGAAAGGAGACAACCGGTTGATAAGGGCGCCGGCAAGCGTCCATGCTTAAAAGTTAAAGCAGATAGCAAGGCAAAGTGGTTGCTAGGGGCAACGACATTGTAGAAACCTGTTTGTTCGCTCGAGCAGGTGCTGCTAGAAAACTGCTGGTGATAATCTGTGTTATTGTTTTTTTTCTCTGTGGTATAAACTGTGCAGGGATTTAAAGGGCCAGAAGAACAATAAAAAAAACTGATCTGTGAAAATGGCTGCAAAATGGTGGAGTACCTTGGGAAAAGTCCTGCGAGATGGTGATGGGGGGTGGGATCCCGCTGGGGGTGATGCTAGACTCCCGCCAGCAAGTGTCGCAGGTCCTGCCCGTAATTCTGAACTTTGTAACAACAGGGCCAGAGACAAAAACTAAGGTGTCACTGACCTTTGTGACGGACTATGGCTCCGTGCAGAGGGAGCTGTTGAAATGTGAGACCCTGAGGCTAGAATTCGTACTGGACAAGGATTTTCCCTTATTTTGGCAGATATGGTATGGCATGAATTCTTCAAGTTCTGCAGTTGGAGTTCCGGGGGACAAGCGGAAGTGTGTCTGTGCCAAGGGCAACTGTCAGGAAGAAAAGGAGGAGGAGAGCGGTGCGATTCTTAGGAGTTCCTATTTTCCCTGCAACTGTGCACAGAGTCCTAAAGGGTGCGGCTGGAGTGACCGTCAGGGAAAGGTCTGGACTCCAGGCCATGTCGTTTCCAGTTGCAACGGTTGCCTCACGGAGTCTGCAGGTGATCATGGTACCAGGAACCAAGGGTAGGTCTCCAAAAGCTGGTTTCGGATGAGGATCACAGTAGAGATGTCCATGGGATGTCCTCGTCTCCCGAGACTGCCTAACCCATGATAACAGTGGGTAAGATCGTTCCTGTTATTGATTGTGTGCCAGACCCAGTGATAGTGAGCCGGCAGCAGTTGCTACCTGCTGGGCCATTAGGTGTTAAGTCACCAAGGCAAACTGTTGCAAAAGTATGGGACAATGTGAAAAAAACAGTGACTAAACAGGCTGATAAGCCTGTAGGGGTTGCTACCTCACAGGAGTCTGCAGGGGTGAAAGTTGCTGTGTTGCCTAAATTGCCCATGACCAAAGCTAGTTTAGGGATGGCAAAAATCAGAGATTCCATGCTAGCCTGTGTAAGAGGTAGCACAAAAGTAAAGCCTGACAGTGGTAAAGTGATAAATGTGCTGGACAGACATGCGGTTAATAAGGACTATCAGTTAGTTCTCACTGGTCGTTAGACTACGGTGACAGCTGGGACTGATGGACTTTCTGGCACAAATACGTTCATGTATGAGGGAATGTTGGACCGTGATTTCCCGTTGATCCGTAATTTGTGGGGAAGTGGAAACATTTCTGCAGTCAGTAATGAGACTCCTGCAGTACTGGTACCTAACTCTTTAAGTGAAGTGGCCATCACAAACAATGGTGCTGATAAGGTGCAAGGGGATTGTACCAAGTTTGGGGAAATGCATAATGTGATGTCATGTGAAATATGATGATGATGACATGCCTTTTCCGTTGCAGGTTCTGGCAAGGGGAGAAGTACCCCCTGTAGGTAAAAATGTAAATGATGCAGAAGTGCGGATAAATGTTATAAGCACAGAGTGGAATGAACCTACTGTGGTGGACGTGCAGGAAAGTGTGGCAGTCCTAGAGGGTGCACCACATGTACCCGAGGTGGATATGCAGTCTCCACAGGGTTCTATGGTTGCGGGGAGTTATCCAATGTGGGCTTTGGCTCATCAATGCCTCTAGAGGTCAGTATTGATAATGACCTGAGCGGTATATATGACGTATGTGCTGTGACCGATAGCAACTCAGAGATGGAAGCTACCATGTCAAGGTCTTGCGAAATTAAGGTAGTTGCTAGTAGCGACCAGACGACAGTTATACCTGACATGATTAGAGATAAGTGGGGAGACGTCAGCATAGGGTCTGAGAATTTTACCCAGGCAGTGGAAGACTTCCTGGCAGGTCTAACCAACCAAAAAGAGCATGTGGAAGAGCATGACGGACAGCATGTCAGGAAAATCTGCTCTCTTGGAAGAGAAAAGACATTTGGAAGCCAGGATTGCTCAGCTAGATCAAGTATTGCGTGATCAGATGGTGGAACTGAACCACCAGAGACAATTTGTGTCTAAGTTGGAGAAGAAACAGAAGAAGTTTGACCTGGCTCAAGAGAAAAACACCTCGGGCAGATGTGCCGAAGAACGTGACCGAGCAGAAAATGATGTTTGGGAGAAGGAGACCAAGGCCCTCTCTTTGGCTAGAGCCCTTGAAGACGCGCTTGAGGAGTGAGATGAATTTGAGAGGCTGAACAGACAACTCAGAGCAAAGATGGAAGACTGGCTCAATCAAGGGAAACTGAGAAACCTGAAGAGAAGAGTCATCTGAAAGATGCCAAGAAGTCTAAGCCAGAGCCTGTTAAAAATGGGTCTGCAGATGGTGGTGCCGTGGTACCGGCCGAAGCAGAGAAGATGGAAGATGGTTCTGTGGAACCAGGTAATGTGGCTGATAGGGATGCTAAATCCAAGAGACTTATGGTAGTGAGTAGCCAGGACCTGATCCCTCTGCCGTCAATGTCTTCCAGAAAGCCAGCAGTCTGCTGGGAAGAAGTACTAGGAGACAGACGACCAGCATGCAGATGTTGTCTACTACTGTGAGATGGCTCTCCTAGAGCCTACACAAATGGGGAACAATATCCTGGGTGACCCTCTGGAGAAAAAGCCAGAAGTCTACGAATCTGGTGAAGAACCCGGTGTCCCCGATTCCTCCTACTTTAATGAGAAAGAGGAGAAGGACTTAGGTGGGCAAGTATATGATGTCAGGTCCAAGAAAACAAAGAATGAAGAAGTTAAGGCCTCAGGTGCTGCAGAGACCGAAGGAGTGGCTACCGTAGTGAAAAAAAAGCACTAAAGCAGAGGTCTCTGAATCTGCTGCCAAAGCAGGGGAAACTACTGCTGGAAAGAAGGAAGTTGTGAACCGGAGGCACCTAAAATAAGCGAGCGAGGACAAGCATGCTCTGCTGAAGGAGCCCCCGCAAGGAGGAAGGGTCGGGACAAGACCATGACTGGGGACAGTTCAGTCAAGAGCTGCAGCAGTCCAAGAAAGGACATAAGGAGCATGTTCTGAAGCCAGAGAATCTAAAAAGAGAGCCTGCCAATTGTATAAAAACATCTTCCAGAAGTTCCAGAGGCCGAATGCCAGATGTGGAGAGAAAAAGAAAAAAAGAAAAGTGAGAGGTCATGGGTGCGAAAGTGATTCGTCCTCACCCAGGAAAGAGTATCTGCTCAGGATATGGGCAAGAAAATCCCGTAGGTCTTATCTGTTCTGTAATAAACTTATATTGGTTACAAACCAAGCGCTGTTGTCCTGGGTCTGGCAGAATAAGGGGAAGACTGTAGGCCAGGTCGATGCCCTCTCACGAGCATCTTGGTTTGAGGCTAGTGTTCACCCCTATGGGTTTGAACAAAGGGGGGGGGGGGGGATATGTGAGGCAGCGACAGGCCTCATAGCTGCTAGGAGAGATTTATGGCAGAAGTTTCCATGTCTTTCCCGGCAATCTTCAGGTCTGAGGCAGCACCAGGTGCCACAATCAGTCTGGGACAAGAGCCCAGCCCAGACTGTCAGTCAGGGAAGAGTGTTTGGTGAGACAGAGGCCTGGTGAGTCTCTGTCAGTGTGGTCTCAGCAGGGCAAGGATGAGGGGCCACAAGGCTAGGTGCTAGCCGGAACTTTAGGGGACGCCTTGATGCCTGGGTCAGGAGGATTACTGGGCCACAATCCCCCAGAACGTGTTAAAGGGTCACAGCCCGGAAGCTGCTGGACTGTATGGAGAAAGCTGCAATTATGTTCCATGTGTGAACAGCTCTCTGTATAAGCGAGTCAGGGATCATGTTATATGTTTAGGTAGAGCCCATATGGGAAGGTTTTCCTTTTGTATCGTGTTTGCTGGTGCTGGTATAAAAATAAATGCACTGTTTGGACATTCAACACGATTGTCAGGGAGATTATTATGACTGAGACCCCGCAGATGTCAGCAGTTTAACCCCTTCTATACCGCGGTCCGTACGGACTGCGGTATAGAAGGTGTTAACATGGAGGGAGCTCCCTCCCTCTCCCATCGGGGGGCTGCCGTACCTTTGCAGCCCCCCCGATGGGATAGGATGGTAGAGGGAGGGAGCTCACCTCTCTTCCCATCACCCGCTGCTCTGTAATGGCAGCGGGTGATGGTTACCATGGCAGCAGGACGCTTTCAGAAGCGTCCTGCTTGCCATGTGTATGTAACTCTGGTCAGACTTCTGCTAAAGGCAGAAGTCTGACCAGACTGTGCAAAAAGTAAAAAATACAGTGCAGTACACTATATAGTGTACTGTTCTGTATTATATAGACACCAGATCCACTGGATCTACAAGAACCAAGTGGGTCTGGGTCAAAAAATGTCAAAAAAGTGAAAAAAAGTAAAAATCAGAAAAATACATATCACTGAATAAAAATTTAAAAAAAACAAATAAACTACACATATTAGGTATTGCCGCGTCCGTAAAAATCTCCTCTATAAAAATATCACGTGACCTAACCCCTCACGCAAATACCGTAAAAAAATCACAAAAAATAGTGTAAAAAGCCATTTTTGTCACCTTGCATCACAAAAAGTGTAATACCAAGTGATCAAAAAGGCGTATGCCTCCCAAAATAGTACCAATAAAACCGCCATCTCATCCCGCAAAAAATGAGTCCTTATATAGGACAATTGCCCAAAAAAATAAAAAAATATGGCTCTCAGACTATGAAGACACTAAAACATAATTTCTTTTTTCTAAAATGCTATTATTGTGTTAAAGTAAAATAAATAAATAAAAAGTATACATATTATGTATTGCCGCATCCGTAAAAACCTGCTCTATAAAAATATCACATTATCTAACCCCTCAGGTAAATACTGTTAAAAAAATAAAATAAAAACAATGTAAAAAATAAACATTTGTCACCTCACATCTCAAAAACTGTAATAGCAAGCGATCAAAAAGTTATATGCACCCAAAAATAGTGCCAATCAAACCGTCATCTCATCCCGCAAAAAATGATACCCCACATAGGACAATCACCCCCCAAAAAAAAAAAATAGGGCTTTCAGACTATGGAGACACTAAAACATGATTTGTTTTGTGTTAAAAAAATGATAATATTGTGTAAAACTTAAATAAATAAATAAAAGTATACATATTTGGTGCATCTGTCGCAACCTGCTCTATAAAAATAACACATCACCGAACCCCTCAGGTGAACACAAAAAAATAAATAAAAAAATACGGTGTCAAGAGCCATTTTTGTCACCTTACATCACAAAAAGTGTAATAGCAGGCGACCAAAATGTCATATGCACCCCAAGATAGTTCCAATCAAACCGCCATCTTATCCCGCAAAAAATGAGCCCCTACATAAGACAGTCGCCCAAAAAGTAAAAAAAATATATGGCTTTCAGAATGTGAAGACACTAAAAAAATCATTTTTTCAAAAATGCTGTATTATGTAAAACTGAAACAAAACCCCCAAAAAGTAGCCATATTTGGTATTGCCGCGTCCGTAGCAACCTGCTCTATAGAAATAGCACACAATCTAACCTGTCAGTTCAACGATGTAAATAACAAAAATAAAAACGGTCCGAAAATAGCTATTTTTTTGCAAATTTTCCATTTTAATCAATTTTTCCAGTAAAAAAGCAAGGGTTAACAGCCAAACAAAACTCAATATATATTGCCCCGATTCTCTAGTTTGCAGAAACACCCCATATGTGGTCGTAAACTGCTGTATGGCCAAACGGCAGGGCATAGAAGGAAGGGAACGCCATATGGTTTTGGAAGGCAGATTTTGCTGGACTGGTTATTTGACACCATGTCCCATTTGAAGCCCCCTGATGCACCCCTACAGTAGAAACTCCAAAAAGTGACCCCATTTTGGAAAGTACGGGATAAGTTGGCAGTTTTGTTTGTATTATTTTAGGGTAAATATGATTTTTGGTTGCTCTATATTACACTTTTTTGAGGCAAGGTAACAGAAAATAGAAATTCCGAAATTTCATCTCCATTTGCCAATAACTCTTGTGGAACACCTAAAGGGTTAACAAAGTTTGTAAAATCAGTTTTAAATACCTTGAGGGGTGTACTTTCTTAGATGGAGTCACTTTTTGGAGTTTCTACTCTAGGGGTGCATCTGGGGGCTTCAAATGGGACATGGTGTCAAAAATCCAGTCCAGCAAAATCCGCCTTCCAAAAACCATATGGCGTTCCCTTCCTTCTGTGCCCTGCCGTTTGGCCATACAGCAGTTTACGACCACATATGGGGTGTTTCTGAAAACTACAGAATCGGGGCAATAAAAATTGAGTTTTGTTTGGCTGTTAACCCTTGCTTTGTTACTGGAAAAATGGATTCAAACTGAAAATTTTCCAAAAATCTAAATTCTGAAATTTTATCTCCATTTGCCATTAACTCTTGTGGGAAAACCTAAAGGGTTAATGACGTTTGTAAAATCAGTTTTGAATACCTTGAGGGGTGTAGTTTCTAGAATGGGGTCATTTTGGATGGTTTCTATTATGTAAGCCTCACAAAGTGACTTCAGACCTGAACTGGTCCCTAAAAAGTGGGTTTTGAAAATTTCTGAAAAATTTCAAGATTTGCTTCTAAACTTCTAAGCCTTGTAACGTCCCCAAAAATAAAATGGCATTCCCAAAATCACCGAACCCCTCAGGTGAACACAAAAAATAAAATAAAAAATACGGTGTCAAGAGCCATTTTGTCACCTTACATCACAAAAAGTGTAATAGCAGGCGACCAAAATGTCATATGCACCCCAAGATAGTTCCAATCAAACCGCCATCTTATCCCACAAAAAATGAGCCCCTACATAAGACAGTCGCCCAAAAGTAAAAAAAATATATGGCTTTCAGAATGTGAAGACACTAAAAATCATTTTTTCAAAAATGCTGTATTATGTAAAACTGAAACAAAACTCCCAAAAAGTAGCCATATTTGGTATTGCCGCGTCCTTAGCAACCTGCTCTATAGAAATAGCACACAATCTAACCTGTCAGTTCAACGATGTAAATAACAAAAAATAAAAACGGTCCGAAAATAGCTATTTTTTTGCAAATTTTCCATTTTAATCAATTTTTCCAGTAAAAAAGCAAGGGTTAACAGCCAAACAAAACTCAATATATATTGCCCCGATTCTCTAGTTTGCAGAAACACCCCATATGTGGTCGTAAACTGCTGTATGGCCAAACGGCAGGGCACAGAAGGAAGGGAACGCCATATGGTTTTGGAAGGCAGATTTTGCTGGACTGGTTATTTGACACCATGTCCCATTTGAAGCCCCCTGATGCACCCCTACAGTAGAAACTCCAAAAAAGTGACCCCATTTTGGAAAGTACGGGATAAGTTGGCAGTTTTGTTTGTATTATTTTAGGGTAAATATGATTTTTGGTTGCTCTATATTACACTTTTTTTGAGGCAAGGTAACAGAAAATAGAAATTCCGAAATTTCATCTCCATTTGCCAATAACTCTTGTGGAACACCTAAAGGGTTAACAAAGTTTGTAAAATCAGTTTTAAATACCTTGAGGGGTGTACTTTCTTAGATGGAGTCACTTTTTGGAGTTTCTACTCTAGGGGTGCATCTGGGGGCTTCAAATGGGACATGGTGTCAAAAATCCAGTCCAGCAAAATCCGCCTTCCAAAAACCATATGGCGTTCCCTTCCTTCTGTGCCCTGCCGTTTGGCCATACAGCAGTTTACGACCACATATGGGGTGTTTCTGAAAACTACAGAATCGGGGCAATAAAAATTGAGTTTTGTTTGGCTGTTAACCCTTGCTTTGTTACTGGAAAAATGGATTCAAACTGAAAATTTTCCAAAAATCTAAATTCTGAAATTTTATCTCCATTTGCCATTAACTCTTGTGGGAAAACCTAAAGGGTTAATGACGTTTGTAAAATCAGTTTTGAATACCTTGAGGGGTGTAGTTTCTAGAATGGGGTCATTTTTGGATGGTTTCTATTATGTAAGCCTCACAAAGTGACTTCAGACCTGAACTGGTCCCTAAAAAGTGGGTTTTTGAAAATTTCTGAAAAATTTCAAGATTTGCTTCTAAACTTCTAAGCCTTGTAACGTCCCCAAAAAATAAAATGGCATTCCCAAAATGATCGATACATGAAGTAGACATATGGGGAATGTAAATCAATAACTTTTTTGGGCGGTATTACTATGTATTATAGAAGTAGAGAAATTGATTTATTTTACCAGTGTCATGAAGTACAATATGTGACGAAAAAACAATCTCAAAATGGCCTGGATAAGTAAAAGCGTTTTAAAGTTATCACCACATAAAGTGACAGTGGTCAGATTTGCAAAAAATGGCCAAGTCCTTTAGGTGAAATAGGGCTGAGTCCTTAAGGGGTTAAGAGTAGGACTGCAGGGAAGGGGTTAGGTTGAGAATTTAGCATAGGGGAGGACGTTTTAATTATTACCTCAGGCAGCAGAAAGGCTAGGTGCACCCCTGCCCCTTGCCACAAAGCACTGAGGAAAAGGGGGGACGGGACCAAGCTGAACTCTTGCACCCCATGAGCCTTTAGCTATGCCCCAGGTCAGATCACTTTCACTATTACACATAAATGAGATGCTCCACTGCCACACGTCTCCAAGAGAGGATGCTGGACAGCACACAGCTATTGGCATCCCGATCTCTATTGTAATGGAGCAGGCAACAGCAGCTTCAGCTCTGAATGGATGAGCTGTGACTTCAGGGGGCGTGTTGTAAGGAAGGCAGGATATGACAGATGTGTGAGGGGGCTGAGCCGGGTCTGTGCCTGGAATGTGGGAGTTTTACGAGCCGGTGGGGGCTAGCCTGGGCCGGGAAGAGAGCTTCCTGTCACTTGTGGACCTGCTGATGTCTCGGGAGAAGCTGCCGTGCTGGCTGGAGGGCGGCTTCCCGCATCTGGGCTTCCTGGAGAAAGGAGGAGACAGCTACCACATCTCTGAGGTTACCCCCCACAACATGCAGTGCCCCCTACATCCCTGAGGTGACCCCCACAACATGCACTGCCCCCTACATCCCTGAGGTGATCCCCCCACATCCCTGAGGTGACCCTCCCCCCCACATCCTAATGGCAGCCCTGAGTATATAGCTCTGTGTAGTGTGAGTGTATAGATATATGTACAGTGTATATGTGAGTATATAGATGTGTCAGTGTTTGTGTTATAAATACATATCTACATTTAAAGGGGTTTTCTGAGACTTGAATACTGATGACCTATCCTCAGAAAACAGCTGGATCACATTATTGTTAATGGGAATTTGGTGATGCACAGTGTAAAACAACTGTGTGGGGGCAACAAGAGAAAATTACACTGGGGGGGGGGCACAATGGGGCATTATAGTGTGTGTCTGGGCCCCAGGCGGCAGGGAGCTACAAATGAAAGCTGCACAGTGCTGGATCCATGGCTATGACAGCTTGCTAATGATGTATTACATCTAATACGTCAGAAGATCTAGGAGATGCTCTTTAAATGTAAAAATATATATTTTTTGGTATGGGGGAGGGGTTATGCCAGAGAATGCACCCGTCCTGAGTGCCAAATACCCTAGGCACACCACTGGGTGGCAAAAGTCAAACTGTGTAAAGTGGTGGTAAAGGTGACGACAAATGTTAAAGTGATTGGAATGTAGTAGGGCAAATAGTCAGGTTTTTGTAGATTCCTACTGTGTCCTCTTTGGCTTAGTGATATTATGGCAGTCTGTAACTGAAGGCTCATTATACTTCTAAAGGCTCAAATAGGGTTTTTCCAGCTTTCAAATACTTTTGCGCACTCACCCTCCCCACCAGTCTTGTGAACAGAACCATACTCACCTGCTCCCTGATACTCAGTTCCAGCTCCTTCTGTACACCATGCTCCTGTTCCTTGCTTGCTACTTTTGGAGTGCAGCCAATGACAGGCCACAGCGAAGACATTGTTCATGTATTGGCTGAAAAACTTGAACATAACCTACTTCATTCTAGAAGATGGCGGTGTGTCATTGACTGGTCAATGGTTGGTAAATTAGACCCGATGAAAGCTTATTTTACATTTTCAGCAACTTAAGTCTAATCTATGCAGCTTCCTTTAGAACATTGTGCATAGCCTGCAGTTACTAGGGAATTAGTAACAGATAAGCAGCTCTACTAGTGATACTAAGAATGTCTGTTAATGCAAGTATATGAAGAATTTGCTATTAAGTCTCCTGATATGTAGTTCCAAGATGGAGCCTCAATTTTAGATGAAACAAATTGACCAGTCTTTGACACTATCACACATAAGGTGAATATAAGAAGGAGTTTGTTCTTGTTCAGCTTCCTTCTATATGGGACCCATATTAGATGTCCTGTGCCACAGCTCATTAGTAAACGTTTTGGCCACTGTATAGTCATGTATGGCTGTGCATAACTAAAAGCCTTATACAACCTAGTGACCAGCTTATTATAACCACCTAGATATAAAGTTGAAATATCAATAAACTTGGACTATGAACCTGAACCCTTAGATTTTTGCTTTGTACAAGTATTCACCAAAACCTCGAATCAAAAACGAATTAAACAATAACGCCTTAAAGCACTGGGTATAAAACACTGAATTTAATAATTAAAAACATGCATCAAAATATTATAGGCATACCAATAATATATACTGAAATTATAAATGAGTTAAGACTAGAAATAACATATGAATACATTAAAGTAGCAGCATCGTTCTTCACTAGGTCTGAATGTTCTCCATATGGATCAATTTTAACATGGTATATATTGATTTTGGCTTCATAAATTTCTGATAAAGTATCCATGTACTTGGCTCCTACCTAAAAAATACAGGCTGTAGGGGTTGGAATCTCAATCAGCATGATCCCAATGAGTATTAATAATATGAATGCTATCCATGGTAAGGCCTTATTCACACGTCCGCATATATGTCCGCATGTATTCTGCAACCCATTGACTGTGAATGGGGCACGGAGCGATGCGGAGAGCACACACTGTGCTCTCCGCATCAGGTTTTGCGGAGCGCAGCGCCGATCTTACGGCCGCAGCTCCGCAAAAAAGTAGAGCATGTCCTATTCTTGCCCGCAATTGCGGACAAGAATAGACATTTCTGTGGGGCTGCCGGCCAGGTGTGTTTATGGATCCGCAATTTGCGGATGCATAAACACTGCGGACGTGTGAATAAGGCCTAAACCTTTTCCGGGATTTTGATACTGATGGCTTATCCTCAATCTAGGTCATCAACAATGAATCCTAGGCTGTGTTACTGATTAACGTGATGTTACTAGCATAGGAAGAGGCCTGGACAACCCCTTTGAATGGGTTTTCTTTTTATTCTCTCGATAGGTCATCATTATTTGATCGGTGGCGTTCTGACACCCAAACCCCCACCAATCAGCTGTTTGAGAAGGTACCGGCGCTCCTGTGAGAGCTGCAACCTTCTCTGTGCTTACCAAGCATAGCGCGATACCAGGAACAGGGGCTATACAATGTACGGCACTGTGCATGGTAATTACAGAGAAGGCTGCGGCGCTCACAAAAGCGTGATCAGCGGGGGTCTCAGGTGTCGAACCTCCATTGATCAAATACTGATAACCTATTCTGATGACCTATCAAAATCCAGTAAAACCCCTTTAATACAAGAGATACTCAATAGTCCTAGTAAATAATATAGGGCTGATAACAGTATGTTCAAGTCCCTCTCGGTATACTTACAAAGGGAGGAGGCCATTTTCTAATAGTTTTAAAATACATTTCTGAGGCATTTTGCTATATTTAAAAGAAGCTACTATTCAAAATATTGTTACATCATATCATCAGACACAATGTAGCATTATATTTAATTGCCTATTTGATACAGTCTGTCTGTATTTACTTTTATGATCCACTCTGAAAATTTTAAAGTTGCCTGTTTTAGAAAAAAACGTTTTCAAATACTTTATCAGGGCACCTCCATGTTTAGGACCTACAACACTTATCCGAAGTGCAGAGTAGCTACAAAGTGTATATATTTTTTCTTCTGGAGTACCCAGCATGCCTGTATGTTACAGACTAGACCATTATGTCAATGGTACTGTGTAACGCTTCATTGACTTTGTGGTGCTTTGTAAGAGAACTAAATACTTGCTGCCATGTAGAAACTCAGATAACAATTATGGGTGGCAGCAGTGGGACAACCGGTGATTAGCTTCCTATTAGATTCTAATGAGAAGGGATTGTAAAGCATGATATTGGGATCATGTCATTCACCCATTAATCCTTGACCTAAGTAGAGTAGATACTAAATGTTTTCATGTTCATATAATTATGTTCACAATACTGTAGCTGTGCAAAACCATTAAGCATAAAATTACCTACTGGCCATAATAAACTCACTAAAGCTGGCTAAACAGTGACATTTAATTGTCCTACTCTTATAAAAAAAAGACTTGTAAGTAGAGAAGAGTGAAGTTATGAAAAATTTGATTCGACTGCTTCGCCAAATTTCACAAAGAAACTCGATTTGTGAAGAATTGCTTTGTCACAAGTGCATTTCTTTGTATGTAGCAGGTACAATGATGGGGAATGGCGATTGCACCTCCCCTGTCATTGAACCCCTCAGATGCCGTGTCCATTGTTGATCGCAGCATCTGAGGCTACCATGTAGGACTTTCAGGGGTTAATCAATTTGCTCACATAGAGGCCATCACCGTGATCTCGATTGAAGACACCGCACAACATCTTGCGCAATGACGGGATGACATTATGATGCCCAGCAAGAGCGCCATGTCATATGTCACCCCGCTTGAGATTTTGTGTGGTATTTCAATCAAGATGGCTGTGACAGCCTCTTTAAGTGCAAATGGATAAGATGAGTATGTATTTCTTTTGTTTTTGCCAACATTTCAAGGAAAATTGATTTGTTACCACGAAGCCTGAGGAAATTCGGCTTTGTGGCTAATCACATTTTTCCTGAAATTTGGCTCAAAGTCAAAATTGAGGTTGTTGAAATGCTGCAATTATACCGCAATTGAAAACACCAAAAGTTGCCATACAATTAAGTTGACCATACAAATTGGATGTATGTTGGCCGAACCCACCGAAGTTTGGACAATATATGTATATACGGCCTACCAGGCAGGGTCTGACTTGGGTTACTTGGGCCCACCAGAGGACATTATTCTAGGGTCCCAACCCAATATCATTAATAAAGTCTAATAGATTTTAATTGGCAAGTGATTTGCTCCAAAGGCAGCTCAAAATGTTTGTTTTTTTCTCCAGAACTTTTGGGACCCACTGTGGTATCAGAGCCTTGGCCCCCAGAAGATATTCTGGTAGTCCAGTCTGACACTGTTTCCAGATTTGATGATGGCAGATGTTGGGGGGAGAGATTGGTCAGGCATGTTGGATTTCAGGAAGAGCAGGAGCTGTCTCCCCTCCCATTCACATCTAATGCATTCTAGAGCGGAGCATGTATGTGTCTGAAAGCATAGGGAGTGATAGCTGACAACTGAACTAGAGTTCACCTAGCAGTTTTTTTCATGTGTATTGCTGGCTTTAGTATGTCAGTGCCTTTTAATTCAATCATTTTCCAGTATTGCTTTTATATTTTCTATTGATATTAAAAATAGCAGCTTTTTTTCTAAAATTTATCTAAATGCATTCTGCATGTGTTCCACTGAAACAACAGAATGGATGCTGCAAGCATATCAACTAAGTCCAATACAACCATGACGTATTAATGTCTGATATTTATTTGTTTTCCAAGGCTGCCGCCCTGTACACAATGGAATGGAGAGATGAACAGATGTGCAATAGGAGGTCCAATGGGAAAATATATAATCCATGTAAACATGTGCATCCGGAAATTAATCACGAATCAAATTTCTACCACACTGTGAACACCAAGGAGGGCATATGTTATAAACACATCATTGATCATTTTTGTTAATATACATTAAAATGAGTTCAAGATAAAATATTGTGATAGAAAACATAGATGCAAGTCAACTAGGAATGTTTTCCATTTATTGTAATTTTGTATTCATATATTATCAGTCTTTTACATGGTCTAATTTTACAATTCAATATGTGAATATAATGTTTAATAATATTTTACTAATCTGTTATATCTCTCCTTACAGAAGCAATCTGTCACAGATGGCTTCTGCTGGGCACTAAATCGCTTTTACAAAGTGAGGGGCAGAGGAAGAGGTGGTTACATGTGAGTGGTCATGAACAGTACTGGAAATGTGGGGCGGTATTCACCGTAGCTGGGGGGGCGGCATCTGGCACGGGATTTCAACTTTGAATGGGAGTACATCGTGGTTGACTCTGATCTAACATGGTGGCTTGTTCTGGAGGTAGACACTAGCTGGCAATGGAAACATGCTTTGGAAGCTTATGCCAGTAGGGGTATTGGGATGGCACTGTGCAGTATGCCAGTCCTCAGGGTAAGCGACCTGTGAGGCCACGGACATAGGCAGGTAGACTGAGTGGATGAGATTTGTACTCACAGTTATAAAGTCCCTGGGCAGGCATGCAGTCAGTGATGGGGAGGTCGGCACGTTGGTCCTCTGGGACACTCTCTGGGGGAAAGGAAACAGGCCAGGTGTTGTGCGAGGTGCCCTTGGAGTTAGCTATTAGCGTGCCTGTGGCGAGGTCCCTAAAGTTCGTGACACCAGTGCTGTTGATGGTGGCACGACCAATTTACAGTAGGAATAACGGAGGCACAGCAGATCCAGTTGATCATTAACTTTTTACTGAGGCAGTAAACTATGTACAGTTCTTTATATAATTCAGTTTTGGAGGCAAATGCAGTGATTTCCTAGTATGCAGGCTTAGCAAAGAATGAGATAATCCTAGCAAGGTGGACAGAGGGTAAGATGCTTACTGGACAGGACTTGACTTGATCCCTGGTAACTCAGTAGCTTAATTGGTGCGGTGATTAGTAATCTGGTTCCTGCACCTCAATTCTCCCAAGGCCCAAATGCAGTAAGGGTTGCTCTATCCTTGAGGAAAGCTCCTCTGAAATATATTCTCTTGCTGGATGATTGCTTTCAAATTCAGTTCAACAATAGCAGCTGCAGGCTGACTAGCCTAAGCTCACTTGCAGACCGACTAGCCTGAACTCCCCAAACTAGACCCAGACCTGTCTATATCTCTACAGGGCGGTCCCTAGCTTCCTCTAATGGCTTGGGGGAAGCATTACACCCTAACAGGCCTATACCAAGGAAGACATTACAAATTACATGCAATATGACATGAGAAAATGTACATGAAACAACATGTCGCATACAATGACCATAACACCTTTGTGTAGTGCCCACCCATACGTAGTGGGACACTACAACTGTATCGGGCATATTGTGGCTATCACTATATGGAGGAGTATACTGTAACTGCTATGAAACAGAGAATCATATTGTGGTTGGGCATGTCTGAGGCCCAAGCAAATGTGTCTCACAGCTAAGCTCTGCTCTGTCGCACTGCTAAGTTCTGGCTCCATTGCACTGCCAAGCCCCACTATCAGTTTAGCAATTCAGTATGGGCACATCTGCTACTGCTATACAGTCAGGAAGGGCCCCTTTGCAGCTGAACCGACTGCATAGGCAGTATGTCCACCCCTGTCCACCAAGCATTTGCTTGATTTGCATAATGATAAAGTCATTCCCTGCCTTTGGACTGTACTACTGACCTCAGCTGAAGCAAGCTAGCCTAGAGCCATTGTGACTTTTACAAAAAGGAAGCATGGTGGGGGGGAACTCAAAAAGTTGAAAAGTTGCAAACTATGGTGCTAATATGGTGTGCTTAATCTCCCCACTGTGTTTAGCTCAGTTCCTTGGTTCTATTTTGCTAAGAAACCAGTCTAGAAGAAATCCAATTTTCCCTGAAAAGGCAAAGGTAGGTACAGTTTACGTCACTGTATTCTATTAAGTCCTTTTAATGAAGTATAGATATTTTAAGAACAGCAGCATATGTTTTTTCTTCCTTAGATTATGTAGGTGATTGTTAAGTGGAGGCAATCACAGCTCCTCAAAGGGAAAGACAACAATAGCGGGAAAGGTTGATTAATATTTATTGCTTTCCTTTCTAGACTAGGATACATCGGTGATGTTGAGAGCAGAATAACTTTGCTAAAATTCTGCAATTTATTTACTAATATAAAGAAACCATGAGAATGTGTGGTAGCCTGCAGCAATTTCTAGCTTGTCTCTGTAAAAATTGTATGGTTAACCCCTTAGTGACCAGCTTGTTTTGGGCCTTACTGACCAAGCATTATAGACCTATAACTTTTTTATTTTTCCATCTATGCAGCTGTATGAGCGCTTGTATTTTACAGGATAAGGCTCCATTCACACGTCCGCAATTCTGTTCCGCATTTTGCGGAACGGAATTGCGGACCCATTCCGAAATCAATGGGGAAAGACGATGTCCCACCCAGGTCCGCAATTGCGGATCCACACTTCCGGGTCCGCAATCGCATTTCCAAAAAATATAGAACATATCCTATTCTTGTCCGCAATTGCAGTAAAGAAAAGGCATTTTCTATGAGAGTGCCGGCGATGTGCGGTCCGCAAAATGCGGAACGCACATTGCCGGTGTCCGTGTTTTGTGGATCTGCAAAACACACACGGACGTGTGAATGTAGCCTAAGTTGTAGTTTTTGATGGTGTCATTTTGGGTTACTCATAACTTTTTGATTAACTTTTATTAACTCTTTTTGGTAGGGAAATGGGGAAAAAAACAGCAATACTGCAGCTGAGTTTTTACATTATAAAATTTACAGCATTCATTTTTTGTTATAAATAACATGATATCTTTATTCTACGGGTCAGTATTACAGTGATACCAAAGACATGTAGTTTTTTTTTTTTACATTTTACTACTTTTGTGCAATAAAACCCTTTTAAAAGGAAGAAAATCTTTTTGCATTGCTGCTTCTCAAGACCCATAACTTTATTAACTTTTTTATTTTTATTTCTATGGAGTTGTGTGAGGGCTTGATTTTTGTGGGATGACGTATAGTTTTCATTGGTATAATTTTGGGGTAAATTCCACTTTGTTGATCGCTTGTTTTGATCTGCTATTTTTTGCTGTGTTTTTTTTTTATGGTGTTCACTGTAGGGGATAATTTACATGATACACGTATTTGTGTAGTGCGGGTTGTTACGGACGTAGCGATACCAAACATGTAGGGGAGATTTTAATTTGCAATTTTTTTCATTGAAAAGCATGTTTTAAATGGGAAAAAAGCATATTTATTGGAATTTATTAAATAGGTTTTTTTTACTTTTTTTCCGCTTAATAGTCCCACAAGGGGACTATAACAGGCAGCCTTTTGATTGATTTTAAAATACAATACACTATCCCTATAGTGCATTGCATTTTAATGTCAGTGTTAAACACTCAAGGCTGGCTTGGGGCCTATACCAGGCCCTAGCCAGCCTTTACACACCGCTTACATGCAGCGGGCGCCATTGCCCCAGCATGTAAGGGTTTAAACAGCCCAGATCGGCACTCCTGCTAGTCCAGGCTGTTAGAACAGGAGTGTGGCTCTCATGTGAGAGCCAAGCCCCCGGTCTGCATTGCATGGAGGACCCATGCATCGCTTAGACCGGGCCGGCCCACCAAAAGGCCCCATAGTGACCACCGTAAAAGGCGTTGGTTACTAAGGGGTTAATCAATTGCTATGAATCTGGAGAATTAAGTTTTTCCTTATCAATGTGAAACCCTTTAAACAGGCCTCGGAACAATGACTTGGGATACATGTCTAAGCCAAAATCAGAATAATTTTTTCCAAAGTGTAGAAACATTAATCTATAGAACAGTCATAAATGGCAGATTATTATAAAAGCGTTTCCGTGGATCCCATCACTGCCCAAAGCACCCATTGCATGGAAGGAGAGCTGTGATTCTCGTATAGAAAGGATCTTTGATGACATCATCACCATGCGATCAGTAACAATTGATGTTACTGGTCGCATGGTGATGACGCCATCACAGGTCCTTTCTCTCTTGCAGGAGTGTTGCTGCAGGAGAAATATTGCCATAGTTTTATGGAGTTTTTTGTGAAGATTGCATCAGGAAATGTGACTTAGGGTGATATACTATATATTGCATACTGTGGGGTGTTACTGTATACTGCATACTGAGCGCTACTGCATGCTGTGGGGTGCTGTATTGTATACTGTAGGCTGTGGGGTACTACATACTGTGGAATACTGCATACTGTGGGGTGTTATACTATATACTGCATACTGTGTGGTGTTATAATACATGTATATACTGCATACTGTGGAGTGTTATATACTGTATACTAGTAACATAGTATATAAGACCGAAAAAAGACATCTGTCCATCCAGTTCGGCCTGTTTCCTACAAGTTGATCCAGAGGAAGGCAAAAAACCCCTGTGAGGCAGAAGCCAATTTTCCTCACTTAGGGTACTTTCACACTAGCGTTTTGGATTCCGTTTGTGAGATCCGTTTCAGGGCTCTCACAAACGTTCCAAAACGGATCAGTTAAGCCCCAATGCATTCTGAATGGATAAGGATCCGTTCAGAATACATCAGTTCGGCTCCGTTCCGCCTCTATTACGTTTTGGAGGCGGACACCAAAACGCAGCATGCAGCATTTTGGTGTCCGTCTGAAGAGGCGGAGCCTAACGGATCCGTTTTTTTTTACAATGTAAGTCAATGGGGACGGATCCGTTGTCAGTGACACAATATGGTGCATTTGAAAACGGATCCGTTCCCCATTGACTTTCAATGTAATCCAAAACGGATCCGTTTTGGACTTTGTCATTTTTCTTTAAACCTAATGCAAACGGATCCGTTCTGAACGGATACAAACGTTTGCATTAGAGGTGCAGTGTTTATTTTCACAGACGGATCCGCACCAACGCTAGTGTGAAAGTACCCTTAAGGGGAAAAAAATTCCTTCCCGACTCCAATCAGGCAATCAGAATAACTCCCTGGATCAACGACCTATCTCTAGTAGCTGTAGCCTGTAATATTATTACACTCCAGAAAAAAATCCAGTCCCCTCTTGGATTCCTTTATTGTACTCACCATCACCACCTCCTCAGGCAGAGAGTTCCATAGTCTCACTGCTCTTAGGCCCCTTTCACACGGGCGAGTTTTCCGCGCATGTGCAATGCGTGATGTGAACGCATTGCACCCGCACTGAATCCGGACCCATTCACTTCTATGGGGCTGTGCACATGACAGTTGATTTTCACGCATCACTTTTGCAATGCGTGAAAATCGCAGCATGCTCTATCTTCTGCGTTTTTAACGGAACGCAGGCCCCATAGAAGTGAATGGGGCTGCGGGAAAATCGCAAGCATCCGCAAGCAAGTGCGGATGCTTTGCGATGTTCCCGCATGGTTGCTATGCAACCATCGGGATGTGTAATCGTTCTGTATTATTTCACATTATAACATAGTTATAATGTAAAATAATACCTTGGCCATCTTCCTAATGTTAAACCGGTGAAGAATGGGTTAAAATAATAAACTAATATAACTTACCTGTTCCATTTGATCGCAAAGCTGGGCATCCTCTCCGTTAGCTTGCTAGTAGAAAGGACCTGTGATGATGTCACATGGTCACATGGACCATCACATGCTCCATCACCATAGTGATGGAGCAGGTGATTGGGCCATGTGATGCTGTGACATCATCACAGGTCCTTTTCACAGGTCCAAGCTAACGGAGAGGAGGCCGGGCTTCGCAATCAAATGGAACAGGTATGTTAATATTAGTTTATTATTTTTAACCCATTCTGCACCGGTTTAAACATTAGGAAGATGGCCAAGGGTATTATTTTACATTATAACTATGTTATAATGTGAAATAATACCAGCGGGACAATTTCTGACCCAAACATGCACTTCTGTGAAGAAGTGCAGGTTTGGGTCTGGGTACCAAAAGTGCCGATTTTTCTCCCGCACGTGCAAAACGCATGACAGCGCTTTGCACTCGCAGGGAAAAATCGCGGCGATTCCCGCAACGCACCCGCACTGTTTGACGGAGTGCACCCGCAACGCCCGTGTGAAAGAGGCCTTACAGTGAAGAATCCTTTTCTATGTTTGTGTGCAAACCTTCTTTCCTCCAGACGCAGAGGATGTCCCCTTGTCACAGTCACAGTCCTGGGGATAAATAGATGATGGGACAGATCTCTGTACTGACCCCTGATATATTTATAAATAGTTATTAGATCTCCCCTCTCGTCCTTTTTCTAAAGTAAATAACCCTAATTTTGATAACCTTTCAGGGTACTGTAGATCCCTCATTCCAGTTATTACTTTAGTTGCCCTCCTCTGAACCCTCTCCAGCTCTGCTATGTCTGTCTTGTTCACAGGAGCCCAGAACTGTACACTGTACTCCATGTGTGGTCTGACTAGTGATTTGTAAAGTGGTAGGACTATGTTCTCATCATGGGCGTCTATGCCCCTTTTGATGCAACCCATTATTTTATTGGCCTTGGCAGTAGCTGCCTGACACTGGTTTTTGCAGCTTAATTTGCTGTTTATTAAAATTCCTAGATCCTTTTCCATGTCAGTGTTACCGAGTGTTTTACCATTTAATATGTACGGGTGACTTGCATTATTCCTTCCCATGTGCATAACTTTACATTTGTCAGTGTTAAACCTCATCTGCCATTTTTCTGCCCAAGCCTCCAATCTATCCAGATCCCTCTGTAGCAGAAAACTGTCCTCTTCAGTGTTAATTACTTTACACAGTTTAGTGTCATCTGCAAAAATAGATATTTTACTGTGCAAGCCTTCTACAAGATCATTAATAAATATATTGAAGAGAATAGGTCCCAATACTGACCCCTGAGGTACCCCACTAGTTACAGTGACCCAATCTGAGTATCTACCGTTAATAACCACCCTCTGTTTTCTGTCACTCAGCCAGTTACTTACCCACATACAGACATTTTCTCCCAGTCCGAGCATCCTCATTTTATATACTAACCTTTTATGAGGTACGGTGTCAAATGCTTTGGAGAAGTCCAGATATACGACATCCATTGATTCGCCGCTGTCAAGTCTAGAACTTACCTCCTCATAGAAGCTGATTAAATTTGTTTGGCATGACCGATCCCTCATGAAGCCATGCTGATATGGCGTTATTTGCTTATTTTCATTGAGATACTCCAAAATAGCATCTCTTAGAAACCCTTCAAACAGTTTACCAACAATAGATGTTAAACTTACCGGCCTATAATTTCCAGGCTCTGTTTTTGGACCCTTTTTGAATATTGGCACCACATTTGCTATGCGCCAATCCTGTGGAACATTCCCTGTTATTATAGAGTCCGTAAATATCAGAAATAATGGTCTGGCTATGACATCACTTAATTCCCTTAGGATACGGGGTGTATGCCATCCGGTCCTGGCGATTTGTCTATTTTAATCTTTTTAAGTCGCTGTTGTACTTCTTCCTGGGTCAGACAGGGCACTTTTAATGGGGGATTTACTTTTACATTCTGCATTTCATCTGACAGTTTATTTTCCTCAGTGAATATAGTGGAGAAAAAAATATTTAATAGTTTTGCTTTATCCTCGTCGCTCTCTGCAACACCCCCTCATTGCTATGTAGAGGGCCGACTCCTTCAGATTTATATTTTTACTATTTATATAATTGAAGAACATTTTAGGGTTAGTTTTACTCTCTTTGGCAATTAATCTCTCGGTCTCTAGTTTGGCAAATTTTATTAGTTTTTACATATTCTATTTTTTTCCTTATAGTTTATCAGTGCTTCCTGACTCCCCTCCTGTTTTAGCGATTTATATGCTTTCTTTTTGTCATTTATTGCCTTCTTTACGGTTCCATTTATCCACATTGGTCTCTTATTGTTCCTTAGCCTTTTATTCCTATAAGGTATGTACCTCTCACAATTAGATGTTACAATGCTTTTAAAAATCTCCCATTTATGGTTGTATTTTTATTTTTGAGGACTTTGTCCTAGTTAGTTAGGCCTATGGCCTCGCTTAGTTGGCTAAATTTTGCTTTTTTGAAGTTTGGTATTTTTGTTCCTCCCTTTAGAAACTCTCGTTTGAAGGATAATTGGAAGGTTATAACTTTATGGTCACTATTTCCCAGGTGTCCCCCAACCTGCACATCTGTTGTTCTATCAGGTCTATTGGTTAATACTAAGTCCAGTATGGCCGTCCCTCTAGTTGGGTCCTGAACCAGTTGGGAAAGGAAATTGTCTTTGGCTATTGCCAAGAACCTGTTTCCTTTTTGGGATGTACAGCTTTCAGTTTCCCAGTCTATATCTGGGTAGTTGAAGTCCCCCATGATAACGACTTCATTATGATTTGCCGCCTCGTCTATCTCGTTTAGTAATAGATTTTCTGTGGACTCTGGTATATTAGGTGGTTTATAATGCACTCCTATTAGTATTTTATTATTGTTTTTTGCTCCATGTATTTCTACCCACAGTGACTCCACATGTTCATGTCCCTCAGAGATGTACTGAGGGGTATTATACTATATACTGCATACTGTGCGATACTGCATACGGTTGTGTTATACTCTATACTACATACTTTGTGGTACTACATACTGTTGAGTATTATACTATGTACTGCGTACTGTGAGGGTGTTATACTATATACTGTATACTGTGTTATGTTATAATATACTGTATACCCCATTCTATGGGGTGTTATATCCTGTATACTGTAGGGTAGTATACTGTATACTGTTGGTACTGCATACTGTATGGTGTTTTACTAGATACTGCATACTGTGTTGTGTTATACTCTATATTACATTCTGTGGGGCACTGCATACTGTGTGGTGTTATATGCTATACTACATGCTGTGGGGTACTGCATACTGTGTGGTGTTATACTATGTACTGCATACTGTGGGGTGTTATATACTGTGGGGTATTATACTATGTACTGCATACTGTGGGGTACTGCATACTGTGTGGGGTACTGCATACTGTGTGTTATACGCTATACTACATTCTGTGGGGTACTGCATTCCATGGGGTGTTATACTCTATAAAGCATACTGTAGGGTATTACATATTGTGGGGTGTTATATACTGTATACTGTGGAGTATTATACTGTATACTTTATAATGTGGGGGTACTGCATACTGTATACACTATGAGGGGTTGGGGGATGTTATATATGTGCCATAGTTTTCTTTAATATTTAAATTATATGAGACAGAACACAAAATGGGGGATGGTCAAGGCAAATGGCTAAACAGCCCTGGGCCTAATATTTACTTAATCTGCCCCAGACTACCATCCAATAGGTGGCACTAGAGAAGCAGCTTTTGTCCTCCTGGATAAGAGCTTTTTTACAGTCTCAATCGCTATGAGTCATGCAAGTCATTAAATAACTTCTGTTTCATTGTAGGAAACACTAATGAAGCAATTCTATCCTGATATTTGAGGTGGTGGAGAATAAAGCCAGACATATACATTAGAATATTTGCTCAGCCAACAACTATATAACTGACTTTACCAATAAAATATATTCTAGGCATGACTGATCATGCATGTTATTTCAATAGGGAGAGTGAAACAAATCAGGCTCTTGGACATTAAACATGCCCAATTCTGATCTTCAAAAATTGCAGACGTTGATGAACCTCAGATCACTGGCAGACCTTAATGACCAGGTTAAGTTACTGCAACTTTAGATCCCCAAATAGTAATTTTACATATCTGTATGCAATCACAGGTAGCCTCCTAACATATAACACAAACATGTAGCACTCAAAACAGGCACCAGACCACAGTTTTGAGTAATCTACAGTGCATAGATTATTGGTCAGTGTCCTGAGTGAGCTCCCATTGTCTCCTACACTCAGTATCTGCTCCTGCATGAGATTTTAGAACTAGCAGCCCAATACTAGAAAATAGTCTGTTCAGCATAAGAGTCTCACATTGTATTTATGTGTGCAGTTAGTGCCTCCTCCTTCCTCTCCTCCTCCATCACACAGTCGATCTTTCAGTAAAAAGCTCCTACAGCTTTCAAGCCCAATTTTCTGTGTTTTCCAGTGAGTGCAGAGATTCTGAACAGTTGCAGACCTAGGCATAGGACGGAGGAAAAAGTCAACTGAAAAGTGGTATAATATATACTGTATGTTACATGTATACAGTTATATGGTATATATACAATGTTTATCTATAACTACACCTTTTATTTATGGGAAGAATAGCTTTAAAATAAAAGGTTGAAAAATAGTTTGAAATTATTTCATTTATATTCATCATTTATAATTATGCAGCATAATTCAATTTAGAAAATGGTACAAATTTATATTGGTTTTGGACTGAGAGCAGAAAGCAACTATTGAGGCGCTAGACATTCAAAAAGCTTTTCTCTTCATGCACAAACTTTCAAGAGAAAAATTATAAAGTACTGACTAGATGGTAGAGATTTCCCACCCATTTGCATTCTATCTTCTCTTCAGCCCCTGAGCTGTTTGTGAGAGAGACAGGGGCACTATATGGGGTGAGAATGTGACAGGATAAAACCCTTCTGAGACCAAGTATTCTCCACTCCACTCTGGGAAAACAGTGGCTAACACTCCTGAAATTGCCCATCTTTCAATTTTGGTTTTTAGAAGAAGATATTGATAATCTTTTGCATAACTGCTTCTAGGTCAGTGATCCCTTGCCATCGACACGTAACACGCATAGCCTCTAAGAGTGGCACATGGCATTGACTCGCCTACCATGTGGAAGAACTTCCAGCTGCGTAGTCAGGGATTTGTGTAAAATTCTTGGTTATCTGGCAAGACTGGATTGAGTTTCAGGAGTCATTGGATTTTCAGAGCCTATTGGTGTGTAGTTACTCTGTGTCTCCTATGATGACCATCATCCATCCCCTCCATTAACTACTGATTTCTCACCCCTTCCTTCCCTGTGCATTTTTGTCTTTCTTTTTTCTCTTTCTTTGATTCCAATACCTACCTAAATACTTAATTTTCTCTGTGTTGTTTATGTACATTATAGGGCTGGACTTTCCCCCTAGCTCACTGCCCTTTGCCATATTCCTTGAGAAACCCCAAAGCAAATCCCCTTCAAAATCAAATTGCTTCTTGACAAATAGGTATGGGATCTTTACTAACCTACTGCATCCATATGCTCTGGACCGTGGGAGTTCATACACTCATCATCATTTTTGACTGCAGGAGAGGGTAGACTTTTGTATTTTATGCACTGTATATCATTTTATTTGTTGTTGTGTGGCATACTCTGTGATACTGTGTATTTCCTTTTCAAAATCCAATAAAAATGTACTAAACACAGAAATTGGACCAAATTTACTGATTTCCTAAAAGCTTCAGCTTTTGCAGAGACTACAAATTATTTGGGGAAACCAAAGCAATTTCAGCTGAGAGTTTTACTGAAAATAATAGTACTAATTAAAGAAAACTTAAACAATGGAAACATTGAAATTAGATGTGTAAGGTCAGTAGAGTGGAACAACTAAACACTTGCAAATAGTATAACTACCATTTTTTTTCTTTCTGAGTCTCCTATGACTGATGATTGGCTTGAATTCAATAACAGCGGGCTATCGATGTTTCTTGTCTTAAACGTCTACAGAGAAAAATCACTAACAACTAATTGGACAGTTTAGGTCTTTCTCTGTGCCAATTTACTATTAGCCAATTGACAAATTTTGGGCAATTTGATCTCCCCCCTCACTGCCATCATATGGCACCACAACATAAGGCAAAGGCTTTGCAAGCTTGTTGGCATTTCAACTGCTGGCATGAACCATTAATCATTCTGTATACTATATGAACCCATTAAATGACTCCAAGTCCTAGCACATGAAATATATTTTCTTTCTTGGAATTTTCTCTCCTTCTCTCTTTCACCAAAATATTGGGCATTCAGTTCCAAGAGACCACTATCCTTGGATACAACAATATTAAACTTACTAAATGTAGTATTCTTTATGAGAACATTAGAAAAGAGAAGAATAATATGTTTTTATTGGGTAACTGTATCTATTTGTTCTTTTTAATTGAAAAATAATAAAGTGCAACTTATGTACATCAGATTGTGTATTTCCCATTTTGATGGGCAATTTATTTATTATTAAGCTGTCTTAGCATATTAATATGCTTAGATAATTGTGGATCCAAATTTCTATATTTCTTCTTCCCCTTTCACACGGGCATGATTTCCGCGTGGGTGCAATGCGTGAGGTGAACGCATTGCACCCGCACTGAATCCGGACCCATTCATTTCTATGGGGCTGTGTACATGAGCGGTGATTTTCCCGCATCACTTTTGCGTTGCATAAAAATCGCAGCATGTTCTATATTCTGCGTTTTTCACGCAACGCAGGCCCCATAGAAGTGAATAGGGCTGCGGGAAAATCGCAAGCATCTGCAAGCAAGTGTGGATGCGGTGCGATTTTCCCGCATGCTAGGAGACGATCGGGATGGGGACCCGATCTTTATTATTTTCCCTTATAACATAGTTATAAAGGAAAATAATAGCATTCTTCATAGAGAATGCAAAGTAAAAAGGGCAATAGAGGGTTAAAAATAATAAAAAAACAAACTCACCTACTCCATTTGATTGCGTAGCTGCCGGTGTTCTGTTCTGTCTTCAGTAGGAGGGGGATGAAGGACCTTCAGTGACGTCACTGGGTCACATGGTCCCATCACCAGCTTAGGTGATCGCATTAAAACGCTTTGCACTTGCGTGGAAAAATTGCGCATTTTCACGCAACGCACCCGCTTCTTATCCGGGCGTCAAACCTGACGCCCGTGTGAAAGGGGCCTTAGAACATCATGTCCATGTATAATAAAACCTAAAATTCAACAACATTATACACAGTATATGGGTCAGTTTAGGTCAGAACTAAAAAAGGGTGATATAGAATTATAAATGAACATGTTGGACCCTAAGTAGCTATCTTGGTTCAGGAATGTTCCGTAATCAACAAAGGAATAAAATACATTGAACTTTTTTTGCAAAAGGATGACTTGTAACCCTCAAGTTATATCTATCCACAACTGGTCAAATATATTAGTTAAATAACAAATTATTATATTTATAATGTAGTAGGTTATTTAATAGCTAGCATTACTGCCTAGCAGCCCAAGAAACTGAATTTGAATCCAGTGCGTAATTCTGCCAATCCAAGATCCAAGTGAAAAAGTTCAAATTATTGAAATGAACTGTGAATCATATTCTAAAAACTAATAAAAAGCAGCCAATGGTATTTAAAAAATGGTGTTCATCATCTTGAATATGAAATAGATGTAGGAGAAATGTAATAATTAGTAGACCTGTAGGTTGTACATCGTTTTATTACTATTTGTGCAGGAATATTCCTAATTTAAAAGCATAGAACTTAGTTGAGTCCATTGTGAATTTTACATATCTAAGGTTCCAATCGGCATATCAAAGTCAGTTAAAATGACTACTTAAGCATGTCCATGTAGAGAAGTGGCAGAGAATATCAGCATTGGATATTTGTGTGGCTTTATATTTGGTTCCACTTTTCAAGAGCTGTGTGTATAGTTGGTGTTAATGAGATGTTCTAGTGCCAAGGCACTCGTCAATTCTCAACACACTATCTTCTCCCTTATAAATGCCATCCCATATGCATCCTGCTAATTAGAGATGATCTGCAGCTTCCTGACAATCTGGACACATATTCCCAGCCTGGGAGGTATAGATATTGGGGGAGCTATGTGCCAAAAAAAGTAATCTGAAATAATGTAGCTCAAGAAATTTGTCCATGACTTGTAATGCAACCAACTCAACTGTCAACTTCAGAAATCTCAAATTTCTATGCAAAGATGTTTAGATTTTTTAAACTTGTGAAATTATACACACCTTTCACTCAAGGAGTATATCTGTTTTGAGAGTATGCTTTATTATTATGAGTCCAATCTAGAAGTTATAACAGATATGCCCCCCTGTGCCACTGTTTTTGGCTAAGTTGTCCCACCAGACCCACAGCTGCAAATATGTGATGGTCTGCCTCAGTCTGGGTCTGAGTTAATTTAGCCAATTTCAGTTTGGAGTCTGGACTAATATTAGAAATCTTTGTTTAGGGGTCTGAAGACTCCATAGTTTTTGCTTGCATATATTGAGCAACATCAATTATTATTAAAGAATAATGTAGAGGCTCTTGTGCATTCCTTGTGCATACCTGTTTTAATTGCTATGCCATTTATGGGTTGTCTGCCATCTTGATTACTTTCTCCTCTCAGATTTAGTTCAGCCTACATTTAGCAGCATGCCTCTGTCTCATCACATATAGGGCATTAAATGATAGATTAGAGCTATATAACTGCTATCTTCTTACACTGCAGTTTGTCAGAGTGTTCTATGTGATGCAGCTTCACACTTCTCTCCTCTGCATCCTGCTTGTGATTCTGCACACAGTTTACATACAGTAGATAGTATAGACGAGCTATGTGAGTCGGGGGATTTTTCTAACAGCCGCTAATCATTGTGTGAACTCACCTTACAATATCACTGCACTCTTTTTCTTTATAAGCAATATATGCATGCAAGGAAATACAGAGAAACAAGGAGGGTGAAGGGGAGGTGCCTGAGAGATGCCAGGAGGTATTTGATAGATGATGATCTAATCCTGTAGTTCACAGGAAGTCAGCCACACAGGAAAGTATGCACTGAACTGGGCATTAGACTGAAGATCAGATCACGTGACTTAAGTTTATTTGTGCAAAAAAAATGCCAGAGTGCTTCTTTAATTTTAGGGGTATTAGTCTATAGTCTAAATTAAATTTAAGTAGATAATAAACATCTGTAATGCTGAAGAGAGGCCTATTAGGTCTGGGTAGAAAGTAGAATGTTAATTTTTAAAGGGTTTTTAGAGCTTTAGTATACGGCCTAACTTATTGACAAAAAGCCGCTGTGCCACATGTTCACAGGTCCCTGCGTTTACATTGGTTGAAGCATTGACGTTACTGTGGCTGCACATGACCGATCTAGGCACTCACTAACTGTGGTATAAGTCAATAAGTATAAGTACATGTGACTACTGTGGCCAGTGCTTGGCTGGAGTAATCACAGACAAGTGTGCCATTATTATTATTATGATTATTATTATTATTATTATAGCGCCATTCATTCCATGGCTCTGTACATATGAAAAGGGGTATACATACATAACACAGACAATTGCAATAAGTAAGAACAAGATGAATTACAGACTGGTACGGAAGAAGAGAGGGCCCTGCCCGTGAGGGCTTACAATCTACAAGATGTCACAGATTCTGCTAACTAAACAGACGATGGACCAGTGGTGGAGTGGGGGTGGATTCAAAGACGAAAATAGGCAGTTTTCATAAGGTTATGCCAGTGAAAAATAGTTTATCATTATGGTAAACATTGTCATTGCAAACATATTAACATGAATCAGCTATTGCATGAAGATGACCACCTATGCCAGGGGTGGGGAACCTCCACCCCACGGTCTACATAAAGGCCGCGGGATTATCTCATGTGGCCCCGAGCCCATTTCCAGAACACATAATGAATATGCTAATGACAGCTTAGATTATGGAAGCGGTCATTAGCATGCAGGAGGCAACAGGCGGAAGATGAGAACAGCACCGCACTGGCTGTCCTTCCCTGGTCTTCTTCCGTCCCCGCTCTGCATCCTGACATTTACAGTGTCAGGAGGCAGAGCACGTAGAACCGCACTATGACCTGTTGCTGTGTGCTGTCAGGTCACGGTATAGTGCGATGGGAAGAACACATGGGAGGGTAAGTGAATCTGTCGAGTGGCATTGCCGTCCGGAGCTGGAGAGGTAAGTTTATTTTATTTTATTAAACTTCTGATTTGATGTCTGATTGGATGCTGGGGGTTCTGATAGGGGCTGATCTGAGGCTAATGGAGGGTGGGGAGGCTCTGATAGGAGTCTGATCTGAGGCTGGGGAGGGTCTGATGGGGGTTTGATCTAAGGCTGGGGAGGGTCTAATCTGAGGCTGGGGAGTCTGTTGGGGGTCTGATCTGAGGCTAGAGAGGGTCTGATCTGAGGCTAGAGAGGGTGTGATGGGAGTCTGATCTGAGGCTGATGTAGGCTCAGAGGTCTGATAGAAGGTGGATGGAGGTTGGGGTGCAGATCTGAGGCTGAGAAACAGACAAAGGCAGGGACAGTTCTGAAGGAAGAGGCAGGGACAGCGGCAGGAAGAGTGAAAGCTGGGTAAACCGCTCTCTGGACACCTCTGGGTTTAGTTTGGCTGTCATTACTGCCACATAAAGAACTAAATACATACAATATTCTGAACTTAAAAAATAGACTGCTATGTATAGTCAAAATTGCGCCTGTACTATATGTAACATATTGAACCGCAATTTATGTAACTTACTAAGTCAGTTATAGGTTAGACCAAATATAAGAGTCAAATTTTTAAGTTGAGAATTTTGTATGGCCTGCAAACAATGCTACAAATATCCAAATGGCCCTCAGCAGGAAAAAGGTTCCCCACCCCTGACTATGCCATCCAGTAAAGGTCATAAAATTTTAAGCAAATATATTCCAAGTAGAGAAACATGATATACAGCATAGCAAGTATACATAAAGTGCAGGTTAGATTCTCACTGACCAATGGACACTGACATTGTTTCGTCCTTGTACATGTCAATTGTCTTGACTTTTGCTTTTCATTTTCCTCAATTTCCTATGTTCATGAAATTTCCTAGCCATGCTATTTCTATTTGCACAACATCTCTGTCACATGTTACAAGATGCTACAATCGTCTGTTCCACTCTTATACACATTTCTGACTTCATTATTAAAACCTCATCATTGTGAAAAGCTCTGTTGCCAGGAAACAGAATTTCAACAGGTTATGATGGCAGAAGGCATACAATGAGTTTGATTTTAAAGAGTTAAGGCTAGGTTTACACCATGTTTGTGTGTGCAGAGTGATGAGACTATTTCAAATATTCAGTCAAAAGCCCACTTTGTTTTGTTTTTATACTGCCGCAGGTCCACACATTTTCTCATCTGATAAAATGGACTGGTGCTAAGGTTTGTGGATAGAGTGCACGGATCCATTAATAAAAATAATGAAAATAATGTGTGAATAGCCCCATTGAATTGTATGCATCAGTATGTTAACAGCATATTGTAAGAAAAATAGGGTTGTGTGCACGAGACCTAACCTTTAGAATATGCATCAGTTACGATCAATGACATGTCTAAATTGACAATCTCCCATTCTCCTTGTACACTGATGAGCAAAAGGGTAACAATGTTTTGAACGTTTGACTTTCTGGCTCCATATCTCACCATCTACTACAGCTTTGAACGTGAGACTACCGATATTTTATAGGCAATGATCTTGGCTATCTCATACAACTATTCAGCATATGATTAGTTATGCACATTCTTCTCATGTAACTGCATTGTTACTGTTTTGCTCCTAAAATTCTAAACTTTATTTTTATCATTTTGTTAGCATTTTGTAAATCCACTTTTGGCTTTGAACACTGCCTGAATCCTTCTGGGCATGATCTCGATCAGATTAAAGCATGTCTTGACTGAAATCTGTTCCCAGGTCTCATCTACACATTACCAGTGTTGGTGCATACAGGTCAACTCACTTGGGTACGAATACAGCTTTTTCCTTCAACTCTACCCACAAGTGTTCAATTAGGTTGAGGTCTGGGGACTGTGAGGGCCAATCCAGCACCTTTACTTCATTGTCATTGAACCATTTCTTCACCAATCTCGATGTATGCTTCTGGTCGTTGTCCTGCTGGAACACTATGTTGTCCTTTTTATACCAATAGTACTCGAGTGTACAAAGTAATTCATCTTGTAGGATACTCACATATAGCTTAGCACTGAGATCACCATCAATCCCGATCAAGTATCCAATGCCTTTGGCTGTTAAACAACCCCATATAATCAGGCTTTCTCCACCAAACTTGACAGTTCCTTCAGTTTTTTTCGATCTGTTAACCCCCTTTTCCCTTATTTCTTCCAGACCCATTAGTGCCCGGTCTATTAACTTTCATCTCATCACTCCAAATCACCCGTTTCCAATCTTTTGCTGTCCATTGTTCGTACTTTTTTGCAAACTCAAACAGACGCTTCCTATGACGATATTAAAGTCAAAGCTTCTTCACCTTTTTCAGGCCACCATTCCAGACTTGTGTAATACACTTCGCAGGGTGCTTGCTTGGACATCTCTGATATCACTATTACAAAGCATATAATCCACCTCCACTGCCGTGTTTGTCGCACCAGAACTCATAGACCTTGTGATGAGCCAACTTGTTGACTCCGATAATTTGCCTGAACATCCTACTGTTGGCTTTGGAATGGATGGACGGACTTCATTTCCTATTCTTCCAGCTGTCATGGCACTCACATGATGCAGTTTGGCAATTTTCTTGGCCGAGATACCGCTATTGATGAGCTGGATGATGCCGTTTCTCTTTTCTTGGGAAATCTTCTTCATGGCTGCTCCCTTAATTTGAACCAGTGACCTTTTACGTGGGAATAAACCTAATAACACACTGAGCTATTAAGGAATGTGAGAACAGGTTGTAATTTGTAGTATACAAGAAGAAAAGGATTGTTCCGCCACAAGGAGCAAAACAGTAACAATGCAGTTACATGACAAGTATCTACATAACCAATCATATGCTAAATAGTTGCAAGTCCCGTTTATGTATGAGATAGCCAAGATGATTGTCTATAAAACGAGGGTAGTCTCACGTTCAAAGCTGTAGTGGATGGTGAGATATGGATCCTGAAAGTCAAAAGTTCAAAACATTGTTACCCTTTTGCTCGTCTGTATATATCCATTGAGGTATCCCCTCCTAGTGTGGCATTATAGACTAACTACGCTCCCTAAAATAAAGCAGTTTATTTTGAATATAATATTTGGTGTTCAGGGACCTTTCCTGGAGGATTAAATAAAAAAAACACACATCTAATATATAAAGCTGAGTGTAAGTATGTCCGCTAAAGGTATCCGCACCGTCGCATTTAAAATCAGGAAATTTTGCACAGCCGCCTCCTGTGACTCTGGGAACGTGATAAAATATGTTTTGAGTGAAAATGTTGACCCTGCGCTTTCTAATTATTTGCCAAAAAATATGCTTAGTAACCTAACTGCCAAACGACATGAGCCATTGTCTGTTGTGGCAGTTAGCCTGAATATTCATCAGGTTGCATATAGCATCCAATCAGAGCTCAGCTTCTATTTTGCTACAGGTCATTAATATGAGCTCTGATTGGTTGCTATAGGCAATGAAGGACAATCTTAGTAAAACACCGCTTATGTATAAGTTAATATGATTTCGATTTTGACGCTTAGCCAACGTTGTTGTAGAGGCCGATGTAACTCATATGACCTTAAGTGTATTTGTATACTAATTCTGTGGGGATTTATATACTGTCAATTAAAGACAATAATGCCCCGTAAGAAAAGGAATTCGATTGGACGATTGTCGTCTGATGCTAAGAAAAAAGCCATGTAAGGGGGCGGGTGATTATGGAAATCACTGTTAATGAGACGGGGTACTGTGTCACAAATAAAGGGTGGGCCACTGTGGAAGTCACTGTTAAAGGGACGTTCACTGTGGATGTTACTGTTAAGGGGGCAGGGGACTGTGGTGGCCACTGTTAAAGATGCAGCTGCTGTGGAGGTTACTGTTAAGGCATTAGAGTACTGTGAGATCACTGTTAAGGGGGCAGGGTACTGTGGCAGTCACTGATAAAGGGGCAGGAGCTGTGAAGGTCTCTGTTAAGGGGGCTGGGAACGGTGGAGGTCACAGTTAAGGGGACGATTCCCTATGGAGGTCAGTGTTAAGGGGCAGGGTGCTGTAGAGGTCAACCTTAAAGGGGCGGGCCCCTGTGGAGGTCACTGTCAAGGGGATGGGGTGCTGTGGAACTCTCTGTTAAAGGGGCGGGCTGCTGTGAGGGTCAAAGTTAAAGGGGTGGGCTGTTGTGGAGGTCCCATTTTAAAGAGGCAGAGAACTTTGGGGGGGTCAGTGTTAAGGGGTGGGGGCTGTGGAGTTCACTGTTAAGGGGACGGGGTGCTGTAGAGGTCACTCTTATGGGAGATACAGTTGATATATTTTAACGACACACAGAAACATTAAATGAAATAGATGAAATATACCCGTGCGAAGCCGGGTCCTTCTGCTAGTGTGTATATATATATATTTACACACTCACCTAAAGAATTATTAGGAACACCTGTTCTATTTCTCATTAATGCAATTATCTAGTCAACGAATCACATGGCAGTTGCTTCAATGTATTTAGGGGTGTGGTCCTGGTCAAGACAATCTCCTGAACTCAAAACTGAATGTCAGAATGTGAAAGAAAGGGGATTTAAGCAATTTTGAGCGTGGCATGCTTGTTGGTGCCAGACGGGCCGGTCTGAGTATTTCACAATCTGCTCAGTTACTGGGATTTTCACGCACAACCATTTCTAGGGTATACAAAGAATGGTGATGTTACGGTATAACCCGTTCGGGCGATTCCCCTGGAGAAGAGCACAGCAACCCACAATCACTCAAATCCACCGAACTAGAACCATACGAAGTCCTCCTTTCCTGGAACAGGCAAGAGAACATTCTGAGGTAGCAATTCCCCCCAAGTACGAGACAAGGCTCCGTATTGATGGTTAAACAGGAATTCCAATTTTATTGAGGGCTACCTGCCCGGTATTTATCCAGGTCTCCCACCTGGTGGACACTCCCCTAGGGGACCAGAAGGAAGAATGAGACACAGGGGATAAAGCAGCCAATCACACACAATGGGACAATAGGGACAACCACATCCAGTATATTCCTCCCCTCTGCCTGTGATACAATTACCCTACATGGGTTAATGTAATCATCACAGGCAGGAGAATACACAATGTCTTCTGTCCTAGAGACAACCGAGGAGTCATTCCATTATCTCTCAGGACAAAGGGAAATTGTCAATACACACGTGGGGACAATAGGACAGACATCACTATTCAATATACAATGTCCCACCCTTTACAGTAAATATAGACATGTAACATATCCCCAGATGGCTTGGATCTAAGCGCTCAATATATCCCAACAGCGCTCAGATGCCACAAACACAGTCAAGTCGCCATGGGGTTTAAGTTTAGCATGGGCTGATGAGAGGGCCCACAATCCTGGGGCAAGAGGCTAGCAATCTGTCCCCTTCAAAACCCAGTGGCGAGGTTGGTTTCGCCACAGATGTGAAAAGGGAAAAACATCCAGTATGCGGCAGTCCTGTGGGCGAAAATGCCTTGTGGATGCTAGAGGTCAGAGGAGAATGGGCCGACCAATTCAAGCTGATAGAAGAGCAACGTTGACTTAAATAACCACTCATTAAAACCGAGGTATGCAGCAAAGTATTTGTGAAGCCACAACACACACAAACTTGAGGCGGATGGGCTACAACAGCAGAAGACCCCACCGGGTACCACTCATCTCCACTACAAATAGGAAAAAGAGGCTACAATTTGCACGAGCTCACCAAAATTGGACTGTTGAAGACTGGAAAAATGTTGCCTAATCTGATGAGTCTCGATTTCTGTTGAGACATTCAAATGGTAGAGTCCGAATTTGGCGTAAACAGAATTAGAACGTGTATCCATCATGCCTTGTTACCACTGTGCAGGCTGGTGGTGGTGGTGTAATGGTGTGGGGGATGTTTTCTGGGCACACTTTAGGCCCCTTAGTGCCAATTGGCCATCGTTTAAATGCCACGGGCTACCTGAGCATTTTTTCTGACCATGTCCATCCCTTTATGACCACCATGTACCCATCCTCTGATGGCTACTTCCAGCAGGATAATGCACCATATCACAAAGCTCAAATAATTTCAAATTGGTTTCTTGAACATGACAATGAGTTCACTGTACTAAAATGGCCCCCACAGTCGCCAGATCTCAACCCAATAGAGCATCTTTGGGATGTGGAACGGGAGCTTCGTGCCCTGGATGTGCATCCCTCAAATCTCCATCAACTGCAAGATGCTATCCTATCAATATGGGCCAACATTTTTAAAGAATGCTATCAGCACCTTGTTGAATCAATGCCACGTAGAATTAAGGCAGTTCTGAAGGCAAAAGGGGGTCCCACACCGTATTAGTATGGTGTTCCTAATAATTCTTTAGGTCAGTGTATATATATATATATATATATATACACACACACACATCTGACTCATTTTTGTGAAGAATGGAAGCAGTGCACTCAGTTGAGACATTTATGTGCTTCTGACATAGTATTTTCTTATGATGAGCGATGCCTTCTTGCTGACAGCATACATCTGGTTGCTTTCTGCGTCGTGCTGTTACTGTTCTAGACTGCTGCTCAGCCGGATATGAAATGTGACTTCATTTTCAAGGTAATAATGGTTAAAATGTTTTATACCAGCTGTAATACAATAATAGAGTGCACACTGACAAGTCTTGCTAATTACCTATGTCTTTGTGCTAAGTGGCCTTCATTTAATCGGTTATTGCAAAGCTTATTTTCTGGCTTTGTTAGTGGGCATGAGGATTACATTGTTTAATAGGAGCTGTATGAGAGAACATTAGTGTGATTAAACAAACTGTTGCTGAAAACCACAAAACCAGAATATATACATATATATATATATCTATATATCTATATATATAGATATATATATACACACACACACACACACAGTGTCGGATTGGGCTGCCTAGGCCCCATCAGTAAATTTATTTTGGGGCTCACCGTACGGATATATTTTAAAATATAATAAATAGTCTAACAAGTTTTTTTATATAAACATAGGCTAGTTGAGGTGCTGTACATGGAATATCTGTATGTAGTGCAGTAAATCTACTGTGTTATGTGCCACTTGTGCAGGGGTGGGGAACTAGGGGCCCACCTTGCTCAGGAGCCCTCCGGTTGATTTCCCTGTATCCCTGTGGGCTAGTCCAAGCCTGTGTATGTATGTATATATATATATATATATATACACATACACACACAGTATCTCACAAAAGTGAGTATACACCGCACATTTTTGTAAATATTTCATTATATCTTTTTATGGGGCAACACTGAAGATGTGACCCTTTGGTACAATGTAAAGTAGTCAGTGCACAGCTTGTATAACTGTGTAAATTTCATGTGCCCCCATGTGCCGCTGGCAACAAAAGTGAGTACACCCCTAAATGAAAGTGGTCAAATTGTGCCCAATGAAACATTTTCCCTCCCCGTTATCATGTGACTCATTAGTGTTAAAAGGTCTCAGGTGTGAATAGGGAGCAGGTGTGTAAAATTTGGTGTTATTGCTCTCATACTGGTCCCTAGAAGCTCAACATGGCACTCAAGGAAAATAATTCTCTTGTTTAATCTTAGCTAAGATCTTCCAGGCTCTTTAGGAGTTTAGTTGCCCTTCTTTGTACTTTTTCTCTCCAGGGCATCCTTTTTATAAACTGGTGCCCAGAACTGAACCGTGCATTCCAGGTGAGGCTGTACCAATACTTTGTATAGTGGCAATATTACATCCTTGCTGTGCGAGTCCCTACCTCTTTTAATATAAGACAAAATTATGTTAGCCTTAGAGAAAGCTGACTGGCATTGCATGCTGTTATTTAGTCTATGATCTACTAATAAACCAAGATCCTTCTTAACCAGTGACTCTCTCAGTTTTACTCCCCCTAGGACATACGCTGCATGCAGATTATTATCCCCAAGGTGCATAACTTTATATTTATCTAAATTAAACCTCATTTGCCAAGTGGAGGCCCAAACAGTAAGTTTGTCCGTCAGCTTGTAACTTATTAACATCTTCCATAGACTGTACAGTATTACAAAGTTTGGTGTCACCTGCAAAAATAGAAACCGCACTATTAATCCTATCCTCTATGTCATTAATGAATAAATTAAATAATAGCGGCCCCAGCACAGAACCTTGGGGTACACCATTTATAGCCGTGGACCATTCAGAGTACGAATCATTGACCACAACTCTTTGGATATGATTGTGAAGACAATTTTCAATCCAATTACAAATAATATTTTTTAAACCAATAGACCTCAATTTACCCATCAGGCGTCTGTGTGGGAGAGTATCAAACGCCTTTGCAAAGTCCAAAAACACAATATCGACCGCCTTCCTCTGTCCAGGCTTCTACTCACCTCCTCAAAAAACAAATAAGGTTAGTTTGACAGCTTCTGTTCTTAGTAAAACCATGTTGGCTATCACTTATTATATTATTGACAGATAATCTTGTATGTAGTCCCGTAGAAGGCCCTCCAACATTTTTCCCACTATGGATGTTAAATTACTGGTTTATATTTTCCTAGTAAAGATCTAGCACCCTTTTGAAAATGGGCACCAAATTCGCCTTGCGCAAGTCCCTTGGTAAAATGCCTGTCATTAACCTGTTCACCACCAGCACTGTACATGTACGGTGCTGGAGCGATAATTAAATATGGCGCCCACTCCTATGTGCAGCGGGCACCATGGCCAGCAGGTCTCTGCTGTTTCATACAGCAGAGACCTGCGGCTAATTACCATGACGGCAATAATGCCGATCGCAGTAATTAAAGGCTTTAGATGCTGTGATCAAGCGAGATCACGGCATCTAAATGCGCAAAAACTCGGAAGCTTCCTACCGATGCCCCGTCGGGCCAATGTGGGCACCGATAGTTGCACTGAACACTGCGAGCTTCACTGACGAGGCTTTATGTGTTTATGCTGCAATTTTCATTTTAGCCACTAGATGCAGGCCAGGATAAGAAATGAGCAACTTCTACTTTAAATGTCATTTTAAAAATCCTAAATAGAATAAAATTAAAAATTAAAAAACATTATTTATAGGCTCATAAATGAGCTTCAAAATCATCACAAAATATATAAAAAATTAAATAAAAGTTTAAATCACCCCCCTTTTTCGTATAATAAAAAATAAATACCTAAATAACAATAACTATAAACATCATGGGTATCATCGGGACCGAAAACGCCCATACTATTAAAATATCTATATAAACTGCAAATTTTTTAAAAAGTTTGGTAAATGTGCTATTTTTTTTAAATAAAAATGAAATTTTTCAACTCTATTTTACCACTGTCATGAAGTACAATATGTGATGAAAAAACAATCTCAGAATGGCCTGCATAAGTAAAAGCGTTTAAAAGTTATCACCAGATAAAGTGACACTGGTCAGATTTGCAAAAAATGGCTGGGTCCTTAAGGTGAAATAGGGCTGAGTCCTTAAGGAGTTAAATTATGTCCCTACCAAAATAAAAACACTTAGCAAAAAAGAACCTTTGCAATAAACTATATGCAGCTATTTGCAATCTCTCAAACAGCCCATAGAATCACACTCAGCACCAACACTCCGGCTCTTTAACCGCGTACCGACCGCCTAACGCACGGATGCGTCCAGGCGGCAGGTTTGTTCCTCCTGGACGCATCCGCGTGTCATCTCGCGAGAGGCTAGATTTTCTGTGAACGCGCGCGCACGCGTGTGCTCGTTCACAGCAGAGCACAGCTCGGCAGTGATACTACAGCCTGCCAGCGATGATCAATCGCTGGCAGGCTGTAGATGTAAAATAAATGAAATCAAAGAGGTATATCAGACGCTGTTTTGTTAACAGCGTCTGATATACCTGCTACCTGGTCCTCTGGTGGTCCCATTTACTAGGATCAACCACCAGAGGACCATGTAGCTATGTAAAGTTGCACCAAACACTACACTAACCCCCCCACCCCCCCACCCTCACTTATTAACCCCTTGATAACCCCTGATCACCCCATATAGACTCCCTGATCACCCCCTGTCACTGATCACCCCCCTGTCAGGCTCCATTCACATGTCCATATGTGTTTTGCGGATCCGCGGATCCGCAAAACACGGACACCGTCAATGTGCTTTCCGCATTTTGCAGATCCGCACATTGCCAGAACTATATAGAAAATGCTTTTTCTTGTCCGCAATTGCGGACAAGAAAAGGACATGTTCTATATTTTTGCGGAACGGAAATGCAGACGCGTAAGTGCTGATCCACAATTCCGGACCCGAGCGGGACAAAGTCTGTCCCCATAGAAATGAATGGGTCCGCAATTCCTTTCCGCAAACAGAATTGTGGATGTGTGAATGGGGCATAAGGGTCCCTTATCACTGCCAGTTAGCTACTTGTTAGGTAGCTAGCGCCCAGCCCACCGCAGTCACTGACATTGACCGATGCGAATGAAGAAATCTGTGCCGTTCATTTTTTTTCTTTTTTTAGCCCAGAGGCTGAACGGAAAAAAAAAATCTCATTACCCGTATGCTCAATATAAAATGAATCGCAGAAACTCCTAATGCTGGCCATACGTGTAATAATTGCGGAGACCCTCAAATGCCAGGGCAGTACAAACACCTACATGTGACCCCATTTTAGAAAGAAGACAACCCAAGGTATTCCGTGAGGGGTATGGTGAGTTCATGTAAAATTTTATTTTTTCTCACAAGTTAGTGGAATATGAGACTTTGTAAAAAAAATATATATATATAAATTTCCGCTAACTTTTTTGCAGCCTGGGTGCGCAAAGGGGCCTAAATTCCAATGAGTACCTTTAGGTTTTACATGGCTGCTCACAATTTAGCCCCACCCAAAATGCCAGGACAGTACAAACACCTCACAATGACCCACATTTTGGAAAGAAGACACCCTGAGGTATTCGCTGAGGGCATAGTGAGTCCATGAAAATTGAACTTTTGTCAAAAGTTAGCGAAAGGGAGACTTTATGAGAAAACAATAAAAATCTATTTCCGCTAACTTGTGCCAAAAAAAATCTTCTATGAACTCGCCATGCCCCTCACGGAATACCTTGGGGTGTCTCTTCCAAAATGGGGTCACATGTGGGTATTTATACTGCCCTGGCATTTTAGGGGCCCTAAAGCGTGAGAAGAAAAATGCGTAAAAATGCGTCTCCTAAAGGTACTCATTGGTTTAGGTCCTTTGCACATCTTGGCTGCAAAAAGTGCACACATGTGGTATCGCCGTACTCAGGAGTAGTAGGTGTGCTTTAGGGTGTATTTTTACATATACCATGCTGGGTGAGAGAAATATCTCTGTAAATTGGACAACTTTGTATAAAATTTTTAAAAGTTGTCATTTACAGAGATATTTCTCACACCCAGCATGGGTATATGTAAAAATACACCCAAAAACACATTGCCCTATTTCTCCCGAGTACGGCGATATCACATGAGTGACAATTTTTGCAGCCAAGATGCACAAAGGGGCCCTAAATCCAATAGGTTTTAGGATTGCACAGGGCATTTTTTCGCATTTTAAATTCTCACGCTTTAGGTATTTATAAATGTGTTTACTGGTCTGGCATTGGAATTTGAGCCCCTTTGCGCATCTTGGCTGCAAAAAAGTGTCACACATGTGGTATCGCCGTATTCAGGAGAAGTAGGGAAATGTGCTTTGGGGTGTATTTTTACATATACCCATGCTGGGTGAGAGAAATATCTCTGTAAATTGACAACTTGCGATACCACATGTGTGACACTTTTTTGCAGCCAAGATGCGCAAAGGGGCCCAAATTCCAATGCCAGAACAGTAAACACATTTATAAATACCTAAAACGTGAGAATCCAAAATGCGTAAAAATGCCCTGTGCAATCCTAAAGGTATATGTAAAAATACACCCCACAACTCATTGCCCTACTTCTCCTGAGTACGGCAATACCACATGTGTGACACTTTTTTGCAGCCAAGGTGCGCAAAGGGGCCCAAATTCCAATGCCAGAACAGTAAACACATTTATAAATACCTAAAGCGTGAGAATCCAAAATGCGTAAAAATGCCCTGTGCAATCCTACAGGTATATGTAAAAATACACCCCACAACTCATTGCCCTACTTCTCCTGAGTACGGCAATACCACATGTGTGACACTTTTTTGCAGCCAAGATGCACAAAGGAGCCCAAATTCCAATGAGTACCTTTAGGATTTCACAGGGCATTTTTACACATTTGGATTCCAGACTTCTTCTCACGCTTTAGGGGCCCCTTAAATGCCAGGGCAGTATAAATACCCCACAAGTGACCCCATTTTAGAAAGAAGACACCCCAAGGTATTTCATGAGGGGCATGGCAAGTTCACATAATTATTTTTTTTTTAACAAGATAGTGGAAATTTATATTTTTTTTTATTTTTGTTTATTTTACAAAGTCTCATATTTCACTAACTTGTTACAAAAAATAAAATTTTACAAGAACTCACCATACCCCTCACGGAATACCTTGGGGTGTCTTCTTTCTAAAATGGGGTCACTTGTGGGGTATTTATACTGCCCTGGCATTTTAGGGGCCCCTAAAGCGTGAGAAGAAGTCTGGAATCAAAATGTGTAAAAATGCCCTGTGAAATCCTAAAGGTACTCATTGGAATTTGGGCCCTTAGCACATCTTGGCTGCAAAGTGTCACACATGTGTATTGCCGTACTCAGAAGATGTAGGGCAATGAGTTGTGGGGTGTATTTTACATATAACTCATGCTGAGTGTGAGAAATATCTCTGTAAACGACAACTTTTAAATTTTTTTATACAAAGTTGTCAGTTTACAGAGATATTTCTCTCACCCAACAGGGTATGTAAAAATACACCCCAAAACACATTGCCCTACTTCTCCTGAATACGGCGATACCACATGAGTGACACTTTTTGCAGCCTGGAGTGCGCAAAGGGCCCAAATTCCAACGAGTAATCATACATGAACTCACCATGCCCCTCCGTGAATACTTTGGGGTGTCTTCTTTCTAAAATGGTGTCATTTGGGGGTATTTATACTATCCTGACATTCTAGCACCTGAAGAAACATGACAGGTGCTCAGAAAGTCAGAGCTGCTTCAAAATGCCGAAATTCACTTTTTGCACCATAGTTTGTAAACGCTATAACTTTTACCCAAACCAATAAATATACACTTATTGGATTTTTTTATCAAAGACATGTAGAACAATAAATTTAGAGAAAATTTATATAGAAATGTAGTTTTTTGAAAAATTTTACAACAGAAAGTGAAAAATGTCATTTTTGCAAAAATTTCGGTAATTTTTGATTAATAGCAAAAAAGTAAAAATGTCAGCAGCAATGAAATACCACCAAATGAAAGCTCTATTAGTGAGAAGAAAGGAGGTAAAATTCATTTGGGTGGTAAGTTGTATGACAGACAATAAACGGTGAAAGTAGTGTAGTGCAGAATTGTAAAAAGTGGCCTGGTCATTAAGGGTGTTTAAGCTAGGGGGGCTGAAGTGGTTAACTCCACTTATTCACAAGCCACTTAGTGAAGCAAGCCCAGTGAGAGCAAAGTAATTTTTTAATAAAGTCATTTTTGAAAATTCTCTACAGAATTTAAAAAATTGCTTTTAAAATTCTAAGCTTTTTAACGTTCTAAAAAAATAAAATGACATTTACAATATTATGTCAAAATAAAGTAGACATATGGTGAATGAAAGTAATAATTATTTTATGAGGTATCACTACATGTCTTAAAAGCAGAGAAGTTCGAAAATTGATCATTCACTCCGTGTCTTAAAAGCAGAAAATTTTGAAAATTGATCATTTTTGATTTTTTTATAAATCAAGGTGAAACATCAACTCAAATTTTCCACTAACATGAAGAACAATATGTCATGAGAAAACAATTTCAGAATGGCTTAGATAAGTAAAAGCATTCCAAAATTATTACCATATAAAGTGACACGTCAGATGTGAAAAATATGGTTTGGTCATTAAGCCAATATATTCCAGTCAGGAACATATCGGAGCCCAAGGCACCCCATCATGGTATCTCAGTGTGGCAAGGGTCCTACCGCTAACCTACCTATAGTGTGTGAACATAGTCCAATAGGTGCCGAGGTCCGAACGCCCACATACCTCCATAGTAAGATCACTAATACAATGGGAGGGTAGGAGGAGGCTGCGAGCCCCACCTATAACAGTCCATGTGACACAGGCTACCAGGTGCACAGAATGCTACTAACGATAAACTATGGCACAGTCCATATATATCAAGAAAAAAAATCACAGAAGGAAGTGGCCTAAATAGGAGGAAGTGCTCAAAACCCCAAATACTGTAGCATGTTTATACCCAGGGGAGCTATCCCTCCGCATGTGATCTGCTGCTAACGGCAATCCCCAGCAAAAAATGCATACAATGGAGGATGTCGGCAGTTGACCACATGCACCACAAAAACATCCTACACGTGGAATGATGTGTGGATGAGAATATAAAAATCCATAAATCACTGCAAAACGTGCACCACAATAATATACAACTGACAATACTGGCTAAACCCTCACGCTGATGTTAAAAACTGAGACTTTAGCCAATATATTCCAGTAAGGAACATATCGGAGCCCAAGGCACCCCATCAAGGTATCTCAGGGTGGCATGGGTCCTACCGCTAACCTACCTACAGTTTGTGAACACAGTCCAATAGGTGCTGAGGTCCGACTCACAGCCAAGCTCCCACATCACTAATACAATGGAGGGGTAGGAGGAGGCTGCTCTAAAACATTCTATGCTAGTGTCTGCTGGTGAGCTGACGCTCTGATCTAGAGTGGAGCGAATATATACAATCTGGAGGAGGAGGAAGAGGAGGAGGAGGAGAAAACAAGATTCAACCATATACTCGTTTTTTGTGGTGGAAAAGGTACATGGGAATACATACAATAGATTGAGAACATTAAATTATACGAGTGTGGGATCACTCGTTTGGCAAGCCTCTCCATGGTGGGAGAAAGGGTAATCAGAGTGAATTCGGTTGACCAGACTCTTGGCTACAAAGAATGGATGAGAGGGTGGTGCTTAACTGACTGGAAGCATTATCTTCATTAATCCAACCAAGCAACTGTTCGCACTGGTCCGACTTGGACAGTAGTGTCCTGCGCTGCCCAGCTAAGGTGGACATGAAGCTGGGTATGGTGGATGTTTTTTTTTTTCTGGTGCACTGGCAGCAGGCATAGTTTTATTGCGCCCAGTACCACGGCCTCTGCTTGCACCATCAGCATCACGTCCACTTCCCCATGCCTTAGTGCTTTCCTTCTCCATATTAATGGTTTTGTCACTAGATGTGGCGCAGATTGTTTTACTGTCCACTAAAGACACAGTTTTCGGATGAAGGACAGTATATGTCACAGAATCCCACAGAATATGGACACCATATTAGGCACAGGCACTGTTTGCAGATATTCTACAGTATTGGTTACAGAACACCACAGACTATGGACACTATATTAGGCCCAGATTATTGGAATTTGTAATACAGACACTGTTTGCAGATGTTGTTCAGTATTTTTTACACAAAGCCACACACTATGGACACTAGATGTGGCCCAGATAATTGGAATTTGTAATACAGACACTGTTTGCAGATGTTGTTCGGTATTTTTTACACAAAGCCACACACTATAGACACTAGATGTGGCCCAGATTATTAAAGACAGTCTGCGGATGATGTACAGTATATGTCACTAATAGGTATAAGACAAAAATATCTTGCTGCTGTCAAACACCCACAGTTTTTGGTAGTAAAAACAGCAAATGTTTCTCCCTGCACTATCTGTCTCTTCCAAAGCACTGTCCCTGAGACTGCATGAGGTAAATAGATTGCTGCTCTAAAACACACACACACATAGTAGTCCTTAAAAGGACTTTTGGGTCTTGGAAAAGCTTTTTTAGAATAAAAACTGTGAAAATTGCTCCCTACACTGTCTTTCCCTTGCTACACTCTGCTTTCCCTGTCTACGTCTGATCCAAACATGCGTCATCGGGTGCTATATAGCACCTGATGACTTGGTCCGGCAAGCTAATCACTGTAATGCCAGCAGCCAACATGGCTACTGGCATTACAGTGAGGGCAGTACTTACCTGCACATTTATTGGCTGCTTAAAACCCACGAAACGTGCGGAGCAGGGACTCGAGCTTTGCGCTCGAGCACATGTGGTACTCGGTCGAGTACCGCCATGTGCCGAGCATAGCGATGTTTGAGCCGAACAGATATTTAGCCGAGCATGCTCGCTCATAACTAATAATCATGTCTGCCAGTTTCTGATTTTCATGTTTATGAATCCTTTTCATTGGGCTGGAAGAGGTTTCATCCTTGAAATCAGAATGGCAATATACCTTAGAATTCATACAAAACAATAAGTAAAAATAATAGCAAGAAGAAACTGGCCTTTTCAATGGCAGGTAGAATTGCACTAATAAAAATGTATTTTTTGCCAATGGTCAACTATATATTATGGAACTCCCCAAAAGAAATCATAGAATAATAAAGATAATTGAGAGCCATTTGTGGAATTTAATGTGGAGGGGATGACAACACCGTATGAAGTTGCAGTTTCTTCCGCACAACAAGGGGGAGGGAGGAGTTTCAGTCCCCGACATGCAGCTGTACTATCCGGTGGGCCAAATTAAGCAAATGATGGACTGGGGTAAATCAGCAATGGACAGAACGATAATAAATATATTGGGTAAAAACTTACTGAATGCCAATTGGTAGCAAGTGAGGGAAATGAATAAGATATGGGTGGAAATAAAGAAACTATGGGACATTAGTGGATATTATGATGGTACACCCACCTGGCAAAATATGTGGTTAAAAGAGTTCCCCAAATGCGGGCAATATAGCTGAATTTTTGAAAACCTTAAAATTACCCTCTCTTTCTTCGGCAGATATAGACCAACTTAGCGCCCCTATATGAATCTCGGAAATAGAGATGGTTATTAAAAACCTAAAACTAAACAAGTCACCAGGCCCTGATGGGCTTTCAAATGAGTTTTTTAAAACAATGAGCCATTTATTGTCCCCTCACCTACAAGCGACCTTCCAAACAGTTATGGATACCGGCCAAATTAGACAGGAAATGCTCCATGCCCTAATTGTAACCTTGCCCAAACCAGGGAAGACCCCTGATAAAGCAGAAAATTTTCGTCCAATATCACTCCTTAATGGAGATCTAAAAATTCTCTCAAAAATATTATCAAACATACTAATAGATATACTACCGAGATTTGTAAAAGAGAACCAGGTGGGATTAATCAAACACATGCAGACTAAAGATGGCACAAGGAGATTCATAAACCTAGTCCATCATGTGGAGCGCACTGGAACGCCTTCTCTGCTTCTCTCCCTTGACCCAGAGAAGGCGTTCGACAGGGTCCACTGGGGATACTTGGAAAAAACACTAGAGTCTTTTGGTTTCAGAGGCCCCTATCTTTCGGCAATAATGTAATTATACTCAAATCCATCTGCATCGGTACTCTCCTCTGGCTTTCTTTCACAAAGTTTTGGTATTACAAATGGCACACGACAAGGATGCCCCCTCTCCCCAATGATATTCGCCTTGACTGTGGAGCTACTAGCAGAAACAGTAAGAAATGATCCCCAAATACAGGGCATCCAGATAGGCCAAGTGTCTCACAAGATAGGCCTCTTCGCAGACGATATCCTACTTATATGTAAAAACCCGCTGGACTCACTTCCAGCTATAACTAAGGTGCTCCATAACTTTAGCAAGATATCATACTATAAAATATACCAAACCAAATCCTCTTTCCTGAATATGGGCCTCCCACAGAAAACTCAACTGCGACTTAAATCTCTCTACTCCTTCAAATGGGAAAATAAGGCTATTCAATACTTAGGACTTAATCTGAGTTACCCAGCACATAAACTATTTGAATCAAATTACTCCAATCTTATATCAGATATCAAAAAAGAATTGGACAACTTCAAAAGCCGAGGGGTCTCATGGCTTGGAAAGATAGCAGCCATAAAAATGTTAATCATACCAAAAATACTGTACCTATTTATAAACGTACCAATCAGTTTGCCAAACTCCTTTCTCCAAAAAATCCAATCTACCTTAATGGGTTTCATCTGGAATAACAAACCTCCTAGGGTCAAATCTGAGATTTTATACAAAGATTTAAAAATGGGAGGGGCGGGTTGTCCTTCTATAAGTTACTACTACTATGCTGTTATTCTGGCCAAGCTTAAATCTCTTTGGATAGGGAACATGTCACAACATTGGGTTTCCATGGAAACAAAAACACTAGGTAAAATCAAAATATCTGCGAAGCTTAGAGCAGCATCTTTATTTTACACACAAATAACCTCCACACATCCAACTATAGGAGCAATAATGGATACATGGTGGAGAATGGTAATCCCACGCAATTTATATATAATAAACATTCCCGATGAGGACATAGATGTTCTTGAAGCTCATATCCCAAATATTAACTTATCTACTTGGAAAGCTGAGGGAATCGAGACACTCTTTGATTCACTCAATGATAACAAATGCATCAGCTTTCAAGAGTTACAGAAGAAATATAATTTATCAGATTCTGAGACTTTCTCATACCTTCAAGTAAGGCATGCCATAAGTAAACTCTCAAAGCCTGAGGATTCACGCAATAACCCTTTGAAAAAGTGGTTATACCTACCATCAACATCTCACTCCAAAAAAGGGATATCCCATTGCTACAAAATCCTCATACAATCAGGTTCGGATCCACTGTCCACATATAAAGCCAAGTGGGAAACCTTACTTAACATCACTGTACCTGAAAATAGCTGGTTGGAAGCTCATGAAGTTATCTCTAAGATATACAGATGTTCTAGCCACATTGAGGTTTCTAGAAAATTATTTTATCAGTGGTATTTAGTCCCAGTCAGGACTGCCATATTCGGAAATGGAGTAGACACATGCTGGAGGTGTCAGGAAAAGGGCACCTTCCTGCACATACAGTATGGTGGGAATGTTCGAGGATTCGGGAGTTTTGGAAGAGAATTGGTAAGCTAATCTCCTATGTATGTGGCTTTCCTGTCATACTAAATGCATCCTAGGCACTTCTAAATCTAAATCCGAATCAATTTTCGATCTTTCACAAGACTATAGTCTTCCATATAATTATGGTGGCTAGAGAGCAGATTGTTCGTAAGTGGAAATCATCGAACATCCCATGCATAGCTAGAGTGATTCAGGGAGTGAATAATTGTTGCTGGTATGAATTCATGTTCGCCTCCTCTATGGGTTCAAGCACAAATTTCAGAAATAGATAGGACGTATGGCTCTCATGCAAACATAATAAGGTGGACATCTAGCAGCTGATCCGCAAGTCTACTTCTATTCTGAGTTTACACCAACAAATAAACTCACTATTAAAATAAAAGGTTCCCATAATAGAAGCTATTGGATCGACACATAAAAGTTCTATTTAAGTTATTACTTTATGTCTTTATTTCAAATTTGACTTATATTTATACAATATGTCATAAAATCTATATATTAATAACTAGTTTTATCGACAAGTGAATGCAAATCTATGTAACTTCCTTGTTTTAAATATGGAAAAACTTTGTATACAATCCTGTTTACATATCACCTATGTACACTTTTGCTTGCAATAAAAAATAAAGTAACAAAAAAAAAAAAGAGTTCCAAAATTTAGATTGGTTACACTGGTTAGGACAAAACCTTACCAAAAATAGTATTTTAAGTTTTCAAGAGATGAAGTCTAAATATGGCCTATCATATAAAGATGTTTAATCATATCCAGTTATCATATGCCATTACATCAGAAAAGAACCCCTCAATGGCTCAAAACAGGTACCAGAACCTATTAAAAGAATAATTAGGTTGGAGGGAGGTAGAGGTAGAATCTCAATTATATATAGGGATCTGTTCCATTTCAAAATGGGAAAAAATGGGAAGGAGTGATGGTTCCAATGAAGGAAACTCAATGGAATAAGGTCTTTCAGAACATGAAAAGGGTTTCGCCAAATCCAGCTCGCAGATTGACACAGTTCTTTGTGATACATTCTTTATATTGTTCCCCAGCAAAACTGACTAGGCTCTATAAGGGAAAAAAAATTTAATGTCTGAAATGCAGGGAACAAGGACCAGATGACGCTCATATGTTTTAGACATAGAAGCCCATTCAAGATTTTTGGGATGGGATATTGCTACAAATAGTGAACATTTACAAAATTAACATCCCCCACTCCTTTGCACTTTGTGTACTGGGTCAGGTGGATATTATCACCAAAGTAGGGCTCATGCAAACGATAGTATTTACTTTCCATGTCCGTTCTGGGTTTTTTGCGGACCGTAAGCGGAACCATTAATTTCAATGCGTCCATAAAAATAACGGAAGTTACTCCTTGTGCATTCCATTTTCGTATGTCCGCATGTCCATTCCTCAAAAAAATAGAACATGTCCTATTATTGTCCGCATTACAGACAAGGATAGGACTGTTCTATTAGCTGTCAGCTTTTCCGTTCCTCAAAATAAGGAATGCACACGGACGTCATCCCTATTTTTTGCGGATCCATTTTTCGCAAACCACAAACCACGGTTGTGTGCATGAGCCCTAAGAGAACAAAAGATAATTGGAAAACTATTATTTCAAGCAAGAAGGTGTATCGCTAGGAACTGGGTTAAGGATAAACCTCCAACAATTGAAATGTGGGTGAGGGCAATTAACTGTGCTATTTATTGTGAAAAAATAGTCATATAACTGAAAATAAAATTTTATCTTTTAGGCAAACGTGGAGGGAGTGGGTGGGAGTAAGGAAGGAGGAGGGAGACAGAAGACAACTAATCGAATACAAAATAAATAATGTAAATGGAACTCCCCTTCTTTATTTTATCTTTTTTTTTTTTTATGGAAGATGAGTGTATACAACTGTTGGGAGGGGTGAGAGGGGAGGAAAATGTATTATGAGAAGATGTTAAAATGTATATCTGGCAAAGTTGGTGTACTACCTGTGAAGGGGGTTTGCCATCAGCTATATACTCTCTGCATCTTATAGTACTTTCTAGTACTGGTTCTAGTACTTTCGGATAGAACCAAATCCATCCACTAGATAGGAACTCAGGATGTAACTAGGGAAATTATATTGTTTTAACTGGAGAATTTCAAGGGGCAGTGCTTAGAAATATGAAATCATTTGGAATGGGTGGCTGGATATGTCCAGATAGGTGGCCGCAATATAAAAGAGAGAATGTGGGGAGAAGATCTGAAAGGGGAATCAGGGATTTTAGATGGCTGATGGCCCCTCCCCTATTCGTTTGTACTTATGTTCGAATACTAATTGTATGTTTTTCTGTGTTTAGTATTATGTTTTGTACTGAGGGACACTCTCTAACTCTTATTGCAAGAGAGCTGGGATGTTATAAGTCTAACGGACATCTTTAAATATCTCTGGACTGCATTGACGGTCTGTGGGTAGATGGAGGGGGGGGGTTGAGTGGGGATTGATCCTTGGGTAGAATGTACATATATTTCCTTTTGTTAAAACTTAATAAAGATTAAGAAAAAAAAAACAATAGCAATGGTAGCAGGTGACATTAACCATAAAGTTCAATACACTATACAAAACCAAAGGCAAAATCATCACACAACCAATATCAGTAAATTATTCCTGATAAACAAATGGCTACATTTTGGTTTAATGACAGTAGGTAGGGACAGACAAGAACACTGAGCCCTGAAGCTTGTACTCAGCCAACGTTCCCTACCTATTTGAAGTACAATCCCTACATAGCTAGACTGCAACTGGCTGATGGTACTGTTAGAGATGTGTGAATTTTATTCTATGTTTGTATCTTTTGGACTCTTACTGGTTAAACTTTTCTTGGAAGCTGTAACAAACTTCTTCTTCTCCTCCAATCTCAGGGGGGCCTCCCCTCTCCCTTTCTCTGCTGTTCCAGTTGTCTGTCTATGCAAGGCCATGAGGAGAGAGGGGGTGAGGGGACAGTGTGGTGTGGGGGTTTGCTCTGGTAGGCAGATGGTAGCGGTGGCAGTATAGAGGCTCAGGAGACAGGCTTTGTGTCCACACCGTGCTCTTTTATTCACGCCAGTGCATCACATCAAAACTGTGCAATTCACACCACAGCAAAGTTCATAAACCCCACCTCCCACAACGAAGTCCCAAACGCAGCCGGCGTCTTGGTGCCTGTTCACACAGTCTCTCACATCCGTGATCAGTACTACACCTTGTCGTGGGGCGGGTTTGTCCAAGTTCGTACAAGTTAGACAGGCCACGTGTCGGCCTGGACAAGGGAATGGCTCCGGCCACAGGATCCCTTCTTTTGGCCCTTCCCGGAGCCTGCAGCAACTGGGCAGTCTTTGTTAGCAGAGCGGACTACAGAGCTCAGCCCGACCATGCGATCAGCCTCCCGTACAGCCTCCTGCAGTGAGGCAGGAGAGCACACTTCATCCCCACAGTCAGTGAGCATCAAACTTATATTCACAGCCCTGGGTGTAGCAGGAGGACCACACCCACCGAGCATAGTGAAGGATTAACTCCTTCCCTACCCAACTAAGGCCAGAGATAACCAACCTGCCAGGATCAGTGTAGACTGACACCAACAACCGAATCCCGTCCAGCCGTTGTGGTCCGTGGGGAACAGACACCCACCCTGCTCTTTGCCTGTTTCCAGTAAGAGCCGGCCCGGACCGCTGTGTGACAGCACTCACTGCTGACAAAACACAAAAGACCCGGCTCTTACTCCACCGGGGCCACGACCCCCGGTGGCACGTATCTTCCACCCACTACCACTCCAGACACTCTCTTACAGTGGGTATTGTTTGTCTTCTATCTCCCCACAGGTGCTTTGAAGAAGATGTGTGCACTGTGAAAGGGTGCCTAAGCCAATCACGTAGCTTGATGATATATACACACATATTATTCACTGCCTATAGTGAAGCACTTCCTTGAAGTGTCACATATGACGTATGCAGTATTATTGTTAGGATAGCCACCATTATAAGATGGTGGACACTTAGATGTTTACATTAAGTTCACATTCCAAAGTAGTGCACAGTGCGCAGATGCTAGAGCGTTATCTCTTCTTCTCTTATCTATTCTTCCTTTGTAACCAATGAAATAATGCTTGAGCGTCAGGAGAGGACCGCCCTCTTCTGAAGATGTATAATTGCTTTTACTTTTGGTAATAAAGGTAGAGATTGCCTTGACCAGCTATGTGTCAGCGTCAAGTCTTTCAGTCACACGTGGATATTAACCCCTTGGGGGTACCTTGATTTGGAGCACCAGAGTGCATCTTAATGCTCTGATTAGAATGTCTTCAACAGTACCCACGCTATGTAAGTGCAGAGAAGGACTAACGAACAAAGACAAACACAATATAGAGTAGTATGTAAACGGTTCAAAACCAATCGGGGTATGCAGTACCAAACGAGAAACAAAGACAGACTACACAGTACCAAATGAGAGACAGAGAGTGGTCAGAAGACTAGCCGGGGTCAGCAGCACGAGCAATCAAAATAATCACAGGAGCAAGAACACTAGTGAGTCAAAGACTACCACTGGCACTGGTGTATGGCCAGAAAGAGGTTTAAATAGAGCGCCAAGTCACTGGATCAGAACCTGATAGGTCCATGATTTGGGGCTACATTAGTCAGAAACACTAGCACAGTAATTGAGCAGCTGAGCAATCAGCCCAGTGCTAATCTGTCCCAACACACACCCGCTGCGGGGATGAACAGCATTGCTAAGGATGCGGTTACATCATGTCACTACCAGAGCTTTGAGACGTTCTCACAGCTCTGTTTCTCCACCCCTGTGATGATGTAACTACTAGAGCTTTGAGACGTTCCCACAGCTCTGTTTCTCCGCCCCTGTGATGAGGTCTTTACTTTCTGTTTCCTTCCTCCCAGCTGTCCCTCCTGTGTTTGATTGCTCTGCCTTTAAATCACCTCTCTTCCTTTGTACGTGCGGATTATACTACTTCATTTGACCTGTATCGCTCGCTTGAGTATCTTCACTGGTGTGATATCTTTTCTGGACCTGTGTTCTGCTGAAGCAAGTACTTCGGACATTGTCTGCTGACTTTGGATCTGTTTTCACTGCTGCTGCAGCTCCTTCAGTTAAGTGTGCAGACATTGTGTGTTTCTGTTTGTTTTGCTGACTGGATCCGAGCGACCCGGTTCCGTCCATATACTGAGCAGGGCACCGGTGGCCGTGCCCCTTCCACTACTGTAGGGGTTACAGTGGTCATCAGCCTTAGGTACGCGGGCATGTCTCGATCCACCATCTGGATCTGGACATGGGCTTAGCAGCATAGGGAGAGCTTTTAGGGTCTGACAGGGGTCACCCTTTATGTTCCCTAGTTTGGGTCCGGTCAGTAGCTAACTCACTGTGTATGCTCTTGTTGCTCACATACAGCCGTGACATTATAATCCGCCCGAAACCGTCCTTTTTGACATGGATCCGCTTTCTGACCTGGTTGACCGCATGCAGGGTCTTTCTTTGGAGGTAGCGGATCTCCGTCAATCTATGATTCAGCTTCAAGCATTGGGCTCGGCTCCGGCCCATGGAGTCTGTTGCGAGCCAAAGGTCTCACTTCCGGAAACGTTCTCCGGGGGCAGTGAGAATTTTGTTCGCTTCAGAGAGGCATGCAAACTCCATTTTTGCTTGTGTCCCCGTTCCTCTGGTAATGAGGAGCAGAGGGTGAGGATTGTCATCTCCTTGCTCAGGGGTAATGCTCAGACTTGGGCTTTTTCACTGCCATCGGGGATCCCTCCCTTCGATCCACAGAAAGATTTTTGTGGCCCTGGGGCAGATATATGATGACCCGGATCGTGTTGCTCTGGCTGAATCTAACTTACGTTTTTATGCCAGAACAAACTGTCTGCTGAGCTTTATTGTTCTGAATTTCGGAGATGGGCAGCTGATTCAGGTTGGAATGATGCTGCACTCCGGAGTCAGTTCTGTCATGGTCTCTCAGAGAGATTGAAAGATGCGTTTGCTTTCCATGAGAGACCAACATCTTTAGAGTCTGCCATGTCATTGGCGGTGCGCCTTGACAGGCGTCTAAGAGAAAGAAGCGAGACCTCTCGGTCCAGCCATTGTCACTCTAGGGGCAGTGGTGCGGACTCATTCAGTGTGCAGGGGTCTCATCCTGTCTCGGTCCCCTCTGAGGAGGAGCCTATGCAGCTAGGTCGACTTGCCCCTGATAAAGGAGGATTTAGTCCTCAGAGAATGGTGTGTTTTTGTTGTGGGGGCATTGGTCATTTGGCAAATGTTTGTCCCTCTAGGAGATTCATGAACTGTACTAAGAGTGATAATAAGAGAAAATCCTCAAAGGAAAATCATCAAACTCTGCTTCATCTGCTACCTTGGGCAAAGTTGATGTAGGAATTGGGGCTTTTCCTCTGACCTGCAGTTCTCGTTTTCTCCTTTCTGCCAGGGTGGCGCTAGAGAGCAAAGTCATTTCTTGTGAAATTTTTGTTGATAGTGGAGCGGCCGTCAATCTTATTGACACTCAATTTGTAGCCAGGCATGGTTTTCGGGTTTGCACATTAGAAAAAGATATACCTGTTTTTGCCATTGACTCTGCTCCACTCTCACAGAGATCCCTGAAGGGCATTGTTCACAATATCCGGTTAGCTGTAGGTGACACTCATGTGGAGGATATATCTTGTTTTGTCCTTAACGGATTGCCTACTCCTCTAGTGTTGGGGTTACCCTGGCTCACTAAACATAACCCCACTATTGATTGGCAAGGAAGGCAAATAAATGAGTGGAGTGAGTTTTGTAGAGAGAATTGTCTCACAGCGACTTTTGCAGAGGTATCTACTAAAACTTTGCCATCATTTCTCTCTGATTTCTCGGACGTGTTTTCCGAGAGCGGTGTGCAGGAGCTACCTCCTCACCGGGAGTTTGACTGTCCCATTAACCTCATTCCCGGCGCCAAGCTGCCAAAAGCACGCCTGTACAATCTCTCACAACCGGAGAGAATCGCAATGCGAACCTATATCTCTGAGAGTCTCGATAAAGGGGCATATTCGTCCCTCAAAATCACCGGTCGCCGCGGGTTTTTTGTTAAAAAGAAAGATGGCTCTCTGAGACCTTGCCTAGATTTTAGGGAGCTGAACCGTATCACGATTCGCGATCCCTATCCCCTTCCTCTGATCCCAGACCTCTTCAACCAAATTGTTGGGGCCAAGGTTTTTCCAAATTGGATTTGAGAGCGCGTACAACCTGGTCAGGGTCAGAGAGGGGATGAATGGAAAACAGCCTTTAATACCCCCGAGGGGCATTTCGAGAATCTCGTTATGCCTTTTGGCTTGATGAATGCTCCGGCCGTCTTTCAGCATTTTGTTAACAGTATTTTCTACCATTTAATGGGGAAATTTGTATTGGTGTATCTTGATGATATTTTGATTTTTCCCCTGATGTTCGGACTCATCAGGATCATCTTTTCAGGTTCTGCAGATTCTGCGAGAAAATAAATTATGCGCCAAGCTGGAGAAATGTGTGTTTATGGTATCGGAGATTCAATTTCTGGGTTTTCTCCTCTCTGCTTCTGGTTTTCGCATGGATCCGGAGAAGGTCCGTGCTGTGCTTGAGTGGGAGCTTCCTGAGAATCAGAAGGCATTGATGCGCTTTCTGGGTTTTGCAAACTATTACAGAAAGTTCATTTTGAATTATTCCTCTGTTGTCAAACCCCTCACTGACATGACCAAAAGGGGCGGATTTTTCCTCTTGGTCGGAGGAGCGCTTGCAGCTTTTCTAAGATTAAAGAGAGTTTTGCGTCTGCTCCCATCTTGGTGCATCCCGATGTTTCCTTACCTTTTATTGTTGAGGTGGATGCTTCCGAGGTGGGTGTGGAGTGCGGTTTTGTCCCAGGGTCCGTCTCCTTCCAAATGGCGACCCTGTGCCTTTTTCTCTAAAAAACTCTCACCGGCAGAGAAAAACTATGATGTGGGAGATAGGGAATTGTTGGCCATCAAGCTGGCTTTCGAGGAATGGCGCCATTGGTTGGAGGGCCAGGTACCCTATAACCGTTTTTACCGACCATAAGAATCTGGCGTGCCCAGAGTCGGCCAAGCGTATGAATCGAGACAGGCCAGATGGTCTCTGTTCTTCTCCAGATTCAATTTTGTCGTTACATTCCGCCCTGGGATCAAAAATGTGAAGGCTGACGCTCTCTCTCGCTGTTTTCCGGGAGGAGGAAACTCCGAGGACCCGGGTCCCATTTTGGCGGAGGGGGTAGTTGTTTCTGCTCTGTATTCTGATTTGGAGGCCGAGGTCCAGGCTGCCCAGACTGAGGCACCTGCCCGTTGTCCTTCTGGAAAGTTGTTTGTGCCTCCTGAGTTACGTCACAAACTCTTCAAGGAGCATCATGATACGGTTCTTGCTGGTCACCCGGGAGTAGAGCCACGGTAGATCTCATTGCTCGGAGATTTTGGTGGCCGGCTCTTCGTAAGTCGGTGGAGGGTTTTGTGGCTGCTTGTGAGACGTGCGCTCGCGCTAAGGTCCCTCGTTCACGGCCTTCAGGTCCCCTTCTCCCCTTACCCATACCTTCCCGTCCTTGGACACACCTGTCCATGGACTTTATCACGGATCTTCCTCGTTCCTCAGGGAAGTCGGTGATCCTGAGTGGTGGTGGACCGTTTTAGCAAGATGGCACATTTCATACCCTTCCCTGGATTGCCCAATGCTAAAACGTTGGCGCAAGCTTTTGTCGACCATATTGTTAAATTGCATGGCATTCCCTCTGATATTGTTTCCGATAGAGGCACGCAGTTTGTGTCCAGATTCTGGAAGGCTTTCTGTTCTCGCCTGGGGGTTCGGCTGTCCTTCTCTTCTGCTTTTCACCCGCAGTCGAATGGTCAGACTGAGCAGCGTCAATCAGAATCTGGAGACATATTTGCGCTGTTTTGTTGCAGAGAACCAGGAGGATTGGTGTTCGTTTCTCCCTCTTGCTGAGTTTGCTCTGAACAACCGTCGTCAGGAATCTTCTGATAAGTCACCATTCTTTGGTGCATATGGGTTCCATCCGCAGTTTGGGACATTCTCGGGAGGGGCTCCTTCTGGTTTTGCCTGAGGAGGAGAGATTTTCCTCGTCTTTGTCTACCATTTGGCAAAAGATTCAGACTAATCTAAGAAAGATGAGTGAGAAATATAAGCGTGTGGCTGATAAGAGGCGTGTGCCTGGTCCGGACCTGAATGTGGGTGATCTGGTGTGGTTGTCTACAAGAAATATTAAACTGAAGGTTCCCTCCTGGAAATTGGGTCCCAAGTTTATTGGGCCTTATAAAATCTTGTCAGTCATCAATCCTGTTGCCTTCCGTCTTGATCTTCCACGGGTTTGGAAGATACATAATGTATTTCACAGATCTCTCTTAAAACCATATGTCCAGCCCACGGTACCCTCCTCTTTGCCTCCTCCTCCGATTTTGGTTGATGGCAATCTGGAGTTTGAGGTTTCCAGAATTGTGGACTCTCGCATTGTCCGCGGTTCTCTTCAGTACCTCGTTCATTGGAAAGGTTATGGTCCTGAGGAGAGGATGTGGGTTCCGGTGTCGGACATTAAAGCCACTCGCCTCATCAGGACTTTTCATAGGGCTCATCCTGAGAAGGTGGGTCCTGGGTGTCGAGTCCACCCGTAGAGGGGGTACTGTCACTACCAGAGCTTTGAGACGTTCTCACAGCTCTGTTTCTCCACCCCTGTGATGATGTAACTACTAGAGCTTTGAGACGTTCCCACAGCTCTGTTTCTCCGCCCCTGTGATGAGGTCTTTACTTTCTGTTTCCTTCCTCCCAGCTGTCCCTCCTGTGTTTGATTGCTCTGCCTTTAAATCACCTCTCTTCCTTTATGCGGTGCGGATTATACTACTTCATTTGACCTGTATCTCTCGCTTGAGTATCTTCACTGGTGTGATATCTTTTCTGGACCTGTGTTCTGCTGAAGCAAGTACTTCGGACATTGTCTGCTGACTTTGGATCTGTTTTCACTGCTGCTGCAGCTCCTTCAGTTAAGTGTGCAGACATTGTGTGTTTCTGTTTGTTTTGCTGACTGGATCCGAGGCGACCCCGGTTCCGTCCATATACTGAGCAGGGCACCGGTGGCCGTGCCCCTTCCACTACTGTAGGGGTTACAGTGGTCATCAGCCTTAGGTACGCGGGCATGTCTCGATCCACCATCTGGATCTGGACATGGGCTTAGCAGCATAGGGAGAGCTTTTAGGGTCTGACAGGGGTCACCCTTTATGTTCCCTAGTTTGGGTCCGGTCAGTAGCTAACTCACTGTGTATGCTCTTGTTGCTCACATACAGCCGTGACACATCACCAAGGAGCGAGGCTCAGCAGTGCGTCTCTCCCAGAGCGGCCGTGCCGAGGCTGAGGGCAGCACCACTGGAGCCTCGACAGGTAAGTTTATTACATTTGGTTTTATTTAATTGGATTTCCTTTTATTAAATATTTATATTTGAAAACAAAGGTTATATTTTTTAGTATACCTTCTCATAGAAAATATCACATTTCCACTACTAAGCATTCAATCAATATACAACAGGGATAATATTTAAAACAGAGTAAGCCGAGTGAATCCTGAGAAATGAGAATCAGGATCAAACAGCCAATTACTCATGGCCATGGGAGAAAAAAGGGTAAAATATGTACAGCATGCATTTTTCATTTCTCAGGGTCCTAAAAGTGCAGGAAATGTAATATTAGCTTTTCATTGTACTGGAATCAAGACGGAATTTTTATCTTCCCTTCCATAGGTGGGATGGGATTATGACTAGAGAATAAAAGGTATAATGTTCTAATGTACCATGTTATTAATATTAGAGATGAGGGAATTCTGCTGTCAATTCATTCTTTAAAAAGTGAATTACTGATTGCTTGTAAATTGTAAGCTTGGTGAACCAATTCCACAGTTTTCAATGAATATACTGTGATCCCTCAAGATACAATGGCCTCAGGATACAATATTTTCCACATACAATGGACCCATCGTAAGTTGAAACTAGACTCAACATACAATGCTTCAGACTCAGATCCAACCAATAAAGGCCACTTCTCTGGTGAAATAGCTGGATTAGTTGCTAGTTAGCAGCTGTTCCTGACTGTTATATGTAAGGACTTGTTCTATCAGTCTTAGTTATCTGCTTATTTTTCTTAAATCTTCATTTTCTCTTATCTTGTATGACATTTTGGGGCTTTGGAAACGATTACTCAACTTACAATGGTCCTCCTGGAACAAAATAATATTGTATCTTGAGGGACTTCTGTATACCTAAAAGAATGCACCGTATATTTCTTTGCACTTATGCACAGAGCCATTCACTTTATATGGCACCGTAATATGGCATCATAGAGGTGCAAATCACTGAACTTAACAGGCAGGAGTCAGTATTCCAATATGTAAGTGGGCAGGAATCAACAGATTTCTCACAGAATGGCTACCTATAAAATGTAACCTTTATTATACTGCTATTAAAATTAAAGTCTCCCATTGTTAAAGATACATAAAACACAACAAAACCAACAGCGCTGGGAATGGGTTAAATTCACCTTACAATCACCCTATGTAACTAATAGCCCTGCCTATTAAAGATAAAATGATCCCATATCAGGAAACTTCTATAATTCCCTAGGCAGGTCCTGATATGATCGCTATATGTCTCATATGTGATTACCTTATATGTCCTATGACACTACTGGATCATGAACTTTATGTGATATAATACCAATAAAAATCATTAACACGCAGGTACAAAACACTGTGTGCCGCAATTATCTACTACTAAGCCTGGCATTGCTCATGTGGTTGATGGAAACTTGTGTAACCCATGTAGATATAAACAAGCAACCAGCTGAACATGTGATGGAAATGGTCACATCCAGGATTACAGAAAGTGAGACACGCGTGCATAGAGATCCATATGATTGGTTACGCTGGGCAGTCAACCTAAAACAGACCATCCATTTCTTGTTTGGATAGCTGCCAAAATACATAATGGCCATCTTGTATCTCCACGACACATGCGCTTATCTAACTAGTGCATAACTCATAGTGATGATAGCCAATCAGGCAGCAAATAGCGCAGTGAGGTAACAGGTGGGGCTCACAAAAAGGAGACATAAAAAAAGAATAAATCACATAGTGGTGTCTCTTGTATATCATAAAAGGGGAGCACTACCAGTGAATTAGTGAATATATACTGGAAAAGACTGCATTAAGTTAGGAAGTAGGAATAAGGGAAGGATAAGGGGAGGGGGCCTATGGGTGTCACGGACGTACAAAGACATACGTACGTTCTCCTGTGAGTGGCAAGAGATTTTTGAGACTGGCGACACATGGTTTTATTTGACATGTTTACCTTGTGGATCAATAGGTGTCTGTGTTGTTTCTGGTACTGGCCACATCCTTAACCTCCAGGTGTTGCTACAGTGGTCATTTAACTTTCCCTATTTATAGTTGTTTCTCCCACAATGCTGTGCTTTTTATAGCTTCAGTTGGACCTGTGGATAGCTGATGTTTGGATCTCAGCTGAGTTCCTCGTGCTGCCATATCTTACCTTTCCCTTTTGTATTTTGGCTTTTCTGTGTGTTGCATTTCCTTTTGTATTAGGCCTTAGGTAGACTCCTGTTCATCCTTCCTTTTGGAGGAACAGGTTGTCTCATACCTGCCATTAGTACCAGGGCCCTTTAGGGTTAGATAGGACTTTAGGTATTCATGTGTATGAACTCACCTATCTCTGGGGTCTGTTCATACTGGTAGTCAGTCAGGCCTTTGGTCAGAGTTTTCACTAGGAGGTGTCCATCTTCCTTCCCTAGTTTTCAGGCCTTATGTCCTTTCCCCTTTCCCTCCTATGTTTGGTGTGGGGTTCCCTCCCACACAAGAGCGTGACAATGGATCAATGGGTGACAAAAAAGGAGGGAAGGCAATAGGCACTGGTTATCTAGTGTCTGAGTGGGGGGGGGCAGATCTACAGTAGTCTGTCAAACCTAGTAGAAATTAAACCAAAAAAGGAATTCTCCCAACCATTCATCCCCCAGTATAACAGGCCAGCATCATATTATATTTATCGAGCAAAGCTAGATGAAACATGTAAAATCGATCCTCTCATTTAATCCTTCTGGAGCAATGGTTCCTAACCGATAGATCCATTTACTATTGCGAGTATTGTGATACTCAATACTACGCAAAAAAAAATGTCTAGCCCATAATAGAACAGTCCAACCCAATTTTTGGGGACAACATGACAAAAAAATGGCGAATCGTGCGGTTTTTATATTTTTTTTTCTGTTACGGCGTTCAGAGCATAAGATATATTTTTTTATATTTTAATAGTTTCGAATTTTGCTGACATGGCAATATGTAATATGTTTTTTTTTATTGTTTATATATTTTATATGTAAAATTGGGAAAGTTGGTTATTTACACTTTTAATATGTTTTTTTAACTTGTTTTTAAACTTTTTTTTTTAACAACTATTAGCCCCCTTAGGGGCTAAAACCCTTGTCCTATTCACCCTATTAGGACTCTATTAGGGTGAATAGAACTTTACACTCTTCCTGCTGCCCTGTGCTTTGTGCACAAGGCAGCAGGAAGCTTACCATGACAGCCAGGGATGACTTCAGCTGGGGCTCCGATTGGAAGCTGCCACTGCACCACCACTGAGGAGGGGAGGGGGGACCCATGGCCACTGCCACCAATGATTACAATACTGTGGTTGGGGGGTGCACTGCGACACCAATGATTATAATACTGGGGATTATAATACAAATGTAGGCTGCGGGTGCCGGCCTTATCACATACCCGGCACCTGGCCTCAATGACAGGGCGATGCGATCCCCATCAGTTAACCCCACAGTGACCAAAGCCCCTTCCCTACTAATTCACTGCTATTCCCATTGGTGGCAGCGGCAGCCACTTCCCAATGGGGAGGGAGGGACTTCCTCCTTCTCTACTGTGCTACTGAGGAGAACATGGTGCACACTGGGAGAGGCGCGTGCCATGTTCTCCAACTGATACTAGGCTGCACAGTAGCGCAGCTTAGTATTGGAAAATAGCAAATCCCAGTATCAAATCAATCCAGGTGTAAAAGTATTGATTGGGTATCGATAGTTCGACACCTGGTGCAACCCTAATCACAGTACAACAATTCACTAACGAGCAAGCTTTATACATTCGATCACCCTTCATATTGGAGACAGTGGATCCTGTTTTAATAAAAGGACATGCTTTGCAAAGTCCACATCAAAATGTTTTAACAATCCTATTTGTCAGCCAGGTCTTTTTTCTGGGGGATCAAAGTGACTATTTACTGTACAATTCTGTCACTGATTTTCCGGCTCCTTCTAAATGTGATTGTTGGAAATTCTGTTATCTTATCTCATAAATCTGTGTTGGATATAACCTTCTCAGGACCGCCTAACCGTCCGGCGGGCGGTCCTGTTGTTGTGGCAGGACGCATCCGTGCGTCAACTTGCGAGACTCGCTGTGAACGCGCGTCTGCGCACGTTCACAGCAGCGTACAGCACTGCAGTTACACTGCATGTAAAATAAATTAAATCAAACAGGTATATCAGATGCTGTTTTGTTAACAGTGTCTGATATACCTGCTACCTGGTCCTCTGGTGGTCCCATTTGCTGGGATCGACCACCAGAGGACCAGGTAGCCCTGTAAAGTAGCACCAAGCACCACACTACACCCCCCTGTCACTTATTAACCCCTTTGAACCCCTGATCACCCATATAGACTCCCTGATCACCCCCCTGTCCTTGATCACCCCCCTGTAAGTCAGACACAGGCAGCTAAAGTAAGTGCACCAATCACCACACATTATATCAACATTCCCTCCAGTGAGCAGAGGCTATAAGTATATTTATTTAAGTTGATATATTGTGGTTACTCTTGGCTCCTGGATTAGATCTAAAACTTAGCTTTTATTAACTTCTTAACTATTCACTCTATGTTTAAAAGTAAATGCCCGCTTGCCTGACTGGCTATCACTATCACTATATCTTGTGGAGTAGAACTCCATTACTATTAAGGGGGAGAATCGCGCGCACTATCTCCCCTTTACTGGTTTATGTGAATGCAGGTATAGCGGTCATATGTTTAAAAACACTGCACACTATCCCCCTATCCCCCTAGTGTTTTTAAACATATGACCGCTATACCTGCATTCACATAAACCAGTAAAGGGAGATAGTGCGTGATTCTCCCCTAATAGTAGTGGAATGCTACTCGCAAGATATAGTGATAGTGATAGCCAGTCAGGCAAGCGGGCATTTACTTTTAAACATAGAGTGAATAGTTAAGAAGTTAATAAAAGCTAAGTTTTAGATCTAATCCAGGAGCCAAGAGTAGGCACAATATATCAACTTAAATAAATATACCAATCACCACACCCACCTTGATCACCCCATGTCACCCCCTAATCACCCCTGTCACCCCCCCTGTCACTAATCACCACCCTGAAAGGCTCATTCAGACATCCGTATGTGTTCTGCGGATCCATGGATCCGCAGATCCGCAAAACACGGGCACCGGCAATGTGCTTTCCACATTTTGCAGATCCGCACATTGCCAGAACTATATAGAAAATGCCTTTTCTTGTCCGCAATTGCGGACAAGAATAGGACATGTTCTATATTTTTGCGGAACGGAATTGCAGTCCCGGAAGTGCGGATCTGTAATTCCGGATCCGAGCAGGACAAAGTCTGTCCCCATAGAAATGAAAGGGTCCGCAATTCCGTTCTGCAAACAGAATTGCGGACGTGTGAATGGGGCCTAAGGGTCCCTTATCACCGCCAGTTAGTTAGCTACTTGTTAGGTAGTTAGCACCCAGCCCACTCGCACCGCAGTCACTGATTTTGGCAGAGATTTTTTCATCCACATTGATCGATGCGAATGAAGAAATCTGTGCCGTTCATTTTTTCTTTCAGCCCAGAGGCTGTATGGAAAAAAAAAATCTCATTACCCGTATGCCCAATATAAGGAGAATAGCAGAAACTCCTAATGCTGGCCATACATGTAATGATTGCGGAGACCCTCAAATGCCAGGGCAGTACAAACACCCCACAAGTGACCCCATTTTGGAAAGAAAACACCCCAAGGTATTCCGTGAGGGGTATGGCGAGTTCATGTAAAATGTTATTTTTTGTCACAAGTTAGTGGAATGTGAGACTTTGTAAAAAATATATATATATATATATATCAATTTACGCTAATTTTTGCCAAAAAATATTTTTTTCTGTGAACTTGCCATGCCCCTCACGGAATACCTTGGGGTGTCTTCTTTCTAAAATGGGGTCACATGTGGGGTATTTATACTGCCCTGGCATTTTAGGGGCCCTAAGGCGTGAGAATCCAAATGCGTAAAAATGCCCTGTGAAATCCTAAAGGTACTCATGGGAATTAGGGCCCCTTTGCGCATCTTGGCTGCAAAAAAGTGGCACACATGTGGTATCACCGTACTCAGGAGAAGTAGGGCAATGTGTTTTGGGGTGTATTTTTATATATACCCATACTTTGTGTGAGAAATATCGCTGTAAACGACAACTTTTTTAAAAAAAATGTATACAAAGTTGTCAATTTACAGAGATATTTCTCTTACCCAGCATGGGTATATAAAAAATACACCCCAAAAACATTGCCCTGCTTCTTCTGAGTACAGGGATACCACATGTGTGACACTTTTTTGCAGCCTAGGTGCGCAAAGGGGCGTAAAGTCCAATGAGTACCTTTAGGTTTTACAGGGTTGCTCACAATTTAGCCCAGCCCAAAATGCCAGAACAGTAAACACACTCCACAAATGACCCCATTTCGGAAAGTAGACACCCCAAGGTATTCACTGAGGGGCATAGTGAGTCCATGGGAGATTTTTTTTTTTTGCCAGAAGTTAGCAGAAATGGAAACTTTATTATTATTTTTTTCCTCAGAAAGTGTCATTTTCCGCTAACTTGTGAAAAAAAATGAAATGATACATGAACTCACCATGCCCCTCTGCGAATACTTTGGGGTGTCTTCTTTCTAAAATGGTGTCATTTGGGGGGTATTTATACTATCCTGGCATTCTAGCACCTGAAGAAACATGACAGGTGCTCAGAAAGTCAGAGCTGCTTCAAAATGCGGAAATTCACTTTTTTGCACCATAGTTTGTAAAAGCTATAACTTTTATCCAAATCAATAAATATACAGTTATTGCATTTTTTTTTATCAAAGACATGTAGAACAATAAAGTTATAGAAAAATTTATATAGAAATGTAGTTTTTTTTTTATTAAATTTACAACAGAAAGCGAAAAATTTCATTTTTTTGCAAAAATGTCATTACATTTTTATTAATATCAAAAAAAGTTAAAATGTCAGCAACAATGAAATAAAGAATGATCCCAGCAACCGTCTTCGTTTAAATTGCTCTTTAGATTTATTCACAGAATAGCAATCTCCTGGACGCGTTTCGGCTCACAGCCTTTGTCAGCAGGTCACAGGAAAAGGATTAACACACATTTTTAAATAGCCTAAATGACGTCAGACGCCAATTGTGAATGACAGATTCATTTAGCCAATCGGCATCATGGTTTCAGTTTGAAGCAGATCAAATGGACAAACGATACATATAAACAAATAACAAATGATACATATTAATCGCTGATACATGTTACCATCCAAGTTCTCAATTGAGAGTGTATGTCTGCAGAAGAAAAAACAAAAAATAACATATTAGCAGACAGCATACTCTGGGTTATAATCGCATGATCTCATAATCGCGGTTCAGACCGCGCGGTTGTAAAGTATCTAGGGTATGAATCCAGAAGGCTTCCCTACGTAATAGAAGCCTCTTTATGTCACCCCCTCTTCTCGGCATTTTTACTTGCTCTAACACCTGAAATTTTAGTTGGGCAATCGTATGTCTGTGTTTCTCAAAATGGTAAGGCAGTGGGAGCAGTAAATTCTGGAGTTCTGATGGTGGATTTGTGCTTGCATATTCTATCCCTAATAGTTTGCATCGTTTCCCCCACGTATAGTAACCCGCAAGGGCACTTAATCACGTAAATGACATTCGTGGATTCGCATGTAAAATAGCCAGTGATATTGAGCGGTTTGCCTGTACGTGGGTGAAACACTTGCGGTCCCTTGATTATATGTGAACATTGCAAGCAATGAAGGCACGGAAATGTGCCCGTTTTTGGCTCCGTAATGTGTTCTGTCTCAATGTCAGTTTACCGCTACCCAAATCCGCCCGTACTAATTGATCCCTGTAACTCAGGTTACGTTTATTGCAAATGAGTGGAGGAGAGGCAAATTCCTGTATTGTTGGGTATGCCTTCCCAAGCAGATTCCAGTGTCAGCCTTACAATATTATCAAACCCCTTATTAAACACATGAAACTTGTGTATAAAGGCAATCCTGGGTGCTTTTAACTCTTTAATGACGGGGACATCAGGTTGGGTATTCAGATCCATTTTAATTTTCTCCAATGTGGCCTTGGGATAACCCCTCCTTTCAAATCTAGTGGTCATCTCCTCCATCCTGAACTTCAACCTCTCTGGATCCGTCACAATACGTTGTACCCGCTGGAATTGCGATTTGGGTATCGCTTTTTTAAGGGAAGGAGGATGAGCACTAGTGAAAAAGAGGGTGCTATTCCTATCCGTTGTTTTCCTATGGAGATCACTTGAGAGGAGGCCCTCCTCATTTTTAATGATTACTGTGTCCAAGAAGCTCACCCGGTTCCTATCACTTGTTATGGTGAATTTCAAGCCTTCACATGCGAGGTTTAGGTATTCAAAGAAGGACATGAGGGTGTGATGTGGCCCCGCCCACACGCAGAATATGTCATCAATAAATCTTTTCCAGATTAGGATTTGAGAAAAATCCTCATGAGTGTATACAAACTGATTCTCAAATGATGACATAAATGCGTTAGCATAGGGCGGGGCCACATTACTACCCATCGCCGTACCGCGTCGCTGGCCATAATAGGTATCTTCAAAGAGAAAATAATTCTCAAACAGTACAAGATGTAATAATTGCAGTAAAAATTACTGTACAATACAGGAATTTGCCTCTCCTCCACTCATTTGCAATAAACGTAACCTGAGTTACAGGGATCAATTAGTACGGGCGGATTTGGGTAGCGGTAAACTGACATTGAGACAGAACACATTACGGAGCCAAAAACGGGGCACATTTCCGTGCCTTCATTGCTTGCAATGTTCACATATAATCAAGGGACCGCAAGTGTTTCACCCACGTACAGGCAAACCGTTCAATATCACTGGCTATTTTACATGCGAATCCACGAATGTCATTTACGTGATTAAGTGCCCTTGCGGGTTACTATACGTGGGGGAAACGATGCAAACTATTAGGGATAGAATATGCAAGCACAAATCCACCATCAGAACCCAGAATTTACTGCTCCCACTGCCTTACCATTTTGAGAAACACAGACATACGATTGCCCAACTAAAATTTCAGGTGTTAGAGCAAGTAAAAATGCCGAGAAGAGGGGTGACATAAAGAGGCTTCTATTACGTAGGGAAGCCTTCTGGATTCATACCCTAGATACTTTACAACCGCGCGGTCTGAACCGCGATTATGAGATCATGCGATTATAACCCAGAGTATGCTGTCTGCTAATATGTTATTTTTTGTTTTTCTTCTGCAGACATACACTCTCAATTGAGAACTTGGATGGTAACATGTATCAGCGATTAATATGTATCATTTGTTATTTGTTTATATGTATCGTTTGTCCATTTGATCTGCTTCAAACTGAAACCATGATGCCGATTGGCTAAATGAATCTGTCATTCACAATTGGCGTCTGACGTCATTTAGGCTATTTAAAAATGTGTGTTAATCCTTTTCCTGTGACCTGCTGACAAAGGCTGTGAGCCGAAACGCGTCCAGGAGATTGCTATTCTGTGAATAAATCTAAAGAGCAATTTAAACGAAGACGGTTGCTGGGATCATTCTTTATTTGTGTTGTGGATTACATCCTTTCCCGCGCAACCTCGCTGAAAGGATCGAGTGCCGACTATCTTCTTGCTTTCCAGCAACAATGAAATAGCACCAAATGAAAGCTCTATTAGTGAGAAGAAAAGGAGGCAAAATTCATTTGGGTGGTAAGTTGTATGACAGAGCAATAAACGGTGAAAGTAGTGTAGTGCAGAATTGTAAAAAGTGGTCTGGTCATTAAATGGGTTGTCCCACGACCCTGTTTCATACTTACCTGCTACCTGCGCGCCGTTCACTTCCTGGATTCTGGCTGGAGGCGGGCTCCATCTTGATTGACGTTTTCTCCCGGCCAGACCGCGTGCTGGACTGAAAGCGCACGTCGCCGTGCATGCGCCCTGGTGACTTCTTCCTGGCAAGTATACTATACTGGCCAGGAAGAAGTCAACATAGCGCATGCGCGGCATCAGCGTGCGCTTTCAGGACTGCGCGCGGCCCGGCCGGGAGAAAAGAAAAAGTTGTCTGCGTAAGCGCGGCCACCACTATTCGGGAGGAGAGCCGTAACCAGCGGAAACGGAAGACAACAGTCAGGTAAGTATATCTTAACTTTCTTCTAAGGGGTGGGAATTAGTTAATTAAACATATTTAGAAAAATGATCACTGTTAAATCATTAACAGATTTAACAGTGATCATTAAGATGGGAATACTTCTTTAAGGGTGTTTAAGCTAGGGAGGCTGAGGTGGTTAAGTAGCGACCAATATTTATTAAAGATTGATCCAACCTCATTCACTGTGGTGTCATAGGTGCTGATAATCCGAATGGTATTGTTCCCCATTTCTGTTTTTTGGGGTCAATACCAATGAGCTATCACATTGGAGGACATTTTCTCACCCTCTTTTTAGGAGTTGTGGGGGATAACCCCTCTATCTGAACTGATTGAATAACTTCTCCATAAGTCTCTGAGCTGGTGGAAGAATTTGGAGTAAAAAATAAAATAATTATGAGTCAAAATAAATTTGATAAAGTGTAGAACAAACCTATTATGGTAAATGAGAGGGTTGCTCTTAGTAACTAGATAGTAATTAACTGCGGCCAACCCTTTATTATGGGGGATAGGTGTACGACCATCAATTGATGCTAGCAACATGTTTGACTCCAAAGTAATATCTTCAAGTTTTTTTAGAAGGTCAGTGGTTTCCCTTATGTATGAGAGCAGTGACACACAAATGGATGTAAGAGCCTGTCAGTGTAATTACCAATATTTTCAGTTACACTGTCAATTCCAGAAGCAATGGGGGCAGCATTTTAAAGGGTCAATCCCATTATGTATTTTCGACAGACCATTGAAAGGGGCCACTTTTGGATGAGACTGTAGTAAATATACAAATTTATGACGATCAATAAGATGATTCGTTAGTGCCTCCGTCAATAAATCAGTGAGATCCGAATGATATTGGAGAGTAGGCTTCTGTCTCAGGGTTTCACTTTTTTTGTCTAGCAAGAAAATCTGGCACATTCCTGTATACTGTTCACAGTCTAGGACAACGATATTTCCCCCCTTATCAGAGGATCTTATACCTATATCGTCTACCGTCATTGAATCCCTCAGAAACCGCATTGATCACTGATCATGGCATCTGAGATTAATATTAAGGCCTTTCAGGTGTTAATCATTTAAAAAAAATAATTATTATACTTACCTTATCCATTTGAGCACCAAGGGGCTGCCGCAGTCATCTTGCTTGATGATCCAGCATGAAATGTTGCGAGGTGCGTGATGACGTTATATGTCACCGCGCACAAGATTTTGAGTGAGATCTTCAAGAAAGCTGGCTGCGGCGGCCTCTTCACAATCAAACTGATGAGGTGAGTGAGTATGAATTCTTTTTTTACTTTTACCGACATTGCAGGGAAAATTGATTAGTTATCACAAAGCACGAGAAAATTCGACTTTGCAGAGAATCAAATTTTCCATGAAATTCAGATCAAAGTCCACTTTGGATATTTCGATTCGCTCAACACTAACTGCAATATACATGCAATAAAATATTGTTAGGTATGTTGTTTTTGTATATTACATATTCCTGTCTGTTTCTCCTTTGGCCAAAATTTTGGTCCGCCTTCTCCTGCATTCACTGGTAGATGGACATGCGTACTATCTTCCCTGCTTTCTATCTCTCCTCGGTACTGGCATAGTAATCTCATATTGAAAATGATAACTAGGCCCAGACACCTTTCATTCCTTCATATATACTAGTCAGAAGAGAAATGGAGCATGTACAGCCTTCAGCAGCACTGGTGGACACACACTCTCACTTTACAATCTGCACAAGTATAAAATAATCACTCCTAGGCTAGTTGCCTATGATTATTCTGCAATCGTTTTTGTTCTTGTGGACTGGCTTTATGGCTCCCTTCATGTTTCTTGTAAGTATTGTCAAACATAGAGAAAAAAAAGTAGTTTTCAATAAAGTGATTTAATACAATAATCGTTGTGAACTACCTTAAAGGGTGTTTCCGGGAGGAAGCAACTGCCCATCTTTCACTTTCCAGTATGCCCTCCCTATCTAGCATTTCTACACCTATTACCTAAACCGGAATAAACTAACATGACCCTGCCCTTTGTTTTTTCTCCTACTTCATCTGACGTCATATCCATTTGCTTGCAGCCAGATCTTCTTGTCTGTGCTGCATTTCTGGGCATAAATGCCCATCTCTGGCAGGGAGAGGGCATGCCCCTCCAGTTCTCCTCTTTCCCTGTAGTGAAGCAAGGAGGATGTGGCTGGTTGTTCCCGACTTCACACTTAGGAGGATCTGATGGACATCCCATGCTAATTAGATAGGTGTTCATGTTCTGTAACACAGTACAGACACAAAGACCTGGCTGCAAACAGAAGTGACATCAGGGGAAGCTTGAGAGAAGAGAACAGACACGGTCCCGTGAGTGTTTTTTGGATCAGGCGATAGGTGCAGAAATAGTAAATACAGTATATTTCAAATTGAAAGATGGTTGCATGTTACAGTTAATGAGAGCTGGTTACTACTTTCCAAAAAAACCCTTTTAAGGGGTAAGAGACGTGGCATCATAACTATTTTAGTACTCATAAAATTGATGCATTTCATCAGATACTTTTTCAGTCCACTTGTTCGCGCACTGCAGTTTTAAAGGGAATCTGTCACCACGTTTGAGCCTCGTCAGCTAAACATATGCTGACGTTCAGGGTCTTATTAGCATGCCTAATGTGGGCTCATCTATCCGATTAATAGAGTTATTTTATCAAAAAACAGGTTTTACTAACCTGTCAATCAAACATATAAGGTGCCCAAGGGGAGGTCCAGCGATGCAGGGTGCCCGGCCGCAGTCATCGCTGTATGTGCCCAGCGCCACCTCCTAATGCTCTGTGCCGCCTCTCCCTCCCTCCCCCTCCTCCTGCTGTAAGTGCTGGCGCATGCGCACTTCACTTGAAGAAGCCAATCCAAGAAGTCCGCGCGTGCGCACAGGCATGGGCCCGTGCGGACTTCTTGGATCGGCTCTTCAAGTGAAGTGCGCACGCGCCCTGTGCGCATGCACGAGCCAGCGCTTACAGCAGGAGGAGGGGGAGGGAGATGCGGCACAGAGCATTAGGAGGCGGCACTGGGCACATACAACGATGACTGCGGCCGGGCACCCTGCATCGCTGGACCTCCCCTTGGGCACCTTATATGTTTGATTGACAGGTTAGTAAAACCTGTTTTTTGACAAAATAACGCTACTAATCGGATAGATGAGCCCACATTAGGCATGCTAATGAGACCCTGAACGTCAGCATATGTTTAGCTGACAGGGCTCAAACGTGGTGACAGATTCCCTTTAATTCTGACAAACGTCACTGAGGAAGCCGTGGGGTGAAATGTGCCTTGGGGTCTGAGGTGGAGGTAAAATGATTATCTGCAATTATACTCAACACTGGTTGATAACCCTTGTTCATTTTCTGCCTTGCATAGGGAGAAAAGTCTGCTGTGTAGTTTCTTCTGGCCTGTTTGGTTTGATTGACAGGTTTCTCCCTATACACAAATAGGGAGAGACCTATCAATTAAGCTGAGTAGGGTGGGGAGAAGCTACACAGAGTAATCTTGTCCCTGCAGCCAGACTCTTCTCCTTGTGCCTAGTGTCGAATCGCGAATTTTAATCCCAAATATCGCTACTTCAAGAATTCATAAATATTTAGAATATAGTGCTATATATTCGTATTCGCGAATAGTGTTGATCGCGAATATTCTAATAGCAAATTTTTATCGCGAATATATTACATTGCCGATTTTCGCAATCAAGTAAATAACGACTGGAGATCACAAATTCTCTAATTTGCAAATTTATGGCGAATATTCAGCCAAAAAATTGCAAAATATTGCGAATTCGAATATTGCCTATGCCGCTCATCACTACTTGTGTCCTGCTAGTTAATAAAAGTGTGTGTTCTCTGAGATACCAGTGCTTCAGAGTAAAACCGAGCTCTCTGTAATGATGCAACGTCAGTATATGGTGGTGACCATGATTCAGGCAGCAGGAAACGAAAGACAGGTTTTCTTTAATCATGTTATAATGTAACATTGTTCATTTTTCTAATATATATATATATATATATATATTTACATTCTTCAGCATTTTACGCCCTGTCAGAGCCTACAGACCAGAGCTGTCAACTGTGATATGAATGCCACTTTAGGAAAAATGAAGGCCTTGTGGCCCTGGCACAAACCATCTGCAAGGATCTGCGTGGATAGTTAGAGCTATCACCAGAGTTGGCCAGATACTGGAGCCATCATTGAAAAATAGTGTCAGCATTCTGTGGGGAGTCGCTCTGGTAGACAGCGGTGCGGGTGCAGTATAGAGGCAAAAGGGAGTCCAGAAGGTGCAGCAAACAGTGTTTTATTCACACTTGCATCAAAAATAAACAGCGAACAGTCACTTGGTGTTAAATCACACACATCAGAAAAACGTGAGGTAAAACAAAATGTCCAAACACTGGTTCTAATCACCTGGGAGGTTTTAGGTGCGGGTTCGCACCTGGCTGTCGGCCCAGCCGCAAGATAATCCACGTCAGGCTTCCAGGCCGTCTGCACTCCTCCTTGCTGGGCTCCTGCTTCCAGCCCAGAGAGCTCCACAGCACCATCTGCAGCTCCAGGACAATCACCTCCTCCACACCCAGCTGCTGGCTGTGTTATAAAGGCCCGGAAAACCCGGCCTGGACCGTGGGAGTAGGCACCCACCCAACTCTTTGCCTACTCCCAGTAAGAGCCGGCCCGGATTGGCTTTGCAGCCAAACTAAATAGCAAGGTGTCAAGCAGCACTAGCTGCTGCTGACACACCAAAAATCCGGCTCTTACCTCACCGAGGCCAGGAACCTCGGTGACACGTACCTCCCGTCGACCACAGTACCTTGCACCTTACCACATACCCCCTTTGTTCAACCCTGAGGGGTGAACACATGTGAAGAGCAGTGGACGCGGGACAGGGCATCTGCATTACCCTGCAAGCGGCCTGCCCTGTGTTCCACGGAGAACTTGAAGTTCTGCAGGGATAGGAACCACCTGGTGACCGAGCATTCCTCTCCTTGGCCTGGCTCATCCACTTGAGAGGGAATGGTCGGTCACCAGACGAGACCTCCTCCTAACAGGTAGTAGCGGAGAGATTCGAGTGCCCACTTGATAGCCAGGCACTCCCTCTCCACTATGCTATACCTGGTCTCGGCGGGACTGAGCTTACGGCTCAGGAAGACAACGGGATGTTCTTCCCGTTGACCTCCTGAGACAGTACAGCACCGAGGCCTACCTCCGAGGCGTCGGTCTGTACGACGAACTCCCTGTTGAAGTCGGGTGTCACCAAAACCGGGGACCCACACAGGGCCGACTTCAACGCGGAGAAAGCCTCCTCCGCCTTCTCACTCCAGCTAACCTTCCCAGACTTTCGCCCCTTCAACAGGTCTGTCAACGGCGCTGCTATTGTGGCAAAGTGGGGCACAAACCGCATGTAGTACCCTACAATTCCCAGGAAGGACTTTACCTGCCTGGTAGTGACCAGTCGGGGCCAGTTACGTATGGCCTCTACCTTAGTTACCTGCGGCTTGATGACTCCCGCCCAATAACATATCCCAGATATTTGGTCTCTTCCAACCCAATCGCACACTTCTTTGGATTGGCGGTTAGTCCAGCTTTCCTCAGGGCATCCACTACCGCCTGCACTTTGGGCAAATGGCTTTCCCAGTCGGTGCTGTGGATGATTACATCATCTAAGTAGGCCGAAGCGTACCGACGGTGCGGTCGCAGCACAATATCCATTAACCTTTGGAAGGTGGCGGGGCGCCATGCAGGCCAAAGGGTAACACCTTGTAATGATACAGGCCCTGCGAGTAACAAAGCGGTTTTCCTTGGCCGCCTCCGTTAAGGGTACTTGCCAGTATCCTTTAGTGAGGTCTAGCACAGAGAAATAACGGGCTTGCCCTAAATTTTCAACAAGCTCGTCTACCCGGGGCATGGGATACGCATCAAACTTGGACACTTCATTTAACTTGCGAAAATCGTTGCAGAACCGCAACGTCCCATCCGGCTTAGGTATTAGAACTATGGGACTTGCCCACTCACTTTTCGACTCCTCAATGACATCGAGCTTCAACATTAATTGCACTTCCTCCGCGATGGCCCGTCGCCGAGCCTCAGGTACCCGGTATGGTTTTAACCGGATCTTGGCCTGAGGCTCAGTGGCGATGTCATGTTGGATGAGAGGCGTGCGGCCAGGGAGGTCGAGAACACATCCGTGTTCCGACTGATGAACTCCCTGACTTCCTGAACTTGTTTGGAAGACAGGCTGTCTGCAATTTTACCGTGGCTACCGCTTCGCAGGCCTCGAACTGTGGGGCTGGACCCTTCTCACCTAGAAGCCCTGGCCGGGGCTGTTGTCGTCGGTCATGTTCCTATCCTTCCACGGCTTTAGTAAATTCACGTGGTACACCTGCTCCGGCTTGCGCCGCCTGGCTGGTGTACCTTGTAATTACTTCCCCTACCTTCTCGATCACCTCATAGGGGCCCTGCCACCTAGCTAGGAACTTGCTGTCAAGGGTGGGTACCAGAACCAAAACCCGATCTCCTGGATTGAAGTCCCGTACCCGAGCCTGACGATTATACACCCTACTCTGGGCTTGTTGCGCTGCCTCCATATGCTCCCGGACCAGCGGCAACACCCTTTCCATCCGTTCCTGCATCTGGGTGACATACTCAATGACACTTTTGTGGGGGACAGGCTGTTGTTCCCACGCTTCCTTGGCGATATCCAACAGGCCCCGAGGGTGTCTGCCATAAAGCAGTTCGAAGGGCGAGAACCCAGTAGAGGCCTGGGGCACCTCTCGCACTGCGGAACATGAGATAGGGCAGAAGCAGGTCCCAGTCCTTCCCATCTCTAGACACCACCCTTTTTAACATATTTTTGAGAGTTTGGTTAAACCTTTCGACAAGACCGTCCGTTTGCGGATGGTAAGCGGACGTCCGTAATTGCTTTATACGCAATAATTTACACAGTTCCCTCATAACTTTGGACATAAAAGGGGTCCCTTGGTCTGTCAGAACCTCTTTTGGCAGGCCCACACGGGAAAACATTTCCATTAACTCTTTGGCAATGAGCTTAGCTGAGGTATGTCGCAGAGGCACCGCCTCCGGATACCGAGTGGCATAGTCGAGAACTACCAGAATGTGTTGGTGGCCCCTGGCAGACTTTGGTACAGGCCCAATTAGATCCATAGCGATTCGCTCAAGCGGGACCTCAATAATTGGAAGAGGTACCAGAGGACTACGGAAATGTGGCTGGGGGCTATTTATCTGACAGGTGGGACAGGACTTACAATAATTTTCTACCTCCTTGAACACACTGGGCCAATAAAACCGCTGCAGTATGCGGTCCTGCGTTTTCTGCCACCCCAGGTGTCCCCCAAGAACATGTTGGTGGGCAAGCTCCATGACCAGCTTGCGATACGCTGTGGGCACCACCAACTGTTCAACAGGCTCACCTCGGATTTGGTTCACCCGATACAACATATCCTGAAGAACAATGAATCGCGGAAACATTAATTCAGCCCCAGGTTTCTGGGGTTTACCATCAATTATTACGACACTTTCCCAGGCCCTGGTTAGGGTTTGGTCCCGGTGTTATGCGGTCCCAAAATTTTCCCCGGAGACATTGAGGTCTGCCAACTCAGGTCCCGGTGGCAAGTCCTCCGTGTCTCCCACCATTACACTCAGTGGGGTTGTCTCCCCTCTACCGCTGGAGCAGTGGTCACCCCTACCGCTGGCCCTTCAGACTCGGGCTCCCAGGGTTCTGGCCTTCCAGTGGTATCAGGCCACTCTCCTAGGGTTACCCCTGTCTCGGGTCCATCAGACAGTTTTATCAGCTGCCACAGTGCCGGAAACCTGGGAAGTCCCTCCCAAGTATCAGTTCATGTGGGAGTTTAGCAGCGACAGCCACCTCGTGGGTCCACTTACCAGCCGCTGTGGACAAAGTCACTAGTGCAGTGGGGTAGTCTTTTAGGTCTCCGTGGATGCACAGGACCCCGATTTTCACGGCCGGTATACTCCGCCCGGCCGTGCCAGGGCAGCCCTTACCAGGAGACTAGACTCCGGAGTCCAGCAGGGCCACCGCCAGAGAATCTCCCACCTCTACCTGACACAGGTGGTTATTGTCCTGCACCTCACGGGTGCCAGTTGCGCACAGCTTCCGTGCATACAGGGAGTGGCGCCCCGTAGATTCACATCCATCGGCTCATCCCGATGCGGACAGTCGGCCCTGATGTGGCCTGGCTCCTGACACCTCCAGCATACCACGGGAGGCGGATCCGCAGGGGTACATTCCGTGCAGGCCTCTCTGTCGCCGGACGTCGGAACTGGGGCGGAGGCCTCCGGGGTTGACTGACCCCTTCCCAGCAAGACTCCCTGCAGGTTTCTGGTGGCCTCGTAACGCTCCACCAGGTCGACTATCTCCAGGGCATTAGTGGGGATACCTGGCCAATCCAGTGCTGAAGGGGGTAAGGCAGGGGCCCTCCAGAACATGTCGGCCAGCAGACGGTCCATCATAGCAGTCGGACTTAGAACATCAGGCTGCAGCCACTTTTGCAACCTGTGCAGCAACTCATAGTACTGCGGCCTGGCGGGTTCAGCCGTTTTAAAGTCCCACTGGTGGACCCGCTGAGCCCGGACCAACACGTTTACCCCCAGTCTGGCCAGGATCTCCCCCTTCACCGTGGGATAATCAGCAGCCAGGTCATCTGCTAAGTCAAAAATACTTGCTGGGGTCCAGACGCCAGGAACGGAGCGACGACCTCCGCCCACTGTTCTCGGGGTAATTTCTCCCTCACGGCCACCTTCTCGAACACCGCCAGATAGGTCTCCACATCATCCGAGGGGGTCATCTTAGGGATCGCTGCACGGACAGCTTTCCGGGCATCGTGGACGTGGTGGGACGCTCCTGCAGCTTGTAACGCCATCACGTGCTGTAGCAGTAGCTGGTTGGTCTCCCCGCTGCTGCACGTTAGCCTCTATGAGAGCTTTCATGGCCAGCCTCCATTTTGTCAGGGAACACAGGCTGCAACTTTGCCGGCCGAATATAGGACATCCAGTCGTGCCCAGCAAAAACAAACTTCGAGCGTTCACGCCAGCCTCACTGCGCATGCCCGCATCCGACACCAAATGGGGAGTCGCTCTGGTAGACAGCGGTGCGGGTGCAGTATAGAGGCAAAAGGAGTCCAGAAGGTGCAGCAAACAGTGTTTTATTCACACTTGCATCAAAAATAAACAGCGAACAGTCACTTGGTGTTAAATCACACACATCAGAAAACGTGAGGTAAAACAAAATGTCCAAACACTGGTTCTAATCACCTGGGAGGTTTTAGGTGCGGGTTCGCACCTGGCTGTCGGCCCAGCCGCAAGATAATCCACGCCAGGCTTCCAGGCCGTCTGCACTCCTCCTTGCTGGGCTCCTGCTTCCAGCCCAGAGAGCCCACAGCACCATCTGCAGCTCCAGGACAATCACCTCACCTCCACACCCAGCTGCTGGCTGTGTTATAAAGGTCTCGGAAAACCCGGCTCTGGACCGTGGGGAGTAGGCACCCACCCAACTCCTTGCCTACTCCCAGTAAGAGCCGGCCCGGATTGGCTTTGCAGCCAAACTAAATAGCAAGGTGTCAGCAGCACCAGCTGCTGCTGACACACCAAAAATCGGCTCTTACCTCACCGAGGCCAGGAACCTCGGTGACACGTACCTCCCGTCGACCACAGTACCTTGCACCTACCACAGTTCACAGAGTAGCTCAACACGTCCCTACACACAGGAAAGAGTTTCTGTGTACAAGGAGGTGGGTGCAAGGAGAGGTAAAAGTAAAAGTCCAAAAATAACATAGAAGTTATACTCATTGGGACATTTGTTGTTCAATTCACACTGCAAGGTACAGTACCACCGCTGTGAGACAGCCAAATGAGGAAGAGGAGGAGACCCCACCAGAGCCAGAGGTGGATTCTACAGTGTAACGGATAATGCAAATGATTTACTGCAGTGCATGGATCCTATATAGCAGTGCAAAGAGGCTGTAAGGCTCCTGAGTATGGGGCAATGCTGTTTCTATGTGTTGCCATACAGTCTCTGTCAGATTTTTATGTTAGATTCAATAGAGTACAGCCAGAAACAAAGTCCAAAAATGCAGATTTTCTTTTTTATTTGTTAGTAAAGCAAATTGGCTTACAAGTACAAATCGTTTTCGGGCCGAAGATGCAACTTACATCAGGCACCGTGTCGGCTTGGTGGGTGAAATCCAAAGGAATAGCATACCAGAGAAGAAGAGCAGGGGGCTTTGGCGGTGACTGCCGGACCCTTCAGCTGACTGCAGACGGGCGCAGAAGCGGCACATCACTGTGATTTCTGTCCTAGTTATCAGCAACGACATGTACGGCGCTGGTGTCCTATGCGGTTAAACACAACAGAACCAACAGGGCTGGGGATGGGCTAATTCACCTTATAATCATCCCAGTGTAACTAATAGCCCTGGCATATCAAAGACAGAATAGTCAGCCCTATAAGGGCTGATCCTGTATCAGCAAAGTCCTTTAATTCCCCAGGCAGGCCCTAACTGGAAAGAAGGGTCACTGACAGGTCCATATTAAGATTTGTGTTCTGTGATTTAGCACCAACATTGTAACTCAAATACCCTACAATAATGAGTAAAACTCCCACAATCACATACTGATATCCAATATATATTCTCCTATATATCCATTAAATTAGACAGATGGAAATATTGTCAAATCTCATAAATTAAGCTTCCCAACGCGTGTCCCTGTGAGTCCTCATCAGAAGACAAAACAGACATTCCGAACCATGCTCACTCAGATAGTTGGGGGTACATGATGTTAGATAATTTGCTCCATGCTAAGTCAAAAAAATACTTGCTGGGGTCCAGACGCCAGGAACGCGGAGCGACGACCTCCGCCCACTGTTCGGGTAATTTCTCCCTACACGGCCACCTTCTTGACACACCGCCAGATAGGTCTCCACATCATCCGAGGGGGTCATTTTAGGGACGCTGCACGGACAGCTTTCCGGGCATCGTGGACGCGGTGGACGCCCTGCAGGCTGAACGCCATCACGTGCTGCAGCAGCAGGCTGTTGGTCTCCGCTGCTGCACGTTAGCCTCTGTGAGAGCTTTCACAGCCGCCCATTTTGTCAGAACACAGGCTGCAACTTGTTGGCCGAATATAGACATCCAGTCGTGCCTCAGCAAACACAAACTGGTAGCTTCACGCCAGCCTCACTGCGCATGCCCGCATCCTACACCAAATGTGGGGAGTCGCTCTGGTAGACAGCGGTGCGGGTGCAGTATAGAGGCAAAAGGGAGTCCAGAAGGTGCAGCAAACAGTGTTTTATTCACACTTGCATCAAAAATAAACAGCGAACAGTCACTTGGTGTTAAATCACACACATCAGAAAACGTGAGGTAAAGCAAAATGTCCAAACACAGGTCTCTAATCACCTGGGAGGTTTTAGGTGCGGGTTCGCACTCTGGCTGTCGGCCCAGCCGCAAGATAATCCACGCTCAGGCTTCCAGGCCGTCTGCACTCCTCCTTGCTGGCCCTGCTTCCAGCCCAGAGAGCTCCACAGCACCATCTGCAGCTCCAGGACAATCACCACTCCCACACCCAGCTGCTGGCTGTGTTATAAAGGCCGGAAAACCTCGGCCTGGACCGTGGGGAGTAGGCACTCACCCAACTCTTTGCCTACTCCCAGTAAGAGCTGGCCCGGATTGGCTTTGCAGCCACTTGTTGCAACCTGTGCAGCAACTCATAGTACTGCGGGCCTGGCGGGTTCAGCCGCTTTAAAGTCCCACTGGTGGACCCGCTGAGCCCGGACCAACACGTTTACTCCCAGTCTGGCCAGGATCTCCCCTTCACCGTGGGATAATCAGCAGCCAGGTCATCTGCTAAGTCAAAAAATACTTGCTGGGGTCCAGACGCCAGGAACGGAGCAGACGACCTCCGCCCCACTGTTCTCGGGGGTAATTTCTCCTCACGGCCACCTTCTCGAACACCGCCAGATAGGTCTCCACATCATCCGAGGGGGTCATCTTAGGGATCGCTGCACGGACAGCTTTCCGGGCATCGTGGACGTGGTGGGACGCTCCTGCAGCTTGTAACGCCATCACGTGCTGTAGCAGTAGCTGGTTGGTCTCCCGCTGCTGCACGTTAGCCTCTATGAGGAGCTTTCACAGCCGCCTCCATTTTGTCAGGGAACACAGGCTGCAACTTTGCCTGGCCGAATATAGGACATCCAGTCGTGCCCAGCAAAAACAAACTTCGCGTTCACGCCAGCCTCACTGCGCATGCCCGCATCCGACACCAAATGTGGGGAGTCGCTCTGGTAGACAGCGGTGCGGGTGCAGTATAGAGGCAAAAGGGAGTCCAGAAGGTGCAGCAAACAGTGTTTTATTCACACTTGCATCAAAAATAAACAGCGAACAGTCACTTGGTGTTAAATCACACACATCAGAAAAACGTGAGGTAAAACAAAATGTCCAAACACTGGTTCTAATCACCTGGGAGGTTTTAGGTGCGGGTTCGCACCTGGCTGTCGGCCCAGCCGCAAGATAATCCACGTCAGGCTTCCAGGCCGTCTGCACTCCTCCTTGCTGGGCTCCTGCTTCCAGCCCAGAGAGCTCCACAGCACCATCTGCAGCTCCAGGACAATCACCTCCTCCACACCCAGCTGCTGGCTGTGTTATAAAGGCCCGGGAAAACCCGGTCTGGACCGTGGGGAGTAGGCACCCACCCAACTCTTTGCCTACTCCCAGTAAGAGCCGGCCCGGATTGGCTTTGCAGCCAAACTAAATAGCAAGGTGTCAAGCAGCACTAGCTGCTGCTGACACACCAAAAATCCGGCTCTTACCTCACCGAGGCCAGGAACCTCGGTGACACGTACCTCCCGTCGACCACAGTACCTTGCACCTTACCACAGTTCACAGAGTAGCTCAACACGTCCCTACACACAGGAAAGAGTTTCTTGTGTACAAGGAGGTGGAGTGCAAGGAGAGGTAAAAGTAAAAGTCCAAAAATAACATAGAAGTTATACCATTGGGACATTTGTTGTTCAATTCACACTGCAAGGTACAGTACCACCGCTGTGAGACAGCCAAATGAGGAAGAGGAGGAGACCCCACCAGAGCCAGAGGTGGATTCTACAGTGTAACGAATAATGCAAATGATTTACTGCAGTGCATGCATCCTATATAGCAGTGCAAAGAGGCTGTAAGGCTTCTGAGTATGGGGCAATGCTGCTTCTATGTGTTGCCATACAGTCTCTGTCAGATTTTTATGTTAGGATTCAATAGAGTACAGCCAGAACAAAGTCCAAGAATGCAGATTTTCTTTTTATTTGTTAGTAAAGCAAATTGCGGCTTACAAGTACAAACGTTTTCGGCTGAAGATGCAACTTTCATCAGGCACTGTGCCTCTGGTGGGTGAAATCCAAGGAATAGTATACCAGAGATAAGCAGGGGGCTTTGCGGTGACTGCCGGACCCCTTCAGCTGATCGGACGGGCGCAGAAGCGGTACATCACTGGGATTTCTGTCCCAGTTATCAGCAACGTACATGTACGGCACTGGTGTCCTATGGGTTAAACACAACAGAACCAACAGGGCTGGGGATGGGTTAATTCACCTTATAATCATCCTATGTAACTAATAGCCCTGCATATCAAAGACAGAATAGTCACCCCTATAAGGGCGATCCTGTATCAGTAAAGTCCTTTAATTCCCTAGGCAGGCCCTAACTGGAAAGAAGGTCACGACAGGTCCATATTAAGATTTGTGTGCTGTGATTTAGTACCAATATTGTAACTCAAATACTTCCTACAATATTGAGTAAACCCCACAATCACATACTGATATCCAATATATATTCTCCTATATATCTATTAAATTAGACAGATGGAAATATTGTCAAATTCATAAATTAAGTTTCCCAACGTATGTCCCTGTGGAGTCCTCATCAGAAGACAAAACAGACATTCGAACCATGCTCACTCAGATAGTTGGGGTACATGATGTTAGATAATTTGCCCAGATACAGCCACTACTACATAATAGTGTCTCCAGTGGCACCCTTATAACAATAAATAAGGTATCTATAGCCACTACAAATACTAAACAATAGGAGCTTCCCCAGTGTATGGGGGAAAGCTCCTATACTTGCATGGGCCCAAGAAATTATGTATTTGATTTCCTGGATGACGGTCCTATGCCATATGGTCTGAGTCTGGTGTTACTCCTGTGGTTGAAGGAAACTGGTGTAACCCATGTGGATGTAAAGGGTGGAAAAAGCTGCTGGCTGAGCATGTTATCGAAATGATGTCACATCCAGGATTACAGAAAGTGAGATTAGTGTGTATAGAGATGCATATGATCAAAAATAAACTGCCAATTTCTTGTTTGGGTAGCTGTCAGAATCCAAATTAGCTGCCGGCAAGTCTTGTATCTCTACTGCACATGCTCCGATCTAACTCCCTCATCTTCCTCTGTCCACCCTACACCATTTTTAGGACAACCACAGAGCCAATATTCGCTCAGAAAATGGCCCCAGATACAGCGGAAGTAAGAGCCGACTCTGATTCTGAAGCCTCACTCATCATAAACCTGTCAGGTGAAGATCTATCTCAATCAGAAATATCTAGCACCCAGAAAGGACTCTCTTTTGTTCCTACACATCACTTTGACCGATTCAAATGGATTAAAGATATCAACCTGTTCATTCAGAAGGCCAAATGGCATAAAATATTACCACAAAGCAGTAGGAAGAAAAGCCAAGATCTAGATACTGAGAAAGAGGACTTACAAAGTGTTGAGGATCTTGTGTCACTATTAAATGATAATGACAAACCCCTAGAGAGGGACCCTTTACAACACTGAGAAATAGAAGATGAAAAATGCCACCTAAGGGGTCTGACCAGAATCTGGATCTCTTTCTCAGTTTGGTATTTTGGGAAGAAGAACAGTAACGGGAAGAACCAGCGATTGGCTCTTTTCACTATTCCCATGATGAAAATTGCGTTCCCCATTATTGCACCCCGCTACTTACAAAGAAATGCGCTTTGTGACAAAGTAATTCGTCACAAAGCAATTTTTTTGTAGCATTCAGTGAAGCAGCTGAATCAAATTTTTAAGAACTCTGCTCATCTCTAATTGCAATAATTGTTGATTTAAAATGGCCTGTTCATTGCATAGTAATAGTTTTTGAGGGATAACCCTGGGGTCACCAGAGGAGTTATTTAGGAGCAATGCTTCTGAGAGATTAGAATATTGCTGCAGTGGCTAGTGGAATCTGTGAGGATAGAGCTTGTTCCATATCAGTCACAAAGATTACTAAAGGGCATCTTCAAGATTTTTGCATATCTTTTTTTACAAAGGGAAGACTTAGTTGGTAAGGTTGCGTGATACAGTTTTTGGTGCATCAGCCAAAGCCAACCAAGGGTCCTAAAAAGATTTTTAAAAGTTTAAAGAAAGGACGCAAGTGCAGCATAGCAGCAAGTGTCATTTTAAGTATCTAATTAAATACATCAGTTATATGAGAACTAAAAAAAAAGTTATGTTGCTATGTCTAAAGTCATAGCCCTTAAAATAATCCACACCCATTATTGTAGTAAATCACGATTTCTTGGCACAGTTCTCGGCTTCTAACTTTTAAAACTGGCAATTACATTTGGAACATTTTCAGGTCCACAATGTTCAATGTGAATGGAAACCTGAAAAAAAAGGAATCTTTACACATCATAAATTACTGTATGTCTATATTTAAGCGAAAGTAATAAGTGAGTGATTATTTGGTGAAAGCAATATAGATAAGGAGGAAGACTGTAAAAGAGCCTGCTGGGCTAATGCACACATTTGACTTCTATACAATTAACACCACTAATAATTGCAATGGCCTTTCAACAAGATTTACTGCAGCTTACTGCCAAATTTGGATTAAACTACATGGAAAATAGCTACAAGTTATTCATACTTGTTACCAATGGAAAAATAAAACATCTAAAGCACATGTGTCAAACACAAGGCTTATGGACCAAAATTGGCCCGCGGCCATGTTTTTTGTGGCCCGCCAGTGTGTGTGATTAGTGCTGCCGCGTAGATTTACAATCACCAATCACGTCCGAACCGCTCAACAATCATGTTGATGCAGTGCACCACAGCTCTACCTCCTCGCTATGTAGTGATACCGTACCAGGGGCACGCCACATCGGCGTGCTTGCTGAGCAGCCGGAAGGTATTGGAGTGCAGATCATGGCCGGGCACCATCTTCTTTTTGCCCACATGGAGCAGGAGTGTTGAAGGAGGTAAATACTGGTGGCAGCAGGCTCTCTGGAGGCAATATGACATGATGTTCTCAGGGGGCAATATGGCGGCAGGTTCTGTGAGTTTATAAAAAGTAGTACTAGGAACCATTTAGTGGATTTAAAAGAGTTTTCAAAGTGGCAAATTCAGGTCATGTATAAGACCATGAACAAACCATTGTGAGAGGATTATAATGAGTAGGACAATACAGGGTTAGCCTGCACCACCAAAGTCACAGAGGATTCTCTGGTGGGTTCAATCTCTGAAGCCATAGTAGGCCCCATAGGTTCAGGAAAAAAATACCATTTAAATCTGCCTTTGGAGACAATCACTTGCCACTAGGGACAGTTTCTCTGATTCAAAACCATTTAGACTTTAGTGATGGGCCCCAAGCTTGGGCCCCAAGAATAATTTTGTCTGGTGCCCTGGTGGTCAGAAAGAATCCCAGACCGACACTATATATTGCACAATACAACACTAAAAAGTATACACCTGTACAGAAACAAAATGGACCCCATTATAGACAATAGAGTCTGTTCAGCTCAGCTTAGTTTCAATTATATGCCAGCACTTCCATTGTTTTTGTTGTGCTGTTCCTCTAACATAGCTGAACCACAGAAAATGCTAACACTGATGTGAACAAGGCCTAATTTATACTTTCACATGGTGTCCTAAATAACAGTGCTGAGACTCCAGAGGTCCTAGTTAATCCGAAATAATCTGCCCATGGAATTTTCTGTTTATACAGTAAGTATAAAGTAAAGCCATGCAACGTTCTAATATACTTGCTGTCGGAAAACACCAGAAACTGAAAACCTGTAAGCAAAAATGTTTCCATTTATTGACAAGTATTTATTTTTACATAAGCTACTATTTTAATTAAGGGTCCTTTCACACTTGCGTTCCGAGGATCCGGCAGGCACTTCCATCCCGCTGGATCCGTCAGAACGCAAGTTGCCTGAAAGCATTAGAAGACTGATCAGGATCCTGATCAGTCTTCGAAATGCTTTCAGGTTACTATGGCAGCCAGGACACTATTAAAGTCCTGGTTGCCATAGTAGTAGTGGGGAGCGGTATACTTACAGTCCGTGCGGCTCCCGGGGAGCTCCAGAATGACGACAGAGCACCCCACGCGCATGGATCACGTGATCCATGCGATCACGTGATCCATGCGTGTAGGGCGCCCTGACGTCACTCTGGAGCGCCCCGGGAGCCGCACGGATGGTAAGTATACTGCTCCCCCGCTCCCCACTACACTTTACCATGGCAACCAGGACTTTAGCGTCCTGGCTGCCATGGCAACCAGTGAGAAAAGCTAAGCGTCGGATCCGGCGATGCGCCGAAACGACGTTTAGCTTAAGGCCGGATCCGGATTAATGCCTTTCAATGGGCATTAATTCCGGATCCGGCCTTGCGGCAAGTGTTCCGGAATTTTTGGACGGAACAAAAAGCGCAGCATGCTGCGGTATTTGCTGCGTCCAAAAAACGTTCCGGTCCTGAACTGAAGACATCCTGATGCATCCTGAACGGATTTCTCTCCATTCAGAATGCATGGGGATGATCCTGATTAGAATTTTTTCCGGCATGGAGCGCCGAGGACGGAACTCTATGCCGGAAAACAAAAACGCCAGTGTGAAAGGACCCTAACACGTAGTTTAATATCAGGAATGTAACATTTACATTTCGGCAACAAATCTGCTACATGTGAATATACCCAAAATGTTTTTACTAGTGCAGCATTTAGTAACTTAAGGAAACAAATGTTGAAGCTTCATAAAACTTCAACATTATATTGCCTATATACACCCCTGGTTTATTCTGTAACATCGATTCTCCCTAAGCCTCAATTTTTCTGCTTCAGAGGTTCCAAAACACATTACTAAGTGATTTTATGGAGTGAGGTAGTGTAATTCTTATTTAAAATCACGACTCCAGGGGCTGGTCATATAAATAGCACACAGGGAGATTTCACATACTGTGGGTATCAGATGTTGCATCCTAGATTACCTTTATAAGCAGCCCGTATCCAACACTTATCTTTGAGATGCTGTTCCACAAGGAAGATTCTCAAATGATAACAATCAGCATTTAATGTCTTCATTTAAGCATGGAGCATCAGTACAGACACTAACGAGGAAAACAGATCCTTAATTAGCTGCGGTTTCATTTTCACCAGGTTATTTACACTGAGAATATTGTTAAGTTATGCAGGATTATGTCAGAAAAAGTAATGTTTCTGCAGTGTTCCATCCTCAAGGGATGGGATTCACATATGAAAAAACATGTAATTTCTACTGTGATTCTTACACCTCAAGAAAAATTGTTTAGAATTTAGATTTAGAAATTTCATCCTAAAGTAGAAACCTTAAAGGGAACCTGTCACCAGGAAATTCACTGATAAACCAGGCATGCTGCCTTGTAGGGCTCACTCTGCTGAATATAACGATACCTTTCACTTGGTGATCTGTTGCTTTATTGTGGAGAAATAGTACTTTTAATCCATATGCTAATGAGCTGATTTGAGTCCAGTAGTTGATAGGAGTCCAACGTTTTTTCTATTGAGAGCTGTAACCACGCCCCTATTTACTTTAGCTGTAAAAGGGGTGGGGTTTATTACATCATTCATTTTAATAATTGGCATGAAAATGAATAACAGGGAATGCTAAGGTATATTACTGAGGTAAAAAAAGGGGAAGGAATATACTATTGAAGTTAGTAATTATAATAAGGGATAGTTTGTTCATGGAGGGATAAACACATGTTTGATAAACAATTATTCATAAATGAATGATGTAATAAACCACGCCCCTTTTACATCTGAGAAGTGAATAGGGGAGTGGCTACAGCCCTGAATAGAAAAAACGCTGGACTCCTATCAACTACTGGACTCAAATCAGCTCATTAGCATATGGATTAAAAGTACTATTTCTCCACAATAAAGCAACAGATCACCAAGTGAAAGGTATCATTATATTCAGCAGAGTGAGCCCTACAAGGCAGCTGTGCCTGGTTTATCAGTGAATTTCCTGGTGACAGGTTCCCTTTAAGCTTACAATTTAACTAAAACAATACTATTGGATGTCTTATATTCACAGTTGTTGAAGTAACTCCATTAAGAATTGATTTGTAAATACAATTATGTTGAAGATGACCTGTTGATTCAATATAAAACTAAATTACGTTGACAGTTATTTTTGTTGAGCATTACATCCAAAATCTCCAAACCACAGCAACACGTGTAATAATTGTCATGAAAAGGTTACATAGCTATATGTTAATGATCACAAAAAAGAGTTAATTTTTGGAGGAAAAGCCATAAAACCTTGTGTGTGCTGAACCATGTGGCCAGAGTGGTGGGGGTTCCTCTCTTGACCTGTGAGAGATGACACCCAGACCTGGATTTCTCTTTCCTTCAAAGAACAGGCTTAGGCAGGGTGCTGAATCTCCTTAAACAGACAAGTCCTGCATGGAGACACACTTCATGGTATGAAGAGTTATTGGAAATGTTCCATGGAAACAAATATGCAAAGAGGTAACTCCCAAGGGGCCCCCCAAGTTACCTCATGGCTGCTGGCCAGGTACATTACGATCTGATGCTCTAAGCATTAATTAATGCTAGGAGCATAAGGTGTGCTCAGGACGGTGATAAAGCTGGCAATAGTTTGTGCTGCGCTATGGAATTTTCGTCTGCTAAGGCAGTATTTTGTGCTGTACTGTGCTATTTGGTTCTGCCTTCAGCTGAGGCAGTATCTTGTGCTGTACTGTGCTATTTGGTTCTGCTGGGGCAGTATTTTCTGCTGCACTACAGCCCTGCCTACTTGTGCTGGCTCACCTTCTGTCAATTTGGACATGAGGCCACTTTTAGTTTATTTTTTTCCAGGGCCACTATAAGTTCCCAGTCCACCCATGGTTGATATCCAACATTCCAACAAGCCTTTGGATTTGACATGGGAATGTAGCCAAGCAAGTTATAGGACTGGCCTCTTTGAGGAGATTCAGCACCCTGCCTAAGGCGCATTCACCGCATCACACCCAGCCAGCCAGAATCCTACTCGATACTGATGAGGGGCAAACACCCCAAAACAGCTGTCTATGGATGGATATCTGGCTTGGCAACATTTCCTTGTGAAATCCCATGGCTTGTTGGAAAGTCTTATTTTGACTCATACAGAGCTAATACCATAAGGTGGCACTGGTGAGATGGTTCTCTTCTTTGGGAGATACTTCAAAGAACGGCAAATGAACCATCTACTATAGTGGAGAATATACAGGACAGTCTGCTATTCAATATTCCAGGTTCTCCCTCCCCTCCCCCCTTTATTAGTAACCCACACTTTTAACTAATATGTTCATGGGAGGTTCTGAAACCTGATCCAAAGGATGAAGGTATAAAACCTGCTTGAAACCATAAATCAGTGTTCATATTTCCTGAGGACAGTCAATGTTGACTGTGAATCAATTTGCTTTGCTACCCTCAAGGCACAGAAGACTTGTGTTAGGTCTCCTGTTATTTTCTTACTTTTTAGCTCTAATAACCTATAGATCCTCAAAGGGTGATACCGGAAAGTGGTGTGTGTGTGTATGTTTTTACTTGGGTGTTAATGAATCAGCATGTGATTAGCTGTAGTAATGATAGGTAGTGGTAGCTAGTATTTTGGGTGCATGAACTGTTTTTGGGTGTGAATTATGCTTAATTTGCCGACTGAATCGGAAGGAGAATGCAAGATCGAATGGATTGAGAATGATCAACGCCATCATTAAAAAAATTCTGGATCAATAGTGGAATATAACATTCTACAATATTCCTACACCCATTACTTTTATCTACATCCTCTCCCATCGTCTGGCTGAATATGATAGACTTATGTCTATTTTCAATTGCATTAACTAGGTACAAATCTGTCCATCCTTACTTTTCTTTTTCCCTTGGCATGTCCTAATTTGTGTCATTCGATTACTTACTTTTCAAAACAACATGATCTTGTGATATTGTATCAGGAGAACTCTATCCTATTTAAGTCTATGTGTACCCATTGGTTGTATTGTGAACTGTGGATTGTCAAGGATTTTGCTAGCACACAATATTGCATTGAATTGTTTCCATGAGAAATTGGACTTGTAACTAAATTGAATGTAAAGTTGGATAAATCTGTAACTATGTAACTATAATAGAAGCTTATATACAATTTATATTAAATGGGTTGCCTCACTTCAGCAAATGGCATCTATCATGTAGACAAAGTTAATGAAAATAATAATTGACGTCCAGCTCTCAGGTGGTATAACCTTGTTAGCCTTCTCAAGCAAGGATCCTAATGGTGTGTTCATACCTAATGATAATCCTCAGGAAAAAGAAGATGGAGCTAGCGAGTAAAATCTGTACATTCTTTATTCCATATAGAAGATATTAAAATACACACACAGACATGGTCGAAGTCTGCCGCGTTTCGAACGTTAAGGTCTTAGCCATAGACGGACTATGACTAAGACCTTATCGCTCGAAATGCATCAGACTTCCACCATGTCTGTGTGTATTTTAATATTTCCCATATGTAATAAAGAATCTTTTGATTTTACTCGCTGGATCCATCCACTTGTTCCTGAAGACAAAATACCAAGCACTTACTATTGCACTGTGGTTGTCCATATTGCTTCCTTGGCTGGCTTTTTTCATTTTTTCATTGCATTATACACTGGTCGTTTCCAGGGGTTTCGACCACCCTGAAATCCAGCAGCGGTGGCCATGCTTGCACACTATCCAGCAAAAGAGGCAATATGGACAATTACAATATATTAGTAAGTGTCTTGTATTAACTTTCTCTACACGATAAATGCCAAATGCCATGATAAATTTGCTGAAGTGAGACAACCTTGTTAAGCTTAAAGGGGTTGTTCACCCTTGGTGTGCTTTTTTCAGACACCCTTTCCCCACTGTGGCCAGAACCACAGTTTTGAAAATACTTACCTGATGGTTTCCAGATCTAGCGTTCCCCACATCAGTGTCCTGTTGTGTATACATAAGAAATAACTTAAAAAATCTGACTATTTTACAGAGTTTTCTTTCTGCAGATTTTAGATGTCTAAATCTTAGTTGTCCCTATGCTAGTGGGTAGAAACTAGCTGCTATGATGTCTCCCATACATAGCACACAGAAACTAGAGAAGATTCTGCTCCCCTCTAGCTGTGAGACAGTAAAACAATTACTATTAGTTGTAGCAGTGTCTTCTGTGTATCTCTTTCACTCAGCTGCTCCTCTCTCTACATCCTCTATGGGCTGCATGTAATCTGATGTCACAGTGAACAGAAAGTCTATCGCATATACCAATATTGATTCAGCAGTGAGTTGAGAGTGAGTGAACAGTTTACTAGGGAAAGAGAGATAAAAAAAAGCCTGATAATTAGAGAAGTAAGCATTTTCTCTTATAAGCTATGTTACAGCATTTCTTTGATATTCACTTGTATAATTAAGGGTCTGTTCACATCACCTTTTCATGGATGGCTCAAACGTATCCCACTATATAGGCATACAGTCGGATATGTCCCTTACACAGTTCTTCTCTATAGCACTGTGCATTCACTGCTTTACCCTGCAAGCCTGGTCATATGATGTTCAGTCCAGGTATCTTTTTTCCCTCCGCCCCCACTGAATTATTTTGCAGAATTTAACCCCTTCCACCATAAGCAGCACAGCCTAAGGGGATGAGACAGAGCCTCCAGCTGTGCTGCTTATAGGGGAAGGGGTTAAACTGTCACAGCAGCTCTCTGAGGCATCCCTTTAATTGAAGCTAGTGACAGATGTCATACTATGGCACCCATCACCCATTGGCTATTATAGCCTTTGTTAAATAAATGTTTTTTTACAGGACACTATAGGATTGGAAAGCATAGTCTGCCACGCTATTCAATACTGTTTTTTTTTTTTTTTTTTGCCATATACTGACGTATACCAGCAATACAGAGGTCAAAAGGGTACTCTTTTGGCCTAAGTCTGACATATGGAGTCTTATAGACACACTTAGCATGTATGTTAGATGTAGGGAAAAATGTGATGTGAACCGGCCCAAATTTAAACAAAGTTAGTTGAAATGACAGTGACAATATAAAACATAAAACCATTTTATATTAAAGCCCATGCTATAGAAAGACAATGGTCAAGCCTTGGTCCCACATATCCCACAAGTACACAATTGATATTTTTTGCATAGTAAATTGGATCCTGAGAATAATTAGTATGCTGTGTGACAATATTACAATTTGGCGCATATTATTTACAACATTTGATAACCCTTACCATTGTTAAAAGTTGAGTGAAAAGTAGGTCGGAATTTCAGATAAGAACACCTAATTAACAATTTTTTCTATCTACTGAGTTAGGCTCCATTCACACGACCGTATGTTGTCCGCTAAAAAAAGGATCCGTTTTTTTGCAGACAGTTCAGCATGTCTGCAAAAAAACGGATTGCATTCCGATTTTTTGCTGATCCATAGACTACAATAGGGTCATGTCCTGATTTTCACTGACAAGTATAGGACATGTTTCATTTTTTTTGCTGAGCTGTGCAATGGAAGAAAAGGGCCCCATAGAAGGGAATGGGACAGCATTTAATACGCAAAAAAACTGATCTTTTTTTGCGGACAACATACGGTCGTGTGAATGGAGCCTTATTCACTGAAATCTATTCACCACCTGCTGTTTTCTCTTTTTCCATTTTCTCTGTCCCACTCAGTGAGATGGAAGCACATGCTCAGTTTCATCCAACTGCCACTAGCTGCAGCATAATGGACACACACCCTGAGAAAGACCACACCTCCTAAGCTGTCAGCTTGAAATTAACCTAGCAGAACAATTGGAGCAATGAATAGGGAGATGTCTGGATCCATGTGATGTACAGGGCTGGTTCTGGCTTTGTTTTCTAGCTCCTTCTAGCTTTAGAAAGAGATTATCATCTCCTATATGATGTCTGATAATGTTTTACATTAATCATGAGATAATCCCTTTAAGTCCTAGTTATGATGTGTAATATTTTAAAAACTCCCCAAAAAAGTAGCATCTCTATGCCAAGCAGGTGTACTTTTACAGACATAGGCATACACCACATTGCACTTATGCCAAATATATTATTACCCTTTCTAAATGTGGCGCAACCTCACAATGCAAAGACAGACTAAAACTGACACTACAACCTATTTGATATGCCAGAATTTTGTGTAAAATTTGTGGCACATTTTTTGACTCGTCAAATTTGAAGCCATGCTCCTTTCTGACAAGCCACCTCCCTTTCTCACTAAGCTACACCACCCGGTCGGATGAGTCAAAAAAAAGTGTCTAACTCGTAATAAATGTGGCACAAAGCATTTATGCCAATGCTTTGGCACACACTGCACCAGAATTCATATTTTGATACATAAATCTCCTCTGGTATTTTAATTCAGTGTTGAATATGTCGCTGATTTATAGATAATGCAATAAAATGATATGTAATTAACAACATGAAAAGCAACCAAGTCATTAGAGAAAAATTTCTATTAGTTTTCAGCATGTTCTGTTTGAAAAGAGATCAGTCATTTAACAAGGCAATGCCCTCTATTGCGTTATTAGAGTGAATTTGCCGATAAATATTGGAAGACTATGACTGCTTGAAATAGAGGCGCTACAGGAGAACTTACATATTATGTAAAGGTAACTGCACTTTCCACTTAGAAACATTGATTTATTCTTAACTATCACAGTTCCTAGAGGTTTCATGAGAGCATTATAATGGCATTACAGATAGTTTTTTAATAGGGTTAATTGTATAGTTTTGTATTGCACATGAGCATTTGGCACCCTGTTGTTTTATGTTAGAGATTAATTGCGATATTGTCTTTATGTTTCACAGATGGACAGATTGCTTTTATCAGCTTTGCATTTTATTCTGTTCTCAGCAAAAAAAGCAGAAATTATATACTAGAATATTGTATGAAAGGGAAACTATGAATTTGCTCTGGAACCTACACTGAGCACCAACAAAGGGGTTATCCCATGAGTAACGTAAAAATAAAATCACACATCATATAGTACATGTCTCTTTCTAAGAAACATAGAACCAGTCCTGTACCTCACATGGATCCATTGGTGATGAGCGGGAGGTGCCATATTCAATTTCACGATATTTCGCGAATATTCGATTGAATATTCGTCACATATTCGTCGAAATCGAATATTCGTCATTATTCTATATATTGCGAATGTTATGCAAATTTATATTCGCATCGCGAATTAAACTTAGAGCTGAGTTCCTAATGGTTGTAACTTGTATTGCTATAATTGACGAAGATAACGAATATCACGAATATAGTACTATATTCTCAATCTTCGGAACTCAGCTCAAAGTTTCATTCGCGAAGCGAACATATACTCGCATTGCGAATTTATCTTAGAGCTAAGTTCCTAATGGTTGTATTGCTAGAATATAACGAAGACGACGAATACCACGAATTCACGAATATAGCACTATATTCTCAATCTTCGTTATGTTCTAGCAACAACCATTAGCAACTCAGCTCAAAGTTTCATTTGCGAAGCGAACATGTAATCGCATTGCGAATTGATCTTAGAGCTAAGTTCCTAATGGTTGTATTGCTAGAATATAATGAAGACGACGAATATCATGAATTCACGAATATAGCACTATATTCTCAATCTTCGTTATATTCTAGCAATACAACTATTAGGAACTCAGCTCTAAGTTGAATTCGCAATGCGATTAATATAACCTGTATTGCTCGCATTGCGAATTCAACTTAAAGCTGGGTTCCTAATGGTTGTATTGCTAGAATACACGAATTTCGCAATGCGAATAATTCAGGTTATATTAATCGCATTGCGATTACAACCTCGTCCTCCTAGTAGGATATGTCGAACTAACTCTCAATTTTTAACATCAGTGTGAGGGTTTAGTGTGACGGCAGCGTGCACCTATCTCTGGTTCTGTGTTTGTTGCGATTACAACTTAGTCAAATTTGTGAGATCGTGATTCTCACATCCGACAGTACATTTTAGCATGGAGGTGTTCCCATGCACACAGGAAGTCGACAGAAGCGGCAACGGGCATTGACTGGAGCGGGCAGGGAGCCAGGAATCCTCCGGACAGGTAAGAACTGCTTTTGGGTGGGAAGACAACCAGAGAGCAACAAGGATTAACAGCTAAAAAAAACAAAAAAACAAATATTCAAAATTGCGAATATATAGCGCTATTTTCACAATATTCACGAATTATCAAATTTGCGATATTCGCAATATAAATTCGCTATTCGAATATTCGCGCTCAACACTACCAGAGATATGCCCATTCATTGTTCTTCTAGATGTATTTCAAGCAGCTCAGGGTGTGTACAGTTTCTCAGAGGGTGTGTCCTTTCTAATGCAGCTGGTGGCAGTTACAGGATGGAACTTAGCATGTAAGTTAAACTCAGTGAGCTGGACAAACAATTTAGAAAAAGGGCAAACAGCAGGTGACGCTATACAGATTTAAGGGAACAGCTCAGTGACTATACTACATTTTTATTACATGCAATTGCAAAAATATTCAGATCCAGGTGCTGGTTTGAAAAATGTAGAATATTTTTCTTGGGACAACCCCTTTAACCAATCTAGGCACCAATAAAAGAAATTCTTCACCAATATTTTCATACAGAAATTAAAACGAAAGAGTGATACACATCTTACCTGAACTGCATTTATAGATCTGCTTTACTGCAGTCACATTGTTGTCTGGTGATGGTCATTGACTTCTATAGGAGAATGTTCTAGGCATGGTCTGTAAACTGTGCAGAGGGTGAGATGTACCATAAATTGTTGTCAGTTGTGTGATTCTGTGTTATCTACCCCCAGCTTCATAATAGAGGTGTTATCCTTCATTATAATTCCACCTGTAATAATAACAAGATGAGTAATGAAACATGGTCTCTAAGGAACAGGGTGCCACGAAATTGGCTTGTGACCGGCAAAGATAGGCACTGAGCAGGAGTGTCATTCATGAGCAGTTTATTGGAGGTCACACATGAAGCTGCAGGTAAAGTTACATATATTCCAAGTTCCCATATTGAAGCAAATCAAGGAGTAGAGAACACCTCAGCTTGTTCTCAAACCTCCCAACAGCGGGGTTTCCATTACTCTGAGGAGAGGAATGCTTTAAAGCACGGCTAGGTCACTGAGACCCCTGTAAAAGTGTTCTGCCTCCCAAACCTAACATTTCCCGAGGGTCACAGAAGTAATTAGCATACCTTATCTCTGGTAACAGGGAGATGCTAAGACCATCACTACAACCCCCAATATCTAATACAACACACACTAATAGAAGAAGCACATTGACCAGATATATACAGGGTGATAGGAACATGACACAGTCCACTGTGACAGAGATTATCAACCTATTATGAGGTTCAGCGGATAGAGCAAAAACTTCCTAATTTCAGAATTGTAAAAAAAAATATTGAGATGGAAAAAAAATGTAAAATGAAATAAGTTTAACTTAAAAACTTGATCTAAACTGTAGAGAATTTCCTGATGACACATTCCCTTTAAAGCTTCCAGTAATGGCTATAGAGCTACTAAACAGCTTTTATCTCAGCACCTGGAGACATAAAAGACCTTTGTAAGGTAATCTCTGTTTCAAGTGAATGGTCGACATAGTAAAGAATATTTCATATCAAGAAAAATATCTAGGATTTTCTAGCATCTAATGTGTAAGATCTTTATATTTTGAAGTGTAAAAATCGACACTGTATTGTGAAAAGGTAAACATTTTTCACAGTAAGGCCCCATTAGAAATAAGTTACGTGTTCATTTTATTTTATGTAATAATAACAAGTAATTAAGTAAAAATTGCTTACTTATCCTATAGGTGTAAATTAGTTGACTTCTATTAACACTGTTTTAAAATTTTGGCATTTACATTATCTCAAATTGCCCTAAGTACCCCAAAGCTTAGAACTGGGGGCCAGAACTGAAGGTTGATGTTTATTTATATAGGCATGTCCATAGACACGTAGTAGACATATGAAGCTCCATGAACGTGCCACGTTTGCATCTTAAAATAGTGGTTATCACCAAGGTCTAAGCTTTTTGGTATAATACAAGTTTCAAGACCAATGTTTGTGGCTCTTTCATATAATTTCATATTACATTTTTCACTAGATTATCTGAATGTTTAATACATTTAAAAGGTTTTGATTTACTTTATTTCTGAATATGTGGTTGACAGAAGAAGAAAGCAATACTTATGAAAATGGGAATGGGAGCAGAGCTGCACTAATCATGCACAGCTACTACACGGTGTACGGAGCTACAGTATGTATTTACGTGTCTGGTTGCGGTGTCACAGCTTGGAAAAAACTAATAAGGATAGGTCATCACTCATCATAACTCCTTTAACTTCAGGGCAAAGTCCTTAGTATACCAGTGACCCTGTCAGGAATTTACCTAGCCACGTTTCTGTGCATGGCTGTTCCAGGTGGACTGCATTGCTTTCCAGCCAAGCTCTGGCTGATCGATAAGTGGGTCTATAAGTGAGTCTGGATGCTGGGCCAGGCAGGACCCTGGTTTGGTGTCCAATTATCACGCTTCGGTGTGGGAGGGAAGCGGGGAACAGGGAATTAGGCCTGAGAACTAGGGAAGGAAGATGGACACCCCTAGTAAAACCCTAACCAAAATCCTGACTGACTACTAGTATGAACAAACCCCACAGGTAGGTGTTTTCATACGCAGGAATACCTAGAGTCCTATCTAGCCCTATAGAACCCTGGTATTAACTTCTTGCCGACCGCCTCACGCAGGATTGCGTCCTGCGGGCGGTCGGTCTGTTCCTCCTTGACGCGCCCGCGCGTCATCTCGCGAGAGGCGAGATTTGGACAATGTAAACTGCAGCCTGCCAGCGCTGATCGTGCGCTGGCAGGCTGTAGAAGTTAAAAAAATGGCATATCAGACGCTGTTTTGTTAACAGCGTCTGATATGCTTGCTGATCGTTCCTTTGGTGGTCCCTTTGCTTGGGACCACCAAAGAAACTTTTATAAGTGCACCAAATCACCACACAGACCCCCCACCCATCCACCCCACCCCCACCCATCCACCCCACCCCCACCCCGTCACTGATTAACCCCTGATTAACCCCTGATTAACCCCGATCACCCCATGTCACCCCCTGTCACCCCCTGTCACCCCCCTGACACTAATTACCCCTCTGTAAGGCTCATTCAGACGTCCGTATGTGTTTTGCGGATCCATAAATCCACGGATCCGCAAAACACGGACACCAGCAATGTGCTTTCCGCATTTTGCGGATCCGCACATTGCCAGAACTATATAGAAAATGCCTTTTCTTGTCCGCAATTGCGGACAAGAATAGGACATGCTCTATCTTTTGCGGAGCTGCGGTGGTTGTTTGGGGGCCGAAACCCGGAAGTTTGCGGCCGCAGCTCCGCAAATGCTGATGCGGCGAGCGCATAGTGTGCTCTCCGCATCACCGCCAGCCCCATTCACACTGAATGGGTCCGCATCTATTCCGCAGAATTGCGGAATAGATGCGGACATTTTGCGGACGTGTGAATGGGGCCTTACTACTTTTTTGCACATTTTTGGCAGAGATTTATTCATCCACATTGATCGATGCGAATGAGGAAATCTGTGCCGTTTTGGTTTTTTGCACATTTTGGGCAGAGATTTTTTCATCCACATTGATTGATGCGAATGAAAAATCTGTGCCGTTAATTTTTTTTCTTTCAGCCCAGAGGCTGAACGGAAAAAATCTCATTACCCGTATGCTCAATATAAGGAGAATCGCAGATACTCCTAATGCTGGCCATACGTGTAATGATTGTGAGACCCTCAAATGCCAGGGCAGTACAAAACCTCACATGTGACCCCATTTTAGAAAGAAGACACCCCAAGGTATTCCGTGAGGGGTATGGTGAGTTCATGTAAAATATTATTTTTTGTCACAAGTTAGTGGAATATGAGACTGTAAAAAAAGTTTTCTGTGAACTCGCCATACCCCTCACGGATTACCTTGGGGTGTCTTCTTTCCACAATGGGGTCACTTGTGGGGTATTTATACTGCCCTGGCATTTTAGGGGTCCTAAAGTGTGAGAATCCAAATGCGTAAAAATGCCCTGTGAAATCCTAAAGGTACTCATTGGTTTTAGGGCCCCTTTGCGCATCTTGGCTGCAAAAAAGTGTCACTCATGTGGTATCGCCGAACTCAGGAGAAGTAGGGCAATGTGTTTTGGGGTGTATTTTTACATATACCCATACTGTGTGTGAGAAATATCACTGTAAACGACAACTTTTTAAAAAATTTTATTCAAAGTTGTCAATTTACACAGAAGTCTCCCTCAGGCCTAATACAAAAAATAGGGAAATGCAGCACACAGAACCCAAACAAAATATAAAAGGCAAAGGAAAGACTTAACTTCAAAGGGGCTATGGAAGCACCAGGAACTCAGCCGAGATCCAACCACCGACTATCCACAGGTCCAAAAGAAGCTATAAACCGCACAGCATTGTAGGAGAAGCAACTATAAATAAGGAAGGCTAAATGTCCACATAAGCAACACCTGGAGGCAAGGGGTGTGGCATTACCAGAAACACCACATAAATCTGTGAGATCAAAACACGTGTTGCCAGTCTCACAGATCTCCTGCAACTCACTGTCACCGGGACGTCCATATGTCTCGGTACGTCCATGACACCAATCCCACAGTTAGGCGGGGGATACAAGTCAGGCATGCCTGTGATTCCAAGCTCCTGTTTGTTATTTGGCTCAGAACAGTGCTTGCAATTCTGTCGGTCCTTAAATGGAATGTGTCCAAAGAAAATTACCTATTCTTTAAATTATTGTATTTATGTTAAATATATTTTAAAAGAGTTCTCTGTGGTGTTATTTTTCATTTTCCATATCACTCTTTTTAAACAAAAAGCATAAACTCCTGCAGTTTTTGCACTGCCCATAAAGCCTAATAATAGGCTCCACTTCTTGTGTACAGATCACTTTACTGCAGTAATCTCATTATCACTACAGTCAGGATTAGAATGACAAATAGCACCTCTGTAAATAGGACCCACCATTCACAATAGGTTATTGTCAAAACTTATCTATTCCCTCCTGACCTCTGCACAGCTCACGGGGCATGTCTAGAAAGTTCTCCCATAGAAATCAATAAGTTCCCCTCCTGACCATTGTGTCTATGGCTAATGTGGCTGCTTTAAAGCAATTTTCTAAATGCTCTCAACAAGAATTCAGGCAAGATGGAAGGATCATGTTCAGGAAATAGAATAAATACATTTGAACCAGAAAATAAAAACAGATTAGAAATAAAGGATATGCATTGCTATCTGGTTTTAATTGGCAGAAAAAAATTATGTGCCACATTCCCTTTAACTTCGTTTCAGAATTTACCCTTTATCTACTGATTATGGTTCTACTGATTCTCCTGGCTTAACCCCTTGGCTTGTTTCTTGATTAACTCCTTGTCTACTGTCTACAATTTTACTCTACAGATATAACCCGGGTCCCTAGGAGCCAGGTGGCCGTTATGGCACATAACAGGTAGCATTTAGTGTTAGGTTCCCATCTTACAGAGATCGCCTTCACGTTTGGCAGATGGGACAAATAATTTTGTACAAATTGTATTTGCCAAGATTCTCAAATTTACAAAATAAGCGTAGCATTAGCACCAGAATATTGTACTTTATTTGGTTTGCAGAGAGCTGTTGCATTTTTTTCTTTGTGTTTCTAGCCATGGCAGTGTGCACCTGCACATTGGGATGTGCTGACTGACCCCCTTTTTCTTTACAGGTCAATGTTAGCGTCAAGAAGAAGCGCACTCCTTTTACACCGTCGGCAGCTGCTTCCACATAGATGTCTACAGAACCTGTTCTATTAAATGCTTATACAAGTAGAGCCCCCACCCAACAGAGTGGAGAGGCTGTCAGCAGTAAGTTTGTGTTGACGTCACTGATTATTTTGCCCTTCCTCTGATCTGTCAGAACAATAACCCACAAAAAACGGATCCTGACTGTGGAGCATCCTTTACTCGGTCAGCATTTGGTCAGTAATCCATCAGTACTGCAAAAGCCCAAAAAAACAGGAGTGGATCCAAAACAAAGATGACACGTGAATGGAATATTTGCATGTCTTCTGTGTTTTGTACCCACTCCTGTTTTTGGCTACCAAATCACAAGCCAATTCTGTTGCAAAATAGGGCCCATGTCATGCAGGTCTTACAGCTGTTACATAGACAGGATCCGTTGTGCGACTCATTTTTCGTTCCTTCTGATAGACCAGAAGAGGGGTCAAATAAATGATGATGTCAGCCAGGCTAAAAGGCAAAACAGTGGCCTAGTCATGAAGTGGGGTGGGTGGGGACAGCATGAGAAGTCTACAGAGTGGCCCTATGACATAGTGGTGAGGTGAAAGCAGCATGAGGAGACCACAGAGTGGCCCAATGACAGAGTCTGGAGGTGGCATCAGCATCAGAAGAAGGCCACAGAGTGGCAGAATGACAGTGTGGAGGTGGCAGCATCAGCATCAGGAGGCCACAGAGTGGCACAATAACAGTGTGGAGGTGGCGGCAGCATCAGGAGGAGGCCACAGGGTGGTCAATGACAGTGTGGAGGTGGAAGCAGCAGCATCAGGAGGCCACAGAGTGGCAAGGTGACATAGTGTTGAGGTAGCATCAGCATCAGGAGACCACAGAGTGACAAGGTGACATAGTGTGGAGGTGGCACCAGCACCAGGGAAAGAAGGAGCATTTGGCATAAGATGTGTGGCATCAGGCTGGTGGCAGCATCAGACTAGTAGCTGAGACAGGTAGCCAAAAGAAACCAGTCTCTTTTGTCAAAGTGTTGGTGTGGCACCATGGATGATCTCGTCTGATGCATCAGGCATTGGTGGGTGGAAATCCTGGCTGATCCACGCCTGACTCATCTTGACAAAGGTCAGTCTCTCCACATTTTGGGTGGACTGGCGAGTTCTTCTTGGAGTAACTATGGCACCCTCCACACTAAACACCCGCTCTGATGCCACACTACTGGCCAGCCAGTACAGGTTTTCCAGGGCAAACTCGGCCAGTTGCGGCCACGAATCCAGTTTGGCTGCCCAGTAGTCCAGCGGATCTTCAATGATGGCTGGCAGGGTGCACTGCAAGTAGGCCACCACCTGCTTAATCAGGTTCTGCTCTATGTCTAGCTGTTGGTGAGCAGTTTCTTCATTATGCGGGTGAAAAAAGCTGCTCATCAGTGACTCTAGACTCAGGCTGCTGCTGATGGAACTGGTACTGTTCCTGCCACCCCACCCCTCCCCAGCAGCCATGGCAGTGGAACATGAGTGCAGAGGGCCCCCCTGGTCAGACCTGAGAGAGTATGGACGATGGCGTAGATAGCCAGCAGCCAACTGACTCCATAGGATGTCGCTATAGTAGTTCAGTTTGTCCTACCTCTCAGCGGGTGTAAAAAAGGCCCCCATTTTGGACCAGTAGTGAGGGTCCAAAAAGGTGGAGAGCCATAAGTCATCCCTGTGCCGAATGGTGACAATTCGGCTGTCACTATGCAAGCAAGTGAGCATCCATTTGGCCATTTGTGCAAATGACTCGGAGGGACTCCCTTCCTCCATTCTGCCACGGTCTGTCTGGGTCCTCTGCCTCGTCTTACATAGAAACATAGAATGTGTCGGCAGATAAGAACCATTTTGCCCATCTAGTCTTCCTCATCACCCTGTAGCTCCTCTGGCTGCTCCTGCTCCTCCTCTCCTGTCACCTGTGTAGAAAAACCACACATTCCACTACACATTGCTTGTGCTCCAATGTCATCCTCCTCCTCCAGTTGAGCCCCCACGGGGCTCATGTGGCCGTGAGATCTAGGCTCCACGTCTCCAGTCCCCGGACCGGCCAGATTTACCAGCATCTGTTCCAGGACATAAAGCAGTGGAATGACGTTGTTCATCCCGTAGTCCTGGCGAATGACAAATAACGTGGCCTCCTCAAAGGGCCTGAGCAAATGGCCGCTGCAGCTCAAGGAGTGTGTGCTTTGCAGTGTATGAGTGGCTGAAGCTGAAGGTCACCATGGTTCAGATTTTGAGTTGTCGCAGAGAAAGCCTGGATTCGATTTCTTGATGAAGGACACAGAGCAGTTCCACCCCTGTGGGACTCCGTTTGCCCAGGCAAACGAGGTGCAGACTATCGTGACACTGCCGTGCCCTGCACATGTGGTAAGCTGGAGGGGCACTGTGAATTGTCCCTGCAGTGGAGGCTGAGGACACAGTGGAGGATGAGGAGGCAAAGGCGGACATAGTCACAGGACCAACAGAGTGAGAACGTGGAGGCGGAAGCGGCATCACCTGGCCAAGTTGCTGGTGTGGCTGTGCAGGAACCACATTCACCCAGTGGGCCGTAAAGGACAGTTATAGTTACAGCTCCACACTTGGAAAGGGAGAGACTGCAGCACCACCAACTTGGCCAGGAGCACATTCAGCTTCTGCACTGTTGGATGAGTGCACACATACTGTTGTCTCTTGGCAATCGATTTGGTGATCAACTGCTGATGGAATGATTGACGAGGAAAGGGGGAGGAGCAAGAGCATGAGGACCAGCAGATGATGGGAAGGACAGAGAGCTCCCTTTGGCTGAGGTGGTGGAGCCTTGACTGCCTGACATCGGGTGGGTGCCACTGGGTGATGCAGCGGTTGCTGTTGCAGCCTGGACCACCACATCGGAGCCACAGTTCTCCCAGGCCACTTTATGGTGACACTGAATATGTTGACGCAGGGCCGTGGTGCCAACATAGGCACCCTGGCCACGCTTCACCTTCTGCCCACAGATTCTACAAATGGCCATGTTCACCCCCTCTGGAGGCTTAACAAAAAACTACCACACTGCTGAGTAGTTGATTTTCCCCTAACACTCCGCACTGACTGACTGCAACCGCCGCTGCTTCCGTGAACCCCTGCACCACTACTTTTCTGGCAGATAGGCTCCTGCAAAGTGGGTAGTCTACCACTGGCATGTTTGGCTCCCGACCTCCCACTGGTGCCACCCTACTGACTCCAGGCCACACTAGCGACTTGCTGGCTCCGCCACTGGCTCTTGGGCAAGCTACCACCCTCTTCATCCGGCTCCCAAGTGCAATCAGCTACATCATCATCATACTGTCTGCACGTCACTGATGTTCTCCTCAACGGTCTCAGGGTCAGGAGTCTGACCGCTCTCAACACCAGCTCCCACGCCACTCTCCTCATCACTATTTGCCTGCCTACCGGAGGAAGCAGTGGATGTCTTCTCCACATCTTGGCTGGCCAGTAGCTGCTGACTGTCCTCTAGTAGCTCGTCCTTGCTGTATAGTGGAGCTGAGCCCACAGCATATAATACTTCTCTGGCTGAGGAAACAGAAAAGGACAGAGGAAGATTGAGGACAGGTGAGGGCACAGGGCCTGCTCCAAGGCCATGCCAACTAAGGGTTGTGTCTGACGACCCACTGACTCTTGGCTGGGGGTGTCTGATGTCACTTGGGATGAAGTGGATGACAGAGTCAACCATTCAAGAACTGCTGGGTTACTGGTCAAGACACGAACGCTAGATGATACTGCTAGATTTATGCGATATGCGGTCACTTCAAAGGCAGGAGGATCAAAGCAATACTCTGCCTTGAAGCACTGGTATGCTCAGGCTGGCGCGCACGCCTGCAGGGTGGGCTGCTCGGGAGCGAGCGCCGCCGGATTTGAATAGTCGCTTGTCAGTTGAGCCCAGCAGCCCCATTGACGAGAATTATCCCCAGGATGATGAGCATCCAAGTGAGGATATATTATTAACCCCCGCATTACCCCTGGAATGGCTAAGTAACCCTTTCCCTATACCACCAAGATTCCCTGAGTTCATTAACCCTATCATTCCTACTGCCACCAATATACACTAACCCCTGCTATACCCCCTTCCCAGCATTACTCCTACACTATAACCCCTATACCAATCCCTGTAATAATACCCCTGCTATATTAACCCTTGCTATACCTTACTCTATACCACATTTATTCCCTGTCCATTTAACCCCCTGCAATCTGATCATTTACCCCGGCACTGCATTGCCCTGTGTTAATCCTTGCAGTGCCACTACCCCTGGATAACCCCTGTATTGTGCTGTTAGCCCTTTATACCCCATAGGGACAGTGTGTAGCCAGATTGGGGGGGGGGGTGCTGCCATTTATGTGTGTGTAAGTGTATATCTAGGTAGATTTTGGGGTGGAATTGGGATTGTGTTGCTTTAGTGTAGTTAGCTGTATTATAGTGTTGTTAGTGTACGGAGGTGCGCGTCTATATGTATAATATATTTATAACCATTGATATAAATATATATAGATATAGCGATAATAATATACAGTAGACTTGTATTTGTGTAATAAATTATTTTATTGTTCAGAGCGCAGTTTATAGTCTTTTGTAGTCGCGCGCTAGTCAACGCATGTAGTTCAGGAAAATAGGTAAAGCAACATGTAGTGTGTATTTATAGTATAAATAGGCAGAGTCATCTATAGACAGCTCACACCTATTTATGAATATTAATTATTGATATTTACCCAAAAATAATAATTAATATTCCTTTAACAAATTTTCTAACTTCATCACACAACGGCAAATACTTTTTTTTGTTCCACTAATACAAACAAAAAAGTGCTTTAGAACATATAACTGCAATGCTGAACGGCAAATATATACAGTTGTGTTCAAAATTATTCAACCCCCACTGAAATTGAGTGTTTTGGCTAGTTTGACATTGATTTTGATCATTTCAGTCATCTTGTTTACAATTAAATCAAAGAGGCACTTGTAAGGCAGACAAATATAACATAACATTTATAATGAAATAACCACAAATGTATTTTCTGTGCTCACATCATTATCAGTTTTATTCAACCCCCAAGTGACATTCAATCTTAGTACTTAGTACAACATCCTTTTCCAGTTATAACAGCTTTTAAACGTGAAGCATAGCTTGACACAAGTGTCTTGCAGCGATCTACGGGTATCTTCGCCCATTCTTCATGGGCAAAAGCCTCCAGTTCAGGCACATTCTTAGGCTTGCGCGCTGCAACTGCTTTCTTTAAGTCCCACCAGAGGTTCTCAATCGGATTTAAGTCTGGTGACTGCGATGGCCACTTCAAAATGTTCCAGCCTTTAATCTGCAACCATGCTCTAGTGGACTTGGAGGTATGCTTGGGATCATTGTCCTGTTGAAAGGTCCAACGTCTCCCAAGCCTCAGGTTTGTGACGGACTACATCACATTTTCATCCAATATCTCCTGGTACTGAAGAGAATTCATGGTACCTTGCACACGCTGAAGCTTCCCTGTACCTGTAGAAGCAAAACAGCCCCAAAGCATGATTGACCCCCGCCATGCTTCTACAGTAGGCAAGGTGTTCTTTTCTTCATAGGCCTTGTTCTTCCTCCTCCAAACATAGCGTTGATCCATGGGCCCAAACAGTTCTAATTTTGTTTCATCAGTCCACAGAACACTATCCCAAAACTTTTGTGGTTTGTCCACATGACTTGTGGCATACTGCAGTCGACTCTTCTTATTCTTTGGAGACAGCAAGGGGTGCGCCTGGGAGTTCTGGCATGGAGGCCTTCATTACGCAGTGTGCGCCTTATTGTCTGAGCTGAAACTTCAGTACCCGCATCTGACAAATCTTTTTCAGTTCCTCAGCAGTCACACGGGGACTTTTCTCCACTTTGCGCTTCAGGTAGCGCACAGCAGTCGAAGTCAGCATCTTTCTGCCACGACCAGGTAGCGTTTCAACAGTGCCCTTTGCCTTGAATTTGCGAATGATGCTTCCTATGGTGTCTCTTGGTATGTTTAACATCTTTGCAATCTTCTTATAGCCATTGCCCTTCCTGTGAAGAGAAATCACCTCTTCTCTTGTCTTCCTGGACCATTCTCTGACTTCACCATGTCTGTAAACACACCAGTAAATGTCTAGAAGGAGCTGAGTATCACAGTCATTTTAAATCTGCCTAATTGGTGCTTATTATGCTTGATTGCTGCTCCTGACATCCACAGGTGTTTTCAATACCTGATCGAAAAACACTTGAATGAACCTCTGTTCTTAAGAGTGGTAGTCTTTAAGGGGTTGAATAATTGTGTCAATGAAGAAATCACAAAAAACATTTAATACTGTATTACAAAAACAATTGATGTCATTTTAGTTGCATTTGGTTCTTTAAAAAGTCCTTGTAAGATTTCATTCTGAACACAATTAAAAATGTACACTAAATTCCCTAAAACCCTTTACAGCATTGGAGGTTGAATAATTTTGAACACAACTGTATTTGTTTGCCACTAATACATGCCAAAAAGGGCTGTCATTTTCTCACTTCACCACACAACGGCAAATACTTTTTTTTGTGCCACTAATACATGCCAAAAAGGGCTTTAGAACATATAGGTGCACCTCTGAACGGCAAATAATATATATTTTTTTGCCACTAATACACGCCAAAAAGGGCTGTAATTTTCTCACTTCACCACACAACGGCTAATAAGCCCTTTTTTTCCCACTAATACAAGCCTAAAAATGCTTTACAATATATAACTGCACCGCATAAGGGCAAATAAGACGTAGAAATATTTCCTTGTAATAAACCCTATTAATGTCTGTATCAAACAGTACTTGCACCCCAATAACAAGAACAGTTTGCTGGAATTACAGAGCTACAGTTGTGTTCAAAATTATTCAACCCCCAATGCTGTAAAGCAGGGATGCTCAAACTGCGGCCCTCCAGCTGTTGCAAAACTACAACTCCCAGCATGCCCAGACAGCCTACAGCTATCATCCTACAGCAGGGCATGGTGGGAGTTGTAGTTTTACAACAGCTGGAGGGCCGCAGGTTGAGCATCCCTGCTGTAAAGGGTTTTAGGGAATTTAGTGTACATTTGTAATTGTGTTCAGAATGAAATCTTACAAGGACTTTTTAAAGAACCAAATGTAACTAAAATGACATCATTTGTTTTTGTAATACAGTATTAAATGTTTTTTTTGTGATTTCTTCATTGACACAATTATTCAACCCCTTAACCTCTTAAGGACACAGGGCGTACATGTACGCCCTGTGTCCGCACTTTAAATATGGCGCCCGCTCCCGCACGGAGCGGGCGCATGGGCTGCGGGTAAATGCTTGATTCATCAAGATGACTACCGCAGCTCATGTCCGCGACCGGCAGCGATGCCGATCGCGGACATTTAACCCCTCAGATGCCGTGGTCAATCCTGACCACGGCATCTGATCAGCGCAAAAACCGAAAGTTTCACTGTCGGCTTGTGCTCGGCTCCCCTGATGGCCACAAGGGGAGCCGGAGCATGCATGTAGTAGCCTAGGTTTCTGTGAATGAAACCTAGGTTACTACATAGTATTCCTATGAAGCCTATGACTGTAATAGGCTCCATAGGAAATATATGATTTTTCATATATTCCAATGCTATTGCATTGGAATATATGAGAATAGCAATCTGATGATTGCATCTTATAGTTCCCTGTGAGAACTATAAGAAAGTGGTAAAAAAAAAAAAAGTTTAAAAAATAAAAATAAAATAAAAAAATATAAAAATTCAAATCACCCCCCTTTCCCCAAAATGAAAATGAAATAAATTAAAAAATTAAAAAATTACACATAATGGGTGTCGCAATGTGCGAAAACGCCCATACTATAATAATAATAAAAAATATTCACCATACGGTAAACATAAAAACGGAAAGAAAGCGTCCAAATGGCTAATTCGCCATTTTTGGACGCTTCATTTCCTAAAAAAAAATGAATAAAAAGTGATCAAAACATCATACCCACCCCATAATGGTATCAATTAAAAGTTCAGATTGCCCCGCAAAAAATGAGCCCCTAGACTGCTCCGTACGCATAATTACAAAAAAGTTATAGGGGTCAAAACATGGCGACAAAAAAATAAAATTAAGAAAATTCCCACTTTTAATTTTTTTTTTTTAACTATCAAAACGCAAGAAAAACTATACATATTAAGTATTGCCGGATTCGTACTGACCTGAAGAATAAAATTAACGAGTCAGTTTTATCGCAAATCGAATGTTGTAATTTAAAAACCCGTAAAACTGTGGTGAAATTGCTTTTTTTTTGCAATTTCACCCCATTTGGAATTTTTTTCCCGCTTCCCACTACACCGTATGCATTATTAAATGATGGTGTTGGAAAGTACAACTTGTCCCGCAAAAAACAAGCCCTCATATGGCCATGTGAACGGAAAAATAAAAAAGTTATGGCTCTTGGAAGGCAGGGAGCGCAAAACGAAAACGCAAAAATGAAAAAACCCTGTGTCCTTAAGGGGTTAAAGACATGGGCGTAGCTATAGGGGGTGCAGAGGTAGCAGTCGCTACCGGGCCCAGGAGCCTAAGGGGGCCCAAAGACCCTTGTGCTGCATAAGAAGACACAAAAAGCACTGAGGGAAAGGGGGCCCAAGCTGAACTCTTGCACCAGGGCCCATGAGCGTAAGCTAGGCCCCTGGTTAAAGACTACCACTCTTAAGAACAGAGGTTCATTCAAGTGTTTTCGATCAGGTATTGAAAACCCCTGTGGATGTCAAGGAGCAGCAATCAAGCATAATAAGCACCAATTAGGCAGATTTAAAATGACTGTGATACTCAGCTCCTTCTAGACATTTACTGGGGTGTTTACAGACATGGTGAAGTCAAGAGAATGGTCCAGGAAGACAAGAAAAGAGGTGATTTCTCTTCACAGGAAGGGCAATGGCTATAAGAAGATTGCAAAGATGTTAAACATACCAAGAGACACTATAGGAAGCATCATTCGCAAATTCAAGGCAAAGGGCACTGCTGAAATGCTACCTGGTCGGGGCAGAAAGAAGATGCTGACTTCGACTGCTGTGAGCTACCCGAAGCACAAAGTGGAGAAAAGTCCCCGTGTGACTGCTGAGGAACTAAAAAAAGATTTGTCAGATGCGGGTACTGAAGTTTCAGCTCAGACAATAAGGCGCACACTGCGTAATGAAGGCCTCCATGCCAGAACTCCCAGGCGCACCCCCTTGCTGTCTCCAAAGAATAAGAAGAGTCGACTGCAGTATGCCACAAGTCATGTGGACAAACCAAAAAAGTTTTGGGATAGTGTTCTATGGACTGATGAAACAAAATTAGAACTGTTTGGGCCCATGGATCAACGCTATGTTTGGAGAAGGAAGAAAAAGGCCTATGAAGAAAAGAACACCTTGCCTACTGTGAAGCATGGCGGGGGGTCAATCATGCTTTGGGGCTGTTTTGCTTCTACAGGTACAGGGAAGCTTCAGCGTGTGCAAGGTACCATGAATTTTCTTCAGTACCAGGACATATTGGATGAAAATGTCATGCAGTCCGTCACAATCAAACCTGAGGCTTGGGAGACGTTGGACCTTTCAACAGGACAATGATCCCAAACATACCTCCAAGTCCGCTAGAGCATGGTTGCAGATTAAAGGCTGGAACATTTTGAAGTGGCCATCGCAGTCACCAGACTTAAATCCGATTGAGAATCTCTGGTGGGACTTAAAGAAAGCAGTTGCAGCGCACAAGCCTAAGAATGTGCCTGAACTGGAGGCTTTTGCCCATAAAGAATGGGCGAAGATACCCGTAGATCGCTGCAAGACACTTGTGTCAAGCTATGCTTCACGTTTAAAAGCTGTTATAACTGGAAAAGGATGTTATACTAAGTACTAAGATTGAATGTCACTTGGGGGTTGAATAAAACTGATAGTGATGTGAGCACAGAAAAGACATTTGTGGTTATTTCATTATAAATGTTATGTTATATTTGTCTGACTTACAAGTGCCTCTTTGATTTAATTGTAAACAAGATGACTGAAATGATCAAAATCAATGTCAAACTGGCCAAAACACTCAATTTCAGTGGGGGTTGAATAAGTTTGAACACAACTGTATATAGTGGCAATTTGGATCCTCAGTCAGTGCAGCAAGGTGTAATAGAATTGTTTATGTTACCCAGGCTGTAAACTCCCCTACTGACCCCTGATCTGCTTCTATACTGTGGAATAATTCCTCCATATCCTTTCCCTGAGCTTCTATACAGCAAAATAAAAGTTTTAGTCTTTTTTACCACTGTCCCTAGCACCTGCTGACATCTCTCCCTGCACTAAGTAAACTGGAAAATGGCTGAATCCAAGATGGCTGACGCTATTTAAAGGGCTGTGACATCACAGGACTGGCTGGCTGCTGATTGGCTGCATTGCACGGCATTGTGATCCCTCATTCCCAGAGTTCCTTACTCCATGTCCAAACACGTGCAGCAGCCATTTTTAAAAAATGTGATTCGTTACCACAAAGCGTGAGGAAATTCTGATTTGGTGCGAATCTAATTTTTCTGAAATTCAGATCGAATTCCACTTTGTCAACTTCGATTCGCTCATCTCTAATTGGTGGTTACCCACCATTAGTTGCTGTCACATGACGGATCTGGTGCTGCTATTTTATTTCAGTTTTTCTGCTTTTAGAGTGGTAGTGAAAACAGAAAATATGATATATTGGTGAACATAGTCTAACCTGAGTTCTGACCTTTACTTTAATGTGCTTTTCGTATTAATTTTGCGCTCAAAATATTTTGTGCATGTGCATGTACATTTTCATGTATAATAGGTATAGTACCACTGTACTGCAGAATAATCTTGAATTCCTAGTTCTACTGTTTGCATGTATAACAGTGTGCTGCCATATTTTGGTTGTTGTTAGCTGTAGAGTTAAGAACGTCTGTATTACAGGCAGGTGTAATTCATTGTCCTGTACATAAGTGTGCAGTGAACGAAAATCATCCTAGCTAATCCATTATGTTAACTATACATTTGTTACAGTATACACTATAAACAACAGACACTTGCTTTGGCCCTCCAATAGAACAGGCAGTGGCAAAAATGATGCTGTAGCAAGTACAAGCAGCATCAGAAGAAGGGTTGGTGGCAGCAGCAACAGCCAGAGCTGTAATCCAGCGGACGTGCTTTGACAAACAATCCAGTTATACTGGAATGATGGACTCACTCTTCACAATCATCTCGTTATAACAGATACACATAGCCAGGAATCAGTGGCACCTGTGAACCTGCCCTTTGCTGCTCTGTCTGTTAGCCAAGTAATGTTTGCCAACAGCTCTGCATTTCAGCAATGATTACCTTTGTGAGGACAGTCAGCAGTTACAGGCCAGCACAGAGTTAGAGGAGAGGTCCACTATGGACTTCTTTAGGCATGCAACTACCAATGACACATGTTGCAAAAGGTCAGGGATGTGCACAAGAGACAGGTAAGAGTGACACAAGTGACTCGCAAACATATGTAGATGATGATGTAGTCGATCGCATGTGGGAGCCGGGTGAAGAGGGGGCATCTTCATCATCAGGGAGCGAGGGTGGCTGCATGCCCCTGAGACAGCAGGGTGGAAGTGTGCCCGAGAGACAGCAGGGTGGAAGCGTGCCAGTGAGACTGAAAGGTGGAAGCAGGGTGAGATCTGGAGCCAAATGCAGAAGGGGTACATCGTACTGACAGTGCATGGGTTCATATCAGCAGCAGCGAGCAGGCATCACACAGTGGTGGAGGGAAAACACAGCCCACTGGGTAAATGTCGTTCTGGCCCAGGCACAACAGCAACTTGGCCAGGTGATGGCACTGCTGCCTCTGCATTGTAATCGAAGGATCTCTGCACCAATGTTGCACTCTGCCTCCTCATCCTCCACCTTGTCCTTATCCACCCCTCCAGGCACAGTTCCCAGCGGTCCTCCTTCTTATCACCTATGCAAAGCTAGGCGTTGTCACGCGGTTTTGCAACTCGTGACACAAGTGTCACAAGTGTCAAAAGTAAATGTCGTTCCGGCCCAGGCACACCAGCAACTTGCCCAGGTGATGGCACTGCCGCCTCCGCGTTGTAATCGAGGAATCTCTGCACCAATGTTGTCCTCTGCCTCCACCTTGTACTCACCCACCCCTCCAGGCACAGTTCCCAGCGGTCCTCTATATTATCACCTATGCAAAGCTAGGCATTGTCACACGGTTTTGCAACTCGTCAGCCTGGGCGAACAAAACCACACTGGGGGGGAACTGCTCCATTTCATCATCAAAGAAATGGAATACTGGCTGTCTCCTTGCCAAGTGGAGATAGGAACCATGGTTACTGGTAATGGGAAGAACATTTTGTCTGCGGTGCATCAAGGAGGGCTTACCCATGCGCCCAGCATGGTGCACATCTTCAATCTCGTTGTCATCCGATTCTGAAGTCTTTCAATGGACTGCAAGAGCTGTTAAAATAGAATAAAACTGTGGATGCACTTCAGCCATTCTTACTGTGCAAAACACGCCCTTCTTGAGCTGCAAAGGCAAAATGCTCTTCTCCAACATCGCCTGATATGCGTTGTTTCCACCTGTTTCCACAATGTAGTGTGCTGTCACACTGGAATATTGTGCAAAATGGGCCATTACTTCTGGCCATTCTGATGGTACAACCTGCCTGATACCACCTGCCTGCTGCCTCTACTGCCGTTCCTACAATGGGCATCTTGGCCTACTGATATGTACATGTTAAATTTTTTAAAGGACATGCATTGCTATCACACTCCTGTTTTTGTGTTCTGCCACTACTGTGATTTGCCACCATCTTGCGCTGTATGCCACGGCTGCTGAAACCCTCCCCACTCTGTCTTGGGGACACTGCTTGGCTGTGTTCATATCACCATTTATTTTTCCGTTATTTTGATCCATCAGAAAAACAGAAGAATAAAAATGGATCCTGTATTTTGAGCATCCATAAGGCCTCTTTTAAACAGTCAGCATTTGATCAGCATTTTGCATCAGTATATGTAAGCCAAAACCAGGAGGGGGTCTAAAACACAGAGATGCAAATATTTCCATTATATTTTTCTCTCTTTCGGTTCAACTCCTGCTTTTGGCTTACAAATACTGATCAAATACTGACCGTGTGAAATAGGCAATATGGATGCTCAATATACAGGATCCGGTTTTGTTTTTAGTTTTTTTTTTTGTCTGTTCTTCTGATGATCAGAAGAATGGTAAATGATGATTTGAATAGTGATGAGCGGCAGGTGCCATATTCGATTTCGACGAAATTCGCGAATATTCGAAAGAATATTCGTTTCATATTCGTCGAAATCGAATATTCGTCATTATTCTAGTTATCGCGATTAATATGCGATTTAAATAATCGCGTATTGCGATTTTAACTTAGGGTACTTTCCTATTGGTTTCATATCTAGAATTATAGCGAAGATGACGAATGTGACGAATGTATTCGTCATATTCCACAAAATGAAGATAACGAAGTATTCTCCATCTTCGTTTTAGCTACCTATTCGTCAACTTCGCTAATTCTAGCAATCAAATAGGAGGGTTGACTATAGAGACAGCTGTGTTTAATTCGCTATGCGATTATATTACTTTGCTTTTTTTAATAGAATAATTATATTACTTGATAATTATTATAATTATTCTATTTATTAAAAAAAAAATAATAATATAATCGCATAGCGAATTAAACACAGCTGTCTCTATAGTCAACCCTCATATTTGATTGTTAGAATTAGCGAAATTGACGAATAGGTTGCTAAAACGAAGATGGAGAATACTTCGTTATCTTCGTTTTACGGAATATGACGAATACATTCGTCATATTCGCTAATTCTACCAAGCCAAAAACATCTCCATACTAGAATGTACTGTCGGATTTGAGAATTATGTTCAACGAAGATAACAAAGTATTCTCCATCTTCGTTTTAGCAACCATAGTAAACCATGTCTGTTGAAATCGCAATGCGGTTAATTCAAGTTATATTAATCACATTGCGATTACAACTTAGCACTGCTATCTTACATATTAGTCTAGAATTAACGAATATGGAATATAGCAGCAGTGCTAAGTAGAAATCGCAATGCGATTAATTCAAGTTATATTAATCGCATTGCGATTTCAACTTAGAGCTGGGTTTATAATGGGTCAGCTTGCTAGTATTAATGAAGTTAACGAATATGGAATATAGCAGTGCTAAGTTGAAATCGCAATGCGATTAATATGACTTGAATTAATCGCATTGCGATTTCAACGTAATTCTCAAATCGAACAGTACATTTTAGTATATGGAGACGTTCAGTATGGTGATGGAGACGCTCCATGAGCACGGAAGTCGGCAGAAGCGGCAACGGGCACTGACTGGAGCAGCCAGGAAGCCAGGAATCCTCAGGACAGGTAAGAACTTCTTTTGGGAAGTGGGAAAGAAAAAAATATAGCTAAAAAAAAACAAAAAAAAATTAATATTCGAAATAGCAAATTTATAGCGCTATATTCGAAATATTCGCGAATTAGCGAAGTGCCAATATTCGCAATAAAAATTCGCTATTCGAATATTCGCGCTCAACACTAGATTTGAACACAGCCTTACTGCCACTGCTGCCGCCCTCCACACTCTGTCATGGAGTCACTACTGTCACTCTTACTGCCGTGCACCTTCCCAATCTGTCATGGTATTGTCACTATTACTGCTGCTGCCACCCTCCCTACTCTGTCATGGGGTCACTACTGTCACTGCTACTGCCGCTGCTGCTGCTAACACTTTCCCTGCTCTGTCATGGAGCCACTACTTGAATCTTGGTACTCTGCACAGTTATGTAAACGGCGATAAATCAGACCATTCTTTAACAGTGACCTGTAATACTGCACAGTAACTCTACAGCTAAGAGAAGGGATTAGCTATTAATCTTGGTGCACTACACACTTATGTACATGGCGATAAATTAGACCTGCCTGTAATACTGATGGAACAGTAACTACAGCTAACAGAATGGATTAGCTTTGACTCTTGGTGAACTGCACAGTTGTGTACACGGTGATAAATTGTAGCAGAGTCTATAGTTCAGCAGTCCCTCCACTCTCCCTGCACTTTTCCTGCAGTTTAACTTCCAAGCCTTTACACAGAGTTTGGGCCACCAAGTGGGAAGAATATGATTAGTCAGATTAACCTGGGTATACCTGATTTAGAGTGATTTGTGACAAAAAAAAAATAGTAACAAATTGAATTTCTTGTCGAACTTTGGCGAAGAGGCCAAATCTAATTTTTCAAAATGTTACTCATATCTAATTATTAGCAATATTTAATAAAATATTTTCTGATCATATTAGAATAAAACTAATACATGCTGACTACATCTTACAAGATTCTTGATACTTTTTAAGGGTCTACAAGTGTCTCATCATTGGGTATTTAATTAACACAATGTCTTATAAGGTGATAAGTTTTCTTTAATAGCAGGCTCTCAACCTTTCCAAGTGATGCCTACATGGTAGGGATGTTTCCTTATTATTCTTCTATGTTCAGTGGGCAGACGGGAATACTGCCGAACACACAAGTGGCGAAGCTGCTAATCCAGGCTTACAGGAGCAGAGGTTGAAATTTGGCACAGAAATATTTCTGAAAGGAGCTCTCACTGCATGTATGAAAAATAATGACTGAACTCAAGAAGACTTGTATTAAAGGACTGCTATGATTGAAAAACAAACTAAGATAAGAATAGAAAAGTACATATAAGTCCAGAGAACATTATGGGCATTTATGAATCATCATATTATATTTAATAAATATCTGACCATAGATTTACATTAAGTGCATTTTGTCTATTTTTCATTAAAATAAGTTCATCAACTATGCATGTGGCATGTGAAGATCAGGGGTGTACTAACAATAGACCATACAGAGAAATTTCCCAGCGGACCGATGCCTAGGAAGCCACCCGAGCCCCACTCACAGCCTCCAGCCAGGGATATAATGCTCTGATGCTCTTAGCATTAATTACTGCTAGAAGCATCAGGTACTTATGCACCTGGCCAGCAGCCACAAGTGCACTCCTAAACTGAACTGTACTGTCATTATTAGGATGTTGATACAGTTAAATACTGTGGCGGGAGTGGCATTATTTTGTGCTGCACTAATGTATTTGGCTTTGCTAAGGCAGCAGTTTGTGCTGCATCTTGGTATTTGGTTCTGCTAGGGCGGTGTTTTGTTCTGCAATATGGTATTGCTGGCCCTGCCTACTTCTGTTTTCTCTACCTATTTGTGTTGCCCTATTCAGGGGAGAGCAACTAAAATAATTACTGGAATGGGAGGACTACAGTACCCAGAAAGATTATGAAAATTAGGGTTATTCAGATTGAAAAAAAGACAACTGAGAGCAGATCTAATAACCATGTATAAATATATCAGGGGGCAGTACAGAGATCTCTCCCATCTCCCAGGACTGTGACTGTGACGAGGGGACATCCTCTGCATCTGGAGGAAAGAAGGTTTGTGCACAAACATAGAAGAGGATTCTTTACGGTAAGAGCAGTAAGATTATGGAGCTTTCTGCCTGAGGAGGTGGTTATGGTGAGTTCACTAAAAAAAAAGTTCAAGAGGGGCCTGGATGTACTTCTGGAGGGTAATAATATTACAGGTGATAGTTACTAGAGAAGGGTTGTTGATCCAGGGAGTTATTCTGAGTCGGGAAGGAATTTGAGGAAAATTGGTTTCTACCTCAGAGGAGGTTTTCTTTACCTTCCTCTGGATAAACTAGCAGGCAGGGCCAGTGCAAGGATTTTTGCCGCCCTAGGCAAAAGAAAAGTTTGCCGCCCCCCTCCCCCCATGTGACATCACAATGCCCCACCCATATGATCTGCCATAATAACTAACGCCAGTGCTGCAGTGCCGCCGTGTTTACATTAAAAATCCTGCAGGGACAAGCTACAGTATAAAGACCAGAGCCACTACATTAAGCTGCAGTGATTCTGGGGACTATAGTGTCCCTTTAATGTGAGGTAAATTAGAGACTAGCGCCACGAATAATATACTAGATTGCCTACTAATACCCAGATGAGGATGAGGATGGGGTCTGGCTCCACTGGTCTGGTGTAGAACAGGCTCTCTGGAGGCTGTTTGTAAATGTGGTCACAAAAATCAATGTTCTGTGAGAACGGGAAGCAGCTCCATTTTTTGGGGCCCTTTACACAGCTCAAGGTCTGGGCCCCAGGGCCTGACGGTGAGTATGCCCGTAAGGCCCACCCATAAGTCCACTTACATGTTCCACCCATGAGTTTGTTCACAGGCGGTGGAATGTGTAGGGGATGTGTTATGTGTTGCTGTAGAGAATCTAATGTGTGCGCTTATGGAATGTAGTGGATAGGGATACCAGTGTGTGTAGGTGATGCAGTGTGTGTGTGTAGTGGATTGCAGTGTGTTTTCATGTAAGGGATAGAAAAATGTTTGTGTATAAGGTATGTATTGTGTGTTTTTGAATGTGTGTATATATAAGGGCTGCAAGGTGTGTTCCTGTGTATATAAGGGATGCAGTGTGTGTGTGTCTGTAAGGGGTGCATTGAGTGTGTGTAAGAGAATCGGAGATGGATTGTGTTTTAGTGTGTGTAAGGGATGCATTGTCGTTTCTGTGTATGTTTGCAAGGGGTGCATTGTATTTGTGTATTAGGGTTACATGTTGTGTGTATTTGTGTAATGGATGTCACTCTTCCCCCCCCCTCCCTCCCTTGTCACTCTCATTCCCCCACTCCCTCCCTTGTCACTCTCATTCCCCCCCCTCTTCCTTGTCACTCTCATTCCCCCCTCCCTTGTCACTCTCATTCCCCCTCCCATGTCACTCTCATTCCCCTCCCTCCCTTGACACTCTTTCACACACCCCTCCCTCCCTTGTCACTCTCTTCTCCCGCACTCCCTCCCTTGTCACTTTCTTTCCCACCCCTCCCTTGTCACTTTCTTTCCCACCCCTCCCTTGTCACTCTCATTCCCCCCTCCCTCCCTTGTCACTCTCATCCCCCCTCCCTTGTCACTCTCTTTCTCCCACATCCCTCCCTTGACACTCTCTTTCTTACCCTCCTTGTCACTCATCCCCCCCCCCTTGTCATTCCCCCCTCACTCCCTTGTCACTCTCACTACCCCCCTCCTTCCCTTGTCACTCTCACTCCCCCTCCCTCCCTTGTCACTCACCCTCCCTCCCTTGACACTCCCCCTCCCTTGACACTCTTTCTCACCCCCTCCCTCCCGTGTCACTCTCTTTCTCACCAACCCCTCACTCCCTTGTCACTCTCACTACCCCCTCCTTCCCTTGTCACTCTCCCTCCCCCTCCCTCCCTTGTCACTCTTATTCCCCCTCCTCCCTTGTCACTCTCTTTCTCACTCCTCTCTCCCTTGTCTCTCTCTTTCTCAACCCCCTCCCTCCCTTGTCACTCTCTTTTCCCCTCCCTCCCCGTCCCCTTACCTCTAGTGTAGCTTGGCCGAGCTCTGTCAGGTCCGCGGTACAGGAACATTTGTTTCCTGTACCCCGCCGGACTGAAAGGAAGTGCACACTAAGTGAACATTTCCTGTCAGTCCGGCCGGGTACAGTAAACAAAAGCTCCTAGCTTCTCCTGTAAAGCTTCTATAGAGCTCTCGGGCAGCTGCAGCATGAGTGGGGCTGGCGCTCCTGGTGGCACCCCTTCCCAAGGGGCGCCCTAGGCGGCTGCCTAGTCAGACTATAGGACGAACCGGCCCTGCTAGCAGGATAACAGGCTGAACTGAATGGACAGATGTATTTTTTTCAAACTTACAAACTATGTAAATATCCTAGGACAACTTCAGAGGCCTTGTGGAGTCCATGCCTCCATGGGTCAGAATAACTGTTTCCTTTTTTTTTTTTTATTGCCTCTGCTCAGGAAAAGGCTGTTCCCAAACAGATTCACTGAGGTCACTCCTGAATCCATATGCAGAGTAGTTTGCATAAGAGAGGAGGAAACATGGGGAGTAGTCTGTGTGAGAGAGTGGATGTCTGTCTATTTTAGCCTCAGTCTTCTTTCCTCAGTGACAGTGGTGAAGCCTAGAGGGATCAATAACCCACTGGATACCAGATATGCAACAATTAGTTTTTTCTGACCTAGATACCCAGGGATACTGGAATTAACTCGTTTACTGCCTTAGATCACCAGAGATGTCTTCCCTAGGCTACCAGGGATACTGACATTATCACCTCACAGGCTTGCAAACATGAATTCCTTCTCTGCCCTAGACCCCAAGGATGTTACTAGATATGAGCGAATTGAATCCACTGAAGTGGAATTCGATTCGAATTTGAGGATAAATTTGATTTGCCACAAAGCTGAATTTCCTCGTGCTTCATAGTAGCGAATAGATTTAACCTGAAATAGTGTAAAAAATAAAAAAAATCATACTTACCTCCTCCATTTGCTGGCGACCGTCTGGCCACCGCCATCTTGATTGAAGATTTCGGACAAAATCCCACGATTGGTGACATGTGACGTCACCACGCTGGCCAGCATGATGACGTCATCTCAGGTCAAATTATAATACACTTAAAGAATTGTGATTGAAGGACCATCTGATGGTCCTTCAATCACAATTCTTTAAGTGTATTAAAATTCACCTTCCAGCTTTATATGTATGATGCTAACAACCTGTTAACCTACCAACTAACTTAACTCACAATTCTCCTATCCACTGTTTGGGGTTGGCGCTATTTCTGGTGACTTATCTGAGGTAAAGGGGGCGCACTGGTCAACCTTGCCAGTGTTCACCACCTTTTCACAGCCTCATCTAACTGTATCTAGCCTTTAGATCTTTATATCCACTTGTTTATACTGGTACTATATCACCAAGCAGCCTCCTCACCATTATTTAACGGACACGTCTTTCTGGCATATATCCATACCTGGTGGCGACTCCAACTTTATTTCCTGACCACTTGGAATGACTTTCCATTTGATCTAAATAAACCTCTACTCTCTTGTCTGCTATACATACAGATTAGACCACTGAGGCCAGTGACTGCTTGCAGTGGTGACATGTACAGAGACTGAAGAGACTGCAGCACTGGAGCAACAAGGGACCCTGTAAAACCCCTTTAACCTAATTATGGCAAATTATTTGACGCTACACAGCATTTATTTACGGTATTTAGTTTTTTGCTGACAATGTGGATTAAAAAATTTAGGAGTACCCAGATCCATAACTTACCAACTAACTAGCTACAAATGCTTGAAGTAATATTATTCAGGTAGAGTAGATATATAATGTTAAGATTGGTTTATATGTTCTATAATCTAAGTTTACCCAAAATGGGTTAAATAGAAATAGCTTTCAATTCTTTATTATATAAAGTCATTTTTGCTTGACATGGCGACAGATCATCACTTTATGGCATATCTTTTGTCTCCCAGAGGCATCTAAACTGTGAAATGATGACCCATTCCCATTGCCATGGCAGACAAAAATGATTGCTTGACATTTAGGACTTTCTGTTTAGATCTGAAAAGCAAAAGCCTTTAGAAATAATGAACGATTCTCAGACCTAAGTTGCAAATCACACCGAGTGTGAAGCAAAGCACCAAAACCATACTTACATTTAGCCTTGGAAATCCCACCATGATACTTTGCAGGAAAGGGTGGGAAGGAACGCAAGGTCCAATATAGAAAGAAGCCAACATGCAGTAACATAGATGCTGTGCAAGGCTCTTCATTGCCATATATATGCAGTGATTTAATTCAACCAAACAGAATAAAAATGGAAATGTAATTGTATTTTTGCAGTACTGTTTACAGGGTGTTAAGTTCTCTAAGCTTCTGTCAAGCTTTGCATATATATTTGTGAATAGAACTAGTACTGTAGCTCTTTTTTATGAATCAATTTGCATTTTCAATTTTAAGGTCATTTAATTTAGATGACAGCAGAGGTCATTTACTGTGGAACGTGAAAGTGAAGCACAAGTTTTATGCATGATATTTTATCCTTCCTATTCATTTCAATATTCTCTTAGTATTCCCCTTTCACGTATGGTGCCTTTTTCCATCTTTTACTACACAGTCGAGCAAAAAAAAAAAACTTTTAAAGAAGATAAAAAAGGTTTACCTGAACACTGAAATTCATATTGCTTCCTAAGGGTATTTTCACACTGACGTTTTTTTTTTCCGGTATAGAGTTCCATCGGCTCTATGCCGGAAGAATACTGATCAGGATTATCCCCATGCATTCTGAATGGAGAGAAATCCGTTCAGTATGTGAACGTTTTTTGGACGGAGAAAATACTGCAGCATGCTGCAGTTTTCTTTACGTCCTGGGATGTGGAGCAAAACGGATCCGTCATGACCCCCAATGTAAGTCAACAAGGACGGATCGTTTTCTCTGGGACATTCTGCCACAATAGAAAACGGATCCATCCTCCATTGACTTTCAGTGGAGTTCAAAACTGATCCGTTTTGACAATGCTAAAGCGGACCCGTTCAAACAGATGCATGCGGTTGTATTATCTTAACTGAAGCGTTTTTTTCTGGCATAGAGCCCCGACAACGGAACTCTATGCTGGAAAAAAAAAAGTGTGAAGGTACCCTTAAATAATCTATAGCAAAAGGTTAAAGTCCAAATTGCTATATTGGAATGAGAAAGTTGTTTAAAAATTAAGTAAAAATTGAAAAGTTGGGAGTAGCAATGGGTAAAATGAATTTGTTATGAATTTCCCAAAAACTTTAGTATCTACAGTAGTGAATTCAAAGTTTTGGGGATCGATCCCTCATGAATCCCTCAAAATGACATCCTCTGTTTTACATATCAGAATACAGGGCAGATAAGAAGATAAAGAAGGAAGGTCACACAATCATGTTTCTGCGGGCTTGCCCATAATGCCTCACAGTCAGCCTTAGCCAATCATGAGGGACTATAGCTGTGATGTCAGTAGACGTGTCATAGGCACTATATAAAATCCCAGTCAAGATTGGCCATGTTTTTTTGGGCTTGTACGTTGGAGGAATAGCACTCCAGATCAAAGAGATCTCACAGTACACAATATAGCTATTTTAGGGTCAGAAAGGTTATTTCAATGTTAAGAGAATACAATAAAACGTTACATTTATAATTTCTTCGCAGAGAGATACGTTTTAGAGACAGGAATCAGTGTTTTGTCAGCTGTTTGTCAGACTGCTTGTGCTAGTGTGCAGTATTTAAAGCTATACTGTTCAATTGATTTTTAATGTAGATCAGCAAAATCTTTATAACATAATTTGCAATCACAGAGTCAATCTGGCAACCATGATGTTATTTAAAGTTGCAGGCAGAATTTAAAGCTATATAACACAATTTATTATTAATGTGAACTACTGCAATCTTCATCACCTAATAAATCACAGGTCTTTGTATTAATCCTGGTGCTGACAGTATGCCACTTGTAGTACTAGTGTGCGGCACAGTTACTGACCAGTTGCTGCAATAGATCATGTTCCATAGTGGACTATTGGTGCCACTACTACCTGTACAAAGCCTCATATCTCCTATCACCTGCATTGTCCATTATGTTCCATACTATACTGCTGCTGGGAACCCTACACTACACGGCATAACATACCTGAACTTGCTCCCAAACAAGGGATCGTTTTTTATGCCTTTTGTAAAAAGTCATTGTTTCTTTACTTTTCATGTCCAAATATACACAAAAACACCAAACCTGTTTTACTGTTGAGATGGACATTTTTAATGTATTAATTGCAAATTATTTTCTATATACTGTACCATTTGTGTTGATAAAACTGATGGTAGAGTTTAATACACATTAACAATCAGCACTTGAAAACAGGTTCCTGGTCTCAGAATGGTGTTATAGCTTTTTGTGGCAGTTTTTTTTTTTTTAAGTGCTTTGGAAGTAAATGTTAAATATGAGGCTGGGAACACACTTCGCGTGTTCCCAGGGCGCGCCTATGACGCGCATATGACGCGCGCTTCAGCCGCCAAGTGGCTGTTTTTTGGGAGCGCGCGTCATATGCGCGCTCCCATAATAGCCTATGGGTTGGATCGCGCGTGCTGCCGCGCGATAGTCACGGCAGCCGACACGACCGGGCAGGGCGTTTTACAGCGCGTTCGTCCGCGCTGTAAAACGCCGACATGTGAACCATGCACATAGGGATGCATGGCTTTTCACATGTTGAGCGTTTTTCAGCGCGTATGAACGCGCTGAAAAACGCTCAGGTGTGTTCCCAGGGTAAAGGAAAGACTTCTACTTCTCCTCCCTGCTGGATCTACTTCTGGCTTTTAGCCAAAGGCATCAAAAACTGCCACAAAGAGCTGTGTATGACACTCACCACCCCCAAGAGTAGGTGCAATGCAAACTTAATTCTTTTTTCCAGTATTTTTTGTATTCCTTTTTTTTCATACAATATAAGTCAAACTAATGCCACAAAGAATCACTCTTCATCATTTCCATCATGGTAATATTTTTTTTACCGAATCCACCATGATCTGTTTTTTCCTAACACAGTGGTGAATGGATCACAGACTGAAAACTTCAACTGGTGTCAATTTACCATCAGCTTTTCTTTTTTTCAAGTTTAGATTAAGTTAAAAAGAAATACATACCAAAAAATGGGAATGTAGCTGCTTCTTTTCTACCCTTTTTTAGAAATGTATTCCTGTGGGAACACACTCCTGATGGTGATTTACTAGTAAATAAAAAAAAAATAAACCATAGTTTTGTACAACAGAATATAGAGAAATAAACTTTGTGAAGATGAATTAGAGATACTTGGTAAAGCATAGTGCTCATGGACAAAGAACAGGGGTAATGAAACTGGGCCACCTTGAGGCACCATACCCCAATTCCCAATTTATATGGCCACATCATTCCTTTGAAGATAAACTACAGTCACTGTGTAAGAGTTGGGAATCACAGCAAAATGTTTTTTTAAATTAAAGGGGTTATCCAGTTATGTAACGTTATCTCAGCATACAACAGGTGGCAGGTTCCCGTCAAATGTATTCATTTTTTTTTATGTATAGCATTGTACCCCACTTGCCTCAGCCCTGACTCTGAGTACCATGCTTCCGTGCCAACAGGCAATTTTCCTAGAAAATACACAGCTTATTACTATCAAAAATGTCACAGTGACTTATGGTGGAAAGATAAAGGCTTTCCTGTCATTTAAAATATGTTTGAGACAAAAAGGATATTTACAGACACAAGTAAGTTGTTACAATGTGTCAGTTAGATACAAATGTTTCAGTTTTTTTTCCTTTCACACAATTTTATTTTTTTAAACATACTATATGTTTGCATACAGCAGGATGGGACATCTGTCACCAACCAAATAAATACCCTAAAAATTTTAAGAATTGCTAAGGACAAGCTTACACACATAGATTTCAAACTTAATTGATCAGGTGTCTATAATTATTTAAACAGTTATCCATTTTGAGCAATCCCTTTTTGTTAAAAGTGTTAATTCCCCTGTAGTGATACTACAAGGGAAGTAAAGCACTACACAGATCCCAGTGAAATCAATGGACTGTCCTTTTGCTGTATGGACATGTTAAGTCCTCCAGAAAGACCCTAGTGGTAGGAATTTGTTTTGTTACAAAAGAAAAAAAATACAAAAAAAATTAGGAAATGCATTTATATTATTTAGCTTAATTTAAACGCACCTAATTTTGTCTTGTGAAACTCTATCTGTGCTATGATTGTATCAGTAGTGACGATCAGATTGCAAAAGAAAAATCTTTTGTGCCAGTCAAGTATGAATTGGATGACAATATCACAGTGTTGAACAGATACTCCACTTGCATGAACCAAGATTCCCTGTTGGATCACAGTGAAAATGTCTATACACAAATCCTGCAAAGGCCATGTATACAGTACAATACATTTGCTTTTACAATATGTCATTAAAATGTTTTACAATTCACTTTCATTGTAAAGCACCTTGGATGTAGAAAAGCATGTCATGGTTGTGTTAGCATGTCAAGCAAAATGGATGTAGTGCTTTTCACACAAGAAGACTTTTATGACCTATCATCTTTACTAATCTGTTTTTTGCTCATATAAAATGGAGAGAACAGAAACAACAAGGCCAGGGAAAAACTAAAAAACTAAAATGGGCATTAACTGCAAAGTAAAAGCTGCATTGACAACAGAAATCTGTATTTGTGAATGTCACATTGCTTAACATCATTGGTTTATTGACAGTGGTTTACATTTACAGTCATGTCTCACATCATTAGCTATTTGTCACATTGATCTTTAAATGGGCTTTCCAAGATTGTAATATCGATGGCCTACACTCAGAATAGGACATCAAAAATCAGATTGGACGGAACCAATACCCTGCAACCCCACTAAATAGCTGTTCCCAAAACAATACAGCTGTTTGGAAGCACCAGACCTATTCAACTCCGTCCAATGTGTAGTTGATGGAGCTGGTTACAGCTGAGAAGTTCCACTGCCTAGGTAAAGTGCTAGAGTCAAGGGCAAGTTTTGCAATGTTGTGAAGATATAACATCTGGACTGTATCCTGACCCATTCATTTCAATGGGGTTATGTTATGTACATGCATTTTTCACGCATCATCTTTGCATTCTGGAAAAATCGCAGCATGTTCTATATTGTGCATTTTTTAACCCAGCCCTGGCTCCACAGATGTGAATGGGACTTACATAAAAAACAGAAGGCATCTGGGTGCAATCCGGATGCAATGTGTTTTTCATTGATGGTTACTAAGATGTAGATTGTTATCCTTAATTTTTTTTCTTCACCCACTTGAAAAACGCATCAAAACAGATTGCATCTGCACCGAAAAAAGGGCACACACTGAATGCAATCGCAGACAAAACTAATTGAACTTGCGTGCAAAACCATCAGTTTTTTCCTGAACAGATCCTGATACAATCGCTTGTGTGAAAGAGGCCTTAGGGTGGGTTCACACTAGCGTTATGCATTCCGTTATTGCTTTCCGTTATAACATGGTTATAACGGAAAATAACGGAATGCCCAGACAGAATGCAAAACGGAAGCCTTTAAAAGGCATTCCGTTTGCTTTCCGTCATAATACAGGTCTATGGGAAAGCATAACGGATCCGTCTGGGTCCTGTTATGCAAGACGGAAAACAAAGTCCTGTCCACAGGACTTTGTTTTCCGTCTTGCATAACGTGAACCAGACGGATCCGTTATTCTTTCCCATAGACTTGTATTATGACGGAAAGCAAACGGTATGCCTTTTAAAGGCTTCCGTTTTGCATTCCGTCATAATTGAAGTCTATGGGCAAAAGAACGGATCTGTCCTTCCGTCTTATGAATTCCGTTATAACGACGTTATAACGGAAGGCCATAACGGAATGCATAACGCTAGTGTGAACCCACCCTCAGGGTGCATTCACATCACCCTTTTTTTGAGCATCAGTTATGATCAGTTTGCATCCGTTTTTGTTAGTTCTGTTAGAGATCCATTATTTTAGACGGGAGAAAAAGTGTTCCTCGCAGGACTTTTTCTTCTGTCTAAAAAAACAGATGCAAACTGATCATAACTGATGCTCAAAAAAAGACAGATCAGTTACTTTTAGTGCAAAATTATGCTAACTGAGCATAACTGATGCTCAAAATAAAGGATCTTTTTTTTTTCTGTTCTTCTGACGAATCAGAAGAACAGAAAACAAAATGGTGATGTGAACTCGCCCTTACAAACAGCTGAATGGCAGGGTTGAAGGGTGTTGGACCATAAATGTAAAAATTGTGGGAAACCTATATAAAGAAATTAAATAAATATGTGTTTTCAATTATTACTGAATGTATTTAAGAAGCAATGTTAAGCAATCACCTACTGTATGTGAAAAAAATAAATGTTAAACTCAGTATCTAGTATTTTCTTGAGCAGCGGCACTTTCTATTTGTATGCAGAGTTGGACTGGCTCACAATAGTACCAGAGGATCCTCCAGTGGGCCCAAGCTCTGAAACCATAGTGGGCCTCAAAGATCCAGGAGCAAAAAAATATTTGGAGCTAATCACTTGCCACCAGGGTCTATTTCTTTGATTCAAAACTTATAAGACTGTATTGATGATATATGTTGGGCCCTGAGAACAATTCTGTCTTTTTCTTTTGCAGTTCTCTGCACACTTCTTTTGCATGAGGCATCCCCTATATGACAGACTAGATTCTGATCCTATCTCAGGTAGTTCACTATCTCAAAATGTGGCACTACAATGCCCAACTATTTCAACAAGTATTTCTGCTGTACCCACTGCAGGGGCAGGTTATAACAGGTGATCAGATTTGGGACTGTTTAGTTAAGACATAATTTTTGAATTCTTGTTCAGAACAAGCAACTGTTTCTTCCAATACTACAGTGTGTATATAAACACAACAAGGCATCTTCATCTTCCCCACTAAGGATCCATTTTTGGAATGTTTTTAATTTTTAAAAGCATGACAAATCCAACACAGCAGAGCATCAAAATTTAAATGTGATAACTGGAGACACAGCGGGCTGGTGAATCAACGCTGCTGCTAAGTCAGCTACACAATGATGGCTCTCCTGCTTAAAAATTTTCTGAAAATTATAAATGAATAAATATATCATCAAGTCAAGAAGAAATCATTTATTTATGTAAATTAAAAACACATACTATATATACTGTTCATACTATATATACTAACGTATGGATTAATATGTACAGCCATGCCCATAAATATTGGGACATCAACACAATTCTAACATTTTTGGCTCTATACACCACCAGAATGGATTTAAAATGAAATGAACAAGATGTGCTTTAACTGCCGACTGCCAGCTTTAATTTGAGGGTATTTACATCCAAATCAGGTGAACGGTGTAGAAATTACAGCAGTTTGCATATGTGCCTCCCACTTGTTAAGGGACCAAAAGTAATGGGATAATTGTCTTCTCAGCTGTTCCATGGCCAGGTGTGTGTTATTACCTTATTATCCCCATTACAATGAGCAGATAAAAGGTCCAGAGTTCATTTTATGTGTGCTATTTGCATTTGGAATCTGTTGCTGTCAACTCTCAAGATGAGATCCAAAGAGCTGTCACTATCAGTGAAGCAAGCCATCATTAGGCTGAAAAAACAAAACAAACCCATCAGAGAAATAACAAAAACATTAGGCGTGGCCAAAACAACTGTTTGGAACATTCTTAAAAAGAAGGAATGCAAATGAGCTCAGCAACACCAAAAGACCCGGAAGACTACTGAAAACAACTGTGATGGATGACCGAAGAATTCTTTCCCTGGTGAAGAAAACGCCCTTCACAACAGTTCGCCAGATCAAGAACACTCTCCAGGAGGTAGGTGTATGTGTGTCAAAGTCAACAATCAAGAGAAGACTTCACCTGAGTGAATACAGAGGGTTCACCACAAGATGGAAACCATTGGTGAGCCTCAAAAACAGGAAGGCCAGATTAGAGTTTGCCAAACAACATCTAAAAAAGCCTTCACAGTTCTGGAACAACATCCTATGGACAGATGAGACCAAGATCAACTTGTACCAGGGTGATAGGAAGAGAAGAGTATGGAGAAGGAAAGGAACTGCTCAGGATCCTAAGCATACCACCTCATCAGTGAAGCATGGTGGTGGTAGTGTCATGGCGTGGGCATGTATGGCTGCCAATGGAACTGCTTCTCTTGTATTTATTAATGATGTGACTGCAGACAAAAGCAGCAGGAGGAATTCTGAAGTGTTTTGGGCTATATTAACTACTCATATTCAGCCAAATGCTTCAGAACTCATTGGACGGTGCTTCACAGTGCAGATGGACAATGACCCAAAGCATACTGCAAAAGCAACCAAAGAGTTTTTTAAGGGAAAGAAGTGGAATGGTGTGCAATGGCCAAGTCAATCACCTGACCTTAATCCGATTGAGCATGCATTTCACTTGCTGAAGACAAAACTAAAGGGAAAATGCCCCAAGAACAAGCAGGAACTGAATACAGTTGCAGCAGAGGCCTGGCAGAGCAACACCAGGGATGAAACCCAGCGTCTAGTGATGTCTATGTGTTCCAGACTTCAGGCTGTAATTGACTGCAAAGGATTTGCAACCAAGTATCAAAAAGTGAAAGTTTGATTTATAATTATTATTATCGCCCATTACTTTGGGTCCCCTAACAAGTGGGAGGCACATGTGCAAACTGTTGTAATTCCTACACCGATCCCCTAATTTGGATGTAAACACCCTCAAATTAAAGCTAAACAGTCTGCAGTTAAAGCACATCTTGTTCGTTTCATTTCAAATCCATGGTGGTGGTGTATAGAGCCAAAAATGTTAGAATTGTGTTGATGTCCCAATATTTATGGACATGGCTGTACATATGTTGTGGTAATGTGTACAGTAAAGTGCATGGTAGAGGTATGATGGGGGTGTGCATCTCACCCGGTTTTTCAGTTTAGCTGGGTCAGAACTGAAATCCAGAAATGGTATGGCTTCAGCAAGGCATAGTTGCTGGAGCTGTTTTTTATTTAAAGTTGTATGGGCTGGATTTCTTTGGACTGGGAGACAGGTTGGTAGTGGGAGTCTTCCAGTCCACACCCCAGTCCATTACAGGTTCCCTGGCCCCAGGTGAGGCCAGCTAAGTTAATCAAGCTGGGATAAATCAACCCTCTGGTTATGAGTCTGGGGGAGAGGAAGTGACCCTACAGAGAGGGAAGCCTGAGAGGCTTGTGTGGTCACAGCCAGGTGGTTTGCTAGACTGTATGGCTTAGTGAGGCTGGTTCTCTCCCCTGGACTTATTTTCGGTGAGCTGATCTGCTAAGGGTTGGAGCCTGAGACCCTGTGTGTAAACTGTGCTTTAGAGGTGAGTCAGGGAGAAGACCTTTGTATTTGCTAGTGCCTAGATGGGCAGGTGTTTATTTTTGCGATGGTTATGTTTGTGCTGGTGCTGAAGTGCCACAATAAAGCACCATTTGAACTTGAACCCCGTTGTCAGAGGAGAAGTCTATGATTGTGACCCCCTGTGAGAGAGCGATCCCTTACAATGTATAGATAGATAGATAAAAAAGAGTAAAGATGAGGCAGCCTTTCTCCAGCCTCATTGTGTTGGGCTGAAACGTTGCAGTAGGAGTGAATAAAGTGGCCCGCATTTTTCTTCACCTGATATTGGAGTGCGGCCTCATCTTTACTTTTTTGTATACTGTCTCACATACAGCTTAGAGGTGGTTGCAGCCACATCATCTTGACTTGTGCTGCTGTTTTCATTTTGTTTGCCAGGTGACAGCCAGATCTCCGTCGGACCTCATTATAATGAGTGTTAAAATTCCGTTAAAATCTGTAACCAGATAGCAGATAAAAACCTGCTGCAACCACCAACAGTAGTTTGAAAAAAGCCTTATTTATTTTTGGAGTACTGCTTGCCCACTGCCTTCCACAAAACATGAATAATTCTGACACTAGAGCGTATGGATTTATAGAGCTGTTATTAAAAGGGTTGTCTAGTCCAGGAGGACAACCCCTCTTTAGTGTACCACTGAGGCCAGTGATTCACATGTTGACATGATGTCACCACTGCAGCAGAGGGAAGCGGTGCGGCAGTGCAAGATCTGCCAGGAAAGTACTGATCAGTTCTTTGTTGCAGGCTGAAGGGTTATAGGTCTCCTTCTGAAACCGGACTCATGTTCAAAATACCCCAAAACAAAGCAAATAAATCATTAAAAAATGATCATTCAGTAATAGCACAAAATCTATAAAGACGTGATAATACTTGTATAATTGTATAATTAGTTATGCATGTCCTATTAGATACATTTCCCCTTTAAATGACACTACAGTTGACATGTCTTTTGTGTAGTCAATGACAGGGTCCACAGAGATAACTAAATTAAACTGTGTTACAGAAGTGGAGAATGAACTGAACAGAAATGAAATGAAAGAAATTGGGAAACAGACGACAAAAGAAAGGGCGATATAGTCAAAACGTTGTTTCATCTCTAGAAAGACAGCTGCTTTGTCGGCTCCACTCAACTATGTTTATTTCAGAGATAATTAAGTTACAATTACCACGCAAATGTTGTCCGCGAAGCAATTAGCCAGAAAAGATTTGAAAGTTGGGTCTGACCTCCATTTGCTCTTCAAATGTAGGTTTTGTTTGGATAAATTTCTTCACAGCCTTGTGCACAGAATTACATTAATGAAGATACTGGGCTTCCTTCTATGTCTATGTGATTTTCCGAGAAAAATGCAAGCAACATTTTCCAAACTAACCTTGATTATAGCTCAGCATGACAGAAAATGTTCTAAAACTGCTGCTTGAAAGCACCATGGCATTCAACAGAAGTTATGCACAAACCAATTAACTTTAAAATAAATGTTTCATTCTGCTTTTGTTTGCTTTGTTGAACACAATCACAACTTTTTGTATTTTACTACACGATTGTAACAGCCAGCTGAATGCAAACTATGAATGCAAACATTCTCATTACTCAATAAGTAATAACCATTCATTAGGATTGTAGCTGTATTTACTAATCCTCCCATGAAACAATGACAGCGCACCAAGAAAATAGACAAACATTGCATACACAGATTTAACCTTTACCCCTTTTTTAGGGCTCTTTCACACTTGCGTATTTCTTTTCCGGCATAGAGTTCCGTCGTCGGGGCTCTATGCCGGAAAAATCCTGATCAGGATTATCCCAATGCATTCTGAATGGAGAGAAATCCGTTCAGAATGCATCAGGATGTCTTCAGTTCAGGACCGGAACATTTTTGGGCCGGAGAAAATACCGCAGCATGCTGCGCTTTTTGCTCCGGCCAAAAATCCTGAACACTTGCCGCAAGGCCGGATCCGGGAATTAATGCCCATTGAAAGGCATTAATCCGGATCCGGCCTTAAGCTAAACGTCGTTTCGGCGCATCGCCGGATCCAACGTTTACCTTTTTCTGAATGGTTACCATGGCAGCCAGGACACTAAAGTCCGCTCAGCAAAAGAGAGAGCAGGGTGCAAAAGCAGAGTGGCCTTCCCCTAGCCAGTATGCCTGCTACTGCCCACCTGACCCAGGGACTGAGCACAACAAAGACAGCTCCAAGGAGTTCCCTGGTTTGGCAGTTCTTCAGACAATGTGCTGACGACAAGACGCGAGTGGTTTGCACTCTGTGCATTCAGAGCCTGAATCAAGGCATAAATGTTCTAAACCTGAGCACCACCTGCATGACCAGGCATCTAAATGTAAAGCACAAGCTGCAGTGGAGTACACACCTCAAAAACCATGAAAGTTCTCAGGCTCCTTCTGCTCCATCTTCTGCTGCAGTCTCGGCCTCGTTCTCCCCCTCTGGGTTGACAGTGGCACCTGTCACCCCGCAAAAAGAGGATGTGTCAGCAACGCAACCACGTCCGTCACCTTCAACAAGCAGCACCACAATGTCCCATGGCAGGGTTCAGCTGTCCATCTTCCAAACAATGGAGCGAAAGAGGAAGTAGCCCCCTACCCACTCTTGATCCCTGGCCCTGAATGGCAGCATTTCAAAGTTCCTGGCCTTTGAAATGCTGTCATTAAGTCTGGTGGAGATGGAGAGTTTTAAAAACCTTATGGCCTTGCCTGTCCCACAGTACGTCGTTCGCAGCCACCACTTCTTTTCCAGGCGAGCTATCCCTTACCTGCACAAACAAGTGGGGGACAAAATGAGGCCATCTGTGGCAAGGTCCACATAACTACCGATACGTGGACCCATAAGCACAGGCAGGGATGTTATATCTCCCTAACAGCACACTGGGTAAATGTAGTGGAGGCTGGACCTGAGGCGGATAGCTGTTTGGCACATATCCTGCCGCCACCGAGGATTGCAGGGCATTTTCTTTGCCTCCTGTTGCCTCCTCCTCTGCTTCCTCTTCTACCGCCTCCTCATCCGGTCAGCGTAACACCTGCACCACCAACTTCAGCACAGCCAGGGGGAAACGATAGCAGGCTGTAATGAAACTTATCTGTTTGGGAGAAAAACACACACCGTGCAGGAGCTGTGGACGGACATGGAACAACAGACCAATAAATGGTTGGTGCCACTGAGCCTCAAGCCCAGCCTGATGATGTGCGATAACGGGCGAAATCTCTTAGCAGCTCTGGGCCTAGACGGTTTGACGCACATCCCTTGCCTGGTGCATGTGCTGAATTTGGTGGTGCAGAGGTTCCTGAAAAATTACCCCGGTATGTCAGAGCTGCTGCAAAAAGTGGCTTGGAGGGTGGGGTCCTGCATCAACAGAGGCCAGGTACACAACTGTTCAGTCAGGACACAGTTCTGGAGGATGATGAGGAGGAAGAACCGTGTTCACAGCAGGATGGCACCCAAAGCAGCTCATGGCCATCACTGAAGCGTACACCTCCAACAGAGGACAGCTTGTCGTTGCCTTTGGGCAGCATGGCACACATGAGAGACTACATGCTGTAGTGCCTGCGCAACGACCAGCAACTTGCCCACATTCAAACCAGTGCTGATTACTGGGTGACCACCCTGCTGGATCCCCGCTACCAGGACAATGTGCCGTCCTTAATTCCGTCACTGGAGAGTGATCGGAAGATGCGCGAGTACAAGCACACGCTGGTAGACGTGCTGCTGATGGCATTCCCACCGGACAGCGGGGACTCAGTGGAAGCACAAGGCGAAGGCAGAGGAGGAGCAAAAAGTCACCAACGCAACTGGGGCACCGCCAGTCCCTCAGAAGGGAGGGTTAGCATGGCTGAAATGTAGAAAAGCTTTGTCAGGACGCTTCAACAACCAACACCACCAGCGGAAAGTCTTAGGCCTCATGCACACGACCGTATGTGTTTATGATTATGTTCCGTATGGCATCCGTTTTTTTGCGGATCCGTTATTTTTGCGGAGCCATTGTAATAATGCCTATCCTTGTCCGCAAACTAGAAAAAAATAGGACATGCTCTGTTTTTCTGCGGAACGGAAAAATGGACATACGGAAACGGAATGCACACGGAGTTCCTTCCGTTTTTTTTGTGGACCCATTGAAATGAATGGTTTTGCATATGGTCCGCAAAAAAAACGGAACGGACACAGACAGAAAATACGTTCGTGTTCATGAGGCCTTAGCAGGAGGCAGCATTTCAGCAACATGGTGGAACAGTACATGTGCACACAACTACACATACTGATTGATGGGTCTGCCCCATTCAAGTTCTCGGTCTCTAAATTGGGCAGATGGCCTGAGCTTGCCATTTACGCCTTGGAGGTGCTGGCCTGCCCTGCGGTCAGTGTATTGTCCGAGAGGGTGTTTAGCACAGCGGGGGTGGTTATCACAGAAAAGCGCAGCCGCCTGTCCACCGCCAACGTGGACAAGCTCATGGTCATTAAAATGAACCAGGCATGGATCCCACAGGACTTGTCCGTACCTTGTGCTGAAGAGACAAGTATATCAGCCGCACCCAGCCATTTTTACACTCCAGGGCACTTCTCTTTGCATTCTCTTTTCTAGTTCCCAATGTTTTGGGGTCTTCCCAAATTTATAAAAATAAATAGCAACAAAAACAGTGTTGGCTACCGCCTCCTCCTCCACCGCCACTTCCACCTTCACCGCCACGTCCACCGCCTCTTCAACCTCCCACTCCACTTTGACCTCCGACTCCTAGTTCAAGATTTCCATTTTTTATTTTTTTTATATTCTATGTTATTTTACATCATTTTCCTATCCACATTTGTTTGCAGGACAATTGTCCTGCTCTTACCACAATTTTGCTTCCTTTTGCAGCCCTCTAGCCCTCACTATGACTATTTTGCAGCCATTTTAGTGCACCAAAGTTCGGGTCCACATTGACTTCAATGGAGTTCGGGTTTGAGTTCGGGTCAAGTTCGGATCCCGAACCCGAACTTTGACCCAAAGTTCGGCCGAACCCGGCGAACCCGAACATCCATGGGTCCGCTCAACCCTAGTTATGACATTACCTAATTATCGTTTTTTCTTGTATGTTATTTTACCTATATCAATTGATTAAATTGTACATTTTTGAAATATATGCCTGGAGCACTTCACCATTATTATACAAATATAAATTTTTTGTATCTGCAGGAGACAGATAGGTACATTAGCTGGGCATATTATTTTGTAGATAATTCTATATCCATATTAGTTAGGTGAGCCATTCTATTTACATTGCAATTCCACCATCATTTTATTTTTAACTATCACATTTTGCACCAATCAGTGTGCACCATAAGTTACTTTTATTGTGTGCATCAGTGCGATATAGCTTTATGCTCTACTACTTTTGCACAATAAAAAGATTTTTTTGAAAAACAAATAAAAACTATTTTGTGTTACACTCATTACATTTTTATTTTTCACTATACAGAGCCGTATAAGAGCTAGACAACTGATATGCACCAAATTTGGCACATAGGAACATCAAGTGTCTGGGAAAGTTTTCGTAAAGGTCTCAGTTTTCTAGGACATACAGCTCCTGGGATAGTACCAAAAAATGTATTATCCAATAGGAGCTTGCAACTTCACTGACATCCTAACTGCCATACACACCGTCACATGACACTTATCAGCCAAAAGAAGCTCGCAGGTCCCTCACTCATATATAATTGCCATACACAATCACATGACAATTTAAGTTTCAGGTCCTTCAGTCTTGACATACATACAGTTTTACACCCAGTTTCCATAAAAACTCAGCCATTTTTCTTCACTGTTATAGGTTACTGTTAAGGGAGCCTGGTGCTGTAGAGGTAACTGTTAAGTGGGTGGGGCATCTAGAGGTCAATTATAAGGGGGTGTGGTGATATGGAGGTCACTGTTATGGGGGCAGGATGCACTAGAGGTCAATGATAAGGGGGCGGAGCGATGTGGTGGTCTTATTTTAAGGGGATGTTAAGGGGGCGGGCTGCTGTGGAGGTCAATGTTAAGGGGGCAGGAATCTGTGGAGATCAATGGTAAGAGGGCGAGCCAATGTGGAGGTCACTTAAGCGAGTGGGTTGTTATGGAGGTAACTATTAAGAGGGCAGGGTGCTGTGGACGTCACTGTTAAGGAAGCAGGGTGCAGTGAAGGTCATTGTTAAGGGGGTGGGACACTGTAGGAGTGTCATTGTTAAGGGGGTGGCCTGCTGAGGAGGTAAATGTTATGGGGGCAGGGTCCTGAGGCGGTCACTGTTAAGGGATAATAGCATTGTCACTGTTAAAATAATAGCATTCTCAATACAGAATGCTTAGTAAAATGTGGATTAAGGGGTTAAAAATAAAAAAAATTAACTCACCTTATCCACTTGATCGCGTAGTTGCCGATCTCTTCTCTCTTCTTCAAGCATTAGCTGCCATCTAAAGAACCTGTGGTGATGTCACATCACATGGTCCAATCACATGTCCATCACCATGGTAATGGACCATGTGATTGGACCATGTGAAGAGCTCAGTGACATCATCACAGGTTCTTTAGCCGGCAGCTAATGCTTGAAGAAGACAGAAGAGATCGCAACTACGCGATCAAGTGGATAAGGTGAGTTAATTTTTTTATTTTTAACCCCTCCATCCACATTTTACTAAGCATTCTGTATTGAGAATGCTATTATTTTCCCTTATAACCACGTTATAAGGGAAAATAATAAAATCTACAGAATACTCAACCCAAACCCGAACTTCAGTGATGAGGTCCGGGTTCGGGTCTGGGTAGCATTAAAATGCTTTGCACTCGCGCGGAAAAATCGCGCATTTTCCCGCAACGCACTCGCCTCTTATCCGGGCGTCAAACATGACGCCCGTGTGAAAGGGGCCGAAATGGATTGTCAGGTTTAGAAAAAAAAACTACTTCTATATGCCCTATTAGGGTACGGCTATACTGCTGGATTTTTTGAGACTTGTGCAGCGATTCCATTAATTTCTATGGGATCACCAGTGCTCTGCTATCCTGGCCGCGACACGTGTCGTGCGACTAGTCTCGCCGTTTAGCCATATCTTTAAAAATGTTATGTTTATGGTGGCTGTTAAGCATCTTTATTCATTAGCTATAGTGAAGAGTGGTAATAAAGTTACCACTTTTTTTTTATTATTATTATTATTATATTACAATATACATTGTGCACTAAAAGTGGCAGGAAAACCTTATTCCGTCAGTATGATGATACCAGCAGGTGATATCAAATTTTAATAGTTTTTGTATATTTTCTTTACTTCTTTAAAAAAAAAAAAAACTTTGAAAAAAAAATAAAACTTTTCTTTGCACCGCCATTTTCTGACACCCATAATGTTTTTAATATTTATGTCTATGGTGCTGTATAAGGGCTTATTTTCCTGTGGGGCGAACTGTAGTTTTTATTAGTACCTTTTTGGGGTAAGAACAGCTTTTCGATTACTATTAACTTTTTATTTAAAAAAAATGTTTGGGGGGGATGGGGGCAGGTAGACCAAAAAATGGCAAATTGTAGATTTTTATATTTTTGCCCTTTACAGCATTGACTGAACAGGAAAAATATTTTGACATTTTAATACTTTGGACATTTCCGGACACATCAATGCCTGTTATGTATATTTTTGTTTTCTTTTTATATGTAAAGTTGGGAAAAGGGTGGGATTAGAAATTTTTAATATTGTTTTTTTACTTTTTAAAAATCTTTTTTACAGTGTAATTTTTAATCCCCTTTAGGTGACTTGAACATGCAATCTTCTGATCGCTTGTCCCATAAATAGCAATTGAATACTATTGCTTTCTTAGGCACAAGTTTTCAGGCAGTTAGCCATGACAGGCCAGAGTACCTTCACAAGTTCCCAGGTCGCCATAGAAACCGATCAGAGCAGTGCAATTTCTCCACTGGGGCTCCGATCAGAGGACAGAGCCCTTTCCTCTGTCTAACCTCACAAATGCCACGGTCGCTATTTACAGTGGCATTTGAGGAGTTAAATGATCAGGATCGACATCCTCATCTATTCTGGTCACTGCTGGTGGGTGCCTACTGTATTATACAGCTGGCACATGCCCTGTATGGAGCTATATTAGCATGTGAGCTTCCTCCATACAAACCCTTTACACCAATCACATACATGGGTCAATGGAAACTGCATAGGGACAAATGATCAATACTACAATTGTTTGTCCCCCATGCAGTTTACAATATGTTGGCTCCACATCTCCTGTTTACATGAGGAAATATGTTTCTGACAAGAGAGAAATTTTTAGCTCACATAGAAGATGCAATCAATGGTCCTGGAGATCTGCACCTCCGCAGCGCAACTCTGCTCAAAGTCCTGGCTTATTTCCTAGGCTGTTGAGCCAGAACAGAGCAATAACAAGCCTAGCCCTGATGGTTGTGGCTCAGCCATCAATGCTAGCTCAGCTGTCAATCATAGCTTCATCACTGCTCTCCCGGGTTATCTAATAAATCAGAGAGTAGTGGCAGTGAGTGCAAGTACTGTAGCAGGCCATTAATCTAGTTCGAGTGATGTGCCCTGTGCGAGCACACAAGTGTCAGCCGTCCTGCATTAATGCTTCAGAGCAAGGATGCCCAACTTGCAGCCCTCCAGCTGTTGCAAAGCTGCATCTCCCAGAATGCCCTGAAAGCTGTAGGCTGTCCAGGCATGATGGAAGTTTTAGTTTTGCAACAGCTGCAGGGACGCCGGTTGGGCATCCCTGCTTTAGAGTAAAGGCCTTTTGCATGGACCAACAGAGTGCATACTGATCAGAAATGAAAGTGTTTTCTCATTCATTGCATGCTTGATAGCTGCACTTAAAGGCAGCAATGATTGGGGATGTATGGGGATGTACAAAGAAAATGTCCTCTTACAGTTTCCTTGTTTGTTGGCAGCACATGCCTGTTTACATGGCACAAACAAGTACAGGTGAAACTCGAAAAATTAGAATATCGTGCAAAGTTCATTTATTTCAGTAATGCAACTTAAAAGGTGAACCTAATATAGGAGATAGACTCATTACATGCAAAGCAAGATATTTCAAGCCTTTATTTGTTATAATTTGGATGATTATGGCTTACAGCTTATGAAAGCCCCAAAGTCACAATCTCAGGTACCCTTTCTCAGGGGGTATGGATTAATTAGCTGACTAGAGTGTGACACGTTGAGCCTAGAATATTGAACCTTTTCACAATATTCTAATTTTAAGTTGCATTAATGCAATTCCTTTTAAGTTGCATTACTGAAATAAATGAACTTTTGCACGATATTCTAAATTTTCAAGTTTTACCTGTATTGATGATGCCATATGAAACATGTGATCACCCAACAAATGCTGGTCAGGTGATGGTCTTTACACGGGAATATTATCGGGAACGAGTGTTTGCACCTGATAATTCTCCCAATCCTTTGCCCAAATAAAAGGTCCCTAACTAAGGGCTAATTGAACACTTGCTTCCAGGTTTCCCTTCAGATTACATACGTTAGATAAGTCTCTGCAGTAGATACACTGTAATCAGTTTTTTTTTTTTAGAAGACGTGGCCTCTTAATCATAGCTAAGGTAAAATCAAAAACATAGCAATATTAAAGAGCCTCTGTCAGCATGATCAATACTAATAAACAAGGCATACTGCCTGGTAGGGTTGATCATGCTGATTTAGGGCTGCTGTAAATGATTATTTTAGCAATCGAGTGTTCTACCGATTATTTTTACGATTAATCAAGTACTCTAATAAGAATTAATATACTGTTTTCCTTTATACAAAATCTCATCAGACCCCTGTCATCAGTCCCCAACCCCTCCCCCCCGTGCGATCAGCCTAAGTGCATCAGTGTCCGCCCCCATGCCATCAGCTCCGTTCCCCCAGTGCCTTCAGCTCTCCCCCAAACCAGTGCCATCAGCTCTTCCCCACCCCAGTGCCATCAGCTCTCCCACACCCGGATGCCTTCAGCTCTCCCCACCCAGTGCCATCAGCTCCACTCCCCCTTGTGCCATTGTCTCTCCCCCCTTGTGCCATCATCTCTAGCTGTGCTAGCACAGAAATAAGTGGGTTCGCAGCTTAACTCGCACGTTTGCAGCAACCACGACCCCAGAAACTCTAGATTTTAGGGTCGCGCAACTCATTAACTTCCACTCCAGCACTGCTACACCACCATCCTTGGACATGGCAGCTGATCCCTTAGCTACACATCAGCCCAAACCCCTGTCCGGCTCACAGCCTGGTGCCGCATAATGCCTCCCGCAATGTGACTTATATGCCACTTCTCTCAGCGCCAGTCAGTTCCACTGACTTCACTGGTCCCCATCTCCTTTGCAGTGAGAAGGGTCCTAGATTTCACAGGATGCCACCTTCATACATAAAAGATAAATGAACTAGAAACCTGAGGGGACCCCTGACAACTCTTCCTCACAGGACACATCTTGACAACTCACCCACAGTAGCAACAGTGTCAAAGTCATCCAACTTGTACTGCTGCTGGGCCTCCGGGCAGGGAAGGGAGCTGTGCCCACATCCAGTCAGTGCCAGAAACCCGGTTCTCAGGCTGGAGACCCCCCATTTCCGCTCCCTTTGCTGGCACTTCTGGAGCAAGACCCGGCTTTCACCGCCCCAGCCACCTCCATCGGTGCGATCTGTTAGAGTCAATCCGCCTCATGATCTCGCACATTTCTCGCAGAGGCAACTCTGATTGGCCCTCCTCACAGTCTATCACTTTCAAGGAGGCCCGGCCACAACACGTATCTCATTCCACAGTGACCTGCCCATGACGTCACTCTTTCACAAGCCGCACCCAAACAGCGGCATACAGCAACCAATGACCTGCCCACTTCCTTATTGTTCCAACAAGGTGAGTATTTGGAGTGCATTGTGGGCCATGGGGAGACCAAGCGCTTCACTCCCACTCCGTGGTCACGTGACACAAACGAATCCTTTAGATGTTCCACAAAAATTAAACGAAAATGTAGATGAGATTTCAGAATTTAAATTTATGGGCAGATTTTCCATTTTAATAAAAATTTTTACAGAAACACCCCAGATGTGGTCGTAAACTACTGTACAGGCGCACGGCAGGGCGCATAAGGAAAGGAACGCCATATGGTTTTTGGAAGGCAGATTTCACTGGGATAATTTTAAGTTGCCATGTCATATTTGAAGACCCTCTGATGCACCCCTAGAGTAGAAACTCCAAAAAAATACCCCATTTTGGAAACTACGGGATAAGGTGGCAGTTTTTATGGGAACAGATAGGGCGATCTGTCACAAAGATTGTGATCGCCGAACAGTGTGCTGTCTTCCCGGCGCTAGAGTTCGACACATGGCGGATCGGGTTGACAGATTACTGGGAGGGGCTGGGGAAGATCCAGCAGTCATGGTCCATATCGGAACCAATGACAAAGTTAGAGGTAGGTGGAGAGTCCTTAAAAATTATTTCAGGGATTTAGGTCAAAAGCTTAGGGCAAGGACCTCAAAAGTAGTATTTTCTGAAATACTGCCTGTACCACGAGCCACACAAGAAAGGCAGCGGGAGATTACGGAGGTTAACAAGTGGCTCAAGAACTGGTGTAGGAAGGAGGGGTTCGGGTTCCTGGAGAACTGGGCCTACTTCTCTGTCGGCTACAGGCTCTATCGTAAGGACGCGCTGTACCTCAATGGGGAAGGGGCAGCTGTGTTGGGGGAAATATGGCTAGAAGGTTGGAGGAGTGTTTAAACTAGGGACTGGGGGGGAAGGTAATTACATTATAGGAGGGGAAGATAGTGCAACAAAAATACCATACTTAAAAATGCAAAATTTAGCCAACTAAGCGAGGCCATAGGCCTAACTAAATGGGATAAAGTCCTTAAAAATAAAAATACAACCACAAAATGGGAGATTTTTAAAAGCATTGTAACATCTAATTGTGAGAGGTACATACCTTATAGGAATAAAAGGCTAAGAAACAATAAGAAACCAAAGTGAATAAATAAAACCGTAAAGATAGCAATAAATGAGAAAAGAAAGCATGTAAATCACTAAAACAGTAGGGGAGCCAGGAAGCACTGATAAACTATAAGGAAAAAAATAGAATATGTAAAAAACTAATAAAAACTGCCAAACTAGAGACCGAGAGATTAATTGTCAAAGAGAGTAAAACTAACCCTAAAATGTTCTTCAATTATATAAATAGTAAAAAATATAAATCTGAAGTAGTCGGCCCTCTACACAGCAATGAGGGGGGTGTTGCAGAGAGCGACGAGGATAAAGCAAAACTATTAAATATTAATATTTAATATTAAATAAACTGTCAGATGAAATGCAGAATGTAAAAGTAAATTCCCCATTAAAAGTGCCCTGTCTGACCCAGGAGGAAGTACAACAGCGACTTAAAAAGATTAAAATATACAAATCGCCAGGAAAGGATGGCATACACCCCCGTATTCTAAGGGAATTAAGTGATGTCATAGCCAGCCCTTTATTTCTGATATTTATGGACTCTATACGGACAGGGAATGTTCCACAGGATTGGCGCATAGCAAATGTGGTGCCAATATTCAAAAAGAGTCCAAAAACAGAGCCTAGAAATTATAGGACAGTAAGTTTAACATCTGTTGTGGGTAAACTGTTTGAAGTTTTTCTAAGATATGCTATCTTGGAGCACCTCAATGAAAATAAGCAAATAACGCCATATCAGCATGGCTTCATGAGGGATCGGTCATGCCAAATGAATTTAATCAGTTTCTATGAGGAGGTAAGTTCTAGACTTGACAGCGGCGAATCAATGGATGTCGTATATCTGGACTTCTCCAAAGCATTTGACACTGTACCTCATAAAAGGTTAGTATATAAAATGAGAATGCTCGGACTGGTAGAAAATGTCTGTATGTGGGTAAGTAACTGACTGAGTAATAGAAAACAGAGGGTGGTTATTAACGGTACACACTCAGATTGGGTCACTGACTGTCACTAGTGGGGTACCTCAGGGGTCAGTACTGGGACCAATTCTCTTCAATATATTTATTAATGATCTTGTAGAAGGCTTGCACAGTAAAATATCTATTTTTGCAGATGACACTAAACTGTGTAAAGAGGACAGTTTTCTGCTACAGAGGGATCTGGATAGATTGGAGGTTTGGGCAGACAAATGGCAGATGAGGTTTAACACTGACAAATGTAAAGTTATGCACATTGGAAGGAATAATGCAAGTCACCCGCACATACTAAATGGTAAAACACTCGGTAACACTGACATGGAAAAGGATCTAGGAATTTTAATGAACAGCAAACTAAGCTGTAAAAACCAGTGTCAGGCAGCTTCTGCCAAGGCCAATAAGATAATGGGTTGCATCAAAAGGGGCATAAATGCCCGTGATGAGAACATAGTCCTACCACTTTACAAATCACTTGTCAGACCACACATGGAATACTATGTACAGTTCTGGGCTCCAGTGAACAAGGCAGACATAGCAGAGCTGGAGAGGGTTCAGAGGAGGGCAATTAAAGTAATAACTGGAATGGGGCAACTACAGTACTCTGAAAGGTTATCAAAATTAGGGTTATTCACTTTAGAAAAAAGACGACTGAGGGAAGATCTAATAACTATGTATAAATATATCAGGGGTCAGTACAGAGATCTCTCCCATCATCTATTTATCCCCAGGACTCTGACTGTGATGAGGGGACATCCTCTGCGTCTGGAGGAAAGAAGGTTTGTACACAAACATAGAAAAGGATTTTTCACTGTAAGAGTAGTGAGACTATAGACCTCTCTGCCTGAGGAGGTGGTGAGGGTGCGTACAATAAATTAATTTAAGAGGGGCCTGGATGTATTTCTGGAGTGTAATAATGTTACAGGTTATAGCTACTAGAGAGGGGTCGTTGATCCAGGGAGTTATTCTGATTGCCTGATTGGAGTTAGGAAAGAATTTTTTCCCCTTAAGTGGGGAAAATTGGCTTCTGCCTCACAGGGGTTTTTTGCCTTCCTCTGGATCAACATGTAGGAAACAGGCCAAACTGGATGGACAAATGTCTTTTTTCAGTCTTATATACTATGTTACTATGTTTTTGTTGGTACTTTTTGAGGGTTTTTGGTTTCTCTATATTACACTTTTTGTGAGGCATGGTAACAAAAATGAGCTGTTTTGGCACCGTTTTTATTTTTTGTTATTTACAATGTTCATCTGACAGGTTAGATCATGTCGTATTTTTATAGAGCAGGTTGTTACGGATGTGACAATTCCAAATATGACTACTTTTTTGGTTGTTTGTTTCAGTTTTACATAATAAAGCAGTTTTGAAAAAAAATATTTTTTTAGTGTCTCCATATTCTGAAAGCCATAGTTTTTTTTTTTTTTGGGCGACTGTCATATGTAGGCTCATTTCTTTCTGTATGAGATGATATTTTGATTGGTACTATTTTAGGGCGCATATGAATTTTTGATCACTTGGTATTACACTTTTTGTAATGTAAGGTGACAAAAAATGGCTTTTTTGACACTCTTTTTATTTTTATTTTTTTACGGTGTTCACCTGAGAGGTTAGGTCATGTTATATTTTTAAACAAAAGCAAAGACAGGTGCACTCTGCGGTAATACTAAACCCTCACACTGATGTAAAATTGAGAGGTTAGTTCGACATATCCTACTAGGAGGACATGTCTTAAGCTCGGGCACCATGCCAAGGTCTCTCAAAGTAGCCTGAGGCCCTATCACTCACCTACCTGTGCCGTTTGGGCAATACCAGGGGCCAGTGGGCGGATTACGGCAGCATAAGGCCTGACTCCCAGACAGCTTACCAGTAACCTCCAGCATGTAGCCATGCCTGCAATGGGAGGTGGGAAGTGCCTGTGAGCCCCACCCGAGACTGGCTGATATGACCCAGGGCTTAAACAGGTGCACCTGAATGTAGCCTGTAGATGAAAAACAGGCACATTTAAAAAGGAGTTTATACACCTCCATACATAAGACTATACAAACCATTAGAAAACATGTTAAACAGGCAGGATGTGCTCAAACCCATATGCGGTTGTGCATATATATAGGGGAGAATATCCTGCACTTGTAGTCCGTTGCCTATGGCAATCAACAGCAAAAAATTGCATACAATGGAAGAAGCCAGCAACAGACTACAAGTACCACAATAACCATCCTACATAAGGTAACAATTATGTGGATGTGAAGAACACTCAAAGACTAAACAAAAGCAAAGACAGGTGCACTCTGCAGTAATACTAAACCCTCACACTGATGTAAAATTGAGAGGTTAGTTCGACATATCCTACTAGGAGGACATGTCTTAAGCTCGGGCACCACGCCAAGGTCTCTCAAAGACCTGCCCTGATTGTTCTTCACATCAACATGGTTATTGTGGTACTTGTAGTCCGTTGATGGTATCTTCCATTGTATGTAATTTTTTGCTGTTGATTGCCATAGGCAACGGACTACAAGTGCAGGATATGCTCCCCTATATATATGCACAACCGCATGTGGGTTTGAGCATATCCTGCCTGTTTAACACTACGTTTTCTAATGGTTTGCATGTTATATTTTTATAGAGCAGGTCCTTACAGACGTGGCAATACTTAATATGTATATTTTTTTTATTTATTTAAGTTTTACGCAATAATATCATTTTTGAAACAAAAACAAAATTAAGTTTTAGTGTCTCCATATTCCCAGAGCCATATTTTTTTTTTTTTTTTTTACGATTGTCTTAAGTAGGGTATAATTTTTGTGGGATGAGATGATGGTTTTTGGTATTTTGTATTTGGGGTGCATATGACTTTTTGATCACTTGCTATTACACTTTTTGTGATGTAAGTTTTTTGTTTTTTTGCTTTTTTACGGTGTTCATCTGAGGGGTTAAGTCATGCGGTATTTTTTTAGAGCAGGTTCTTAAGGACGCGACGATACCCAATATGTCATTTTTTTTTTACATTTAACACAATAAAAGTATTTTTGAAACAAAAAAAATCATGTTTTAGTGTCTCCATAGTCTAAGGCCCCTTTCACACGGGCGAGTTTTCACGCGGGTGCAATGCGTGAGGAGGACGCATTGCACCCGCACTGAATCCGGACCCATTCATTTCTATGGGGCTGTGCACATGAGCGGTGATTTTCACGCATCACTTCTGCGTTGCGTGAAAATCGCAGCATGTTCTATATTCTGCGTTTTTCACGCAGCGCAGGCCCCATAGAAGTGAATGGGGCTGCGGGAAAATCGCAAGCATCCGCAACCAAGTGCGGATGCGTTGCGATTTTCCGCATTGTTGCTTAGCAACGGGACCCAATCTCTATTATTTCCCCTTATAACATGGTTATAAGGGAAATAATCGCATTCTTAATAAAGAATGCATTGTTAAATGATGAGGAAGGGGTTAAAAATAATAAAAGTTAACTTACCTTAGCCACTTGATCGCGTAGTCGCGATCTGTCCTCTCTTTCCCTGCAGCATCTATGATCTAAAGGACCTGTGATGACGTCACATCACATGGCCCAATCACATGCTCCATCACTATGGTGATGGAGCATGTGATTGAGCCATGTGATGCTGTGTACATCATCACAGGTCCTTTCCTACCAGCAAGCTAACGGAGAGGATGCCGGGCTTCGCGATCAAATGGACCAGGTAAGTTATTATTAGTTAATTATTTTTAACCCATTCAGCACCGGGTTCAACATTAGGAAGATGGCCAAGGGTATTATTTCACATTATAACTATGTTATAATGTGAAATAATACCAGCGAGATTAATTTCTGACCCGAACATGCACTTCTGTGAAGAAGTGCAGGTTGAGTCTGGAGTACCAAAAGTGCCGATTTTTCTCCAGCGCGTGCAAAGCGCATGACAGCGCTTTGCACTCGCAGGGAAAAATCGCGGCGATTCCGCAACGCACCCGCACTGTTTGACGGAGTGCACCCGCAACGCCCGTCTCAAAGAGGCCTAAGAGCCATAATTTTTTCTTTTTTGAAAAACAGGCACATTTTAAATAGAAGCTTATACACCTCCGATACATAAGACTATACAAACAATTAGAAACGTGGTAAACAGGCAGGATGATGCTCAAGCCCATATGCGGTTGTGCATATATATGGGGATTTCTGCACTTGTAGTCCGTTGCCTATGGCAATCAACAGAAAAATTGCATACAATGGAAGATGCCAGCAACAGACTACAAGTACCACAATAACCATCCTACATAAGGTAACGATTATGTGGATGTGAAGAACAATCAAAGACTAAACAAAAGCAAAGACAGGTGCACTCTGCGGTAATACTAAACCCTCACACTGATGTAAAATTGAGAGGTTAGTTCGACATATCCTACTAGGAGGACATGTCTTAAGCTCGGGCACCACGCAAAGGTCTCTCAAAGACATGCCCTGATTGTTCTTCACATCAACATGTTGTTGTGGTACTTGTAGTCCGTTGCTGGCATCTTCCATTGTATGCAATTTTTTGCTGTTGATTGCCATAGACAACGGACTACAAGTGCAGGATATGCTCCCCTATATATATGCACAACCGCATGTGGGTTTGAGCATATCCTGCCTGTTTAACACTACGGTTTCTAATGGTTTGCATGTTATATTTTTATAGAGCAGGTCCTTACGGACGTGTAAATACTTAATATGTATACTTTTTTATTTATTTAAGTTTTACGCAATAATATCATTTTTGAAACAAAAACAAAATTAAGTTTTAGTGTCTCCATATTCTCAGAGCCATATTTTTTTTTATTTTTTTTTGCGATTGTCTTAAGTTGGGTATCATTTTTGTGGGAATTGTGGTTATTTAACTGGTACTGTATGTTAGGGCTAAGGGAGGGAAGTTATGTACATGGGACAGTGGGGTGGAGTGATGTTATTTACATGGGACTGAAAGTTAAGGGGGTGATGTTATTTACATGGGAATGCATGTTGGAGGTGGCTGGAGCAGGGTGATGTTATTTACATGGGACTATATGTTGAAGGCGGGTGTGGGAGGCAGTGATATTATTTACATGGGACTGATTGTTGAGGGGTAATGTTATTTACATGGGACTGTATGTTGAAGGTGTCTGGGGGAGGGAGATGTTATTTACATGGGGCTGAATATTGAGGGGTGATGTTATTTACATAGGACTGTATGTTAAAGGCGGCTGGGGAAGGGTGATGTTCTTTACATGAGACTGTATGTTGAGGGCTGGGGAGGGGGTGATGTAATTTACGTGGGACTGAATATTGGAGGGGGCAGGAGAGATGGTGTGATGTTATTTACATGGGACTGTATTTTGGAGGAGGCCGTAGATAGAGAGGCATGTTAATTACATGGGACTGTATATTGGAGGGGGCTGGAGAGATGGTGAGATGGTATTTACATGGGACTCTATGGCAGAGGAGGGAAATAATGTTATTTACATGAGACTGAGGAATTATAATTTCTGAGGACAGTAAATGGAGGAATATAGCTAATGGGGGCACTGCAGGAGGCATTATAAATACTGGGGCACTTGAGGTGAGCATTATTAACAGTAGGGGTGATATAAATAATGGAGGCACTGTCGGGCGGCATTATAACAGTATGAGGCGATTATAAATACTGGGGCACTTCAGGGCGAGCAATTAAACAGTAGGGGGCACTGTGCGGGCATTTTAAATCCAGCGGACATTAGGCGTTCTTATTACTACTGGGGGCTCTATAGGAGGGACTTATAGATCCGCATTATTTCTTACTAAGAGCATTATGGGGGCCTTATTACTACTGAGGGCGTCTGTAGTGAAGCGCTTTACCACTAGGGGAACAATAGAGGGAACTTTATTTCTACTGGGGGCTCTGTAGGAGGGCTAATATTAATACTGTGGAAAGCTCTTCTACTAATGGGGGCACTCTTGGGGAGCATTATCACTGTTGGGGGCACTGTATGAGGGCAGTATTACTAATGAGGGCATTTTAGAAGGGAATTACTATTGGTGGGACTATGAGCAAGCACTATTACTATGGGGGGATTCATCTTTCTTTTGGGATAGTATATGGAGTACGAATTCGATATGGATGCGGCAATACCTAATATAGCTACTTTATATTTTTCCCTATTTTTTACAAATTTTTTTTACTTTATTTTGGGAAAAGGACTTTTTTTGTTTTTTTTTTTACTTTAATTTTTTTGGGGGGAAAACTTTATTTTTTCACTTTTTTTTTTTCAATTTATTTTTTGTCCCACTCTGGGACTTCAACTTTTGGGAGTCTGATCCCCTTTACAATGCATCACAATACTTCTGTATTGTAATGCATTGTCTGTAAGTGTATTACACTGAGTAATACACTTACAGCCTGCTTCCTGTGAGATCCAGGGGGCTTGATCTCACAGGCTGTTACGGAAGGCATCCACAATGCCTAAGGAAGGCATCAGGCTGCCTGTCCTGCCATCAGGTCCCCGTCACAGCAGCGCGGTGACCCCATGGCCACCCTGCAACCGGCACGATCCCGCACTCCCGCGGTCAGTGCTGACCGCGGCAGTGCGAGGGTTAATGCACTGGCATTGGTATTTTCACCAATGCCGGTGCATACACCAGGGGTCCGGTTATCAGTGACTGCCGGACACCTGCTGCTGATTGGGCAGGAGCATCTCCTGCACTCATCCGTACTTGTAAGGCGCTGGTCCTTAAGTCACATCCACCAGCGCCGTACATGTATGGAACGGGTTCTTAAGGGGTTCAGAGCTGAACCTAGGCATCTCCCCATTTTCACCCAGGCAGCCCCCTGATATGAGCATTGGAGTATTTCATGCTCCGATGCTCTCTCTTCCCCTGCACTGTATTGCGCAGGGCAAGGTCTGTTTGTTTATGTTTTTAACACTGCTAGTTGGTGGCTTCTGACAATTGTTCCCGCTGTCATCACCGGCTCTAATGGATGGGATTTAGTGCTGCCCTAGCAGCAGACTAGGGCAGCGCTAAAACCCGCCCATTAATGCCAGTGACGTCACCAGGCTCACTGCTTGGCGGAAGCCTTCTGTCAGCAGATTTGTATCTAAGAAACTGGTTGACCTGTTGCATGTGTGCTTGGCAGCTGAAGGAATTCACTTTTAATATATGCAAATGAAGCTCTAGGAGCAATGGAGGCATTGCCATCGCAGAGAGAACTGAGCCCATTGCTCTTAGAAGCTAATTTGCATATATTAAAACCTCAGCAATGCTGTCACATATGAACATGGGACCAACACAGATGCCTTCACCAGCCAAGAGCACAGGTAAAGCAACAGGTCAGGCAGTTATAGCAACAAGTTTGCTGACAGATGCCCTTCAAGAGCCCAACAGAAGCTTGAAACGCATTAGCAGACAGGTCATTTAACTGTACAGGGGCGTTGCTAGGTTAAAACATTCGGGTCCTGGGCCCCTGATATTTTGACTGAAAAATATGAATGTCCTGCCTTACAGATAGATACAACTGTATTGCCATCCTCAGGACAGCAATACAGTTGAATCTAATGCCCTGCAAGAGCTGAAGGACCTGTGATGACATCACAGTCCATGTGATCAGTTCTAAATGCAGTAGCTGAAAAGGACCTGCGATGAAGTCACCATCATGTGACCAGTGCAGGAGAGCATGGCTCAGCAGTGAAGAGAAGTCCTGGGAAGAAGCTGTGGTGAGGTCTGCTACATGGGGAGAGGTAAGTGAAGGGAAAGGCAGAGCAATGTTGGGAATTGTGGTTATTTAACTGGTACTGTATGTTAGGGCTGGAGGGAGGGAAGTTATTTACATGGGACAGTGGGGTGGAGTGATGTTATTTACATGGGACTGAAAGTTAAGGGGGTGATGTTATTTACATGGGAATGCATGTTGGAGGTGGCTGGAGCAGGGTGATGGTATTTACATGGGACTATATGTTGAAGGCGGGTGTGGGAGGGAGTGATATTATGTACATGGGACTGATTGTTATGGGGTAATGTTATTTACATGGGACTGTATGTTGAAGGTGTCTGGGGGAGGAAGATGTTATTTACATGGGACTAAATATTGAGAGGGTGATGTTATTTACATGGGACTGTATGTTAAAGGTGGCTGGGGAAGGGTGATGTTCTTTACATGAGACTGTATGTTGAGGGCTGGGGAGGGGGTGATGTAATTTACGTGGGACTGAATATTGGAGGGGGCAGGAGAGATGGTGTGATGTTATTTACATGGGAATGTATTTTGGAGGAGGCCATAGATAGAGAGGCATGTTAATTACATGGCACTGTTTATTGGAGGGGGCTGGAGAGATGGTGTGATGGTATTTACATGGGACTCTATGGCGGAGGAGGGAAATAATGTTATTTACATGGGACTGAGGAATTATAATTTCTGAGGACAGTAAATGGAGGAATATAACTACAGGGGGCACTGCAGGAGGCATTGTAAATACTGGGGGCGCTTCAGGGTGAGCATTTTAACAGTAGGGGGTGATATAAATAATGCAGGCACTGTGGGGGCATTATAACAGTATGGGGCGATATAAATACTGGGGCACTTCAGGGCGAACAATAAAACAGTAGGGGGCACTGTGGGGGCATTTTAAATCCAGCGGACATTAGGCGTTCTTATTACTACTGGGGGCTCTATAGGAGGGACTTATAGATCCGCATTATTTCTACTAAGAGCATTATGGGAGGCCTTATTACTACTGAGGGGTCTGTAGTGAGCGCTATTACTACTGGGGGAACAATAGAGGGACCTTTTTTCTACTGGGGGCTCTGTGAGGGTATTATTAATACTGTGGAAAGCTCTTCTACTAATGGGGGCACTCTTGGGGAGCATTATCACTGTTGGGGGCACTGTAGAGGGCAGTATTACTAATGAGGGCATTCTAGAAGGGAATTACTATTGGTGGGACTATGAGAAGCACTATTACTATGGGGGACGACTCATTTTTCTTTAGGATAGTATATGGGGGTACAAAAAAAGTGAATAAGCTAAGATGTTTATGTGTCACACTTGCAGAGACAAGGCAGCTGAGAGAAGTTGTCCAGACCGAATGGAGAAGATGATGACAGAGAAGATCTACATCGGGAGGCACTGTATGTGAGAGGTGCATGCTGCTGTATAGCTGTATAGCAAGTACAGTAAAATGTCTTCAGTGCTAGTTTGCGTGGGAGAGGGGGTTGGGTGGTGGGGGGTGATTGGTGGACTTAGAGAATTGGGCCATATGCATTGGGGTTTGGGCCCCGGATCTTTGAGACATTAGCAACACCCCTGCACTGTATATGGAATATGAAATAAAGAAGATTTTAATTTGGTCTCTTGGTGCTAGAAGTCTTCTTTGTTGCCAGCAAAGACACCAGGGGTGTCAAGGAATACATCTCCAAAGCTGTTAATGTTGCCAAGGTCCAAACTAAATAGAGCTGGACCAAAAAGATTTTTGATAGACCATCACTGAGATAACAGTTCATTGACAAATCTAAAAGGAGTAGAAGCAATTTCAGAGGGGGCGAATTAATATTGTCTTAACTATTTTTTTAAAATCTGATTTAGGGATCACTTGGAACCAGTAAAATAATGATATTTTTCAATGTTCATACACTGTGCATAAATTTTTATGTAATGTTTTTCAATCTCTGTGTGATTTCATGAAAAATGACATGAGTTACTAGCGAGTGTTTACTTCCTGATCCCAAGTTTAATGCACATCAATCATCGTCACACAAAGAAGTGGAACATTGCACACAAAATGATGTTTTGTTTAGACAGCGCACAAAGACATTTTAATTTAACATGTAGATCAGTGGAAGGAACATCTGGAATCTCATAATTATCAGATACCAACCAGCTTTAGTGTCGTCACTCTCAAATCATAATGTACAGCTGAAAGAAGTCAGGAGAAGCAAATGAGTTCTGGATCTGCAATGTCTTGAATTAGCAAACCCCCGGCTGTCGATGTTAACAATTTAATACAATTTGAAATGAAGGAATAGATGCAACCTAAAAAGGTAAAAAAAATACATTAATTACAGCAAATAGAGAAGGGAAGTTATATACCGTGGTGTGCTACACACAAACAGGCTTTTACAGAATATACCTGCCGTAGTCTAAATATAAAACTTATTCTTAGCCTAGCGTGGACATATGCCTCCTTAACATTCATAGAACATTACCCGAAAGTAACATTCAAGTTGAGTGTTTTCCTGACAGTAAACAGTTTCCCAGGAAGACCACATACTAGTAATTTTAAGAAAACTGTATATAAAATAAAAGAGCAGAGCTATAAAACAGTTATTTAGATCTAACTAGGTTCTCAAAGGTATATTTGTAAAGTCAAAATTTTGTTTCCTGCACAGTGCGTGTGTATCCACAAATGTATGGCTTTGTTTATGGCATAGAAATAGTTAATTGCTTAGTTACCCCTAATATAATTGAAAAGAGCCTTCAAATGAGGGGCACTGAGCCATAGCTAATGGCCTGTAGATAATCATGCAGTGGAAATAACGGAACATAAGAAGCCATTAGGAATGCCAGGTGATCTGTAATGTCTTATTATTTCTAGCCAATCAATACACTAATTAAATGATTTCTTAGTGCCAGGGCGGCAGTGACGGGTTTTATGGGTAACTGATTAGTTACATGACACTGATACAGATGTGTGTTAATTTTACTGGCCTCGGCCTGGGGATAATATCATTGTGAAGCCAACGAAAAGGGAAGGCAAAGGTGGCTGGGTCAACGGATTGCTTTATGATAGATAAAATTATATTTCTGAAAATGCCAAATATTTTTTCAAAGGAAACAGCTAGAAAGGACTATGTACCTATGGTACCAAGATATCTTCATGTGTTTTTGTAATGTTTTGTGTTTCAATAGGACTATTCTATTCATATTTGGTTGGCTCATTTTTGTACAATTTGAAATAGTTCTTCTGAACATTAAGACATTTCTTTTAAAAGGGGTTGTCCAGGTTATTTTTTTGTTCTTTGTATGTTTCTAACTAAGCAAATGGGAACCCCTGAATTGAAAATCACTGCGGAATATGTTTCCTCTATACAAATAAAAGATTATTATCATTATTATTATTAATCTCTTAGCAACACTAGATGCAATAGAGATGCCAAAACAATAGAAATCCCCCATTAATGACGCCCCTATTTGAAAACTACACCCCTTTAAAAAATGTATGTAGGGATGTCTTCAGTTTTCTGACCTGACAGATTTCATGCAGGGACAAGGGTCTGTTCCTGGCTTCCACTGTTGCAATCCAATTCATTTACAACATTTCTAATACATTGGATTGACAGGTCTGTCCAAGTGAAAATAAAAGTGTCAGCCTATAGAAAATCAGCTTGGTATCCGCCATGAAAATGTGCACAGATTGAACCCTGCACATGTCATAATTAGGCTCCTCAGCGTCACCACAAAAGGCCCTGGCGGTATACCTTCCTGGCAGCAGCAGTGATGGCTTCATTCATCAATCAGGTGTGCAGCCGTGCGTATGAGCGGGAGATGGCGCATTGGTTTGTTTCGGCTAAGGGTGTGCTTCCATAGGGGGTGGGCGTGGTCCAAAAGGGAACTTTTGTGCAGATTGGAACACTGCTGCAGGATATTTTGGCAAGTGAGAACAGATTACAACAATACCATATAGATTTTTATCAAATATACCATGTCACGTATCTGGTTCAGGTCAAGTTCATCAAAGTAAGTGCGTGACTTTTTAAAAAAAATACCCTTATTACAATACAATTTAGAGGGTACCAGTACAAATGATGTACCAACAAATAAAATATCAAAGTGCAAGAGCTATATTACCCAAAGAGAGTCAAATCTCCCCTATAACACATTTCCTATTACCAGAACTGCACAAAATCATAGGAAAATCCTAATTGGATAGGGAGGGTATGCTATCCGTATGTCACCCTATATATTCCTCAGCCAAGGGCGGCCCCCTGATGGTGGAGGTTTCCTGTCCCCGAATCTAATCCTGGTTTGTCCCTGTTAAAACCCTACTACAAGGGAAAATTGGATAGATATATATGGGATGTACTTATAAAATATACAATATATAGACTGCTGGTAAAGAGAAAAAAAAAACAGCAGACAAACCGCGATGCGTTTCACCTAATCTTTAGGCTCATCAGGGGGTAAAGACATATGTTGATACATCGGGATATATAAATCATGATACTTAGCTTCCAGCATAGGTATTAATGGCAATGGTGGCCAACAGAGATACACTTGTCCTGCTGTCTTAGCCTATAAAATAAATATATGGCCAATCATAGGTATAACAGCATATCAAAACGTCCTAGAACAAGGGAGTATAGAGATTTTACTCACTTTAAGATGAAAAATTAGATCCCAAGCCGTGCTGCTGGAGCTACACATACTGTGGCTAACTGTCCTCTGTTTAAGCCGGCGGCGCGCTTGCCCAGTGTCATCATCCGGACGCCAAAAGTGGCAACATTTTTTGTAAGGTGACAAAAAATGGCTAAAATTCGCATCGATCAATGTGGATGAAAAAATCTCTGACAAAAAATGTGCAAAAAAAAAAAAAAAGAGGGAGAAAGGCGTCTGCCAGGACATAGGAGCTCCGCCCAACATCCAAACCCACTTCAGCTCTTATGCCCTGGCAAACCCGATTTCTCCATTCACATCAATCAACTCACTAGTGTTTAGAGTGCCAGTGCTGTCTACAGGTTCATATTCTGAACCACTGGATTCAGCAGGTGAGGAGTCCCCATCGCTTTCATCCATCACGGCCAGAATCCTGTAGGGGTCTTCAGCGAAATACCCCTTTTTTGACAATTTGGACTAACTAAATTTAGGGGGTATTCCTCTGAGACTACCCAGGAAAAAGAGCACACCTGCCTAGTAAAGTGCTTGCGAAGTAAAACTGCGATCGCTAATAAAGATCCAAAAAGCTCAAAAGTGATCTTTATAGCGCCGCAGTGATTTTACAGTGTTTTTGCAGTGATCAGAAAAAAAAGAAATCTGTCACTGCGGTGGGGCGGACTGAACGCAAGTGTGGGCACAAGATCAGGCCTGATCGGGCGAACACTGCGTTTTTTGTAGAGCCTAAGGTGACCCTAATGTACTGATATAGATCTGATTGCGATCAGACTTGATCACTTACACCTACTATATAGTACTAGTGCTGATTAGCGACAGCGATGATGCTAATCAGCGACTAATTAGTGACTGCGGTGCGGTGCGGTGGGCTGGGCGCTAACTACCTAACAAGTAGCTAACTAACTGGGGGTGATAAGGGACCCTTACAGGTGGGTGATCAGGGAGTCAATATGGGGTGATCAGGGGTTAGTCAGTGACAGGGGGGTGTTTGAAATGTAGTGTGATGCTTGGTGCTACTTACAGAGCTGCCTGTGTCCTCTGGGGTCGATCCAAGCAAAAAGGACCACCAGAGGAGCAGGTATATCAGACGCTGTTAACAAAACAGCGTCTAATATACCTTTTGATTGGATTTTTTAAACATCTACAGCCTCGCCAGCTAATAATGAGCCCTGGCAGGCTGTAGTTTAACTTCATAAAAGCGCGCTGCTGTGAACGCGCGCTCGGGTCTAACTGTACGTCAAAGTGCTCCAGATTACTATGGTACATACATCGACATACAGTGAAAATGGTTAACATTGCCATTTTAACAGGTTGCATAATATCTGCAACAAATTTTACAGAAAGTAATTCTGCAATAGTCAGGCAGAGAAGAAATACAGAATATTATACAAGCAACACATAAGTATTTGCCATAGCCAGTGATCAACTGGCATCAATTCAGCTAACATTTGTAATAATAATATGGCTAAAATTACAGATCAGAAAGAGGTGTCATCTATGTATTAAGCTAGCAGAACAGATAATGGCAGCCTGTATTAAGAGGAGTAGAAAGCTTAGCCCCTGAGCAATATCTCACTCCTATCATCACTGCTAATAATATGCCACAGCCATTTGTATTTGAAGTTGGAATGATGGCGCCATATAGACATACAAAGTTATATGTTCACATATTTACCGAATTGTATATACGATCATAGAGATGCTGCAAGGAAGAGATAATGACATACAGTTGGTGCATTATATGTCAATGTGAGCGATTTAATGAACTTTCTGTTCCTAAAGTATTGCTATATTATTATGCAGCTCAGCAGGCTCAATTAGTGCAGAGTTATGTCAGGCTTTAGCTGCTGTTTTGTTCGGGGAAAGAGAATAAGTTACTGGCATTGGATCAAATAGAGGTCTTTGTTTGGCAGCAACCCCACAGCAGATCACAGGCGACACTTATTAGGCTTGTTATTGTTTCTTATATTAAGACACTGGACAAAGTAAATATAGATATACATGCTAATTTCTCAGCAAACATGACCCATGGCTCTCATTAAGTACATGTAACAGATTCTGGCTTAAAATACAGAATTCATTATTGTTGGAATTCAAAGATCCAAGCCAAAGACCAACACCACCACAATGTCAATTTATCACTAATAGAGTTGAGCGAACTTCTGTTTTAAGTTCGTTTTCCAAAGTTCGGGTTCGGGTTATCCAAGCAACCCGTGATGGATTCCGCTACCACGGACCATAACGGCATTTGGAACACGAGGTGAAGGACCTGGGGTGACGTCACCGTCATGTGA